>OX463759.1:156009-1360748 GCA_949824845.1 Rhingia rostrata
ACAAAAAAATGTTTCTCTTCGAAAATAAAATTTAAAACACTATGTTAACACGAAATCGAATATTGTACCTTAAACACCACTTCCGAAAAACTATCCTTTCTTTTTCTCTGTCACTTTGGATATTACGAAAAAATCAAAATAATATAAAAAAACAGATACGAGTGGTTAATGCATTTCGACAAGGACTCGACGCGCGTTATGGCGAACACACGAACACATCTCTAGCCGAAGTTCTACGCAAACAGACTTCGCTTAGCAAACGTCTCTCTCAGACTTCGTCCATTGAGTATGCGGACAATATTCCAGACGAACTGACGATACCAGAAATTGATGTCGAAAGATTATCATCTCACAGTCATACTGAAACAGCTGTTTAGATATACTAATGGTTATTCGTTTATTTATTTTATTTCTTTCAATTTTACGTAAAACATACAAAAAAACTGGATAAAACAAAATGCATAAAGCAAAACTAAATATTTACTCCATAATGTAAATATAGAGCAACAAAACAAAATCGCCCAGAATTGCGCATAACATTTTTATATTAAAAAAAAAACACAAATATTTCTATATTTGCCATGCCTACCAACATATTTGTGGTTATCTTTAAATATGTATATTCTGGAGTAAATATTGAACGGAATAATGGTTCAAAGATTTAACGAAGGAAAATAAGTGAAAACGACAACTAAACATAATTTCGTTACATGAATATTTAATAAAAAACACACACACATGGATAAACATGTACATATACTTGTATATCTATATATACACATCTCTATATGTATATATAGATATGGTAGTTAAAACGTATTTTTAATAAATTCTTGAAAAGCCAACAATAAAACTATTAAAAAGTTACTCCTGAATACAATATAAAATAAACATATACACACAATTCAATTAAAAAAATCTTTAGTTATAAGTTGAACAAACAAGTGTAACAGTTTGCAGCATCTTAACTGAAATGCATTATATAATATATATATATATATATAAATATAAATATATATATATATATGTAAATATATACTTGCATTCATACACACATATAGACATATATATATATATATATATATATATATATATATATATATTTAAATATATATATATATATATATTTTCTAAGTTGTTATAAATAACACTGTTAAATACATTAAAGAGGTGTAATATTAATTCGTTAAAGAAATTTAATACAATTTGATAAATATTTAAAAACAAAATTAAATTATGTAAAAATAAATAAACTTTTAATAATGCTTTAAAGAGCCGTTATACGATAACACAAAATATTAATAATAAAAAAAATATTAAAACAACCAAATTAAACCATAAACACGAAAGGGAAAAAATATGAAAAATTGTACTTAGTTATCCCCAAATTAATTTTAAAACAAGATTCAATTCGTAAGTGGGGTATGAACAATTTGTTATAACAAAGAATCAAGAGAATACTATAACTCATGGTATATTTCAACAAACAAACTCTAAGCTTTACACATAGCAATGTTTTTTTTTTGTTTCTTTTTCTATTATGTTTGCTTCAAATAAAATATCTTATTTTTATTAATTTATTTTTTTAAGTAGCAGTAAATATATACATAATTTTTTTTTAAGAGAAATGTTATCAATTAAATGCCTATTGTTGTGTTTTTTCATATTTTATTTCTGTTTCCTAGACAATTCAGAGATTATTGGCATAATATAATTATAAAAAAAAGTCTAAATCAAGTAACAAAAACATGTTTTCTTATACACAGCTCTTCCGAAATAAAATGAGATTACCAGTATTTTTCACAATTTTATTTATTATTGCAAGTGAGCTGTGACGCGGACAGTTTTTCGTTGGTTTAAATTGTATAGATATGCCCCTCTCAATTGCGACAAACACGTAATTGTATAATCGAAAATGTTTCGTTTATTATCACGTTCGTAGTTGCTGAACGTTTGGTTATTTAGGTAAGTATATCATTTATACAGAACAACTGAATTGGGATTAAAATATTTGATATCCTCAAGCAATTTGCCTCCACTAAGACTGTGCCATCCTTTTTAATGTTTTTTTCAAAATGAATGTTTGCAGGAGTTTCCGCCATTTACATTTTAAGTATTTTAAATATCAGAGAAGGACTCCCACTGAATGATTTATTTTTTGTACTCAGTAAACAAATAAAATCTCTAAATTCCACTGAAGAATGTCTTGTAAAGCTGCAACCGCGATTTGTCTTGACGTAGGCACGTAATTGACTAACTCCTATGTAATTTCTGCTAACTATGATCTTAAAGATGTGCCTTTAAAAATATTCGTTAACAAATAGTTTGTTTTAATTTGGTCACACCGTTTATTTTTGAATTTGAAGTAATTCTATTTGGATTATTTATTATATTTACTTTATTGATTGTTTTGTATATTGTTTGTTTTAATGTAGAAAACAAGAAAAAACACACAAATACACTTCCAAATGCTATAGGTTACCATTTCACTTAATTAAAAAAAAAACACCAGAAATATTTATATATAAGATTTCCCATCTAAATCATGTAAATATCTACCAACCATATTACACATAAATTAAAACATAAATATTTATAGAACATTAAGTAGATCTATGGGACTAAACAACAAGGATATTTAATTTAAATGAAAGTTGTTTTAAATAAAAAAAAGAAAAACTAGGAAAAAAACAAATGGAAGCAACCAAATTATGAATACATTTTTGTGTATTATTTATCCTAATTTATAACACATAAAAAAGTAAGGGGGATAATATATTTATACAAAAAAATAAATATATAATCACCTTTCAGAAATGCGTACATAAATATTGTTTGTTTTAACAATGTCATGATGGAGAAAACATTTGAATGGCCTCCGTACCCAGTATACATATGTAGTTGTTCACATACAAAATACATTTATATATATATATATCAAAAATTTAAAATTAAATAAATACACTCTCAAAAATGAAAACTTGTAATAAAACAAAAGTATGCAACATCAATGAAATTCCAGGTATAATATTAACAAAAGCAATCGTCATATGTTACAAAAAGAAACAGATTCTAAAAGTAAAAGAATAAGCTTATACATATAATTTTGTTGTTGTTAGTTTTGTTATGTTGGATAATTAAACATTTCCTTGTCAATAGTGGTAGACCAAAAAATTAAGAAATGTGTAAAAAAAAAACGTAATTATAAATAAACCCTACGTTATCGTTTTTATGAAGTATAGTTGTAAGAAAAAAATAACACCATTGACACCCAATAAGAAAACCTATTTTATTAAACTATTTCTATGTCTGACAATTTAACCATAAATTTATTAATAACCTTGTTGACATTATTCGTTTAGGTATACATTACTTCTTGTAAAAATTTAGTGGTGTATATTGAGAAAGGATATATCAATAATTATATTTTACAAATCCCTCAAGTGCGTTTACTACCATAAGTAAATCTATGTACTCATTTAATTGTTTTAAAATGTTCTCTGCGATACATGTAGTTAAACATGATCGTTGATATTTCGAATGCACTTGGGAAACAATTATTTTTTTGTCTGTACAAGTGAACTTCATAAATCCATCTTTCCATTTAACTACTTAAAATGTTGAAACATTACAATTCTGGATGGAAGTAATTTACAACTTTAACATTGATTTGGGGTGATACAAACAACTATTTAATAAAAAACATATAAAGCAAACATACAGAAAATTCTGGGAGTCATTACTAATCATAGTACCTGACACTAGATGTTGTCTTCCTTAACGTAACAAATAGCCGTTAATAAAACATTTTATATTCCTTATTTCTGTTTTGAAATCAAAGTAAAGCTTTCATGTCAAAAATCAATGGACATTTATTTTTTCTTGTTATTTACTTTGATTAAACGTATTGTTCGAAAATTAATCTCTAACATACATAACTTTGCAATATGAGCACAACTTGACGGCTTATTGTGTGTAAATAGTCACAAAAGTTTCACGTCTGGTAAAAAAAGTGTCAACTTTGTTATCTTACTTTTTCGCTCTTTTTTTATTATCCCAATTGGAATCACTTTTGTAAATAACAGTTTTGAGTAAATATTTATTTTCTTTATTGTCGAATTAATTATCCTAATATGTATACTTGTCTCTGAAAACCTGGAGTATATGAAAAACGATTCTCTCATTAAAAGTAAAAATATATAGACTACAAGATTTATAAATAAGAACAAAGTAAATGATGTTACAATAATAGGAAATTTTATAAAGAAAAAAAAAATATAAAAAAATTAAAAGTGTATTGTGTAAAGAGATGCGGAAAAACGTTGCTTTGTTGTTAATTTCTAATACATTTTTAAAAAAATATACTGCCAAGGCTATGCTTTTTATAGTAGTATTTTTTTCTCTTTACAAATATGAAAAACAAAACTTCATTGTAAAATGGCAAATGTTTCGAAAAATGTATTTTTGTATTTAATATATTTATACATTCGAAAATTCTACCCACCCCTAATTTAATTTATCCTACCATAATAAATATTAGACTAATTGTAAATTAAAGAAAAACGCTTAAAATTTAATATGGTGGGATATTTTTCATTATATGTAGAAAAATAATTACAATTCTTTTTTGTACAAAAAGTTAGTTTAAAGAATAAAACGATTAAAAATATATTTAAACATGGCCATAAACACAATACACTACATCGAAAAAAAAATTCATCAATGCTAACATGTTGAATAATAAAATTAGCATATTTAAACTTCAAATTTTAATTCTTAATAATTACGTATATGGTATTGTTATCAAATCATCAAAATATAAAGCAACAAAACATTCACATATAAATGTACCAACTACACATATGTATGCAAATATTTACATACAAAATGTTGGCATAATTGAACACCATGTAAATAATATCAACAAACCACAATTTGCGTTCGCATTCCTATACAAAATTGGAACATAATTGCCTTTTTTTACATTTGTCCTGCTTTACTTAAACTACTTGTTTAATTTTCTTTAAAAAAAAATTAAAGTACTGTTAATAAATAAATGACTATATTTAGGATATTAAAAAAAAGCACTAAAATACTTATGTAAATGAGTCCTGCATGTGAAATCTTTTTGGTGTTTTTGTTTATTTTATAACAATTAGTAATTAAAAGGCAAACGTTCTAGAAATGTCTGCGGTATACGGGGTATATTTCTGTATTACAGCTTTAAGGAGCTGTATTGTCATGTGTAATCATCTCCAATGCAGAATACAAATCACTACATAGGGAATGTCTTTTAGGATATCTTTTATGTTCTTCCCAAATCATACGCCCACCAGCTGCAAAGAATCGAATGTTTAATTGTTTTGACCAGTGTTATCATAGTAAGTTGCCTTAAAATATATGTATTATAGTGTTCAGGACAGACCATTGTACCGCAGATATCCCTTATTTTTTCTAATCGTCCAATCAATTTGTTTAAGTTTTCTAAAACAACTAACAACAACAAAAAAAACATGAAACTGTTGTTATTCACTATATTTAAACCATGCCTGTACAAATATAACGTTTTGTCGATTCTGTCAATGTTTAGTTTTGTGACAACAACCAACCAAAATAAGCAAAATAGATCCAACAAATAATAGAAAAAAAAAGTTATATATATATATGTATATAAATAAGTTGTTTATATATATATATATACGAAATTTACAAAAAAAAGATCCAATTATTGCTAACAAAAAAGTAATCATTATGTAGTTGAATAGTTCATAAGTTTCTTCATCTGCCTTTTAAATAACGCTCTATGCACTTTTGTATTAATACAACCTATTATATAATTAAATAAACAATAATAAAATTAAATAAGAAAACCATAACTTACTAAATAAATTAATTTAGAACTAAAAACAGAAAAAATTAAATAAATTAACAATTAAAATGAAAATAAGTTAATATAAAAGAATTCAATTGACTATAGAAAAATACAAATTTGAGATTAGATATACTAATTTGTTAAATGAAAAACATAAAAATAAATGAAAAAAAAGGTTTGACTTTTATTTTAATAGCATCTCTCAAATGGTGGACGTCATAAAGAAATAGAAGTAAGCTAAACCATTCTCATACGATTTTCCTCAATACTCGCAATTTGTATTGACTGCTATCCAGAATGTTTGGTCGACAAGGACATCGGTTCGGAGCATTAAAGCTGCCGTTTGTAGCCTATAAGTTAAATTGCATTTTCAAATCCAGGAGCCTAACGAAAATCAGAACGCTTCCGGTTGTCATGATCATATCATTACAGCCAAGCAGAAACCCCTCCTACTGGTATGGTCAGTTCTTTATCAATATCAGTAAGTGCTACAGCGTTGCGAGTGAAGTATCTAATAATTTATTCTTATTATTTACAAACCTACGCAAAAGAATCTTCTATATCGGAATGCATGCTATAAACTTCAGTTTCCTTTAGTAGATTGTGTTTTTGCCTACACCATCAGGTAGGTATCTACTGATAGTTTAGCTTACCATCACCAGGCCATCAATCATGACCTCCTGACTACAACCCAATACAGGACCCTACTTAATCTTCACACCCTCTCCATACATCCACATGTTAAATATCATTAAAATCCATCTAGTCGTTATTGAGTTAATTTCCATTTGAAAAAATTATCTCAACTCCATAAAATCGCATGATGACGTCACGCAAAAAAATCGGGTACCTAGAAACCGGATTTCATCGAAAACCACCAGGCGCTCAGAAATCAGCAGCAGGTACACCAATACCAAACCAATCCCAGTCGTAGCAATGTTTTTTTTCGGTTCCCGCGCAATTGCAGCTGTCACTTTTTGGCGGCCATCGTGCTTAGAGTCTCGCCAGAGATGTGCAACGAGATTTGTGTAGGTACGGATGTGCAATCTTAGTGTAGTAGATTTAAAAAAAAATAGTTTTTCAGGGTTTTTCGTTTCTTGTGGCTTTAAATTTAAAAAAAACATTAATTTCAAGATTCTTACATGTGATAAAAAAGCCTTAAACCGTGTTTATTTAACTTTACTTAGATTCAGTGTACATTTGCTCAGCCATGCGATGATATATCGCTGTTGTTTCTCCTCTTAATATATTCCTAAATCATTTTCAGCATGTTTATAGTTCCATATAGTTTTTTCAACTATTTTGAATTCTTTTTTTAAATTCAGCATATGAAGAAAATCGATTTTTGCGTTCAATATAGTAAATAAAGACCTTGAAGTGACCGGCACAAATTATAATCTACCTCCACCAACTAAGATACTGAGCAAGGATACATTTATCCCAATTCAATAATGTTTTTTTTTATTTGTGAAGTAAACATACAAGTAGCTTTGGCATAAGTAACTGTTTTTGACAGCCATTGCGACAAAACAAATTGTTTTGGATTCAGTATAAACATCGAAAATTGTTTGAGAGAAGTGATGGCAAATTCGGGAATATATTACAAATAATAATGTAAACGGAATGTACCAATTGGTGTTACATATTATCAAAGATTATAAAGCTATACAGATGACGCACTGCATACAAGAGAAATGGTTCTATGGAGGGTCGTACTGGCACTGCCCGCCATATATTTTTACCTCGATTCTCATATGTGCACGTTCACAGCGCCCGCCCGTACCATGAAGCTGTTGAGCAAAAGTTTCTGTTTTTTGTCCTCAATGCGTCATCTGTATGGCTTTTTAAGTTTTTAATATTATTGACTGCAGACCCACTGGTTATTTTTGTTGCGTTAATTGGTTTAAAGGCATTTTCTAAACATATCTTTAATTTAACATTTAAGTTTAATACGATTAACTTTCTAGAATTGGCTTTAAATAAAAGAAAACGATCGTATAGACTTTAGATATATAAGAATAGTCACGCTTACATTACATCCGAAATTTTTCCCCGAAGGGGTTTTTAAAGGATACATACTATTTAAAAAATTTGTTTGCACGATGAAATGTAGTTGTAAAAAAAATTAATAAGTCACGGTTAGAAGGTTTATATTTTATTAAATTTTAATGAAAAATGATAAAGAAACGAACAGCTTAGAGTCTAGCTTTAGCAGCCCTCAAGATTGGATATTTTTCCCCATTGCATGATCCACGAAAATCATCATTGGACAAGTCGAAAAACGCCAATCCACCTAGGCCTTTAGCACGTACATAGCTTGCTTTATTACCAGCGGTATCAACATCTTCATAGCCAACCCACATGCCATGATCGCCATTATCGTCGGGGATACGATAAGCATAAGAGCCAAATCGTTTGGTTGGATCACCAACTCGACGAAGTGGAGCATCTTCACCCTTCAAGTGTGTATTTGATGGATTTGGTAATTTTGCGCAAACCTCTGGCCAGCTTAAGAATCCTGGTGTCTGTGATTGGAGACCTGCGGGTGCTTCACCGTCAGTCTCTGGAATTGGTGGCACACCAGTGATTCCAGAATCTGAAGTCATTTTCCATGCGCGACCGTAAGCAGCAATGCCTACATTGATTTTGGAAGCAGGACAATGCCCATTCAACCAGTATTGTACTTGATAGTTGACATTGTGTTCAGGACTACGTTCATTAAGTTCATACAGAGGTGCTGGGAAATCGGCTTCCTTTGGATTGCGAGTGGGAGTTTGGAAATCGAAAGCGGCCAAAGTTACAAAGTCGAGATAGTTGATAATTGCATTTACGTCAATAAAAACTAATATAGAAATATTATTATTAAATGTATTATTCTATGTCCGTTAAAAACTTACTTGAGCTGTTGACGTTCGGTAATACAGTCATAGAAAGAATAAATCCTTCAGGACGAAAAGCGTTCTTTAACTCGCGCACTAAACCAGTGAATTCCTCTTTGTGTTCATCGGCTTTCTCATCCAAGACTGAATCACCACTGAAAATTTTCTTAAATCCCTTCCAGAATTTGCCTATACTTCCACGGATCTTCTTTGGTTTATTTGGGGGAAACTGCCAGCCTAAGTCCAGTCCATCGAAGTTATAAGTTTTCACAAGAGCATGTGCGCTATTGATGAAGGCCATACGATTTACACTAGCTTCCAGCATGGTAAGGTATTTTTCAGAATTTTCGTCGCGTCCTCCACCAACGCTGAGAAGGACCTTAAGATGGGGGTACTTCTTCTTCAGGTTAGTAATTACGCGGAAGTGTCCCTTGCCAACGTCTAAATCGAGGGATTCTTTCAAACTTATTAGTTTACTATTATCATTGTGGAGACCAGCATATCCATAAACTAAATGTGAACAGAATTGCAGGGCTGGTTCCAAGTCATTAGTAATAAGCTTTCCAAGGCCTGAGTAAGATATCAAAAATTAGAAACAAACATTATTATCGATAATATAAAGACGTATTATTAAAAATTATTGTAACAATAATGTAACTTACATCACTATAGCTCAATATCCACAATTAAGATGCAAATCACAACAATTCTTGGAATTGTATATGAATCAGCAGTTGATATATATGACCTTATTATAAAATGCGTGAATATGTCACACATAGTAAACTGCATTGCATTTAATTGAACAAAATTACGTAGATACTTTGTTTACTGTAGTTTGTAACTATAAAGTATGAATTCAACATTCACCATATTGTTTCTATTTAAAATTGAAAGCATTACTCTATTATATTTGAATACTAATTGCTGTTTAGTGGGGTAATCCTGCATCTTGATTAGGGGGAATGAGATCATTTAGTTCTGATGTATAAAAGTTCGATTCAAATAAATATCATCTTTTATATAAAATCACATTTTGAAAAATTGTGAAATTATTTATTTCTGCTGGCAGCAAATGAAAAACAAGCGTTCAAATGGGATCTTATTAAAAGAGATATATTGATAATGTATTTTATTTTGGAGTCAATTTGAGACCACATTCATGCATTCGTTATTTTTATATAACGAATTTATATGGCCTTTATTCAAAGTCATATATATATATCTAATCATAACAGATTTTCCCATCCATATTAATTATACATGATCTGTGTTAAATACAGTACCAAAAGTTTTTTTAGAATTCGAAAAATAAAAACACAAACATACAGAGAATTCAAAATACTCTTTTTTGTCTCTGGGCTAATCCCCGTTATAATATTTTAAAACAAAAACCGGCTAAGAACCCGTTCATTGAAAGACAAAATGCGATTTAATACGAATAATATCCTTATTTTGCACTATACAACATGTTTGCAGCCTACCTTTGTATGTTTTTTGAATAAGGTATTTGCGTTTAGATATATTTCAAATATATTAGATATAATTCAAACTCTATACACCCCTTTTTTGTTAAACGCAACAACTTCTTTTATTAATATTTCAGCATGTCGTGTTCAGTACGTTGGTTAGGAGAGATATACAACAATAAATTTAATCAAAAATTGAAATGAAGACGTAAAGCCAATGATTAAAGTCAATTCGTAGGTGGAACGCGCATATAACTTATAAGGCATGATTACGATAAGTTTGATGCCGAAAATTGATGACGGTTTTTAGTAGAGCGGCCAAAAACAAGGATTTTTTTTATTATGACTTAAAATGAAAAAAAAGTATATATTAAAAAATAACGCTAATACTTACAATTAAGTAGTACACCTATTTAAAACCAATTTTTTGTTCTATTAGCTATTTTTTAAATAAAATACTGCGCATAGTTTTTGAAAAAAAACGGTATTTAAACTAATAATTTAGGAAAAAATATTTAAAGTGTAAGTGAAAATTTTCAAAACTGTAAAATTATTGTAAATATTTTTTATAAAGTTCATTGCTCTAATAAATTGTAAATCAAAAACTGAAAACTAGATGATTTTATGTCTATAAAATGTAATGCACTTGATTACTTACAAAGATGTGCATTAATCCTCTAAGTAAGATTCCAGAAAACAAAAATCATACAAGAAAATTTTAGTAAACTTTAATTTTCTCAATAACTTGAAGACATAAAACTACTCAATTTATTGTGGTCAATTCAGAATTGATATATTGACCACAAAATGCCAATATTAAAAAAAAATTGTTCTAAACTTTTTTTTTGGCATTTTTTATCATCATTTTGAGTTGCGAATTTTTCAAAAACTACTGACATCAATAAATCAATTTAAATTATGGATTAAAGAACTGGTTTCTGCCTTACTTCGATGTAAGTGTTGCCGTTTTTTAAGTAATTTCATTCTAAAATTACGCCTACCTCCTAAACGGGACTAGATAGACCCCCTCCCATTGTAAAAAAAATGCTTGTTTTTGACTCCTCTACAAAAACTGTTATAAATTTTTGGTGGAAAACTTATCGTACTATCCCCACTTATAATGTTTGACTTAATTTTCACGAACTACGTATCCTTTCGGGAAATAAATGTGTAACTTCCAAAAGATTTGGTTGAATAATAAAATCATGACAGCGATTAAAATAAAAACAAGTGGTGGGTGCGTGCGCAACTTTCTCTTTCGCAGTGAGTTGGGTGTTAAGGCAAATACCAAGCAAGAGAGAATTTGACAATTTTCATAGTAATTGATTATTGATATGGAAAATATATAAATAATGTCGAAGATTGATAGTAAGATGTTTTACTTCGGAAATTGAATTTTCCGTTATAGGCTAAAACTGAACCAAAACGCTCAAAACTCCAGGTCAAAGCTTTCACCAAAACAATATCATTCGTAATATTAAATATACCAAAAAAGTATTTATGCAATCTCAATATTAAGATTAAAAATTTATTAAAGAAATACATTTAATTTATATCGAGTTATACGGCTTTAAGTTGAACAAGTGTACATTAAACAGAAAAAAGGTTTTTTATTCCAAACTCCAGCTTCACACTACAACAAAACATCAAAAACATTTCATGGGGAACGTGCATTTGATATAATTAAAGCGATAATTTGTTTGTGCGAAAATATATATATATATTAATTTTCTAGCTAATATTGATTTAAGTTGTTTCATTCGCAATCCACAATTTCAGGTTAATATTGGATTAAAAGAGTCAAGGAAAAAGGCAGACATTTGACTGCGTAGATGGGTACTACAAAACAAAGTACCTCTGGTTTGTCTTATATTAAAGAAACTATCAGTAGGCTATACTAATACCCGGTTTATTCTCTTTGCAAATTTTAGGCAATCTGTTTTATTATTGAGATAAATTTGTTACAATAGAGTAACAAAGTCGGATTAAATCTGTTAAAAGAATCACAAAAGTACCTATTCCCTTTTTTTTGAATTGGGAAAAATTCTCAATACACAAGAAAGACTTAAAACTAACATTTCTTGTCTATTTATAGCTATGATAAGGTTATCATTTTCTGTTGTTGCATTTCATAGATGAAGCCATTAATTGACTTTAATGTTAGATCACTAGGTTAGTGATATGGATGGAAGAGTTTGAAAGAATATAGTTCTTAATTTTAGTAATACATATTAATTCAAATCCATATCAGCTTAAAATGGTTATTAAAAAAAAAATTTTTCGACACATCCAAGTTTAAGTCCTAGAAAAATCTAAACGAAATGCTGTGACTTGAATTAAATTACAATTCGAAACAACGTTGGCCTAATATTGACCAGCTAAATAGTATACTCATAGAAAACAATATTAGTATATTCAATTATTACATGCCACCACAAAGCGTTACATGAGTTAATTAATTCCGGATATCACATGCCCCAGACTATGATCTTGATAATAATTTATCATTCTACACATGTCCTACATGTGGCAACAATAACTCAATCGACCAAAAATACAACCAACACGTATTTTGGACTTTTTTTATTTCAATTGTTCGTATTTCATTGCAACCTATAAAAACCCCCACACTAAATCACAGTGTTTTTTTTTTATTTCGTGAAGGTCAAGTTCATATCAAATGTCGTGGTATTATCATTTTATTTTTTGGTTTAACTATGAACAATATACATGGATACAGTAAGTGGAATAAACGGTAATAACTACTTTAACAAAACATAAAGTCGTCTAAATCTTACCTTCGCGTATAGAACTTGTTGAATCATAGTAACACACTAGCCTGGGTCCAGGGCCGTCAGCTCTGGTTTGATTAATACCAAATACACCCACTAATATAGTGGCCAACAAAACTAAACACTTCATTTTGTTGCAGCACCAACACTACTTTTTATGTATTAAATTTTAACTGGAACTGGAAAGATGCGAGCACACCGAATCGCAACTAAATTAAGACTGACTTCAACCGTATTTCAACGCCTGGACTAGCCTCTTAGAGTCATAATTGTTTTTTTTTTTTTTTTTTTTTTTGTTGTTGACTCGGACAAATCACTATCACTGAATATGAAATCGAGAGTAGTGTATCTTCGCTTGATTGTGGTAATGATCGGAGTATAAGTGGCGTTTTAAAATATTGTCAACGTTGATTGAGAAAACGACAAATAAAAATCAAAATTCGCAGAATTAAGCCAGTTATACAATTTTGTTTGTCTATTATGTTTTTTTTTTTACTAGAGACTATAATAAAGCGTTTAAGTGGTTGTTTAATTATAATTCAGAAAAATATTAGGAAAACCACATTTTGCAAGGGGATTCTTGAAAAGTGTGTTTTTAGTAAACATTGATAACCGCTAATTGTTTTTCCATAGAATTTCAAAGAATATCGATCCTATTGTGAAAGTTTTTTTTATTTAAAAATGGTAAGGAATCGACTTTATAATCGACTTGGTTGTAACAGCAGTTAAAGGGCTCTTCTGACTAAATAAAAATATTGAAAAATATAATATAATTATCTGTACGTAATTTAACCCTAGGCAATTGTGTGGCAATTATTGTTTTCGTTTTTCGTCAAAGATCGATGTACAATAATCTTGCCCACGGTCATTTGAGGAAACATGTGATACGCCATAACAACTAAGGTTTGCCACGTAACTTCTATCGACTTTTAGAGTTTGTTTAAGTATTTTACATCATGTGGGGATATATGAATCACTACATGACTCATGCCGAGACGTGCCTTACAATGAATTAGCAAAGAGAAAATTAAGCTCATTTAACATGTAGGTATTTATATACAAACCGGGATTCTCTAAGAATACATATTTGGTTTATTTTGCTAATTCACAACGATTGCTTGGTGTTGTACGAATAGGGTGACACCAACTTCTGAGTGTAATAACACTGACATAATACATCAATTGTCAGTATTTTACCGCCCAGTGGTTGCGATCGGATATAAGTCGTATCAAACCTTAGTACAAATATATCGAAGCAACGAAAAGCATCGAAAAGGTCCTCATTCCGTGAAGTGATTATCGCTTGACGATATCGTTTCGACGATAGTCTTCCATCACAACATCAATATTCGTTTTGGCTTTCGGAAATATCGGGCAAAACAATGATCGTCAAGTCAATTATTGAGCAAATCTCTTGCAAACAGCAAAAGCACATTCCATGATTTTTTATGCAATCAACAGCCTTTGTATGAGTTTTATATTGGTAAATACTATTATTATGTTGAAAGCCCGGCATTTAAAATTGATTTTGCATTTAGAATATATAAAACCATTTTTAACCTACCGTGGTTTGAACATTCTAAAAGTAGAATGTAGGTCACTGTAATTTGATCATATATTTTACCCATTTAACATTTAACAAAGTTTGCAAAATGTATAACTAGCATGTCAAGTTGCTTCGACGTAACTGACATATTAATGAAAAAAAGTTGCATAAGTTTTAAACTTATGACATCACTAAAATTTAAAAGTTCGGATTTTATGAAATCTATAACCAATACCCGTTAAAAAAATCCTGTTAATTTAAAATATTTGTTTGATCGTGTTGTTGACATTTAAGTTGATATAGTTGATGATTAAGAGCTCAAATAAACTCTTAATCGTACTACCGGGTTGCTTTTATAAGCAAAACACTAAAGTTGGAGAACCTTTCACAATACTTCCAACGTTGACGTATTAAATGTTTCTTCGCGAAACCATACGTGTACTTTTAGCTAAAATCAGTGAATTTTATCTCGATATTGAAGATTTGAACCCTTCATCTTCACACAAACTTATCCGTAAGAAACTATCATCGAAACAGCAAAACTAAATAAATATTGCAAAACCCCAACGCTCTTAAATGATGAAAATTGTATTAGTACAAAAAAAAAACGAAACAGCAAAGTTTGCAAAATGATATTTCAAACTTATGATGACCTACTCAAAGGAAGTTGTCCAACTCGTAATATCTACCCACTGCCATCCATAAGTCATTGTTGGTACAAAATAAAACGATTAATATTTACTTACTTTTTAAACCCGTTGAGGATCTCTTTTAGTTATTCAGTTCAGGCACTCTGCCATTCTCGATCGCTTGATAGTTGTCGCCTCAAATCTCAAGGCTGGGATTCAACGATTCTCTTGATTGTAGCATTATTATTCATTCGTTCAATGTGGCCGAGCCAATTTAGTGTTTTTACATTTCGTACTGCTCATAAAGTTCGCGGTTGTATATTAGCCTTTCTCGCATACAGAACCAAAAGTTCGAGGAGGATTTTTTTTCTTTCAAAATTGATTAATATTCGAGTCGATTTCCTGCTTATTGTCCAGCATTTGGCGTCTAGAGTGGGACTGGTAGGATTAGGGTACCATTTGATACCATTTGCTTCGCTTAACCGAAGCAGCATCGGTTTCCTATAGGGTCATTCTTCATCGTATTTCCACGAATGTATCATTCGTTTGCTTCATGTTGATACGAGGAAGAATAAAATATTTATCTACCTGAAAATTGTTGCAATTAACAGTGACGCTTTGTCTAAAGTCGTGCCGCGACAGTATACTGTTTGTTGATAGCACATATTTTTTCTTGTCCTCGTTAACTACAAGACAAAGGCATTTCCCCTTTATCAATTGCACTTAATGCTTTTACAACGTCAATGATTTCGATATCGTCTGCGTACCCCAGTAGCTTGATGAATTTGTTCATCCACGAGATGGATGAAATCGCGTCTCCTAGTCAATATCCGGCACATTTCTGGAAAAGTTCAGATGAGCTGTTTCCAAACTGAACATTCCAGTACTTGACGACTTAGTTGTATACCGTACTCTGGCATTACGTGCGTGCTATCACACGCGGCCTTGAAGTCAATGATGATTGTCTCGACTTCAAAATTCGTTGGTATTTTCGAGGATTTTCTTTAATGTGAAAATTGTATGCCTTGTTTGCTGGTGCAAAACTCCAGACTTTGTTGATGGTTTGGTGTGTTTGAGGAATTATGATGTTAATTCATCAGAACCGGACGATTTCATTTCATTTTCATATTAGCTCTTTTCAGTTTATTATCTCTTAATCTTTTCGTATTTTTCTCTGAATAGCCACAACAATATTTTCTAATGAATTCATTTATTAGACAAGTGTTCTGCTTTTAATTGTGTTGACCTGTAAACATGGTTTATTTTACAGATAAGAATGTTGCGTTGTATGTAGTGAGAAGCTGTGAGTATAAAAAAAATATTCCGCTGGCAATGGGGCATCCTCTTATAATAAAGCAATCAGAAAAATCGATTGGGCAACTACAAATGATCAACCGGTCTGTATGTAATTTGTACTCTTTCCCAATTTATTTTTTGAAGATGACAACAACAGCGACGGCTAGTGTTAGGGAAGGTCCCAAACAACTTTCGACTAGTTAGATTTCACAAAATGGGCTGGTCAAACAAGGGTGGTAAGCAAAACTCACGATAACACATTCAGTGATTATTAATTAAAAAGGTAAACTAGTATCAGGCTGAAGAGAAATGCCGAATAGTGTAAACCGAAAACCAATGCCAACATTGCTACTAACACAAGCCAATATAAAGCTTGTAACTGAATTTTAAAATATTCGGTTTGGAACGTACATCACCAAATAGAGAGAGAATCTCTAGACATTCTGCTCCATACAGAAACACACTAATTTATGTTTAAATTCTATGCTTTTAGTAGATTCATATTAGCTTCCTATAGATAGAGCAATTGATGATATTTGGTAAGTTTGATGCTATGTGGCTAAAACGTTTTTTTCGGTACATACAAATTTCATTGCTGTGTATACCGCACTCCCCAAATGATAATTAAACTGCGAGACTACACCAACATTGAGTTGGAAATATTGACAGAGCGTTTTTTATGTCCAATTTGTCTTATGATATTCGAATAAAAAACTTGAAGAGATCTATATACCACAAATCGATGCCAATGCAATAGGTTGAGCCACGAGAGGATGATCCCACAATTCCAAAAAGTACTAACAAATAATACATCGCCTCAAATAAATATTGTTTCTCAAACATATACAATTGTTATATACCACTTTTTTACAATTAATGCGTTTTGTTGGATTAAATACTCAACCAAGGAAACATACAACTGATGTGCTAGGTTTCTCGCGCCCACCAGCAAGAAACCATTGGTTTGATGAGAAATGTCTACAGATGCTCGCAGAAGGCTAAGCCGCTGGTGAAAACGAAAGCAACCATAAAGCTCTATAGGCAAAGACGAAGGGAAGAACAGCAACAGCCGATTACACGATTAGGAAATGACTCATGCAATAATTGAATTGTATCTCTGGCTGTATGGCATGTGGCGCCGTCTGTTTGAAACAACATGTTGGTCAAATCCACATCATGTAATTTAGGCACTAAAAACGGGGCTAGTATGTCAAGTAACATGCGCCATTAATTGTTACTGCCAAATTTTTCGAAGAACAATTGTCCGATAATGCCATGGCATGAAAATGTTGTTTATCACAGAAGATGATTTTGTTCGAAAAATCAGTTTCCACTTGTTGTTTTTTCAAAGTCAATTCGACAAACTCTCTTCACGCTACATTGTCAATAATTATCTTGTCAAAAATAATCTCGCGAACTGCTTCGATGTTTTCTGTTGAACGACTTGTGACAGGACACCCATATTATCCAATCTGGCTGAATTTTCAAATTATTCTCTTCACAGTAGATTTCCACAGTGAATTAGCGTAAAGGTATACTTCAATTAGAACATCAAGAAATTGAACAGAAATAAGCAATATAGTTTTCATCATAATTTACCATACTGTTAGAATTAATTTTTTTTAAATTTAGCTCGTTTTAATAATATTATTTCCCCTATTTCATAAAATTTCACAAAAATCAATTTTGTTGCACTTGAGAGTTTCAAGTAATACTAATTGGTTTTTATTTTTAACATCGTCCAAATGTGAAGATAACCATGATACAGTTTTAGAAAAAAAAATCAATTCAATGCTTCAAACTTGCCTCAGGTTTACCTATGGTTATGGATTTTGAAAATGTAAGTTAAAATTAGTATATATCAGTATAAAACAAATCTCGGGTGCATTTAACGCAAACCCATTATTAAGGTATTCCTGAGTTACTAGATGTCGGTGTAAACAATTTTTGGACGTAGGCATTACAAATAAAATATACAAATTTTTGGCGCAACAGGCTCGTTAGTACCCAGGGCCGAGCTTTCTCACAACCATAATGTGTGCGTGTGTACTTCTTACACCATGGCGGGACCTCCTGTTTTATGTCGACTCCGAACCGCGATTTTGGGATAAGCTTTTCGTGAAGATTGATACTACTCTGATGATTTGTCAGATCATCACGAGAGGGGAGCAAGTGAAAAATCATTTAGGGGGAAAGCATTCAATTAATTAAATTTTTACAAAGACCTTGGTCCAGGCGGTACCAGCAGTAATAGAAAAAATATATTAATAAAAATAATTTATAATGAAATAAAAATTATATATAAGATATAAAAAACTCTTTGAGCAAAAAAACATTAAATGAACAATTTATGCAAAAATAAAATATACAAAAAATATGCAATATAAAAAAATAACTTCCACTTAGCGTGGAAGAAAAAATGTAATCAATTATCCTAAGGGAAAACTTTGTGCTTTTAATAACTACATTCGTAAATTATTCTAAGCAAAAGTAAATAAAACCTATGAGCAATTATAATAATTAATTTAATCTTTGGTAAATGTTCTTGTAAGCAATAAGTTTATTCTTAACGTTATCCTTTTATAAACGTTATTTCCAGAATATTTATTCTCATTTCCAAGGACTTTAAGTTTATAATTCGACTTTTCTTCATAACTGGGCATTTCTATAGGAACATTAAATTGACGAAGGCAATAACTTGAAAGAGATGTTTGTATCCGTTCGATCCGATTTATATGCACCTGACATGTTGGTGCCCAAACAATAGAGCAGTATTCTAGTAAGGAACAATGCAAGGTTTGAAGAGTTTGTATTTCTCAAAAATCCTTGCTGTTCCTTTTAATAAACCCAGGAAGGAATTCGCTTCGGATATTGCACTGTCTGTGTTTATTGAAATTTAATGTCGGATCAGACGTAACTCCCAAGTACTTAATTTCCTCAACTCTATCTATTAAGTGGCCACATACGGATTAATCATGTAATACAGACCATCTATTGTGAAAAAATGACGAAACCTTACATTTACCTAGGTTCAGTTAGAAACTATTGCAAATACACCAATCTGTAATTGCGTCTATATCAATCTGTAGGTTATGGCAAGCAGCTTAAGAATTGACTCTACAAAAAAAACGTTCAGTCATCTGCAAGACCCAGACACTAACAGAAAGACACCCTTGAATCTATATCGTTCACAAATAATGCAAACAACAAAGGTCCTAAGTAACTTCCCTGAGAAACTTCTATTGAGAAATTTCTATTCTAATTAACTGCTTCCTATTACTTAGAAAGGATGCAATCCACTTGTTAAGTATTAAATGGATGCCAAGTGCTTCTAATTTTTTTGTAAGCATTTCATGGTCTACCCGATCAAAAGCCTTAACGACATCTGTGTACATTACATCAACATGTGAACCTTCTTCAATCGCCGTTAAGGCAAAATTAGTTAATAGAGTTAAATTAGTAACTGTGGATCTGCCTTTCATAAACCCATGTTGATTGGCGGATAAAGATTCCTTTACAAAAAATAGTATATATTTTCATTCACCAAATTTTCAAACAATTTTAGAATCGTTGATATCTTCGAAATTGGACGTTAGTTTGTTACCAAATGCTTACTACCGGACTTATGAATGGGAGTTAAGTTCGATAATAAAATCAATAAAATAAATATTGATCGATGCTCAATAAAAGCAAAACTATTTTGTTTTCGAGTCGCTATAGCTGGGGCCTTAATACAAGTTTTGTGATTATTAGACCGACGTCAACCAAATTGATTTGAAACCTATAGCTATTAGTTAAGGAAAACTCCCTCTACTCTTGGTTTATGTCGCTGAAAAGTAAACATTATCCCCCATATTAATAATCGCTGATTTGCTTATTAATGACTAACATGACAGCCTTTCCCATAAGAAAAAATCGTGGAAAGTTAGTCACCGATTAGCTAATCAGCGTTTATTATTAGCTTAAAACGTGCGGAAATTTTTAATTTTACTACGGCGTTTCATTAACGCGCCTAACAATGTACCTCTAAATAATGTCATAAGCCATTGAAGAGTGCGGATCGAGAATAAATAAAGGTGCCTCTTCAGGAACGATGTTTACCAAAGTGTAAAAAGTCAAAGCCAAGGATACAAGGCTCGAACAGAATCCTGTCGAGATGAAAAGGGAAAAATCGTAGTTGAGAACCACTTCTGCAGACTGTTAAACGGCAATGGGGAACAACATTCTCCTGTCATGCAAAAGCAATATTGACAAAGACAGCGAAAACTGCCAACCACCTGACCTGAGTGAAGTGAGGATAGCAATATCTAAACTCAAGCTTAATAAGGTTGCCGCAAATGGCGACCTTCCCGCAGAGCTTTATAAAGCTTACGCCGACGATATTGACATCATGGGTAGGTCTCAACGTGATGTCATAGCCACGTTTGCTAGTATAGAGAAGGAAGTGGCAAAAATCGGTTTAGCAGTAAATGAGGGCAAGTCGAAGTATGAGCTGTTATAACGAAATGACATACAACATCGACGAACTAGACAGAACTTCACCATTGATAGATATAACTTTGAGGTAGTACGGGACTTTGTCTATATCGGCTCCGTTGTTAACTCTGACAACAACATCTCGTCGAAATTAATATATGACCCTAATCTTCCCAGTCCTGCTCTACGGCGCTTAAGCATGGACCGTCTCAAAAACGGATGAAGAAATCCTTGGTTGATTTGAGAGGAAAATTCTTCGAAAAATCTGACAGGGTATGGAGACGAAGATTCTACCGAGAACTATACGAGCTGTACAGCAACATGCCCCTGGTCAAAAAAAAACTCCACATTGGACGCTTAAGATGGCTATGACATGTAGAACGAATGGACACCCTCGATTTCCAGCCAGACGTTGGACGCAGTAGAGTAAGACCTCGCCAACCTCAACGAACTTGGGGTGCGCAACTGGAGGCAGTTAGCCAAGGCCTGGGCTAATTGGAGAGGCATGTTGTCAGAGGCCCTGGTTCATTCCGGACTGTAGCGCCACTTAAGTAAGTAAGTAATACAAATTTTGACAGTCCCTTTACCACGTCGTTAAATTACTACGTTTACAACGTTTACGATGACTTTCCGACGTTACATGAATACCCCTATTATAAGTACCGATTGCCAGTCGATTCGAATTCGATGTTAGAAGAATAATGTATAAAGGCAATAGCGTTAAAATTGACAGCGACGAGCCAACGACAAACGTTACTAGCTGTAGAAACCCGATGGAAAATGATAAACTATATAAGCGAATGGACATTAATTAAAAAAAACGATATTTAAATAGTTATGTTTAATCCGCTTGTATATTCGTATTGTATTTCTCTTATAATATATAAAAATAATTGCAGTATTCATTTCTTAGTTTTTATTTATATAAAATTATGACTTTACCATTGCAATGACTGAAAAAAAAATTTGTTATAATACATTTTGTATTCTCCAGCAAATGATATTGCAGATTATTTGTTTTCAAAAGCAAGGGGACATTTATAATTAATTACAAACATGATATCAATACCTTAAGAGATGTGTTATAATATCTTTTCTTTTCAACCGACACACGTATACAATACGAATTCAGCGCCATAGTGTTAAATAAATAAAAAAGATAAACATTTAACAATTTAGTTAAAAAAATAATTTCTCCTGTGAAATATGAGAATGACATAAGTTAATTGTATGTTAAGTAAATAATTTGTATTGCTATAGAAACGATATTATGTTCATAAGCAATAAGTTTTAGCAATAGTTCACACTTCTGTACACACTAAATATCCAATTATGGATGTTATCTATTATTTATTAAGGTGCATAGGATGGTATGCGTTGTTTATTTTTTTTTTTCAAGTTCACAAGATACATTGTGACAGTTGTAAGATAATTTATTTTGTTTACTTCAAAAGGTTTATTATGTCATCCTTTTCAGCTGCCTCGAGGTATGGAATGCCGTCTGGTGTTGTGCCTGTTTTCGATGCACCCTAAAAATGCAGAATAAAATAATATTTAAGAGTATTTATACCGATTTTTTAATGATCCGAAATTATGAAAAATTTTAAATTTTCCAAAGATGAGCGACATTTTTTTAATTTATTTATAAATGCGTTTTGAAAAATGTGACCGATCTCAAAATGTTAGTAGGTTGCATTTGGATCGCAAATAAAGCAAGAAAAAATTAGTTTTAGATTGTTTAGCGATTTGCACTAAATAACTTAACACATTGATTTCGATCTAGTCACGTCGTATCGGTCAGAAATAATTAATAAAAAAATAATAATACTAAATAATTAAGAAATAAAATTAAGAAATTATTTACAAAAAAACATATCAGAAGGCTACAATCCGCTCTGCGAACAGTTTAATACCCTATCCCATTCCATCCTTAAATTAAAGATCCCAAAACATCATATCACAACATATTATTCAGACAGTTTATCAAAATCTTTTATGGTTCGACAATAAATAACGTTTTTGTATTGGATAGATTTATCTTAGGGTAGAGTATACAAATGGTTTTTGTTCGAAAACGACCATAAAAAGTAGGCATGGTTTAAAACGCCCTATTGACGAAATGTTTATATTCGGCCTTATCATGGTATCCGTTCGGCTAGTAATTTTCGACGCAACATCCAGTTGGTAACTGAATTTACATTCACAGTATCCGTTTTCTGAAGATACATCAACGAATGCATTTGAGATCAGCAAAAATCAGCCTCCTTTTCGGGTGGCCTCTTGGTGAAATTCCGAGCTACGTCGGGATTCTCATGCATTAACTCAATCCCTTATATTGTTTGGTGCTTAATTTTTCATTTGAATTTTGACTAAAACACCAGTTTTCAACAAAAAATCATCAAAATCTTAGTTAAGTTATATTATTGACTACATTTTGCTCACTGGTTCGAAAATGGCAGTTATAATCAACAAATTGAGCAAATTGCAAGAAAGGTGGACTATGCAGGTGATCACAAATCGACGTGGAGTACAATGAAGTCACTTGTTCTTAACGAAGAAAAGACGAATATATGCAAAGTTGAATTTGATGAAGTAATAGTTACAAATAGCCAAACTATAGCGGGTAAGCTCAATACGGTTTTTCTTAAAAGTGTTGAAGATATTAATTATACTATACCAAATAGGCAATATGTTAACATTATCGATAATGTGAACCAAGGGGTATTCAGGTTCATATTAATAGAAATAAATGATCTTAAAAGTACTATTAAAGAGATGAATAACAAAAGGGATTATAACTACATATCAGCAAAAAATTATTAACCAGTCATTCCGTACTGGAATTTTTCCTGAATGCTGGAAACACTCTGTAGTTGTTCCTACCGAGAAAAAAAAAGCACACAATCCATCGCAATTTGATTGATTGATTACTGAAAGTAAAATAATTGAGAAACTGGTATACAAACAACTAAAAAATTACTTAGATTCTAATAGACTACTATCAGATTATCAGTCGGGATTCAGACGTCAACATAGCTGCGAATCACTACTCAACATGGTGATCATTCAGTGGTAAACGAAGGTGCACGACAAAGAGGTTATAGTGGCTGTATTCCTTGACCTACAGAGGGCTTTTGAGACAGTTTCAAGGCAAATAATATTACAAAAATTAAAAGCTAATGGAATAGAAGTCGTAGAGCTGCTATGGTTTCCAAACTAAGTATCAAGAAGGAAGCAACGAGTCAGGATAAGTGACTACCCGAACCTAGAAGTACCACAAGGGGCCGTACTTGGAACTCTGTTATTCATTATATATAAATGATATTGAAAGGATTCTTCGGCACTCAACCATTAGGCTGTTTGCAGAGTGCATCGTCTGCATTTACATCACTGATATATCTCCTGAAGAATGCATTTATAATCTAAGTATAGCCTTGGACAAGGTGGCGGAATATTTAAAATAAACTGATAAAAACGCAATAAAAATCAAACAATATGCATGATTATCAATGTCTAAATATTATCATGAGCAATACAGAAATTCAGAAAGTAAATGAAATAAAATAGTTGGGTGTAACAATTGATAGCCAATTAAAATTTGACAAACACTTAGATAACGTATGTAAAACAATCTTTTTACATACGTTAACTAACGTTAAGAATTTAAAGAATTAGGAAAAAATTGTCTGTGAAAAGTGCCATTAAAATATATAATGTTATGATTAAGCCACATTTTGAGTATTGATCGACCATTACGTTTCTCGGTAATGCAAAATTTCAAATACGCCTTCAAAGACTTAAAAATAGAGGAATGAGATGTATATTATTGTGCAATATGTTAACATCTATTCAGTCAATGTTAAACATTTTAAAATGGTTAAGTGTTAATCAAAGAACACTAATGAGTGTAATCTTATTTATTTTCAAAATGAAACATAGCTTACTTCCAAATTACTTAGGTGGTCATATTGTATATATATCAGATGTTCAACCATACAGTTTAAGAAATGGAAACGACTTCACTACTACTCAAAACATAGATCTCGAAATGTGTTAATTTATAGAGGTCATAAATTATTCAATAGCTTAATAACGACTTTAAAACATTAACAAAATTATAGAACGTTCAAAGCTATGATAATTTTATATATAAAATTAGATAATACATAACATTAATTTAAATTTTGTTTAAACTGGTTAAACAGTACTTTTGTTAATATAGTTTAAGTAGCACAATGCTAAATAAAGAATCTAACTATCTACTTTAAAATATTTCCGCGACAAACAAATTCGGAGACCATCGGATAGAAATTGTCGCAATAAAACGTAGACTATCGATGTGCGTTGTGCTTTGTCGGAGAAATGTTCCGAACAACTGATCGCAACGATTACCATGAAGCACAATTCTCCAATTGGTACAAAATTGTAGATATTTTTCTTTCGGAAGAGATACCATGATGGGGCTGATTAGCTTTATCAATGTATTGGCATTGATTTTTTTTTAATTTTACCGAAAACTTGTTTTGTAAACACCCCGAAAAGTGGGCGTGTCAAAATAAAATGTTTATACTTGTTCTGTAGGCACGGATAGGGATCATGCATACCACAATTCATTATCCAAGCTCAACATTTAAATTCGGTGACGTACAGGCGGAAGGACGGATAGACAGGTTGGCTATTTCGACTCTGAGTCGATCCATATACTTTAAGGTAAATTATTTATTTATTTATTTATCTACTAGTTTAGACCTTTAGAGATTAATTTTAATGGTAATAACTTAATTTTACTTTGTTAATAAACTTATTACATTTATGCATTTGATAAATAAAAATTCACGAAATTTCAATATTATTTTATTAATTAAGCATATTTGGACTTTAAAACTTAAAGGTCAATGGTTACTAACGAATTATATAAATTAACGCAACGCGTGATGATTTCACATGATACATAGTTTGTCCTATGTAAAGGTAATAAATAAACTTGGTTCTCTTAGATACCTTAAAGGAGCATTAAAAGGTAACGAAGAAAGCAACTCATCACATTTTACGTGGTTATTTACAACATCATTTAAGAATACTAGTGATAGCATTTTTCTTTGTACAAAAAGAGTTTCGAGATAATTAATAAAAAACGTGACATGTATGGTTGTAGCTCGTCATCTCTGTTAAACCTTCGTAATGCAAAACTAGTAAAAGATTTGTTTACTCTATCGATTCTGTCAGTGTCGCAGTAAATACATTTGAGAAGTAGTTATCAACTTTAACCATCAATTTTCTATCTGCTGTACTTTTGAGTGTTCAACCAACGAAATATTTTAGAATGAAAACCAAGTTTTGCCAATTTTTTGCTTTAGAATAACATGGTTAGTTCTGTCAAAAGTCTTTGAGAAATCAGTATACAAAACACCGACTTCTGCACCACTTCCGATTGTGTCAAGGCAGAACTTCGTAAATATGGTTAAATTTGTGGATCTTGATCTACCTTTAATGAAACCATGCTGCATTGGGGATATATGCTGCTTTATAACACTATATTTCTATGGGATAGGGTACAGATATGGTAACAAAAAAAAATCGTAACGAATTCAATAGTAGTATCTTTTTCAGTAGGTGTTGCTTTCATCAAAAGAACCAACTTTTTCTAATTTTTTCGAATTTTCACCCAGATCTACCAATTGAATTTTCAATTAGCCATAAAGTTCTTTCATTGCGTTCAAACCACTATTTGCTATGTCAGTTGCAAGTATCGATTTCAAGATTGCCCACCACTACTGCTTCTGATGAAATTTTTTGATTAAGTGAAATAACATTTTCAGCAGTTAAACTTTGTCTGTCAAACAATTCAAACAAACTGAAATCATTGCCTTCGCCAATCGGAAAAGCTCTTAAACGCATAAGAACCGAGCCCAAATGATGTGTGATCCGGAAAGCAAACATGTTAGACCCAGACATATGGAACCAATCTCTTCACGTAGAAACCAGGTTAACGAGAAAGAAAAGTAGAGCCTTACTAGGTTACGTTCTTTGTATAGAATATATTCTGCCTTGATCTATCTAACTAGATATAATAAAATTAACTTCAAGCCTTCACAATCTCTACAAACGTTAATTAAAACAAAAAAAACACAAGTATTTGTGATTGAATTGTTAAAATTTAAAATATAAATCTATCCATAAATTATATAAATTTAAAATAATTATGTATATAACTATTCCACCATTAATTAAAGGGTTTTATTTTTGAATCATTTTAGTATTGGTGATCTCGCGATGATCTGACAAATCATCCGTATCAATCAGCAGTATCAATGATCAAGAAAAGCTTATCTCAACTTAGACGTTCGAAGTCGATATAAAACAGGAAGTCCCGCCATCGTGCGAGAAGTACACACGCACACATAAATGGTTATGAGAAAGCTAGGCCCTAGGTACTGTCGAGCCTATTGCAACAAAAAATTGTATTTTGTAATGGTAAAAATATTGGTCTAAGCGTTTCTTACAACGTCCAATGATCCATTTCTCTGTACATTAACTAATGGAATTTGTTGGCATTTTTCGTGTTAACTTGTTGTGTCGCTATAACTGGAGCCTTTATAATTACTCTATATCAAATTCTCAAAAGTATCAGAACTAATACTTTAGGTGAAGATAGGGCGTACAAAATATTGATACGCGATTTCAATTTCTTGGGCACTAAAATAAATTATACAAGTGCACTTACCTTTTCTAATAAAATCTGCACACATTTGGTGTGTCCCTCCCAAATTGCTGCTAAAAGTGGTGTGATTCCATGTTTGTCGGCTAACTGCAATCAAACAGAAGCAAAGTATTATGTGAATTGTGAATCATCAAACATTCTTGTGAACCCACATCGACTTTTGCACCCTTTTCGATTAAATACGAGAGAACTTCGACCTGTCCAAAATCCGCAGCATAGTGCAAGGGATATCTTCCATTAATTTCGCTGTTCACATCGATTTTCTAGAGTAAAAATCACGAACAAATCGAATTTGTTTGTTATCATCCGATATAGAATAGACATTCTGTACTTACTTTGTTTTCGATGTCTTCTTGAACTCGGTCTAGCTCGCCATTTTTAATGCTCCATACTAGATTTGCCATCGTTGAGTTTTTATTTATTAATTTATTTTAGTTATTTGCTTCTCAACACCCCCAAATAATTAGTTTAGCGCACACTAGGAAAATAAACAATGAAATCCTAGCCGGATAAATCTGACGCCGAACAATGTGGTTATTGTTGAATTTTTGTCTGTCTCATCTAATGTGTGTGTATATATATAAGTGATGCGCACAAGTCGATTAATACACAATAATTCGTTTGTCGTTATCTATAAAAGTAAACATCGATTTTATTCTATAATTTTGTATAAGTTATCGGAACACGAGTATCGAATAAATTATAGAACAGAAAAAAATTATAAATCAGTTTTGTAGCACACTTATATCAGGGATAAGGATATACATAATACTAAGTATGTATAATTAATGAAATCTCGATATGTGTTTGTTGTATATAGTATAGACATTTTTTTACGCCGATATAGATTATTATGAAGAAAACCACACTCACGCTACTTAAGAACACAAAGCAAAGGCCAGTAAAATGTACTAGAATAAAAAAAAAAGCGCCCTGGAGGATTTTATAGCAAGATGGTGTTGTCTCATTCATATTAATTTACATAAATATTTATACCTTAAAGACATTAACATATTCTCTAGAGTTATCAAAAATACTAACGAAGCATCCCAAGAAAAACACATTCAGCCGTATTAGATTTTCTTTAAATGTGTCTCAGAAGTTTTTGAGTTAACCATGCTTATTTGTCAAAATTGTCTCTAAGGGTCAAATTATAGCTATCATTGAACAACTTCATTGGAACACAACATATGATGGAATTGAAATGTCACCCTCATAGCTTCTTATTGGAATTTTTGGAAAATTCTGTTTCAGTTCGGTGGAATGGCAATCATTACTTCATAGAAATAAATGTTGATCAGTGAAAAATAAGAAATGATTTTCTGCGAAAACTATAATACAAAATTTAAATATTTTTGGATTTTACATTGCTGCTTAACTCAACGATGATTGTTTCAAGAAACATAACAAAATTCACAAATCTAGTACAAAACAGTGCAATTTTACACAAGTTTTTTTTTCCATATATCTCTTTTCTTTACTCAGACGCTGTTGTTGATGTTTTTACAAATTGCGATTTCTTTGAGGAAACGCTTTTGCAACCCATTAATATATAACACATAGCGAAGATATACTAAATGCGGGAATAACAGCTCTGACATCATCACCCTCATAGCTTCTTATTGGAATTTTTGGAAAATTCTGTTTCAGTTCGGTGGAATGGCAATCATTACTTCATAGAAATAAATGTTGATCAGTGAAAAATAAGAAATGATTTTCTGCGAAAACTATAATACAAAATTTAAATATTTTTGGATTTTACATTGCTGCTTAACTCAACGATGATTGTTTCAAGAAACATGACAAAATTCACAAATCTAGTACAAAACAGTGCAATTTTACACAAGTTTTTTTTTCCATATATCTCTTTTCTTTACTCAGACGCTGTTGTTGATGTTTTTACAAATTGCGATTTCTTTGAGGAAACGCTTTTGCAACCCACATAGCGAAGATATACTAAATGCGGGAATAACAGCTCTGACATCATCACCCTCATAGCTTCTTATTGGAATTTTTGGAAAATTCTGTTTCAGTTCGGTGGAATGGCAATCATTACTTCATAGAAATAAATGTTGATCAGTGAAAAATAAGAAATGATTTTCTGCGAAAACTATAATACAAAATTTAAATATTTTTGGATTTTACATTGCTGCTTAACTCAACGATGATTGTTTCAAGAAACATGACAAAATTCACAAATCTAGTACAAAACAGTGCAATTTTACACAAGTTTTTTTTTCCATATATCTCTTTTCTTTACTCAGACGCTGTTGTTGATGTTTTTACAAATTGCGATTTCTTTGAGGAAACGCTTTTGCAACCCATTAATATATAACACATAGCGAAGATATACTAAATGCGGGAATAACAGCTCTGACATCTTGCATCTCAAAAGGGTATAATTTAATGCTTAAAGAAATATATTGTAGTAAGATAGTAGATTAAATAATAGACTTCATTTCGACCCCATTATCTTTTAGCAGCCATCACTTGGAGATCAGCAGAAATATGAACAGAATTTCAAGACAAATATTTTCGGTAAAAATATCGATTTTATAAGTGCAATATGGAAAAGCTTATTAGGCTTGTGCAATACGATCTTGAAGGATCGAAAATATTTGTCTTGAAATTCTATTTGGTTGATTATCGGTTTTTACATTTTTGGTCTCGTAGCAGTTGGTCTGTTTGTATTTATCACATTCACTATATTTGTATCATATAAAATAGAAATTTAGCTTGAGTCCATTTTTATTAATTTGCTTTCACTTTTTAATACATAAACTCAAAATAAATATAAAATATACCCCTATGGGATAGGATAAAAAAAAATATATTGATGGAGATTCTCTGATCTGTCAAAATGTTATTTAAAATGGCTCTAAATGCTTAAACATGCACGTGGTCGATCGTGTTTAAATTAAGCAACCTCTTAGAAAAATTGCTTTAAGGTGAAAATTGATACAGATACCGATTTTACATTCAAGTGATACATTAGAGGTGTTTTAGTGTTAAACAACCTCTAAAATTTTCATATAAATACAGCTAATTATCTTCATAATGGAACAAGATAAACTACAACAACAATGGATTAATAGTGGTGTAACTTTTTTTTGATTACTCAATCTCACAAACCAATAAAAAACAACACATATGAGAAGGTTCCCATCTCTTAAATAAATGTCTACAAAAGCGTGGTCATGGATAAAAACTGAATGAGGTTGAAGTATAGAATGTGACATTACCACCAAATTATTCAGTCAGATTATCTAAATATTTTATGGTTTGACAACAAACAATGGCTTTGCAAAACGAAATTTTTATATTAACATTACCAATAATTTGGCATCGAACGTTGTTTGCAATATTTTATATTTAACATACATTTTATGTAATGGAAACGCCCAAAACTAATATACCTCTATGAGATAGGGTATAAAAACATCATTTTGTATGAAATTCAGAGCAAGGTTCTCAATTGCATTGTACTTTTTCAAATTATTCCCGTACATCTTATGAATATGAGTACTAAATGATTTTTTACTGGCCCAGCTCCACTGGTGACGATACTAGTAGTATCAATTGTCAGGAATAGCATACTCAACCAGGATATCTTCCACTTTTGTGGAATAAGTGGGCTAAAAATCGCAGCAGAGAGAAAGTGTTTTTTGACAAACCAAGAATTTGAAGAACATGAATCCCAACCCTGGGTTTATACTGAGGATTATGAAAATTAGAATTCATATTACTGTATACATGCATGTTTATATTCACGTTTATAAATTCAGGTTGTCGAACGTCGTAATATTACTACGTGCGAAAGATTTTAATTTACGACGACGTTTCATGAACGACCCTAAAACTTTGCCACTAAATAATGCGTTAACCCACTGTATTGAATATCAATTTTAATTTATTTATTGGTTGAATTTCGTTCATATTCTCTTTCCGTTTTACATTATTTTTTTTTAGTTTAGCGAATACATATAATTTTTGAAAGTGACTGATTATATGTCAAAATATCATTTCAAAAGTTTGCAAAGCTTACCATCTCAGTTAACGCACCCAATTCCTGTGAGAAAATTCAGATAATGTTAGAAAATATTTTCCATACAAGTTTTGACGGTAAATTATCACGTCGTAATTTTATCCCATTTACAACATTTATGACGACTTTCCGACGTTGCATGAATACCCATATTGTGTCAACAAGCACTGACATGAAAATTAGCATTTGCGGGTATGTTTTGTACAGTAAAATTAGTTTTTCTTGTCCGCGGTAAGCGAATTTATTTTTGTGTTTTTTGCTTAATGTATTATTAATTGGAACATTTTATTTTATTATATTAATACGGAGGTTAGAGATTAAATTCCACTTTTATTGAATAAGTGGATGGAAATTCTCAGCAGAGAGTTTTTTTTTTTTTTGCCAAAAAATAATATTCTTAATTCGCAGCTAATAATAATAGGTATGTTCCACTTAGAATATTTACTAGCAATCTTAATGTCAAAAATTTTATCTGGTATATTTTGCAGACAATGGCATGTAAGTTGTGAAACCCATTAAACAGATCAAAATCCAGATATACCATATATACTCTTGCCACTTCTTGGTATAAACCCTGTGTAGGTAAAAAAAAAAAATTAATGAACGAATTGGCAGCACTGACTGCCCAACAATCGAATTCGTCGAGTTTTCACTTTAGCCATTTCATCGAAAAAATTTTTGATTTTAGTAGAGCTAGCAACAGCCCAGTTGATTCATCTTTTTTTCATTCAAGTAGAAATCTTTGAACTATTCATACATACATGAAGTTAAGACAAGAAAGAAAATTAATTTGCCTAAAAATACATTACATCCTAAGAAAAGATGTACATTGAATTTATTAAAACCTATTTATGAATTCCATATATATACAGAAACAAACAAAAAATTGTTAGGAAAGCTGACAAAAACAAATTAAACCAGGGAAAACGTAAAATGTATATATTCCAAAAATTATTTTTGTTATATAATTTAAAAAAAAAAAAATTATAAAATTCAATGGTGTAAAGAAGAGGCGTTGTTGATTTCGGAGCAGGCATTTTCCAACAATAATTCTGAATTTCGAAACGCATTTTTTCCCAGACATGCGTTTTCCTTACTTGTAGAAGCCATTTTGGTTTCACATTTCTATATGGCATTTTGTTGCATTAGTAGTGGATGGGAGGAACATCTCCCTACCTATACTTGTTGTGTCTGTCGGATGGGTTTAGTCCTTCAGTGCTGCTGTTGTGTGCGCTGACTGCTGAATTCCCTCTCGCACATACTCATAGTTGTCAATTTTTATCTATATGTATACATAAATCAAGCGTCATCTTTTGCTGCGGAGCGAGAGAGAGTACGCCATTTAACTCGAGCAAGGAATGCTTTGTTAATTAACGATTGGATAAATAATGATTAAACTGTTCCAAATAATTTATTCATTGCCTCTCCCAATATGGGAACAACGCTACTTCTTTCGCAGCACTTCAATGATTAATTAAATCAATTATTCTATTTGTTTAATAAAAAAAAGGCAAAGTCGCCATCTGCAATGCAAAACGAAATGAATATCCGAAGTATACACACCTATGTTCATGTTTCGGGAAATGAAAATAATCTTAATGTAATATGACGTGAATATGTTGCAGCTAATAACAAATGAAATTATGAAATGAAAATGAAAGACCATTTCTGTTTTGAAATTAGAAAGTGTGTTCTAGAAATGAAAAGGTTTGCCCAATAATAATTTTTTTAATTAACTTTTAAGATATTTAAGATTCTATGCAACATTTTTTCCACTCGAGTTCTACATATCATTTTTAATTTTCAGCTCTTTTCCATAAAAATCCCTGAATTTTTGTTAATTTGTTTTATTTTTTTGTAGCTTATGAGAATGTTCATTTGCGGAAGAAGAAAATATTTTGATTCGATCTAAATGTTCTGTTTCGTTAATTAGTTCCTCTTTGTTATTCGTACCTACTCGTGAAAGAAAAGTGATACAATATTATTATTAGTGATACATTTGGCTGTGAAAGTGTTCGTGGATATTTTGTCATGTTTTCTTGTATGTATTTAATGGCTTTTAGTATCGCAAGTCTAGCAACCACATCAGCTAACAAGAAAATATATATATACATTATATACACGTATATATTAAGATAGTCGGTCATATATGAATACGCTGCTAGCCTCGTATTTTATAAATTAGCATTGGTGTTGCGATGGTCGCGGTAACATAGACACTAGTCTCCACGCATTGTATCGCCTAAAGGGGCGCTGTTCGACATTGTTTATGTGTAATAATTTTGCGTTGCTTTTGGTTAATTAATTAAATTATTTTGGCCTCCACAGACAAACAATCTTAAGGCGTTAGCATTTTTTCATGTTTGTTTACAAGGATTATAGGTTCTGTAAAAATGCTGATGTAATCTTATTTTGATTCGTTTTTATCTTCTCTTTTCCTTTTAAGGCATGTTTTAAGAACTAACCCCCCTGTGAACAGACACTGACATTATAAACATTTGCGCGTGTATTTCGTACAGGGAAAATAGTTTCTAGTCAGCACTCAGCGGATATCTAATCTGTGTTTGTATTAATGAGATTGTAAACCTACACCTACACGTTTTTAACTAAATTCTACAAATTTAAGGGTTGATGCATGCATTTGTCTTATTTATACATTTTTGTTTTATTTTTTGTTTACATGTTGTAATATATTGGGTGTGTTTAGTATAGATTTAGTACTGTCACCGAACGAAATTTCACCGGATTACCGGGAAAACAAATTCTTTTTACCTTTTTGAGCTTCATGTTCATTTGGTCATATTCAGTATAAAACAAATTTGTAGTCTATTAGCGATGATGATAACTAATAGTATAATAACTCTAAAAATGAAATTTCTCAAGAAAACTGCATATTATTTTGATTGAAATTGCTATAATAGTGCCAGTAGGCATACGTACTAGCATTTTTTTTAAAAACCATTAAACAGTTTTTATCGAATAAAAAAAATTGTTTTTAGTGTGACAGACTTCTGTAAAAATTTTATTGGTTTTCAGCTAAATCTCCGAATCTCGATATTTGGCAAATACAACATTTTTTTGAAGCTTGTGTACGTAGACGATGTTTCCTTTCCATTCCCAATACCCGTAGATAGTACCATCCTGGGATTATGCTCATACACTTACAGACGTCATTAAATTTGGTGGTTAAAAAAATGATTTTAAGTTTGTGTAGGGTACCTACTACATACATGATATCATTTTCCCCATATACGAACAAAATTGCTTTCTTTATAATTTCTTGTAATAAAAAGAAAACCAAATAGATTTCAGACAGAACATCAAAAATCCCTTTGTTGTTAATTATTCTCAGCAAAAGATATCTCGTTGTACAATTTGTGCTCATGATTAAAGATATCCATCCTACTTTGTTCATGTTAAACATATTTCACATACAGCGAAACTGATATTATTCAAAGTTTAAACGCAAATTGGAAAACATAAAGAATTGAAACACGTGTTTTCTGGTTGGTAGGTACAAAACAAAGAACAATTCATTTCAATTATCAACCGTACATGTCATACAAAACAGTAATATAGCTAGTACTTTTCAATATAAATTACATTCTGTTATTATTTTCAACAGAAACAAATGTAATCATAACAATATTGAAACTATCTTTTTTTCAAATATCTAATTTTATTGCATTCTCTGATACAAAATACATACTCTTTGGTTTTTATTTGATAACCTGAATGATGTACTATTTCCCCGCCTCATGTGAACACTGGTAACGAGGAATAATCCATGACCGTGCCGTCCATCTTTGTCAATCCTCAGTAGGTATAATAAATGTCAAAAATTAGCAACTGGATAACTTTTAGTGAGCTGTTGATGAGGTTACAATTTTGAAGTCTCTTTTCATCATACTAATGCCAAAAATTATCCACTGGCTAAAATGTTAACGCAATTGACACACGGCCTTAGTCCGTTTTTGCATTATTGCTTATTTATTGAAGAAAGTAATTAAAAAAAATAATTCAGTCTATTGAACGGTTTAAGTAGAACTGGCTACTGGACAAACAACACGACTTTAGCGTTTTAGTGACTCGTGCCTCCCATACAGTTTTACATAATTTTTTGCAATATGCCTGAAATATGTTTGTGTACCTACGTTATATTCGAATTAAATATACTGGTGACCAACCAAAATTTACAAAATATATCTAACTAATGAAAAATGCATGACCTGACTTGTCCTTAAAATCCTTGCTGTTCGTTTTATGGATACTAGAATTCGCTTTGGATATTGTTTTATTTAAGTGTTAATTAAATTCAGCTTTGAGTAGAATTTATAAAATTCAATCCTTGATTTCATCAAGTCTATCAAATTTTATACTAATTATTAATATACCCCTATGTATAAATTAGTTTTTATTATTATTATTATTATTATTTATTACAATATAAATAAATGTACGTTCTAATTTTATACATTTGTAACGGCACTAGCAACATAGGCTTTCAGCTGGAATATTGAGATATGAAAGAACTAAAATTATATGAGTATGATAAGCTCTGGGGTCGATCTGAGGTTGAAGATACTACGACTTCATAAGTTCGTAATCACCAATTCTCAGGTCACTGAATAATAAATGTCGGTAGATATACCTTAACGTATATGGATCGAATCGGAATCCTTAGCTCAGAATCCGTCTTTCCGGCCGTCTAGGATGATGAAATTTTATATATTGGATCCTTGTGCGTTGCTACAAAACAAGTGTATTAATTTTTTAATTCATTAAAAATACAATTTTCTGTCAAATACGAAAAAAAAAACGTTTTATGCACAACCGTTGGTAATATTAACATGAATATTTCTTCCATAGATCGTTTTATCCCATGCCGACTTTAGTGGGCGTTTTCTAAAGAAAACGATTGCCCCATAGGATATGCAATAGAAAAAGGTTGTTTTTTGTCTGAGTGAACAGAATGTTGTGACAAAGCCATTTTCTATATTTCATTCCTATTAAGTTTTTTCCTAGCCCACTTAAGATATTAATTTCAAAGATAGGATTGGATGGCATAGGGTATTAAATAATTAGCTGAGCGAATTGTAGTCTCCTCCTCCTATTAGTTTTGATAAATAGCTTGTAACATATTGAAATAATTTAGCTAGATATAGTATATGGATCGACTCAGAATCGATAGCTGAATCGATTTAGTTATGTCTGTCCGTCCGTCCATCCGTACGTCACCAGTTTTTGGGCCTTAAATCTTGAGCTAGAATGATGATATTCGGTACACGTGTGTATTGTTGCTCCTAGCAGAACAAGTGTAAACATTTTTGCAATCCGCCCACTTTTACGCCCCCGTTTTAGAAAAACGTAGTTTTAGGACAAACCGTTAGAGTTTAAAAAAGTGTCTGAACAACATATCTAGACAATTGTAATGTCTTTATTTCGTCTATAGAAAGTTGTTGCCACGCCCCACGCACTCAAGGGGCTATAGATATCCTTTTTTTACAACAGTCGATAGAGAAGGGATAGAGAGAGTGGAAGTCATAATTTTTTTGTTCGTTATATTCGCAGAACTTTTAAATTGGTATATACTTTTATTAATAACTACACATTACCATTACACCGCGGCCACGCTCTATATGCCATATAGTCAAAATACAGATAAAACTAACGATTTCCAGAGTTTAGTTGAAATTCTTAATTGTAATTGTGTTATTCTCTAGCGTATTGCAAGCACTACAGTGCGAAATGAACCTGGGCTTCAACCAACATGCCTCTTCAACTAGGTTTCTTGGTTGATCTTCCCCAAATCTTGTAAGCGAAAATGGGACCTTAGATTCTCTGATGAATTTTTCGCTCAAATCCACCGCCGATTTCTTCACCAACTTTTGATACTATCCATGGATGATAAGGGAGTTTAAAAGGATCTCCTTAATTGTTACTAAATTGCCTTCTTAGCCCAGGAAAACAGCGGTTGTTAATAGCATTATTTCTGATGAGGTTTCATTATCAGGGTTAAAAGGAGAGCCATGGTAGAGGAAATTCCTTGCTACTTCATAGTTGGTGTGAACAGTGACGCTGTCGATGTTATGTGCCCTTTGTGGTTGCCGCTTCCGTCTCTATACCAGCAAATCTGTGACATCACGTCGATGAAGTGACGGGTATTGGTTTTGAGTTATTGAGAGTTATCGAGAATTTTTTTTCCCACGGAATTTTTCCTATTCAGCAATTAATTTACATTGCTGGATATGAAAAATTCCGTGGGAAAAAGAATTCCCGATAACCCTAATTGATTTTTTTTCGGGATCAGCCGATCTTGTAGACAGTATTTAAGGTCAATTATGCCTCTGACGGGCTCAGTGGCGCGATTGTTAGAGCGATGAACTGCCGCGCAGAAAGTCTGGGTTCGATTTCAAGCCGTAGCAACACAAAAAGGATTTTTTACTGGCCCGGCTCTCATGATGATCTGACAAATCATCCGAGTAGTATCAATTTTCATGAAAACTATCTCAACTTAGCCGTAAGGATTGGGCATAAAACAGAAGTCCGTCATCGTGCAAAAAGTGCTCACGGACACAAAAGTATCCGTGGGTTCTAACGCCCCTGTTGCGCTAATAATTTGCATTTCTTATGTGAGGTCTACCCAACTAGAAGCCTTAAAAATCTTCTTTAAATCTGAATGTGCAAAATCTGTTAAATTGGTTGTTGTACTATTACGTAAAACCATAATGTTTTCAAAGCTGTGAGGAAATGGATTTTTTTTTTAAAGAATGTTAATGGAATCGAGGTTACCGATGTGTAAGATGCTCTCAAACATTTTTCTTTTGTTAATTTATCTTTAAAATCTAAATTCTTTTTTCCTCAGGTAAGTTGAAACAATAACGCTGATTGAGCGCCACCAGATGCCTAAAGATTTTAGCTCCAAAATATACTTCCAAAAGCTGTTCGGAATATTTGTCCAACATTTAGTAACGCATGAATTGCGTTGAAGTGCATTTAGGTGCATTTTTCGCTAAGTGAAATTCTTTTTCCGATTTAATCCGTCTCAAATTCTTCCCGGAATCCATATATCGAATACCTCTAAATAGACCACGAAGGTTAGCACTCGATGATTTAGTAATCGGTTTTACATTTTGCTCTTATGATGTTCCCAAAAAATGTGCGAATTTATTTAATTTAACCAATGTATTGAATGTTACTAGTGTACCTAGCAAACCCACTTCTTTAACATAAACATGCTCCCTTTAATCCATTTTTTAATTACCCTAGAAAGTGTGAACAAAAATAGGTATGTAGTTCTGAGCAAACAAGTTTATCATGTTGTTGGTTGCGAGAAAAAACCAATGCTTCTAATGGCCATTTAATCCGTTGGTCCTGAAAACGTTGCTAACAGTCGGTCCCTTTTCTGCATCCATCAGAACCGGTTGCTTTGTTACTCTTCGGTTTTTATATAACAATAAATAAACAAAAAAAATATATGTCTACGCCGACTTCTTTCATGTCGTTTTTATTCATAATATTCAAGATCTCTATAAATTGTCTATATAGCAAATAAATCTCCACCCAGTCGATGAACGCATTGAGAACACCAAACAATCGTATGTTCCCCAGCTTCATGGAACGGGCGGACGGTGTGCAATGTGCACAAACATATGGCAATAGACATGTTTTTCTTCCATCGCTCTGCATATATATGATATATGACCTTTAAGTCTTTGCTATAATCCAAAAGAGTTGCGAACAATGTGCAACTTGTTCAGTAGAGAGCAGACTTTAATTCGGCCATCATTAAAGAGAGCATTGCTTTGTAAGGAGTTTTTATATTTGCCTAATCGTTATTTTTCAACCTATTCTAGGAGACAAACGGACCAAAAAGATAAGAACAAATTCAATTTTAAATACTAACTCACGTGCTGTGGGTTTTATGAAATCGTCCTAAAAGTCTAAAACATCAAGCTTAAGAAATATGTCGGAGGAACTTGCATTACCGCCTTCTGGTGAGAGTAAGTATACTACTCCTACCGATAATGAAGTTAAATCAGAAAATGCAGCTGCCCCAAAAGCTACCGCTCAAAAAGTCTATGACGACGACCTAGAAGATGGAGAAATCGACGATGAAGATGAGAATGATGAGCACACAGATAATGCCCATTCAAAGATAATAGGGGCTGCACCAACAGCTCCAGTAGTAATTGCTGTAAATAAACCGATACAGCCATTAATTGCACAGAAAATAGCACCAGATATAGATGCAGGAGATAAAAAATCCAAATACAAGAAACATAATATTGTCGAAGGTAAATTTAAAAATAAATGAGAAACAAACAATCACAATTTATATATCTGTTTTCCCCTTGTTCTAGATGACTTTGCCGGTTCAATTGAAAGTGCAATAGCTGCTGCGTTGAAAAAGAATGGCATAATGCCACCTATGCCAAAAATGTTAGAATCCCGTGATGAAATCGATAAGCAAAGTGATAAAGATATCATTTCATCGAAAAGCAGTCGCCGAAGAAAGCGAAGAAAACTTCGAGAAAAAGAAAAAGAAAAAGAAAAAAAGGTAAGGTCTCAAATGTAAGTTATGTTGTTTTCCGAATACAAGTTTTGTTTTTAATTTATAGAAACATCGCCCATCGTCACCAGGTAACACACTTATGGGCCCTCTTAACGACGATGATGTCGACGATGATGAAATGCTTTGCATACGAGGCGGAAGTCCACCACCCGCTGGTTTAGCAACTCCACTTCCGCAACTTGACCCTGGTATGTCCAAAAAAGAAGGGTACGACACAGATCAGACGTATACCTCTTATGACAGTTATGATTCTGGCCATAACTACTCGCGATACTCATCATCGAGAAAGAAAGATGGTAATAGTGGTTCGCGGTCTGGGCGCAAAGAACGCAGCAGCAGTCGTCGGGATGACGACCGTCGCTCGGAAAAAAGAAGTAGACGAAATTACGACGATTCCGCAAGTGTAAGTTTGAGTATATATGTATTTGGTTAAGGTGTTTTATGAGCAATTTTCCCCACAGGAAGATAAATATCAGGATCGTCATCCTCAGCAACCACGCAAAATGGAGCTTTGTAAATTTTACCTTATGGAATGCTGCGCCAAAAAAGATAAATGTTCATATATGCATTCAGATTTTCCCTGCAAATACTATTATCTTGGCAAAGATTGTGTATACCGTTCCGCATGCAAATTTTCGCATGGAAAACCTCTTACGGAGCAATTGCGAAATATTTTACTGAAGCATTTGGAAACCGCTCCGAAAGAGATTCTAGGAACATTTCGACGTATAAGCCGAGAAAATGCATTGCATTTAATGAATACAACCCACGAACGCCTGTGCGAGGAGCATGGTGTGGAGAACACTTTAAATACATCGACAAATCAATCCATTATACAGTCACAAGCTACTGGAATGAGAAATGGGGATTTATTGTTGCAACAACAACAAAATCAGAATCAACAGGCATCACCTGCTCAACAACAACACCAACAACACCACCAACAACAACACCAACAACAACACCAGCACCAACAACAACAACATCAACATCATCTACATCAACATCATCAACAACAGCAACACCAACAACAACAACAACAACAACAACATAACCAGCAATCTGAAATCATTCCTTCTCTGTTAGATATGGTAATAAATATACCACCAGCTACCAGTGAGACACCTACGAATTTGATAACTAATACAGTACCTTCGACAACTGTACTAGGACAGTCCAAGGCTGAAAAGCAGCGAAAGTCACGGTGGTGCGATTCTAATGCAGCAGCTCTTAAGCAAACCAATCTAGAGCCACCGTCATCCAGTGCACCGAGCTACTTGGACCTTAAAAATTTGATTGGAATTCTATCCACCGATCGCATAGAAAAACTGTCACAATTAGGTGTTGTCAATTTGGAACAAATTAATCAACTCACATTAAGCCAGCTTAATAACATTGGACTGACTGTAACTGAGATTAATGAGATTCAGCTGAATGCCCAGAACATGGCTAGGCTGGGTGTCCCAAGGGTAAATGGTGATGTTGGTACTGCGAATTTACCAGCAAGTGGCTCATCTTCAATGTGAGTATTTTTTTTTATATTAGATAGATCACACCAGTCATCACAGTTTATTTATTCGATTATTATTTTATTTTTTTTATTTCATGTTATTGTTTCATGGGTGATAAATGTTGACATAAAAAAACTCGTAGACCATCAAGTCAAGATGTTGATATGCGTTTTCTTCCCAGTTGTTTGCCATTAACAACCACATCAACCACAACAATAACAACGTCACATGATCCTTCAAAGGACTTAAATAATGACATTGGTGTTGGCCCGACTGATCAGCAAATACATACATCCGGAGTGATGGAATTAACTGATGATGTTACAACAAGTCTAAAGGATTCACATAGTGGAGCATCCAATTTGGGCGGTATAGATTACTCCCAATATTTAAGAGACTCGAATTTGGGATATGATAAAAATGATTTATGTAAGCGTTGACTACCAAATTATTGTGCCTATTATTGAAATTTTGTGTCTTACAGTGGACGACGAAAGAGATGAAGAACAGCTTGTTATAGACGACCAAGATATGGATACGACTGATGATAATTCTCAAGCGAATCAGCCGGAGGTTAGCAACTTCGTTAATAAAGAAGTTCATAAAATTGTTTAAGTTTAATAATAAATTGATTTATAGGCAAAAGACGACGCTGAAAATGATGCCAAGAGTTCGGCTGGTTTTAGTTACGGCTGTGACGATTCAAATGATGTCCGTCTTCCCCCAGCAATTCATCTTTCAGAGCAGCTTCAAAGCCTTTTAAAAGATCCAGGAAACTTATACACAGTAAATGTATCTGCTTTGTTGAAAAGTACTGACGCTCTCACGGGCAAAATAGAGTCAGACTCCATTAAATCAAAAGCGTCATCTTCTAAACATGATGATGGAGGTTTCTACGGAGCTGCAGCCGTTGGTCGAGACATTGATTCGAGGCATGAATACCGCGAATCGCGGGCCACAGATTATCACGAAGACAATCGTGATCACAGACTGACAGACAAAAAGGACGAATTCCGTGACCCTAGGCTTTCATCAAGATCCAATGAGCAAGGAGGAAGCACATCATTTTCTTATCGGCCAAATAACAGTGACAATGAAAGTGATCGATCCAAATCATCGTCCCCAACATTAGCTCAGCAAATGGAAAATTATGTGTCAATTTATGAACGAAAATCTATGTACGATTGGACACCGAAATGTGAACAGGAAGATTTAGAATACAGTAGGAGGAATATAAAGGCTGACAAGGATATGCGACTATCAGGATTTCTCGATAGCCCAAACAGTAAGTTTTAATTTTTCAATCGTATGACCTGATGTTATTGTATATTTTTTAAAAGGTGATATAGACTTAAGACTACCATTTCAACCAGTGAAAAACATGCAAATAGCAAATGAGATTGATGGGTCAATTTCAGCACTCATGCCAATAACTTATAAGGTAAGTGAGCACAATGTTATCGTTTCTTTCTTATCTATTCGTTTCAATACTACTACTCCCAATGCTTGCACATTTATCTAATATTATTTAAGAGGGTTGATATGGTAATTGCTTTTCGTGGAGACTTTGTTCTATTTACACTTTTGTTTGCATCCGTTTTAAGTGATCAATTTCAAATTTAACGAGATATAATGTGCATTAATTTCACTACAGATCTCAGAGATTGATGTTCCAGAACCGAAATACAGTTATTTACGTCACAGCTTCCAATGCGATGATTCAACGGATCCACGACTTCGACGTATACTCGGATTGCCCGAGCTCTCAAACTCAAAAGTTCTTGCCGCCCTAGGATCTTCATCAAGGCCAACTATCGCGTCACCATCCAGTGTGGAGTCATCGTCGTCTCCAACACGTGAAAAAGAGATACCTTCCACTTCAATTGTTCGTGGGCCAAGAGTCGATCCTCGTCGAGCAGCAGCAGCAGCTGCAGCAACATCAACATCTACTACTTCAGGAGGTGCTCAAATTGTTCCTGCAGCCACAAGTAATCCACAACAGAATGTCGAGATCCGAATGCTACTTCAAAAGTCCGACTGGTACAAGAATTTAAATTCCAAATACAAAATTATGGTGAATCAACAGCTGGCACTAGTTTCAACGGAGCTTAAAAGATTCCATCAAGATCCATCACCGAATAAGGTTTTCGATATTCAGTTTATTGTGAATAACCAAAATCTCCAGCAGATCCTAACCAACTTGGGAATTTTCATTGACGATAATGGTCAAGTAGCGCACATAGAAAATGATATTGATATGATGGTAGGCACGAATTATGGATCAAATGGAAATCCCCTGATGATGATGAACGATCAAAATATGAGCATTCAACAGAGAATGGCAATGCAGCATCAGATAGAATTCTTAAGAGGCCCACCCCCGAATATAAATATGCTTGGATTAGGTGGAGGAAATGCCCACGGTGGTCCCGGACCACAGCAAGGAATGTTTGGTGGCCCCGGTGGAATGATGACACCAACATTTGACCGAAATCCGCGATATAGTCTACTAGGCATACCACCAGGGGGTGGCAGTGGTGGAGGCGGTGGTTATAACCCATTTGCTGGTAATCCTGGTGAAAACGGGGGCGGCGCAGGCTTAATGGATGCCGGGTATTGCGGCTTAAATAATCCGTTTGCTAATAATTTCGGTGGAAACGATAGCAATAATAGCGGAAACTTTGGAGGTCAGCCAATTAATCGAGGTAATAGAAACAACTTTAATAGGCAAGGAGGTAACGGCAACGGTGGAAACAGAATGAATAGAAGAAATTTCAAACCAAATAATCAACGTGACCGTCGCGGTGGCGGTGGCGGTGGCGGTGGCAGTGGAGGGGTCAATCAAAATAACAACAAAGGAATGGACGAACTTTAAATAACGATTATTTATTAATGCATGTACAATTAATAAATCTGTGTTGTATGTATTACAATTTTTTAAGTGTACAAATTAAAGATGAAAACATAATTATAATAAACATTAAAATTTTAACAACTATTCAACTATTCATTTAAATTGTAAAAATTAAAGATGAAAACATAGTTATGATAAGCATTAAAATTTTAACAACTATTCATACAGTTATTATAGATGTATTTATTAAAAAAAAATTGTAACAAAGTAGTGTTATAAATGTTGAAATCATATAAAAGACTTTTATTTTAGCACCGTAGCAACGGGTCCACTGGACTGGTGATTTGATGACATATCTCACCGAAAAGTAGAATCAATCTATCCACCTTGGTAGCAAAAACAATATCGTCGCACTTGATATTTCAAAGGCATTGTCATAAAGACCTTTTGTCCAGAGTGTGTGCTCTTAGAATCGATTTAAATCCTCTTCTATGGATTAGAACCTACCTCACGAAACGTCAATTCAAGTTGCTTTGGACGGTTTCAAGTCTGATACTCACCAAAGAAATGCTGGTGTTCCCGAGGGCTTCGTTTTGCCGCCGACACTCTTTCTCATTTTTATAAATGACCACTTGTCTGCAACTTCTTACTAAATCCATTCCTTTACTGATAACAGTACCCTCAGCTTTTCATATTTGTCCTCGAATCCACGTCCTTTACTTTCGGATGTGGTTTAAAAACGACAAAATGGCTGAATTCCAAAACGCCAACATGTTAAAAAAAAATACAAATTTTTGGCGCAACAAGCTCGTTTGTACCGAGGGCCGAGATTTCTCACAACCATTCATGTTTGCGTGTGTGCTTCTTGCACAATAGCTGGACCTCCTGTTTAATGCCGACTCCGAACGGCGAATTCGAGATAAGCTTTTCTTGACAATTGATACTACTCGGATGACATGTCAGATCATCACGAGAGGAGGGCCAGTGAAAAATCATTGTAGGTGTTGTAGAGGCTGGGGAACGAACCCAACGTGCCAGTTTATAGCACTTACCATCGCACCACTGCACCAGTCGTTGTAACGACTATTCGAATTGCTAAAAACACAGTGAAATGTCTAGGTTTTCCCAATCGATGTAAGATAAAGTTCACACTTTCTGATCTGGTCTTAATATAAAAAGTACATATACGCCCCAAACTTGAGTTTAACGCCCACATCTGTTCAGAACAGGAAAAACATAATTTCGCCTAGTGGACCGAATACAAAAGCGTGCTATGAAACTGATAAGAGATTCAACCGTAGCTAACACTATTACAATTTTTACCACTATTATTACAAAAAATGCTCAAATAAAAAGCCAGCTGCATTCCGTTCACCCTCAAGCCTATCTTCGGCCGTAATTTGAAATATAGATATTCATTCCTAAACCGTACAACACGAATCTTGAATGCTTTATCGAGCTCTGTTTTTCCTCAACATTTCAATTTACAGACATTTAAAACCAACGCACAACAATATATCTCCTCCTTTCTTCGCCTCAATTTCTTTAATGCCCACGCTGCGCTCAAACACTATAAGCGTATTCAAAAGCCCTTTAGCGCGTGCTAATTATAAAAAAAAAAACAGTCCAACAAATCCTCAAACCACAGTGGATCGTATTAAAAGCGATACCCTTATTTCGGTTTTCTTATACTTCCCCGTTTTTTTCATTCTGACTTGTAATTCCAATATAAATTGACTGATGTTTCTATTCACATCAGCTTGGCTTAGTGTTTCTGTTCCTTGGTTATTTTCTTGTAAGTGGCGGATTGTATCCTCCAGCAATTCATCGTCAATACAACTATCGCATTCAATGGAAAAAAATCGCTATCGTCAATATCGTCAATTTACGTCAATTTACAAATCCTCCATCTAAACCCTTCAGTTCGATATTTTATCCGAAGTTTCGGTGTTCCTTGGCGTCTCGAATAAAAAGTTTGGGATTCGAAGTTTCTCGAGAGCTCAAAGCTCGCAGGCATATCTGATTCTTCATTGGAATTCCTCGCACCCATGTCGAATATCCGCTCCGACTTATAGAATATAAAACAGACTGGAAGAATTAAAGTCCGGTAGATCCAGCATTTATACTTTTGATGCTGTTGTTTTTATTCACACTAAGGTGTCCTTTGTGTGTTTTTCAATCCTACTCTTTTGCATACACCTGTGGACGTGCCCCTTTAATGAAGGTTGCCTCCAACTCTATTTAAAATCGCTTAAAACATACAAAGTATATTCTCAGTAAATACCATTATATAATGGTAAAGTAAATACCTTAAATACCTTTATAGAAAGGTGTTTTTAGACACATTTGTTAGAAGCATTACTGTTGATGATTATTATTTGCTATCCGGTTTTAAAAGTAATTTTCTAGTATGCAGTCAACTCGCATTGGATAACAATCGATTGAACCAAAAGCACCTTCTAAAGGGTGATCCATTTCGAGGTTCCCAACTTTTTTAAAGAAAAAAACACAGAAAATTCAAATTTAATGGAGAATGTTTGTTATCATTTGAAAGAACATTCTTTGGCATTTATTTTTTGAAGATTATGTCTATCAAATGTTGGCCGTTGCTACGTCGCAGATGGTCCATCCGTTGAGTCCAATTTTCGATCACTCGTTCGAGCATTTCGACTGGTAACTGGCGAATGACACGCGTGATGTTTTCCTCCAAGGCCTGAATCGAAGCGGGTTTGTCGGCATAAGCTTTTGACTTTACATATCGCACCGTTAGACTTTTTCCTGTGCGGATATGTAAAGTCAAAAGCTTATGCCGACAAACCCGCTTCGAATCTATTATAATGAAGTATGGTTTTTTTTTCAAATAGAGCTGAGGAAATAAATCAGTAGAGCGTCTGCAGTGCATCTGCCTTTTTTTTAAGCCGAATTGTCGGTTGTCAGTCGTCCTGTTTTTTTTGAGAACTCAGTATAGTCGTCTAGAAATTATTTTCTCTAATGTTTTTGCCATACAGGGAAGAAGAGATATTGGACGGTATCCAGAGACGGTGCATTTGTCTTTGGTATTGGAACAATGGTGCCTACTTTCCATGCTTGTGGAAAAACTCCACTTTTTAGGATCTGATTAAATAAGTCCAATAACCTTTTTTTGATAAACATTGGTGGCCATGGCTTAGAGGAATGCGTAGTTGACGTTATGGGCCAATAAGTAAATAAATGTATAGTCATTGCAGAATTTATTCGAAATCACTCTTTCTCTTTGTAGTTTTCCATCATTTGAATAGATGACGCTACATGTCGCTGTGGAAAATAATCTTCGGGTACAAGATGTCGCTCTTTTTTTAGCACGGTACTATGGAAATTTAGCTTGATGGCGGCATGTGTTTCTTTGCTAACCCGTAGTGAAACAACGGAGTCTGTGCTGTTTTGGAACATATTTTTTCGCAAAAGTGTAACATTTCACTAGCAGTCCATATATAATAAGTCAATGGTGTGGTGGTATTCGATTTGTCTTCCTTACATTTTTTTTTGAGTGGGATATGTTGTTGTTGGTTGAAAAAGATTGAATGTCTGACGGGTTTAAGTTGGTTGTGGGGTATTGTGATGTGTAGTGGTTTGTGGGAGTAGAAAGTGCATGTGCTTCAGATTTGTATGTATCGGAATGATTGATATAGTTTTTGTTTATGGTGGGAATGTCATTTGTTTCTGTAATGAATTGCTTAACGGTTAGTGTTGGTGGAGAGCGGTTTAATTCGGTAATTCGGATTGGTAGAGCGTAGCATTTTTTGGCACTGCAGAATATGTTTCAGAGAGAAGGGAAATTGTGTTAATTTCTTAATACATTTGTTTGGATGGTGGGTGTTCTTCTGAACAGTTTTCACATGAAGTAGGATTTGGAAAGAATTCCCCGACTTTTGCATAAAACCATCCAATGTTTACTGTATTTGTTGAGCGGAAAAGGTCAAAAGTAAGAAGGATAAGACCAGTGAGGAGTTGGTTGCCGTCCACGAACTTTTTAAATTTGAAAACATCGATCACTCCTTGCGGTTTTATTTCCTGAATGTTTTCAGTTTCAGGGACGTTAATCAGATGTGGTGCATATACTGTGCCTTTGGATGAGTTTAAGTTAGCATGAAGCGTAACTGTGATCGGGCAGAGGTTGGATACTTTTTTTTTTTGCGAGGAAAAGGTCTGCAATTTTTTGAGATTTTTTCAGAATTAAAAGGTTTCCATCCCGTAATTGAGTGATGCATTGGTATGAACTACTTATGCCATCGATTGTTTTTTTTCAGTCAGAAGGCACTTAATGAGGAGAGAGGTTTTCCTTCATTTGTTTTTTTTATTGTTGGGCTCCGGAAGCGGGTCTGTCGAGCCCGCTACACCGATTATCCGAAAGAACACATAACAAACTCATCGGAGATCTTTTTGTTCAAGATTTTCGCGTTAAGATACCCTTGCACTTTTCATATTGATCTCAGGACTGCCTCAGACAGCAAACAGAGCGAGCGTCAGAGCAAACAGAGTATACGCTACCGCTTTAGCAGTTCTTTCGTTGATGTTGGACTAGAAGAAGATACCTTGGAGTGGTTTTGGAATACACTCATCTTATGCCGCCAAAACTTTCAAAGGTATTCATACCCAAGATACTAGGCATCTGGTTATACCAGAGGCTAATAGCTTTAGTTTCAAATAGTAGGATTTGTTTTTTTGTATTCCAGTGTAATTTTTCTCCTATGTTTTTTTTGTCGAGTATTAAATCCTCGTATTCTGAATCAACGGAGAAAAATAGTTCAACTATAATCCGGGAGGATGAGTAATTCAAGTCTCGAAACCAGGAAACCCTGCGAGCCCTAGATTCATCACCAAGGACCACTATACCATCGTAGAGTAACTGTTTGGTGCACCATTTGGGCTGGCGGCGTCGTTGGGCCATATTTATTTAAGGATGCCAAAGGCAAGGCTGTAACAATTACTAATGACCGTTATGGAGACATGTTGGAAAATGTCGGAATTTGATCAATTACGCCTAAATAATAAGTGGTCTCAAAAAGACGTTGGCACATCACACACGATGCAAATTTTATGAGCAATTTTTTCGGCCAAATAATGTAAGAAATGTACATTGATCTGACTGATCTGACGCCAATTGCTTCTAATGTGGGTAATTGAAGGAAAAGCTTCACATCAACGAAGCAATCACAACCCCGATGTTTAAGGACACCATTCGAAACGAAACTTATGAAATTACACCAGAGGCCTGTACCACAAAATAACAAATATTGTACAGGAAGTAATTCTTAACATATAACGAGCACTTTTGTATGCAGGAACTCTAGTTATAAATAAAAAAAAAATTGTACAAAACTTTTTGTTTCGTGGTACAGGCCCAAGAAGTCTGCGAAATTGTTGTGCAAAATGTATTTAAAAGAGCTCGATAAGAGGCGCCCACTAGTAAAGAGCATTATCAATCAAAAAATATAAACGAACAAATTATTTGAAAGAAATATCAACCTGGAACATGAAACGCACTCTGTATAAGGACATTGACCTTCATCGCACTGACGCACGAACTGTGCCGCAACTGCTTTTCCAAGTTTTATTATCTTTCAGCAAAACGCTGGAGTATGACGGAAGAGGAAGAAAGAGGGTGACAGGAAAGATTTTTGGTGTTTTGAAGACATAGCCTTTTCTTCCATCAAGAGAACACTTAACAACCACACCAGGGCAACCCTGAGATTTCATTCAGAAGTATTGGAAGGAGTATCATCACCAAACGGGATATACTTTGTAATTGGAATGAAAACAAATGAAACACACATCTATCTACCTAGATGTTAATACTATCTATAAACAATAAACAATGATTAGCACTAAAATGAAAACAGCTAAGTAGCAAACATCATTATAATCGTCTTACATGTGCAATTCAAATTAGTTTACTATAGTCCACCTTTCACGAAGCTTTGCGCTCACTCTGTATTTCCAAATAAATAATAAACTAAACCATCCGAAAAAGTCAGATCTGTATTTTATCTAATACAACTTATCAACTTATTTCCACCCACACATAATATCAACTTTTCTTCGATGATTAAGACTGTGTTAATTCAGTAAATAAACAGCATAGATATATAAATACCAAAAAGATATGTATTCTAAAATGTATAAATATTCAATATACACTTTGTGTACTTTTTGTTTAAAAAAGTAAGCAGAATCCACCAACACATGTCGACAACCGATGAAAACCAGAGACCAATCTAAAGAAAATGTATTCGAATAAATAAAAAAAAATACAACAAAAAGGAAATATGACGTTGAAGCTAATTTCCAAATAGAAAGAAACCGTCATCGTCTCCGCGCCACCGAATAGCAAAAGCACAAGAAACTGTCTAGCGTCGGTTGTTATTTACAAAGAAATTGACTTAATCCATCCAACATTGTCGAACCTACTGACACGCGCAAAGATTACTTTTTTTTTCTAAAAAAATCTTTTCTACTTAAAAATATAACAATCGCAAGATCGTTAAGCCGGTTCTGCGCGTTAATATTAACTGTGAATATCGGCAAAATATTTTGTATAAGTGATCTGACAACGATTATTTGAATAACGAAGGAAAAGTCAAAACTACCTCACACAATTTTCTATTATTCGACAAGTGACGAAAAGTACTGTTAGGAATGACAACCGTGTCTGTGTGTGTTTAAAAAGAAGCGAAATTCATTATATTTTTCTATTTATTAAAAAAAGAGCTAACAAAAAAAACTCTTTTTAGTTAGTTGTTTACTAGCCAAATTCGTTTCTCGTGAATGCAATATAACAACAAGGTAGATACAAAAAATAAGTAAATATATAAAAGCATTGCCACCAACCTCAACAATAGCCTAGGATATATGTAAACAAAAGTGTTTATTTTTACATATTTATATATCATTGTTTTGCTGTTATTACATACTATAAATACCAATTGGTATTATTTTGGAAGTGATGGTTTTTTTATCGTCAAAATGTGTTAGAACATACAAAATAAATATACACATAGGTGAATGTGATTTTTGCTATTAATGAAAAGCATTAAAAAAAGTTAATTTTTTATTTAAATTTAGCGAATACCATCTCCAGTTTGTGAACATCTGATTTTGAGTCCGATTTTCACAGGAAAGCTTTTTAGATATTGGAGAATCTATTAGACTATCTAATATATAATAAAAAAAACCCATCAAATATACCGGCTTCACCGTTATTCTGAACACAAATTGTTGCCACCGTTGTGGAGCTTTAAGTTGCAAGCGAAACTAAAAATTTAACAAATATTTGTTCCGTATCATATTATGCCAACTTTAGTTGTAACAAATCTAGGCACTATTTTCGTTGTCCTCTAAAATATATAGAGGCAAATGTCTCCCAAAGCAATGTGCACTACATTTCTTTTTTGCTCTTGGCCTTGACCCAATCAGCTAGTATTTAGAATTATCCATGATGTTGCTGAGAAAATATGCGCGATGGAAATAAAATGAGTCAGAAAAGTTTCGTTAGGTAACTTCGTTAAATTGCACTTCTTATTGCATTTTATCTTATTAAACTTAAGTTTACCTACATGTAATGAATAATAAAAATAAAACATAGAAATAAAAATAAAAGCGACAACAAACAGAAAGTAAAAAAAATCATTTCACTTTGCATGTGATTGAAATAGTTTCAAAGTTAAACCATCTTAGTCACATTTAGTCTCGCGTTTATTTTAGAATGTGACTCCTTGTTGTTTTTTTTTCTTGCAATGTTTTGTTTTAGCTTCTGATTAAACAGCTAATATACCTATTGTATATTTGAGCTCAATATAAGAAACAATTGTGGGAATAATTTCAAACAAAGTTGCACGAATATTTATAAACACCGGATAAACATCAACAAAATATTTAAAAATGATACAGTGCGCGAGTGAATATTACAACAAAAATGTGTAAATTTGGTCCGTTATTTAAATAAATAAAAAATCAGCAACTATAATCGATGAGAGCCAATATTAACAGAGAAGACGCTTTCGAAGAACCTCAACATACATGGAAGTTCTACATCGTACGAAAATTGGTAAGTGCTTTTATATATTTTTTTTGTTTTGTAAAACTAGAAAAAACAGCGTATACGCAAGATTATTTTTTGAAATAAGACACACTATTGAGGTGTGTTAATGCAATGAATAGTGGAATATGCTATCATTTTCTACTATTGGGAGCAACAACAATTCTAGATTTACCTGATCTACAATAAGCCAATACGATGACAAGGAAGCTATCTGAATTACACCCGTCTTCCTAATTGTGATTTTAATTTTTTTTTTATAAAATTATGATTGATGAATTGCCAAAAGCTCTATTTTTTATGTTTTTTTTTAAATGGCCCCCACATTCGGCGAGGCATAAAAAGGGATTGCTGTTGAAATCGACTCAATTATCACTTGAATTGACTGCTAAACATAATTACAAATTATCGCAAACATTACCAATTGTGTTAAATCGTATCTTGGACACCACTTATTGAGTAAGTTTCCACTACATCTAAAAACTTTCCTTTCATACCCTTCTTTAACGCCTGCACTGTGGTAAAACATTTAAAGGGTATTCATAACCCCTTAAGTACGCGCAAATTATATTAAATAAAATCCTATCTCATCCTATTACCTAATATTAAAATCCCCAGAAAGGGGATGTCTGTTGTTAAATAGATTAATCGAATTTCGATACTTGGCCATCGAGTTGAAAATACCAAAAGATTATGGATTTGGTCTAGAAATTAATTCTACAATCGATACCGCTGACGTTAAATAATTATTACTGTATTCATGTGATGAACTCAACCTGGTTATTCCAACCATGTAAGCACACTGGTCTAGGCATGTATCTTTGTGTTTGGAGAATGACATACTCATCATTGGAACTGGCCCTTCAGGTTAGGAATCAGTGTAACATTCTTACCTTAATTAAAAACAAATTTTAAATGTCTTTGTTTGAGTGTATTAGCAGCTCTTCAAATTCTACGGGGTTCTTTTTATCCCAATAACTGCAATTTTGCTTATTAAGGTCCATATATGTGTATGTATTAACGTTTCATATACAATTCCAACCGAGAACAGTGGATCTTTTTTTTCAACAGGTTGAAGGCCCCAAGTTCAGAAACGGTATAGATTCGGTAGGTGGCCGGCTTTAATTCTGCCATGAATTCAATTTACGTAAACACCAACCTGTTGGCACCGGTGGCAAATCGTCGCACGATTTCATCTTAATATGGCTGGATAATAAACAGATAAGCAGGGCCTCTACCAATAACCTCATATGTTGGAATAATAACAAATGTAGATTAGACCAAATGCAATCATAAATAATTTCAAAGCCCACAGTAAACATTTTTGCTCCTAAGGATTTTACATTTTGATCGTATATTTTAACCGACTTTAACGGATAATCCTTATAGTTTTTAACAGGTTACCGCACTCTCACCCTGTAGAAACGCTTTTATGATAAATAGCATATTGCAAAAAGTATACACCTTTTTTACCCTTCTAGCCCCACGTGTTTCGCAACATTTCCAGGTAATTTTAATACGAGAACCCAAAAACACTTTCCATTTTTTTTTCGGAGCTTAATACAAGCAGCATCTACGATTAGAAATTTGCCACAACATACAGAGTGGCCGCCGTGAAGGTATACTTCTTTGTTTGTTTATAATTTTTGATTACATGAAAGAGAATGGATTTTATATTCATAAATGTTTTGTTTAAAATTGCTGACATTTTTGTATAGAATACAATATCAGGTAAATGTCCGCCTCTGTTAGTCTCACAAATGCGAGCCCTTTTGAGCACATTTTTCATTATATTCTCACATATTTCACGCGGTATTTCTTTAATTTCATCATGAGTATTTTGTTTGAATTGCTCAAGCGTTTCTGGTTTGTTTGCATAAACCTTGGTTTTCAGATTTCCCCACAAAAAGAAGCCCGGAGCAGTCAAACCAGGTGACCGTGGAGGCCAATCAACATCACCATTTCTTGAAATAACTTGTAACGCAGTAATTCCATTGTAATCCTGGCTGTATGCGAAGTGGCACCGTCTTGTTGATACAACATGTTAATCAAGCCCAAAGCATGCAGTTGTGGCGTTAATAAGTTTTCAATCATATCACGACATGGCACACCAGACTGTAACTTTTATGTTACCTTTTAAGCAAAGGTGGCTGAGGAATAATTTGAGGGTTTTCCATTGCCCAGAACCGACTATTCTGTTTATTCACATATCCATTCAAATGAAAATGTGCCTAGCCACTCATTATGATTTTTTATGAAAATCGGGGTTGTCATGGGATAGCTGTAACATCTTATTGGCATATGTATGGCGGCGTAAATGGTCTTGTGGGAGAAGCTCTTGTGTCAACTGAATCTTTAATCTTTGAAGACCAAGCTCCTGAGCACGGCGTCGAATTGGGGTTGACGGATTGTTTTGAACACTTTCTTGAGCAGCAGTCATGTTTTCAGCCGATCTTGAAGTACGTTGTGGTCCATGCTTTGGCCTATCACCTACAGACCATCTATCTTCGAAATCATTCACTACACGATAAATAGTGAGTTTTTTGGCACGTTGTTTTTCCCAAAAGTTTCACGTTACTTCCTCATCGTCACAGTAATCGAAGATTGATGTTGATCAAATGTTTTAACGATTAAAACACGTTGGTTAATAGAATATTTTTCCATAATAAATTTGCCATGTGTCTACTTCACGACTGCCAAATATGAACTGTCAAGACTAATGTCTACCAAAATGGCTGCAAAACAAAGTCTTACACCTCCCGGCGGACACCCTGTATATTAAGTTTAACACCACTTAGAAAATCAATAAACGAAGAAATTACAATTTGACTATGAATATTATTAACAATACAAAAATTCCATACATTTATACCGACTCTAGCATGCAAATGCGCAGATTATTTTTTAAACTACTTTTACTAACATGCCACCAACATCGTTATTTATATTGTAAACTGAGCGGAACTTATCTAAAACAGCAAATTTTACTTTGATTCGCCAAAGTGTCTTTATCTGTTTACTGCCCTACGCAAGAGGGCTAAGTGGCGCGATGGTTAATGCGATGAACTGCTGCGCAGAAGGTCTGGGTTCGATTCCCAGCCGTAGCAACACCTAAATGATTTTTCACTGGCCCTCCTCTCGTGCTGATCTGACAAATCATGCGAGTAGTATCAATTGTCAAGAAAAGCTTATCTCAAATTCGCCGTTCGGAGTCGCCATAAAACAGGAGGTCCCACCAACCTGCAAGAAGTATTCACGCACACATGATTGGTTGTGAGAAAGCTCGGCCCTGGGTACTAACGAGCCTGTTGCGCCAAAAATTTTTATTTGTATTTGCCCTACGCAACAGGCAAATAACATTTATCCGAGATTCCCAATGCCGTGTTTGGAATAAATCTTTTTAATGATATCAAACTTTCTTAATCTGATATGGCAGATGGTCCATCTAATCATTTTATTAGTATTTTATGTCAGTAGCCTTGCACGCCGGCGACACATGTGCTAATAAAAGACAAGGCTAGATCGACTCAGGGAGCGATTTTGAGTCGATCCATATACTTTACAAACATTATGTCCAAAACTTATAATCCCGTATTTGATAAGGTATAAATATTTTTCGGATATTTAACGATATTAATTGACTAAAAATGTTTTTCGTTGATAATTTTTGTATGGGCCCCTTTAATGACCTTAATGAACAAACCGTGTGCATTAATGTCATTCCAAAGTTGTATTATCCGGTACCACATTAGAAAAGGTACCTTATTCAAATGCATAATCAATCAATAATTGATTAGTACTTCTAGTTCGTGTAATTTTTAGATACAAAGATACAAAGTAAATTTGAGTTTGGGTATTGTCACACACCCAAATTCAAATTTACTTTCATAGTAGTTCAAAGCATCGCCGCCAAAAAAAAACTTTTGACAGTATGGATGCTCGTAATAGCTCTCGAATGCCAACTATGGCTGAATTCCATAATGCAGTACTTCTGCATTACTGCATAAGGAAGCGTTCCAAAACGCAAACGAATTACCAGAATGCACATTTTTTTGACGTTATGGATCTCAGCCTATCTCTAAATGAGATGGCAGAGCCTTATACCATTCACCTCTTCTGGGTGCCGGGCCACGGAGGCAGGGAACTGCAAGGCGGGTGAGCTTGCCAGATAAGACTATCCTGCCTCCAGTAGATAGTTTAGCGATTTTAACGCAAAGGTAGGATGAGAAGACGTCTTCAACTTTATTGTAGGAAAACATAGCCTACACGACAACACGCCTGATAACGGACTTAGTCTAATTAACTTCGCTACGGAACGAAATGCCACTATAGCCAGCACACGATTTCCTCACTTCGATATCCATAAGGGAACATGGCGGTCTCCAGATCCACGAACGGTCAACCAAATTGATAACATTGCGATTGCAAGAGGCACTTATCCAGCAGTTTGCATGTCCGAAAATTCCGAGGAGCTAACATCGACTCGGACCACTACCTTATTGCAGCCAAGGTAAGAATGCGGATATCCACCACGCCACAACAATCCAGGAATGCTTTGAAAAAATTTAATGTCGGAAGACTGCAATCACAAGAGACCACCAAGACCTTCGCGCAACGTGTAGATCGTAATCTCTCGATTAACACCATACCACCAGCATTGACTGTTGAAGAGCAATGGCAACGATGCCAAAAAGCCATTTGATCAGCCACAACTGATGTGCTAGGTTTCTCGCGCCTACCAGCAAGAAACCGCTGGTTTGATGAGGGATGCCGACAGATGCTCGCAGCTAAGAACGAGGCCTACAAGGTGAATACGAAGCTTCCGTTGAGCTCTATAGATAAGAAGGGAAGAACACCGACTTTTCAGAAAGAAGGAAAAAAACATGAAAATCGCGCGATAGAGGATATAGGGAGGTGCACTCCAGGAACGATCTTCGCATGTTCTACCAAAGTGTAAAACAACATCGCTTACAATATTCTATCTGCCGTAATATGTGAACGAAAACTCACGAGCCAAAACCAGAGGCACAATTTTCAAAAAATCTAGCATTGGACGGACCCAACGTGATGTCATAGCCGCGTTTGCTAGTATAGAGTAGGAAGCGGCATAAATGGGTTCAGCAGTAAATGCTGTCAACACGAATGGACAAACAAAATCAACGAATTGGGCAGAACTTCACCATTGACACCATGATACGGGACTATACTATAGGCGATGAAGGATATTTATTTAAGTGAGCCAACTTTTCCTTCAAGACTTTCCACTTTTACTTTTTGTAGACATTTTTACTTCTGTTATTTTACTTGCCGCAAAGAAATGCTATTCACAACTAAATACAACAGAGAAATTTGAGTTCGTCCTCAACTCCATCGAGTCAGAGCCGTTGAGAACGATAGATCTCACATGTGAGTTTAAACTCTTCAGCTCTGACTCTGAGATCGTGTTCATCTTTTTACATACGACCCGTTGCCTGGCTATTTTCGAAACATAATTTAACAATTTTTGTTCGACATTCGATCGTGTAATGTCTCATGCTAAATGTATGAAATCGGCGGTTTTTTAATGCAATGGACGTGTTTCATCTAATTACCTAATTAATGAAAATGGATTTGTTCAAGACGTGCCTGACTATTTAATATTTATTAACTTTCCATTACAAAGAGAAAGACATGGTTTTCGTAAAAATGTTCGGCTTCGGGATTTTGATTAATTCTTTCTTATTTGTTTCCTCTATTGTTGTGCCAACTGCTAGTATAGCTATATCGTCAGCAAACGTGGCAACTATTGTATCGTTTGTTTGTTGGAGATCACCTGTAAATAGGAGGCACAAGTGTGGTCCAAGGACGCTTCCTTGGGTTTTTTTCTGCCAATATTTCTTTGGACTCCGAATATTCATTCCCATGCTTCACAAGGAACAGTCTATGCTCAAAATACGACACGAGGGTTTTATATAATTTTTCAGGCGTAACTTGTCTTAGTTTGTACTGAAGGCTCAACGCCAAACGTTGTCAAAAGCTTGCAACACGTCAAGAAATACAGCTGAGCAGATTTTCTTTTCTTCGAAAGCTTTCTCAATTACATCAGTAATTCGATTAACTTGGTTCACAGCAGAATGTTTACTTCTAAACCCAAATTGTTGTGAGTCTAAGTTGGCCACGGAGGAATCCTTGATGCTGGACAGAATGGTTCGGCGATTTGCCGGCTAAACTCGTCGGACTGGGTAGTTGTTGCCCTCTCACCAGACATCCCAGGTCAACAAACATTTTTGTTTCGTGCCAGAAAATATAAGAAAAAAAAATAACAAAGCTACTCTCAGACCTCGGACAGAATAAAAGGACCCCAAAAGGAAAATGATAGAAAATAAAGAAAGCGGATAAGAAAATATCAAATGCCTATGCCAATACCACTGTAAAAGGCTGGGAAAAATCCCAGCATCTTACAGCAATACCGGTTCGTCGTGATTCCGAATCACAACAGATGTTGATGGCAAATTTTGGCCTTCCCACCCCTTTGCGTCACGTGACTAAGTAATATCCTTTCAAAATCTTTTGAGATTATTGGAAGAAGTGAAATAGGTCTGTTATATTTTATTTCAATCGGTGGTTTTCCTGGTTTAAGAACTGCTGGTGACAATTCTTTCGATAATCCGAACGAAACTTCAAACCAACCATGGATATCACCTATCCCTAATATATGCGTATGCCACTCTCGATAAATGCAATTGCATGAATGGACTGATATTCTAGAGATCATCCCCACAAGAATGACATACCGCTATGATTGGCCAATATATTGCAAAATAAAAAAAAATAAATTAATGACATATTTTCTTTAATGAAGCGGTATAGATTGTATAAGCGCATTGCACTCTAATACATGAATTTACTTGTATTTTAAATATATTTTCATCTACTATGCGTTAAATATTTTCTATGTCCACTTTCCCCTCTTGCTTATAAAATCATCTCTCCAATGTATATGAAATGTTAGTGCCTCTTGTACTAAGATATTTTGAATTTTTGTTTGGTTTTCCTAATTGTTGTATTTTTTTTCTGCCTTCGTGTGTTTTGAAAAACGAGAGCAAGAGAGCAAATATGTATATTTTAAATATACGTTTTGATATCTATATTTTTAATATATATATATATATATATTTAAAAGTAAAAACATCTCCCGACAGATAGAATAGAGAGCCTTTTAGCGTTTTTTTTTTGTTCATTTCAAAAATTAAACGGAAAGAATATCAGGAAAATGAACTTGTTTGAAAATATTTTCTCGTATATGATTGTTGTTCCCATTATTGTTGTTGTTGGTGGTTGGTTCGTGTTGTTTTTCCCTCGTTTCTTTTTACGGCTAAGAATATTTTTCGGCCGCCGTCGCGCAGTGCAATCTAAGAACTCTGATGGGGGGCACGAAACAAAAAATGGGGTACTACGACGAATCCATCGTTGGAGTTTTGTTTGTTTTTCTTTAATGGTTAACCGTCGCGAATTTTAACACTCGGTTCTGTATATACGCATGTGTAACCGCCAAACAAAGCACCTTAGTAAAAAATATATACCAATGCATATATATTTTTTTAAGTAATAAATAAAAATATAACGATGAATACGAATTAATTTGTTGTTTTATAATTAATGTGAAAAAAGAAAAAAAAATGTATTGTCTTTATATATTTTTAGTATAGCAGTGATTCTAGAATGTTGTTTATATGTGTTTTTTTGTAAAATGCAGAGATAATTTATTTATTTTTGTTATCATCGTAACATAAAATATTGCAAGTGTTTTGGCTAAATATGTATTACTTAGCTGTGAGTGTTTGAAAATATCGATTCACAATTCAAATTGATTGAATAATTTTTGAATTTGTATTTGTTTAGTGCAAATGTTATTATAGTTAATTATTTATCAATGTTCCGATAACCATGCTGAAATTATGATATCGAAATGTCATATTGCTTCAATAACTATAGTTCGTCTATTTTCAAGTGGGTAAGAGTTTTAAATATTTAATATAAAAAGTAGATAGCATCTTATTTGAGTTAACTTAGTCGGAAATCAAAAATTTTCAACGGCATGTGTTTTTCAAGACGATACCTGCAATATGATTAACGTTGGAAAATTAAGAGATGCTAGGCCAACGCATGTAATGGAATTGTACTTTTCTTACTTTTGAATATCTGTAAGCATCTGCAAAAATCGTTGAATAAACCACTGACCTAAATTCAGATGGGCTATTAGTATAAAGAACAGAATCTTAAGCATACACAGATATATCTAATTTTAAAAGTGTTATGTATTTTGTTTGAAAACGCATTTTTCATACGCTATGAAAAATTGTTCTTATAGATATTGAATAGCTTGTGAAGCTTCTTCAGCAAAATCGTCTTTATTATTATCCTTCTTATTCAGATGTACAGAAACTACGTAGTATATACTGTTTTCAAAGAAAATAAGAATGTGTAAAATGTATATTCTCAGGTGTTTAATTTTACCACCTGTTTACAACACCGCCAAGAAAAAGACCACATTTCGTACAAACACACACACGTAACATAAAAATACACAAAATCCACTCTCTCAAGAACCGAATCCAATATTTTTCCTCATTTTTTCCCTGTTGGAAAATGTTTTTACTCAAAAAAAATAATTTCTTCGTATTTTCAAAAATAGTTTTGTGGCGTCTATTTTGGACGTAAGGGTGTATGTGTGGAATTATACATTTTGTTTATTAACTTTTTCGTAGTAGCAAAAGGTATTGTATTCATCAAAATTTTCGACCTAAAAATTTTGATTTATGCATTACAATGGTAGAGGAAATCAGCAAAATATCCATACTTACTTCCTCCGGTAAAATGGCTTAACGAATTTGCTGCAAGCTTTCATATTTGAATTTTGTACGCTGACAAACATTTTTTTTAGTAATATCCCTTCTGTTAGCAGTGTTTTTCAAATAACGATTTTTCAAAACGCATATTGTCACAAAAGAGGGATAAAGTAATGTTGATTACAAGTAGCAAAAACATTGACATTGCGTATTACAGCAAAACAGTTTATCGAAGTTTTTTCGATAACATTGAAATAATGGATTTTTGTGTTTACAAAAATGGTTGTTTTCAATACGTGAACTTGTGGATCTAGACCCGTGCACTAATTGAATTCAAGTTTCACTAGAACATCTCCGCCTACCTTAAATGATGAGCAATTATTATAGCCAATAAATTTGTATATGTAGCTACACAATACAACCCCCACCAAGTAATTAAAATTGCAAACACTTTCCAACTAATCAGAAGTCTGAAATTCTATTAAATCATATGTTTTATTGAGAATGCAATAAAATCTTAGAAAGCGATAAATCCCCAGTTTAGCACAACGAATTGTTTGGATTGGACTCAGTATTACCGTGGCATTTTGTGTGCCAATAGGAAGAGGGTATATTTGGAGATTCATTACATGAACCTAGGGGTAGGGGGAATATGACCTTGGTCATAATGTATGTTCCTATTTTTTTTTATATATCACTATTGGGTAATACAATTATGAACCGTCATGTACATGTAAATAAATTATTTCATATAAAACTAACGAACATGGCTATTTTACTCCGAGAAGCTGGATCCTTAAAAGGATTTTAACATATTTTTGCATTAAGACCAAAAAAGAAAAACGTCCATTTCTCAGCACCTATTCTGTCATGAATATGAAGGAATTTATTGCTTTTATCAAAAATCTATATTGCCAATTTGTGTAATAATTGCATATAATTTATATATTTTATGTTTTTACCTCAATAGCCAAAATTAATTTAATGTTTTGTTTTTCGCATTTTGGCTAACAATTTGGTCATGTTCGTCATACTTGGTATATCAATCCGGCTTCTGTCAACAAAAGACAATATTGCGAGACTTACATTTTCGGACACTACATCATCGTAATGCTAATTTCGATTAAAATATCGAGTTCGTTTTTTAACGAAATCAATACTTGCTCTATAATGAGTAGGTAAACAATTTTTAAAATCATTTAACAAAATGGAAGTGCCATTGGGATTTGCGAACGTAAATGACTTTAACTTTTTGAAAAAAATGGTATATGGATTATCCGCATTGAAAGGCGAAATGTTGATTTACCTACTATTGGCCTACTTGACAAAGTGAGTGAAGTTCCTTATTGCCACTTCTTAGCAATAAGAAAAATGCTTAGTTCAATGATTTATTCATATTTTTATAACATATTTAAAGTCTACTTCTCACTATTTTTGGGTCAGGTTTGATAACCCCAAAATCTCCAAATCAAATTGACACCTAACTGAATGTATAAAAGCCTGTTATTCACTTTGTCTACACTAACTGGGAGTAAAGACATAACTGTTGACCCCACATGGGATATTCAACTAGAAAAAAGAAAATTATCTTAAGAAAGGACGTATTTCCCACGCTCTCTTATTTTATGCGTTTTTGGTTTAAAACAAATCTTTTCCGATTTTTTTTTTAAAGTACGTAAGAAGAATCAGAAACTAAATATTCCACTCCTCTTATTTGTCCATATTACATCAATTGAAGTTGGTGGTGTGTGAGTTAGGAGTAACAACGATTCTGGCTCTATGGGGGACAGTCTCTTACAATTTCTGTTGGGCAATTTTTGTCATTTATCAATTTAGCAAGTGTCTTCATCAGATTCCTTGGCGCTAATTGAATGTTCAGTTATCGGTATGATATCGAAACAAATTTTCATTCCCTAACCATCGATTGAACTTGTAAGTCCGTGCCTAGTGAGCCAAGTACCTGCCACTTGTGCCGCTGAGGTCTTGGTTTGAGGAGAGTCGAATTAAATTCATTGCTTTACATGCCTTATATGTTTGTGTAAACCAATACAACAGAGTCACCTATAGACATCAATAATGATACTGATTTCCACACTTACAATTTTTAGTTACCCAGGTTCAAAGAGATGCAACACCTTCTCCTATGCTCCCATCTGTAATCTTACTCCTTTGTCGAATCCAGTTTTCCTATTAATTTGGATTTTTCTACTGGAATTTCGCCGCTTAAGTTTTCCGAAATTCCTTTAAAAATTAGGTAAGCCTAATTTAGTTCCCAATTGGCTAGCAAACACTTTGAACAAACTTTACTTAAGTCATAGCAAAAAGGGTTTATCCGGACATCTTACGATAAGATAGCATTTTAATATTCCGAGTCCGATAATGTTACCCATCAATTTTGATGTTTGCTATCGAGGGTACTCAACTACCTATACATAAATTTGGGAAAAATAAAAATCACATAAAACCGTGTTTTCTTACCCAGTTATTTCCATTTTCTTTGGGATATATAGTCCGCCAGTTTTATATTTGATTACAACAATACTTAGCTTTAAAAGCCATCGGTTTTTTTGGTATTATCTTCCCTGAAATAAGCTCCAACTTGGAAATTACTTTTATTATCAGATAATGAAAATATTCTTTTATGTCTTTTTTAAAACGAACTTTCTAAACAACACGTTGTTAAGGATCTGCTCGACTTTACACGTTAAATTTTTGGGTCATGACAATACTTCCGCCAGGTAGCAATAAATCGTAGAAAAAAATCTATAATTTCATCGTTCGTAGCAATAATTTGTTGATACCTTCATAAATGCATAAACAGGTCTTTATTGGCAGTCTTTCATAATAAAATAAACTCTGGATACAAAGTAACCATTGTTTCTTTGAAAATTTTATATAAACATGATGAAGTCGAAGTTTCAAAATCCTACCTTATTCTAGGAAAAGGAATTTACACCCAACTTTCAATTGGTATATTCGGTTTCTATTATTTTTATGTAATACAATAACAATTACAAATAAAATACATTTTATCAATATTTTTAATACGTATGTGCAAAACAAATTAAATTTTCTCTGCATTTTTATTATACAGTGTTCGAAATGATTATTGTTTTTGTTTGTAAATGCCAAATACATAGGGATATTTATACAGGCATATAAAAGCCTAGCTATTCTAAGACCTCTCCACAATAAAATTGAATCCAAAAATATATATTTATTATCGCGGGAATAAATCAAGTACGTCAATATGGAGCGACCAAATGTACGAAGAGCAATTGTTAAAAAACGAACAGGGCCCTTATTCTCTGACGAAGTTCTATATGAATTAAACTCTAAACATGTGCCGACACAACAGCCTTCCACTTCGCATAGTCGACGAACTCCTTCGGTAAAGGATAAAAAAGAAAAGAAGCGCGAACGATGGCTTCTGACAAGAAAAACCTGGAAATATATGGCAGACGCTGGTCGCAAACTTATACCAGAAGGCACTCAAAATCGCTTCGAAGACATTCAAAAATGCGAAAGGCATTTTCATAATCTATGCGCAAATGAACCCAGATTTATTCTTTGGCGTCGCAAAGCCTCATATCCCGGAGCAATGGGTGCCACAAGGAACTCGAAGCGACGCCTTAAACTTCTTTTATCGCACAGTCATAAGTCGATCAATTTCGACGATGACACGGAAGAATCTCGAAACGCCGACCAAATTATTGATTTGCTTCAGAGCTTTCTTAAATTGGACGAATCGCGAAAAACGACAACGTTACTAGGTTCAAAAACTGTTCGACCTGATCAAACATCGTCACCCTCAGCCAAGCGACCTGGTAGTTCAAGTCGACTCAGCTCGCAATCGATGGCAATGTCATCGCGTGGCCCTGGCTTTCTGCCGCCTCTCGCCCAATCTCCAAAAGGTATTAATGCTCTCTCGGAGATCGATCAGCTGCTCGAACGGCTGCGAACGCTAAGCCGTAGCGCTTCATGCCGCACTGTTATTCCATTAGATCGAATAACACCAGAAATTCTAGAGGATAAAGCCTTGCTTAAACAGATTTATAATGAGCTGAAAAAGCAGCAGCTCCACCGTATTCTAGGAAAACATTCCACAAGCAGCGCTGGGCAACAAACGAGTCTCCCACACGCATCGTCACTGTCTAGTTTGTTACACTTTAGGCGTAATGGTAGCACCAAGGATCCTTTTTCGGGAAAGCCAACTTCAAAGCCTCATTGTGGACATACGTTACCCACCATTTCCACTACATTGCCTCCACAATCACAATTAAATAATCATGAATCCAACAAACGTTTGCCCCCATCAACTCTAGACCTGTCAGTTAACTTGTCAACCTCCCTCCATCTACAAAACCCTCCGATTCCTGTGATATCTGTAAAGAAGCCGTCTGTCGAGGTAGTTTATGCAACCACAGGCATACAAACAAATTTTATTCAATTGGATGAAATTAAACGTCTAGCAAAGGAGTACCAGGAAATGAAAAAGGAAGAAGCAGCAGTAATAGCTTCGGGCCCAGGCGGCCAACCAACTGACGATGAGAGCGACAAAAGCGTCACAGCCAGTCATGCTCACCGCCGTAAGAGTAGCATCGACAACGAGGACGTGTCACAGTCAGTAAGTGACACGATAAAACGTTATTTGCGGATGGCGCGCAAGAAGAGCGTCCACGATGACAACGCCAATCGATTCAAGCGGGTTAACTATGATCGAAATTTACGAAATATTCGGGCAAAGGGTGAGATTAATCCTCCAGGCATGGATGAGGGTAATAGCAAGGCAACTCAAACACTGGACGCATGGCCGCTTATTTCATTAGACTTTATTCGTGGCAACGAGAATACCAGCATCCTTGACGAGGCTCATCTGGAGTGGACAAAAAGTCTTGATCAGCGAATACAGCAAAAACGGGAATATGAAGAGAAGCTAGCACAACAGGAAAGCAACAAGGCGATTAAATCTGGAGCTTTTTCTCAATATCCAGCACATTCCAGTTCATCATCATCGGCTCCTACATCCCCAACTAATACCCAATCACATGGACATGGCAGTACCACGCCTACAGCCAGTGGAATTTTGCACTCAAGTACACAATTTCTTTCGAATTTATGGCATGGTTCAGGCCATCACCAACACGGAGGTCAGGATAACCAAGCTGGTTACCATCCACTACCGGGAAGCCACACAAACAGCACAAGCTCAATCGTATCAGCGGGGACCACCGCATCTGGACATAGTAACAGTAATTTTTCTTTAGCTCGCTTTTTTAAAGTCCCTTTTCTTATTTATTTATACTAATTCCATTTTTCTGAAATATAATCCACAGTTTTAAAAAACGACAGTGCAGCCATGCAAAAGTCCAAGTCATCATCCAACGTTGGCCAGTTTGTTTCGAAAAAGATCTGGAAGACACGATCCAAAAGCCAAACGAGAACATCATCACCAACGAAGGCAGAATGGACGCCAAGAGTTAGTTTTTTTTATTGTTAAACATTAATTGAAGAAAACCATGTTCCATTTTGCTATTTAGGGTAACTGTACGTGGGCTTCGGACAGTGGTCGCCATGTAACGCTTACCGATGCACATTTGCAAAGTCTGACAGAGGTTGAAGCGAAAATCTTACAACGGGTGGCAATTGAGAAGATCAATCAACTTAATATTGGTGTTAGTGTTGCCGCTCCTACAGGTTTGTCGAACTTATTATGAAAAATACGTTATCTTTATGCATGTAAGCTTATAGATTCGGAAAATGTCTGCAAATCACAGAAACGCCGTCCACTGGCAATGAAAAAAGCTATGACTACCAGTTTCTTTGATATTGGAAGAAAGGATGACAAAGGTATTTATCCTTGTATTCTACTAAGTGGAAGTAGGTTAATAAGCACTGTTTAAGGGTCCCATGTGGGCGTTTTCGGTAACTCACTGGAAAATTGTGTGGCTCACGATCAAAAGCGCCGGACAAACTTGGCGGCGGCATCAGATAGAGGCTCAAGAAACTCGATAACATCGCTTTTCCGTGGCAGCTCAAGTAGTAAGGTATGATCTGGCTGAAAAGGCACATCTGATACGATATGTGTAATTCATGTTGGCATTTGTAGGTTCGGTCATGTGAAAGCCTTCCATCAGGTACATTCAACCTTCCCCATTCCGACAGCAATTCTACTAGTATCACCGGTGGTATCGACAGCGGTAATGGCAATCTTGCTAAGACTGCTGCAACACAGATGTCACGTAGTCAATCAGACATTCGGCGTTCAAGTCAGGACTATGATGAGTTGCAGATAAATAATTCGATGATAGCTCCACCGCCGATGATTGATCACAGCAAACCAATTGAAAAGCAAGTACCCGCTTTTATCAAAGAATGTATCAAACATTTGGAAAACCATGGTCTCCATTTGGTTGGTATATTTCGCGTCAGCACTTCTAAAAAACGTGTACGACAGGTATGATTATTCTGTGGAATAAATTTGGGCCTCAATTTAGGTTTATTTGCATATATGGTAGATGCGAGATGAATTCGATAGAAGCTCGAGTGTTATCATCGATCCAAACACTTGTCCACACGATGTTGCAACATTGCTAAAGGAATTCCTAAGAGATCTACCAGAACCCCTGCTGTGTAGAAATTTGTACAAAGCCTTTATTAAAACCCAAAGTATGTATACACCCAAAATTAGCTAGTCATTTATTAATTGGCTTTTACTAGGAATTCGAAATCGTCGTCTTCAGTTGGAGGCCCTGTCGCATTTAGTACAACTTCTACCCACCGCTCACCGTGATACTTTATATGCACTCCTAAGGTTTCTTGCAAGAGTTGCATCCTGTTGCGATGATATTTCTGCTTCAGATGGTACCGTACACCTAACTGGCAATAAAATGGACAGCAATAACCTGGCTACAGTATTTGCACCCAATATTCTGCGCTCCACACTACCAGGCGAGGAGAACAGTGAGCAGGAGTCAATGGGGGATATTATAAATGTGATTAGGTGCGTTCATTTCATAAACTTATACTATTTAAATGGCCTAAAATGTTGGTAACTTTATAACATTTCGCAGAACGATGATTGATCATTATGAGGAACTTTTCCGGGTTCCAGCAGAGCTAATGGATGAAATTTATGCAAACATGATTGATACATTTCCAGAGCAATTAAATTACCTATGTGACCGGCGCAATATTTCTGACAAGTGAGTGAATCAGATTTCAGGATTAAATCAATTTAACTGAAATTTTAATATTATTGTTTCGTCCTTAGTGACGAAGTTGAAAGTGCGAGTTCGCTGCCACCTACTGGGGTAATACAAACGGGGGGCGATGGAATTTTTAAGCACCCGCCACAACAAGTAAACTTCAACAATGAACCCCCACCCAATGGGAGGAATTATAGCGATTCATCGTCCTCACGAACACCACCAATCCCGGCTCCTAGACGACTTTATACACGAGAAGATGTCATGCATGAGAATGCTGTGTCAACTGGCGATCCCTCACAAACCAGCTCAAGTGGATCAAGACGGTAAGCAATTAATAATAAAATACAATATAAGTCTAACAAATAAATAAAATTTTCATCTCTTTAAGTATACATAACATTATATTCTTAGTATTTTATAAAAATGTTTAATTGTTTGTAATTTTATTGTTCTTCCAATTTCGTATATATCAGCAAAATAATATTAAATAAAAATAATAATAATTTAACCTCTTATGAATTTTTAGTTTTTAAATTTATTTTATATTATTCAGAATAATGTTAATTATAAACGTTCTTTTGTATAGCCGTACTTCCAAGTCAAAGTATTCCGAAAGTGATTCTCCTGCACATAAGCAGCATCTTAGCAGTAACACATTAACTAACACTAAAACTGGACAAAATAGTGATAGCTTAAACACTCCTACAAAATCGTCAACCAATGTCGACGTTCATTCCATGCATCAGCAGCAACCAATTTTGTCTACCGCGGCAAGGCGTCTTTCATCACCGTTTATTCTTGATCGGACTGGCGTTGTGACAGCTAGCTTGAAAATTCCAGTACAAATGCAAGCAGTAGCAAGTGGTGGCAGCAATGTACGTGATACCGATGACGATGAAGTATTTTATAGAAGATCTGGACAATTTGACTTGTCCAATATTCCATATATTGAGGACTCTGCTTATAATGAACTTGGAAATTGCAATGAAGGTTTGTAAAATGCAGCACCATGCACAGTGCAGTTCACAACAGTTCGAGTCGACAATAATATTACTAGAGCTTTATTGTGATCTGTACAAATATTGCTACGCATTAAACATGAAATGTGGCGGTAAAATATTTTACTAAGTAACGTCCTGCATTTGAGTTTATTTCTTTTGAAATAAAAGTGATGATTATAAATCTTTTTTCAGAAGAGGATATTCAAAACTTAAAACATATATGGTTTCAGAAGTGGGTAAAAACTGTACCATATACTCAATTTATCAAATAACCGTCCTAAATACTCTGTCAGTACAGGAAATATAGCACTTTCTTAAAATAATAATATTTAAAAAAAAAACTCGTTATATCATTCCTTTGTGGAATATTGATGGTTATCGTATTTTCAATTGAAAAACAATAAAAAAAAAAGATAAACGTTGATTAACTAAGATTTAGCCTAGTAATCACATCATTTCGCAATGAAAGGATATTTTATTTTCTTATTGCACTTCTCTTAGGTATGTATTTAAACTATAGCAGCTCACTTTTCTAGTCTCCTAGCTTCTCCTGAACCGACTATTTTTTTTTTGAGCAGAATATATATTTTTTTATTCCAATTCACACTCAAAGTGGGTCGTTACTGCTGCTACATAGCTTAAGCTTCATGCTGCTTTCTTTCAATCTAGAACATTATTTCTAAAAAAAACAACCACCATCAAAATCATAAGGTTTTCCAATAACTGGATCATTATCGTTTGGTGGAGGAGGAGGCGGTGGGGGCGTTGATGTTTCATATATGCGCAAACCTTCAACATCATCAACAGGTGCAAATGCAAATAGTAGAGGTGCCACTGTGTACCAAATTCCAATCACTTACGAAGGTCAAAACATATCATCACCATCAGCGGGAGGTGCAGCCACAGTGGAACCTTCATCAAAACTTGCATCATTCCTATCATCGGTAAACGCTGCATCATCACCATCTACGGCGGCCTTGGTATCAAAATCGAAATCAACACGACCAAACAACATGCAAACGACCACATTTAGCAGCTCGCAACAAAAACTTACAACAACAACGAAAACCATGCATTTGAAAAGTACACCTGCAGGCAGTGCGAATACTTCGGACTATCAAATAGAGCCCAAACTTCCTACGAGCATTTCAAATATTGGCGGAGCAATTCTACGCTCAAAAACAGCTGATTTTGAAAGAAGAACCCGTAATACAAGTGGTACACCAACTGATGCTGTTCCATCGCCCAGAGGTACCCTCTACAAGCGACAAGAGTTGATATCAAGCGCTAAAAGAACCTCAAAGTAAGGTTTAACCTGTAGATATAGAATGTGTTTATTTGCTATTTTTTAACTATTGTAATTATCTTTGTTTAACAATCACCCTTGTTTTACGTTAAGTTTTAAGTCGAAAAACGACAAGATTTGAACAAACATGAAAAAGCTTATGAAGCATACCAAAATGTAACATATACTTAATTAATGTTAAAAAAAACAGGAACAACTAGTCGTATTTTGTTAGTATATTGATTTATTTTTATTGATAATTAAAAGAATAACTTATTTATATAAATAATTTAGTACATGATGTTTTTACATATTTGTTTACATGATAATTAAAAAAAAAGATAATTTGTCTATATATTTTTTATCGTGTTTCATAATGGCAATAAACACAAACCCTTTGCATATAACCCTGCACGGCCATCGCTGTCAGTGGTAATGTGTTCACAATTAAATGGTGGTTTATAGAAATAAAATAAAGTTTACTTTCATGCAAACGTTGTACATATACGTTATTTTATAATGCAACTCTTCTTATTCATAGTTTATCTTAGTTCAAAACGGCACTGTGCTATTATATCTGCAGTAGCCTTTCCAAACAATTTGCATGTTAATAATAGCCAGCAAGTAAATCTTGTTTGTTGTTTTCTGTTGCAAGCGACAGCAAAGTAAACTTAAACTATCAGGCCATCAGCGACCAAACCAAGTCTCTTCCAACTACATAACATTGAAGAAAATAAAACTAAATATTACTTCACTTGCAACGCTGTTGCTCCCACTCATATTAGTTAAGAATTCACCTTACTAGTATTAGGAGCAGTTTTCACTTTTGTCTCTTAGGACGTGTGTGAATTGCGTTAAGTGTTAAGTGGGTTAAACTTTATCCACTGGCTAATTTTTGACATTTCTGCAGGGGTAAAAACAATTAGGTTTTTTTTTGCAGTGTCAATTGGATTAAATGGGATTTTATTTGAACATGTACTATTTTCAATAATTTCCCAAAAGATTTCAAGCAAAATTCCTTTCTCTATTTTTTCTTGTTTAAAAAATATACGGAATAGATTTCAGAGAAATAATCAAAAATCCCATAATTATTTATTATTATCAGTAACAAAAATATTGTTGTCTGATTTGTGTTGATGATTAAGGTTATCCATTCTACTTCGTTTAAGTTAAGCATTTTTCGCATATGAAATCAAATTTTAAAACGGTAACTACACTTTCTTGCAAGTAGATAAATGTTTTTTGCTTTTTATTCTATAATCATAATGGTGTGCTATTTTCCCGCCACATGTAAACACTGGTAATGACGATTAATCCACAAGTGTGCTTTCCATGTCTCTCACTCATCAGAAGGTATACCAAATGTCAAAAATTAGCCACTGGATAAATTTTAGCGAGCTGTTGAGCAGGTTACAATTTTGAAGTCTCTAGTCACCATACTAATATCAAAAATTTTCCACTGGCTAACATTTTAACGCAATCGACACACAGCCTTAATGTTCCTACAATCTGTTTTATTAACTATTTTTCATATCCTCTTCAATTCTATCAAAAAATGTATTTAAAAAATCCATTTTTTTGCGTTTGAATGTAAAACCGGTACACCATGAATAAAGAACTGCTTACAAAATTGCGTACGTTTAAATATTCCAAGAACAGCCTCCTCCACTGAGGCAGCTGCATCGGGGGAAAATTTCGTAGGTAAATGTAAGTCTGATTAGTATGTTATCTCTTAAATATATAAGGTATTTTTCATTACAAGACATTTTTAAAAAAGGCATTTTCTTCAATTTAGATGTGAAATTAAATATATTACATAAAAAAAATCCCTTCAAACCAATTAAACTTAAAAAAGCCATGTTTTCCACTGCATAATTAAAAAAAAATTGCCAATTGATCTGTTGTGGATAATTTTCAACCTCAATTTTACAGCAATTGTTACACGGCCTAAATCAAACAACATTAACTGGTGAAGTACGCCCTTGCATATTACATATTTTTTATATATTCCCGAATTTGGCATCACTTATTCCGATAGCTTTTGTCACAATGGTTGTCAAATGTCAAAAGACAAAAATAGATTCTTCAGCCAAAGCCACTTGTTCTGTTGTTTACTTCTCAAATAAAAGTTGGAAATACAAACTAAAATTGTGCATTTATTGAACTAGAATGTGATAAATTTATAACAACATATCCTATACCAATGCGTTTTCTGAATAAATTCAGGTAAATTGCTGCATTTCAAAGAATTTGCGAAGTGTACGTAACCGTCTATTTCATCCAAACTAGGGTGACTATTAGAAATCCCCTACCATCAGATCCTAGACTTTTATACAGAATGTATATTCCATTTGATTTTTTTCATTTTTTATATGTTTGTCTAATTACAGCGTTTAGTGGTCCAGAAGGAAAACAAATCGCCGGTCAGATCAAAGAGCCCGCAGCGACAACATAAACTACGCCTGATTCCCAGAGAATGTGGGACAGAGTTATTAAAGTTAGTTACTGAGTTAATCTCTGGGGTGTGATGCTATAAAAATTGATTTTCAAAATAATTATTGTGAAGTGATTTTTTGACAATATGACATTCGGTGTTTAAAGGTTGTTGAATTGAGAGAGGAATATATCGCAGTGTCTATAACTCTTGCCTTGCAGTGCATATCCTATATATAAATATCTTGCAGAGTAGTAAGCAACACAACAAAATACAAATCCGAAAACAGTATGATCGACACCGGTCAACCCGTTTGGGTGACAAATGACAAGGTAAAGAATTCTCTTGCCCAAAAGTTCTATGTTTTCTATTCACAATTCAAAACTTAACAACCTGAGAATTTTGTCCACACCAGTTGAAATAAGTTTTCATTTAAACCACACCAATTGAAAGTAGGATAACGTTTTGTTCAGCATAGTTTTATATTAGTAGAGGTACATTGTTTTGTTGATTTTATTAATAGAATCACATTTATGTTCGGATTTAACTTGATGTAACATAGGAAAATAGGGACCGTGTTCCGGATTTCAGATTCATCAAATTGACTCAAATATCTCGGAATTTTTAATATAACTAAATACCTTGTGCTTTAATACAAGGGATATACCATTAAAATCGGTGCACGCATTAATTTCGGATTGATGAGAACTGCTAAAATTCATAAATTTCTTTTAAACATGAAGAATGTAAGAGCTTATTAAAAATAGTTAAAGACATATGAGGAGCTGCTACAAATGATTATCTTTTAAGACTTGCACTGGGCATGCTTGCATAGATGCAGCTAGGTTAAGTCGTAATGTCGTGGGTTTTTGTCTCCATGTAATCCAGACGCAACAGGAGAAAACAAAAATTGTTTCATGCCAAGATTTGACAACTATCAATTTCTTGGAAATCTATAATTGAGAGACATCGGACGGAATTCACTTTAGTAACACTAAAGTATCACGTTGGACAACATCAGATGTTGAGCTGACATGAGTACTATTTTCCCTCACTACACGCATTACTTGCGCACGCCTTGACAGCTTCCGTACTCAGTTCTTATAACGAAACTGTTCCTTAGTAAAAGCGTTTCTTTTTCTTTCCAAAAGGCCTTTAGTCTCGCAAGTTGTAAACCTTTTCTGACTTCAAATGTGCCAGTAAAGATTTTCCCTAATACAAACTCTAATCATTTGCATTCTATCAGAGTTAGGGTGAGTCCCAATTTCAGGTTCGTTCAACCCATTTAGCCTTTTAAGAATTGTATATTCTTGGACACTGAGAATCATCTGTTTTCCAAACAGCGCAAAATATGGAGAGCACATTGTTGAAGAATGACAATCACTTCTCAATTATGCTCCTATAATAGACACATAGGTACTTGTCCCAATCAGCATGATTTGCCCTAACAAAGAACCGAAATTTGGAAATTATTTCACGATTCACACGTTCTGAACTATTGGCTTGTGGTGAATATAGGCCCGTGCGAATTAATTTAGCGAAATCCTCGGAAACGAATTGTTTCCCATTGTCACTGTGCACATGTTCAGGGCTACCGAATAAATGGAATACCTCCTCTTTTAAATATTCGCATATAGCTTTTGCACATGCTTTCCTCAAGGACATCAAAAAGGCATATATCGATAAGGGATCAATGTCGATAAAAATTGTAGACTTGCCTGATTTTGTGCGCGGGTAAGGTCCCAATAGTCCACCTATTTATATTTATATTTAACCTTTGCATTGGTCGCTCCGTTACTATTTGCCTTCCCATTTTGGGTCACAGAGAGGTATTTGCCAGTTTAATTCCCTTGCAGCTATCGCAATTGTTTACAAACGCTGTAATTTGCTTGACCATTCCAGGCCAAAAATACTTTTGCCACACTCGAAAGAGAGTTTTTTTCGAAACTTCCATGACATCCAGCTTCAGAATTATGTGCATTTATAACAACTTGTGTGATATGCTTACACCATAACCATAACCGTCATAGAGATTCTTCTTCCTCTGGACAGCCCTTTCTAAATTTCACCCTCTTGTAAACCCCTCAGAAACACAAGTATCTGGGAGGCTTTTGATTGGTGCTGACTGTAGTTCTTGAGTGTCATATTCAGTTGAATCGAAAATTAAATCTTAAATCTGTTTCGTTTAATTTTGACACCGCTTATAGTTCACAATAACTTACAGCGATAGGATCTTGTCGAGCTCAGCATATGATTCAGCTTGCCTAGGTGGCGACATAGGGAAATGTTTCAATTTTATAGGAACCTGATCACCTGTATCTATAATGTGCTCTTCTAACGTAAGTGGCGCTACAGTAAGGAATGAACCTAGGCCTCAACCACGATGCCTCTGCAATTAGCCCGGTCCTTAGCGAACTGCCTCCAGTTGCGCACTCCAAGTTGGTTGAGGTCGGTTTCTACGTGTGCGCGCCACTTAAGGCGAGGTCTTCCTCCTGGCTGAGAATCGAAGACTCTGCGAGCCGGAGTATTTGCGTCCATTCGTTCTACATGTCCTAGCCATCTTAAACGTCCAATGCGGAGTTTTTTTTGACCAGGGGCATGTCGCTGTACAGCTCGTATAGTTCTTGGTTAATCTTCGTCCAGTCAGGGCTTTACTACTAAATTGCCTTCTTAGCCCGAATTAACAGCGGTAGGCTAGAGTAATTCTTCGTTTGATTTCTGACGAGATGTTGTTGTCAGAGTTAATAGCGGAGCCGAGATAGATAAAGTCCCGTTCTACCTTACTACGATGTTGGGTGTCCTTCGTGTTGACAGCATATAGCTAGTCTTGCCCTAATTTACTGCTAAACCCTTTTTTGCCGCTTCCTTCTCTATACTAGCAAACACGGCTATTACATCACGTTGGGTCCGACCAATGATGTCAATATCATCGGCGTATGCTAGATTTTTGGAAAATTGTACCTCTGGTTTTGACTCGTGAGTTTTGCACAATCCTCTCAATAATCAAATTGAAGAAGTCACATGATAGCGCATCGCCTTGTCTAAATCCTTTTTTGGCATCGAGTGTGTCGGTGAGGTCGTTTCCCACCCTGATGGAGCAGCAAGAAACTCCACCGTCATCCTACACAAACGAACGAGTTTGAGCGGTATGCTAAAACTAGACATGGCCCTGTATAGTTAGTCTCTATAAATGCTGTCGTGTGCGGCTTTGAAAACAATGAATTGGTGGTGGGTATCGATTTGGACATCTTGGGCCGTCATTTTTCAGGCATTCTTTCTTCCGACCAGATTTGGCTTATGAGTTGGTGGATGTTTCATACCAAGTCATCTCCGCCGGCTTTATAAAGCTCGGCGGGAAGGCCAGCAGCTTTCTTAAGCTTGAGTTTAAGATAGTGCTATCCTCACTTCACTCATTTCGGGCGGTTGGCAGTTTTCACTGTCGTTGCCAATATTGAACGGTTCGTTCTGCCTGACAGCGGAATATTGTTCGTCATCGCCGTTGAACAGTCTGCAGAAGTGGTTCTTCCATATCCTCAGCATCGACTGTTACTCAACTACGATATTTCTTTGTTCATCTCGACAGGATTCTGTTCGAGCCTTGTTTCCTTGGCTTTGACGTTTTACACTTTGGTAAAACTTGAGAACATCAGGTTCCTGGAGTGGCACCTCTCTATATTCTTGATCGCGCGCTTTTCATGCTCTTTTCCCTTCTTTCTGAAAAGCCGGTGTTTTTTTCTGCCTATAGAGCTTAACGGCACCTCTCGTCTTCACCTTCAGCTAAGCCTTGTAGGCCTCGTTCTTGACTGCGAACATCTTTCGAAATTAAATTTTTTCACAGTAATTCTTGATTGTTGTGGCGTGATGGATATCCGCATTCTAACCTTGGCTGCAACTAGGTGGTGGTCCGAGTCGATGTTAGCTCCTCGGAGTGCTCGGACCGTTCATTGATCTGGAGACCGCCATGTCCCCTTATGGATATCGAGATGAGGAAACCGTGTGCTGGCTATAGTGGCATTTCGTTCCGTAGCGAAGTCAATTAGCCTAAGTCCGTTAGCAGACGTGTGGTCGTGTAGGCTATGTTTTCCGACAATAAAGCTAAACATGTCTTCTCTTCCTACCTTTGCGTTAAAATCTCCCAGCACGTTTTAACATCGTACCTCGGTAGCCCCTCATAGGTTTTGTCAAGGAGCTCATAGAAGCAGTCCTCAGCTATAGCATCTTTTTCTTCCGTTGGGGCGTGAGCGCATATAAGGCTTATGTTGGCGAATTTGGCCTTGATGCTGATTTCTTGCCTAAGTCTGGCACTTGTAACAAATCTGTATCCGAATAGCCGCTGTTTCTGCTCACTATAACACGGTCCGTAGTAGATGTCACAGTTTTTCATCCTTTTTTTGCCCGGCCTATCCCAACGTGTTTCCTGGATAGCAGTAATGTCTGTTTTGTAGCAGTTTATTGCTTCCGCTAGTTGTTCGCTTGCACCTCTGCTGTTTAATTTTCGCACATTCCAGGTGCAGATACGAACGTGGTTGTCCTTTTTTCGTTTAGCCGTGGCGTCAACAATAAAATCAGTCCTTTCCGAGGCTATTGGTTGCTTCGTAACATACATTTTTTTCCAAGGTTGGATAGGTAACCCAAAGCACAACCCCCAACCTGGAGGGCCAGTTCCAATTTATAAGATACCCCTAGGACATGGGGCCATCAGTATCCAATACGGGATTAGGCGCTGCCGTTGGCCTTTTGGTTCATCCGCCACCATCTCTGTTCAAGGGGCCTGACTAACCCTTGAAATTCCTAGACAACCTTTTGTCCGAATATGTCGAAGCTTAACATTTGTTTTCAAAAGTTTGTAAAGTATTTAGATTCGTTTCACTGGTACAACCCCATAGTTGTATACCATATGTCCAGACCGGCTTTAGCACTTTCGTGTATAATAGCAGCTTGTTATCAAGGTTAAGCTTCGAATATTTTCCGAGTAACCAGTACAGTTCTCTGTATTTGTTTCTTACCATATGTCCAGACCGGCTTTAGCACTTTCGTGTATAATAGCAGCTTGTTATCAAGGTTAAGCTTCGAATATTTTCCGAGTAACCAGTACAGTTCTCTGTATTTGTTTGTAAGTTCCTCGCATTTCTTTTTTACATGCGACTTCCATTTTAATTTTGCATCGAGTCATTCCGAGATATTTCGCTTCATTTGCAAAAGGGACTCGAACCGTAAGAGAATTACTGGCAAATTGTTTGTCCGTTTATACGAAAAATCTACATGAATCGATTTACTCACGTTAAGTGCAATCCTCCAGGATTGTGTCCATCCATTAACCTCCTTAATAGCGTTTTATAATTTTATATTTGTGTCCTCTATTGTTGTGACAACTGCTAGTACAGCTGTATCGTCAGAAAACGTGGCAACTATTGTATGGTTTGTCTGCGGGATATCACGTGTAAATAGGAAATACAAGAGTGTTCCAAGGACGCTTCCTTGGAGTTCTCCAGCCAATATTTCTTTGAACTCCGAATATTCGTTTCCAAGTTTCACACGGAAGAGTATATGCTCAAGATACGTTACGAGGATTTAATATAATTTTTCAGGCATTCTCAATTACATTACTAATTCGATGAACTTGGTCCCCAGTCGAATGTTTACTTCTAAACCCAAATTGATGGGCAGGTAAAAGGCGTTTCTGATCAATAATGGGGTGTAAGCGACCGAGTTATTTCCTTTCAAAAACTTTTGAAATTATTGGAAGAAGTGAAATAGGTCTGTAAGATTTTATTTCATTCGGTGATTTTCCTGGTTTGAGAACCATAATCACTTCCGCGACTTTCCACTGTCTTGGTATGTATTCTAATCTAATTGCTGCATTTACAATGTAGAAGAGTTTAGTTAATGCTTTCTGAGGAAGCATTTTAAGAAGTTTTCCTGTAGTCAGGTCATAACCCGGAGCTTTTTTAGGTTTTAGTTTCTGTATTTTCGGTTTAAGCTCGGCAATACTTGCATATCTTGTTATATTGCTATCTGTTGTAGTCTCGATTACATTAACGTTTTCACGTTGTGTTGGCCATCAAATGGCTTAAATGTTTCCTCGAGATGTGCGCCAAAAACGTCTTTTTTTTTCTTGATCGGTTTTTTGCCCAATCGCCATTTGGCCGTTTTATGACTTTAATTGCTTTCGAGAGCGAATAATTCGATTCCTTTCCAGCGGTTAGGCTTTGCAGATAAGTTTCTAATGAATGGTTTTTAAAGTTTTTAATCGAACTTGATAGCATGTTACTCAACCGATTGACTTGCGGGGCACGAGCTTGATGCCATCTTTTTCGAGCTTTTCTTTTTTGTGTAACCAAATCTTTTATTTCCAATGGGTACTTGATATTACTATAGCTTTCTATTTTACGTTGTTGAGGAGTATTATTTCATGCTGCTTTTTGAACAGTATCGATAAAGGAGTCAACCGCGACTTCGAGTTCTAATGGGATCTAAGCGATACCCCCAAACGAATATTATTTTCAATATCGTTTTTGAAGCCTTGTTGGTTTTTCCGTTTGCTAGTCCGGGTGTGTTTTCATTTCTAAGGAAAGACTCGCTCGTTGTTAGAATGATCAGAGCAAAGATCAAAGCATTCCTCAACTTTTATTCGATTGGACGGCATAACTTTTACGATAAAATAATAAATCAAATCCGGTATTTTTGTAACATCAGTTGGCCAATAAGTTGGTTTTCCCGTAGAATAAAACTAGGTATTGTACTTTCTACCAACATCATAAAGCATCCTACCTTTCTGTGATATGCATCTAGATCCCCAGAATGTATGTTTTACATTGAAGTCCCCTCCGATGACAAAACGCTGTCAAAGGGAATTAAGCAAGTTTTCAAAGTCAATTTTCTCAACCTTGCATCGTGGTGGGCAGTAAATAGAAGATATATTCAAAAATGATTGTCTGCTCTTGACTTGTTTCAACTTCTAATTTAAAATAAATCGAATGTTCGATACACTCTTTTTACACTTTTTTTTTTTTGTTTTTTTTTTTTGATATTCATTTTTATTTTACTTTATCTTAAAACTAACTTACATGCTAGACAAAAATTCATGAAAAACTAGCTTACTTATCAACTACTTAAATAACTTACTGGCCCTATGCGGGCACCCTAAATTAAATGATAACAACTTAATTCTAATGCCTTTCGGCCTATTATCTAATAAGTAAATCTAATAGTAATAAAATGATGTTTACCAAGAAACATTTGAGAAAAACTTGGTTTCTTGTCCTATTTTTTTTAATTTAAACTTACATGGTAATTAAAACTACTTATCGACTAACTTAAACTACTTAAAACTACTTACATCTAACTAAATAAAAAATTAAACTTAAAAACTAGAACAGCCACAGCAAGCATTTTGATAATTTTGATAATTATTTTTTTTGCCACCACGACTGTTTCCCTTAATCCCTTAACATAACCTAAACAACTATGCAAGTCGGCCATATCTTTTCAAAAGTCAAAACTAACTATAACTACGTTAACCACCACAACAGGTTCTCCTGTTGCAACCTACTCCGGCGGTCCCAATCGGACACACTCCTGCTGAACCGCAGGCGCTCTCCTCCGCTCTGAGTGACGACGTCTCGGTCGTACAGGAGCCGCCTATCCACAGTTCGTCGGAAGACGTGGTAGATTAGCGGAAGCGCCGATCTATCCTGTATCAGCCCTCGACTATCCAAATATAGGAAAGCTTCGGGCGGAATAAAGCCGCTTAAACGCGCACTCTCAAAATATTCATCATTGGGATAGAAGGCCCCAAAGATGAGACTATTGTTCGAAGCCATTGCTCTTGCAGCGTGAAACCGAATGAGTTTCACCAGAAAATTGTCTATTCGGTTTATGTTGGCCCTGTTGTATAGGACCTGGTTGGAATAGTATTTTGTGTAGTCAGATACTGGTGTTCTGTGAAGTCCAAGGCAGCTCCTCAGACACTGCCTCTCAAACACCCGTATCTTTTCCATTTGAGATGGGGCAACGTTGAACCACACCGGGCACCCATAGGCAATCATCGGCCTAATGAGGGCCATGTAGCAAATCACCTTCACCCTGCTGTCAAGACGACTGCTATAAAACAATCGTCTTGTCAGGGCAAATGCTCCCCTAGCTCTAGCCAGAGCAGCATCTACATGTCTTCCGAAATATAGATACTGATCTAACCAGATGCCAAGGTACTTTACTACACTTTTACTCGCCAGTGGCTGTCCGTTTGGTCCAACGATCACCAGCTTTCGCCAGTTCTTTCTCGTATCCCTAGAGGCCCTAGACAACGGTGTCCTAAACAGGATAGTTTCTGATTTCTGAAAGTTGATTTTCAACTTCCAGTCATCACAATATCTCTGGATCTTGTCGAAGTCCCGCTGCAAAAGAGTTCGAATGACTTCGACAGTAGAGGCTGTTCTGTACGCGATAAGATCGTCCGCATACGCAATTGCCTGAGTAAGACTACCTATCATATCACTGGTGTAAATGCTGAAGAGAATCGGCGAGTTTACCGCTCCCTGTTGCAGACCATTCTTAATGAAAAATTCTGTGGTAGAAGTTACATTGCCACTTTTGACAACAAACGTTCTACCAGTCAGCATGTCATGAAGCATATATAGCAGTGGTTTACTTATGCCAAGTCTGGTCAGCTTTTAGATAGAGGCCCTCTAACCATACGGTGTCAAAAGCCTTCTCTAAATCAACCAGACATGCACCGGTGCACTGTTTTTTGGCTTTGTTCCATTGTATATCAGAAACGAGTTTGGAGGCGGCATGAATGCAGTCATGTCCAGCCTTGAAGCCAAACTGGTTCTCTGGTATAATATTATTGTCCTCAGACCACTTGAACAGTGCTCGATTGAGAATCTTTTCGAAAATCTTGCTGATACTCGGAAGGAGACTTATCGATCGGAAATTCGCCGGATTGGAGTTGTCCTTTCCCTTTTTCGGGAGAGGATGAACCACCGCCGTCTTCCAACGCACTGGATAATATGCATTATTCAGCGCGTTGTTGAACAGTGTGGCGTAAATGTCCACAGCTTCAGGGGGTAAGTGTCGCAGTACAATGTTGGATATACCATCGACTCCCGCCGACTTCTTTTTCTTTATGGAATCGAAGATGATCTGGAGTTCCACCTTCGAGATTAACAGGGGACTAAACCCACTTCGCTCGGCGACTATGGCGTTTGCCAAGCTTTCGTCATCAAACCGGGTGAAACCACGGTTCTCAGATCGCCATTGCGTTATGTCGTTTCGGAGATAGACATGATGGAGCAGGGCATTGTTTTCCAGGACGCGGTTCGGGCGAATGCTATCATTCACCTTATACACTTCCTGAAAGACAGCCCCCACTGCCTCCACTTTCTCCTGAGGATCTTCAATAACATAGAAATCGTCGTCGAAGACGGCTTCCCCCGGATCAATTCCTGCTGTCAAAAGTATGTTTGTATTGTCAGTTGTTCGTTGGAGCTTAATACACGGAAGGTCGTTATGACCTTTCCTCCTAAAGATCTTATTAATTTGTGGAAACATACTCGGGTCGCTGGAATTTACGGCCCGAATTCTGTTATTCCAAAACAAATTAATGGACAACCGATAGTTCTCCTTGATCAATTGGTTGATGTATTTGATCGACGCCTTCAGTGTTCTAATCTCCGGGTCGCGTGGGTTTGTCAGTCGTCTGTACAAGAGTTTAAGTCTTGTCAGAAGTCCGCTTTTTTGTCTGTGTAGTGCGTCAATGGTCGCGTTTCTGTACGTAGACGTTATGTCATGTTCTTTGTATTTCGGTATCGTCCTGTTCATTGTTCGTTGAATCGCTTCGTCCATTTGTTGTAAGTATTCGTCGATTTCGTTGTTTGTTAGGTTTCTGTTGTTTGGTGGGTAAATGGCCCTCGAACGTAGTTCTCTTGATAAGGCGTTGGTGAAGCGAGGCCAGCGCATCTTACCGTAGTTGTAAGAATGCGCAGGCACATACTCCTCCAGCGCCACAAGCTCGTTCGGAAGCTGTATTACGGCGGCGAGTCCGCAGTGATCACTGTCGTACTCAATCGTCCGTAAACAGTTTCGCGGGTGTTGACCTACTCTGTTAGTAACTGTCAGTCTTGTGTCTCGCAGTAAAAGATCCAGGAAAGCACCGCTTCTCGGAAACGATGGCCTATCTGTGGCGAGAATGTCGATCCTATATTCAACATTGTAGTGGACCATCCAATTGTAAAGATGGTTACCCCGAGGATTTTGTAATTGATTTCCCCAATCTTCGTGTTTGGCATTTAAATCTCCGGCCAAAAGATAAAAGTTCTCCACTGAGTTCAGTCTTAGAGATTCGAAAAGTTTTCCGAGCTCTGTTGTAAAAAGTGTAGGCTGAGGTGCTTCCGGTGCGTAGGCCGCTATCACATACAGTCGCTTCCCTTGCTGGAGAGGAATGCATATGACGCAGGCTTCCAGCAGCCGGAATCGGCGCACTTCACCACTATATATGACCTTATAACTAATGCCTTTTCGTATAAAGATAGCGACCCCGCCTCCTTGAGTGGAGTTGGGTCGGTCCCTTCTTACGATATTGTAATTACTATTGGCCAATTTATGCTTCTGGTTTAGCTTAGTTTCGCTAGCCATAAGCACATCGGGACTTTGGTCTGTAAGCAACTTGAATAGATTAGCTCTACGTTCGATCCTAATCAGTGAATTTACATTCACAGCCAGGATCTTTAAGGGTCTCTCTGACAGCGCGCCCATTACGATCTAATTTGCGTTAAGCTCGGCAACAAGGAGTAGATATAGTCTACTCTTGACGCCTGCTCCCGTAACTGGTTTTGAAGACCGGTTAGCTGACCTTGAATGGCCCGCAACGCAGTCAACAAATCCGCATCCACTGCTGGAGCCTGAGGCACGGGGGCCTGTCTGGCTTCCTTAGGTGGATGCTGTACAGTTTTTCCCTTTCCTGACGCCATTTGGGCGTAGGAAATTTGGGGATTGACGGACATTGAGGGAGGGCGAACGGCTGGTTGATTCGACACAGCCGTTTGCTTCGCTTTTTTATTAATTTTCATTTGCTGAAACTTTGGACAGCCCCGATAGTTTGCGGGGTGCCCGCCGCCACCGCATAGTGCACATTTAAGTAGGGTCATGTCATCGACCCGCTCCTTTCCTAAACTACACTCTCCTATGTTGTGGTTCTCTCCACACTTAACACAGCGTGACCGCATTTCGCAGTTGGCTGATGCGTGGCCGAACCTTTGGCAACGCATGCATTGAAGCATGCTGTCACCTCTTTTTAATTTTTCCCATCGTACAACCTGGAAGTTGAGGACTGAGATACTCTTCAACTTTTCCATTTTGCTTTGGGGCGATAGCTGTACTAGGAAGATCGGTAGTTTCCGATTCTCCCGTCTTGCCTTCACTGTGGTGAATGGCTTTACCCCTACGAATTCGAGCTCGTTAGTCGCTACTTGGCGAAGCTCACTTAAAAGCGCCTGCGGGTCCGTCAAGGAATCTATGCCCTTTAAGACAACCGTCTGGCATTTTTCTACTTTCGGAGTATATGTAAAAAACTCCGTTGTGGTGTCTGCTAGTAATTGCTTTATAATTTTGTACTGCTCCACTGTTAAGCAGTGGATAGCATGCCTATCTTCACTTAATCGTTTTATTGTGAAATTGTTGCCTATGGCCGACTTACATATTTCAATGGTTTCCTTAAGGTCCATTTTATACGTGTTGATGGGTGGCACTTTTTCTTTTTTCGGCGGCTGTGGCTGCTGCTGCTGCTGCCGCTGTTCCTGTTGTTGTTGCCGCTTCTTCTGCTGCTGTTGTTGTTGTTGTTGAAGCTGCTTCTTTTGTTGCTGGTTTATTGCTTGCTGTTGCTGCTGTTGTTTCGGTGGCTGTTGTTGTTTGGTCTGCGGTTGCTGCTGTTGCATATTTTGTGGCTGTCGCCGTGGCTGTGGTTGCTGTTGTTGCATTTTTGTTGCTTCTTTGGCTGTTGCTGTATTTGTTTTTGTTTTTCTGTAAGCTGTGGTTCCTGGGCATTGGGCTTTGTCTCGGTCCTACTGCTTTTGTGTGTCAATACCTTTTGTGGTTGTTGTTGTTGTTGTATTTTTTCGTCGCGGCATTTTTCTTCGTTCTCGCGACGCTCCTGTTGTTTTTGTCTGAGGGCTCTAACCAGCGGTTCTAATTGGGATTTTATAGCGTTAATTTGATCCTCAAATGAACTTATTTGCTTGGTTAGAAGCTCCTCCTCCTCCTCTACAATATCATCATCATCCGTTGACAGCACCGCAAACCTGTTGCTATCCTCGGTAGTGTACCGTCCTTCCCCTTCATCGGAAATGTACGATACCTCTGCATCATCTGATGGAGAGGCAAGTTGTTGTTGTAATTTTGCTGCCGTTGATGTCGAAGACGTCATCGCTTCAGCAGACAGCGTGGCTGAAGCGGTTTTTGTACGCCGCTTGACCAAATTCGGCGTACAAATTATTTTCTTTTTTCTCTTTGCTATCGTCGGTCCCGTATTTGCTGGGATATCCCCTCTTTTTACACTCTTTTATGCATAGTGGTGCTCCACCTCTAGCCTTGTTTGATGGATGTAGAGCATGATAATCAAAAAAGTATTTAATCTTTAAGTGAGAATTACTCTTTGCATGAGTTTAGGGTATTAAACAGACGTCGATATCTTTTTCCTGCATAAAGAATTTAACTTCTCCAAGTTTCTGCCAAAGGCCATTGGCAATCCGCGTAAGAATTTAAAGAAATCTTTTAATGTTGAAGGTAGATTACGTCTGTTGCGAATACTATTTTCAAGCTTTACTAGCCTGTCGAAAATAAGTTTATTCGTTTCGCTTTGTTCCTTAAGTTTTGAAAGATTAATCGAAAAAACGTTGGCAACGGGGTCTGGTGAAATATTTTTATCGGATACTGTAGTCAGCAATGGTAAATATTAATGGTTGATGGTCTGTGTATATAATATTATGCCGGCTTACTTTTGCGATTTTGGGCGTAGTCTCTTATAAATCGTCTGTAATATCCAGACAACCGAAGAAAGGATCGCAAACTGCGGAGTGTTTTAGGAATCTCAAAACCAACAATATCCTTCACTTTATCTGTGTTTGTTTTTATTCCCTTACTGGATACTACAAACCCTAAAAACCCAACTTTCTCTTGGAAAAATATTGACTTCGCTAGTTCAACTCAAAAGTAATTTTTAAATGTTTTCTACGTCCTGGAGATGTTCTTCTTTTGTTTTTGAAAATAAAATTTCGTCATCTATATAAACATGACAACACTTTCCTATTTGTTCCCTTAAAACATCGTCAATTCCCCTCTGGAAAATACAAGGTGCATTTTTTTAACCCGAAAGGAAGTCTGCAAAACTCGTACTTTCCATTGTTTACAGAAAATGCCGTCTTTTCCGTATCTCGCTCCGATAACTTGATTCCAAATCCTAAGTTGAAAAATAAGAAGCCTTTCCAAGATTAGCGACGATGACTGCAGTATTCGGAATAGGATACTTACCCTTCACGGTTTTCCTATTAAATTTTCTAAAATCTATTACTACCTACCTCATCAAATCCTTTTTTATCAAGAATCCACACAGGATTGTTGTAGGGGGATCGGGACGGTCTTATAATTCCATTATTTAACAAAGTGACTATTTCATTATTTACGAAATCAATTGAAGACATGGAATAAGGATAGCCTTTCGGATAAACCGGATCATTATTGAGATCTGCGAAAACTTTTGACTGGCGACTCATTAATGAGGAAGATTTTTCATTCACATCGGATGTATTAGTTTCGTTTTGGGTAGAGAAGCTGTTAACGTCCCTACAATAAAAATATAACAATATTTCCTCACATCCACTGAAGTTCAGAGTTCCTTTGACCAAATTTAACTCTCCATTGATTTCTTTTAGAAAGTCAAATCCAATTAGTCCATCAAACGTTTTCAGTGTTGGAAGTAGGAAAAATGAAGAGTTTCTATTGAAAATATTTATGACGCACATAGAAGTTATCTGGAGATTGGACCGATATATGGCAGGAGGGACCTTCCCTTAAAAAATTAATTTCGTCGGATGTTTCATCGATTTCATTTTGTTATATATTTACAACACCTTTTTCGTTACATCGAACACCAACGAGTTGGGGTGCAGCATAGAGCCTTGATTAGGGTTTTGCATAATGTGAAAGGGTTGGGTCTATTTCAATTGGTACTGAAGGTCGAATTTGGTGAGTAAATATTGGTTTGTAGTGAGGGAATTTATGGATTGTATTGGTTATTGTTATAATTTGGTCGAGGGAAAAAGTTTTCTGTATGCTCATTTTATCTTATATCATCATAAAAACAAATCGATCGATTTATAAATTACGATTTACCGAAAAAAATAATTCAACCATTTAAGATGATATGTTTTAGTATGCAAAATTGTACTTGTCCACTGCTTTAAACTTTTAACATAAATAAGCATAACTTTATGCCTTGCTTATAATGAGTTTATGAATAAGGCTGCTAGAGTTTAAATACAAGGGGTAAGTCATAAAAATCGGTGAACGTATTTGTGTCACGAGCTGTTATTATACGTGCTTATATATGGACTGCTAGTAGCCAATTTCACGTATGTTCCAAGAAAACAGACACGCCACTGTTTCACTGCGAAAAAACTAAGTAAGCCAAAAAAACGTTTGCTTCATCACACTTAAAAAAATTGATGTAAATGATCATAAAACATTAGTAAGAAATATATTTACAAAACTTGCGCGTTAGACTGCAGAGGTAAACAAACAATTGGCTGTTTGCTGTGTCAATTGAATTAAATGGGATTTTGTTTGAATATTTTTGTCAATAGTTTCCCAAAAGAATTCATACAAAATTCCTTTCTTTATATTTTCTTGTTTTAAAAAAAAATGGAATAGATTTCAGAGAAATCATCAAAAAATCTCTTAATTATTTATTATTATCATTAACAAAAATATTGTTGTCTGATTTGTGTTGGTGATATTTCGTTTAAGTTAAGCATTTTTCGCATAGGAAATCATAACATTTTAAAACGGTAAATACATTTTCTTGCAAGAAAATACATTTTTATTTTTTAATTTGAATGATGTGCTATTTTCCCGCCACATGTAAACACTGGTAATGACGATTAATCCACAAGTGTGCTTTCCATGTCTCTCACTCATCAGAAGGTATACCAAATGTCAAAAATTAGCCACTGGATAAATTTTAGCGAGCTGTTGAGCAGGTTACAATTTTGAAGTCTCTAGTCACCATACTAATATCAAAAATTTTCCACTGGCTAACATTTTAACGCAATCGACACACAGCCTTAATGTTCCTACAATCTGTTTTATTAACTCCTATCAATTCTATCAAAAAATGTATTTAAAAAATCCATTTTTTGCGTTTGAATGTAAAACCGGTAAACCTTGAATAAAGAACTGCTTACAAAATTGCGTACGTTTAAATATTCCAAGAACAGCCTCCTCCACTGAGGCAGCTGCATCGGGGGAAAATTTCGTAGGTAAATGTAAGTCTGATTAGTATGTTATCTCTTAAATATATAAGGTATTTTTCATTACAAGACATTTTTAAAAAAGGCATTTTCTTCAATTTAGATGTGAAATTAAATATATTACATAAAAAAAATCCCTTCAAACCAATTAAACTTAAAAAAGCCATGTTTTCCACTGCATAATTAAAAAAAAAAATTGCCAATTGATCTGTTGTGGATAATTTTCAACCTCAATTTTACAGCAATTGTTACACGGCCTAAATCAAAAAACATTAACTGGTGAAGTACGCCCTTGCATATTACATATTTTTTTATATATTCCCGAATTTGGCATCACTTATTCCGATAGCTTTTGTCACAATGGTTGTCAAATGTCAAAAGACAAAAATAGATTCTTCAGCCAAAGCCACTTGTTCTGTTGTTTACTTCTCAAATAAAAGTTGGAAATACAAACTAAAATTGTGCATTTATTGAACTAGAATGTGATAAATTTATAACAACATATCCTATACCAATGCGTTTTCTGAATAAATTCAGGTAAATTGCTGCATTTCAAAGAATTTGCGAAGTGTACGTAACCGTCTATTTCATCCAAACTAGGGTGACTATTAGAAATCCCCTACCATCAGATCCTAGACTTTTATACAGAATGTATATTCCATTTGATTTTTTTCATTTTTTATATGTTTGTCTAATTACAGCGTTTAGTGGTCCAGAAGGAAAACAAATCGCCGGTCAGATCAAAGAGCCCGCAGCGACAACATAAACTACGCCTGATTCCCAGAGAATGTGGGACAGAGTTATTAAAGTTAGTTACTGAGTTAATCTCTGGGGTGTGATGCTATAAAAATTGATTTTCAAAATAATTATTGTGAAGTGATTTTTTGACAATATGACATTCGGTGTTTAAAGGTTGTTGAATTGAGAGAGGAATATATCGCAGTGTCTATAACTCTTGCCTTGCAGTGCATATCCTATATATAAATATCTTGCAGAGTAGTAAGCAACACAACAAAATACAAATCCGACAACAGTATGATCGACACCGGTCAACCCGTTTGGGTGACAAATGACAAGGTAAAGAATTCTCTTGCCCAAAAGTTCTATGTTTTCTATTCACAATTCAAAACTGAACCTGAGAATTTTGTCCACACCAGTTGAAATAAGTTTTCATTTAAACCACACCAATTGAAAGTAGGATAACGTTTTGTTCAGCATAGTTTTATATTAGTAGAGGTACATTGTTTTGTTGATTTTATTAATAGAATCACATTTATGTTCGGATTTAACTTGATGTAACATAGGAAAATAGGGACCGTGTTCCGGATTTCAGATTCATTAAATTGACTCATATGTCTCGGAATTTTTAATATAACTGCTTTACTGTGCTTTAATACAAGGGGTATATTATTAAAATCGGTGCACGCATGCATTAATGTCAGTTTGATGAGCTTATTAAAAATAGTTAAAGACATATGAGAAGCCTATAATCCATCCTTAAATTAAACATCTTCAATTAGTGGACGTGCCTAAATCTGAGTGGGTATGAAATATAGTAAATAACATTCTTATCTTGTTCAGAATGTTTATTTTTATCTCTTATGAGTTATGGTTTTGCCAAAAGAAAGACGGTGTTATCCTATGGGGTTTTAAAAATATTTTTTTTTAGAGAATTCGCAAAGATTGGGCGTGTGTTGAAATAATCTATAGACGAAACGTTAATAGTGATATACTCCAAACATTTTCATCAAACATTTTTGGATTTTTGTTTACGGAAACCGTTCCCAAAAAGTGTGCGTTGCTAAAAACTTTATATGTATGACACATAAATATTGAGATTGTCAAAATATTTTATTCAGACACTTTTTCACATATAATTTTAACCGTTTGGCCAAAAGAAACGTTTTACTGAATAGCTGGATTGGCAGTGGGCGGTTTCAAAACATTTTTTCACTTCGTCGGGCAGAGAGTCTATTCAGCAAATTTCACCACTTCAAAAATCCTTTCCTATAATCGATTGGTATTAGCAGTTCATGTCATCAAATTGACTTTAATGTCTCGGAATTTGGACATTTATAACTAAATATCTTGAGCTTAAATACAAGCGGGATGTCATAAAAATCGGTGCAAGTATTTTGTCACGAGCTGTTAATATACGTGCATTTATGTCAATTTGATAACATGAACCCTTCCTATAAATGTTTGCTTTAAGCAGTTCATGTCATCAAATTGACTCAAATATATCGGTAGCGATATCCTTTGTAAAAAATTTAACGTAAAAAATATTTTTTTATTTGCATATACATGCAGAAGAGGATATTAAAATAGTTGAAGAGAAAAGTATCGAAAGTTGCCAACGTTTCTTAAAGCAGTTTTAAACATCAAAGGAAAATGTTTGACATCAGCGATATATTCTGGATCTACTACAATTTTTTTTACTTAACCTGTTATATTGCTTAAAGCACCAAATGTACCCTGTGTCAAAATAAAATTAAATAAACACTGTTAATGGCTTTTTAATCACACGTTAGTATATTGAAATTAATATTCTCTGTAAAAAAAACATAAAAACAAAATAAAAATCATTTAAAAACATAATTATAATTTCTTTTAACAAATCTACTACACTAAGATTGCCCATCCCTAGGGAGCACAAATCTGATTGCACACCTCTAGCGAGCGCTCAAAACATCATGGCCTCCTAAAAGTGACAGCGGCAATTGCGCGGGAATAAAAAAAAAAGTAGCAAAGATTTGCATACCTGCTGCTGATTTCTGTGCGCCTGGTGTTTTTGGGTGAAAATCAGCTTCTAGGTACGCGCGACTATTTTTGGCGTGACGTCATCATGAGATTTTAATGGAATTATGAAATGAGAAAGAATATTTTTCAAATGGAAATAATTCGATAACATCTCGATGGATTTTGATGAAATATATATATATAGATGTATATATAGATGTAGATTAAGGAGGGCCCTTTTTTTGGAATAATGTATTGGGTTGTGGTTAAGAGGTGATGATGATTCAGGGCCTTGATGGTAAGCTATAGAATCTTCAGAATACTGTTTTCAGAGTGCTGCAAACGGCGATTCTCGCTGTGACTTGTTTTTAAATAGATACTTACTTTTATGATTCCGAACAAAAAATCGCAAAACATTTTGGTTTCATTTTTTCTTTATGATTATTATTATTTATTTTTTTTTGTCATTTAACAATACAATCTCTTGTTGTCCTTTTACTTGCGTTGTAGTTTATTTTTTAATACTGTATATATATTTATATATAATATTCTAAAGGTAAATTTATATATAAATATATATAGACATAAAAATTACTTACAGCTTAGTATTATTAATAGTACGTTTTCTGTTAATTTTAAAATAATATTTTTTTTTATAGTTAATTTTAAGTCATTTCACATGATTCGCGAGGTTGGGCAATACATTAAATTGTGTATTTTATTTGTTTCATACATACATATATGTATATCCATTCACATACATATATAATATATACTCATATATAATTCAATAAAGATTTAAAAAAAGACGACAAGATAAAGGGAAATGGGAAGGTGTTTGGGACGATGAGAAGGATATTTGTGGTCAAGAGAAAAAGAGTTTTCCTTCAAGTGGAAGACCATTTTAATAATCAAATAATGAAAAAATAGATACAGGGAATGGGAAATCGAATAGGGCGGTCTAAAAAGATGTCACATTTGCGCGTCGCAAGGGGCTGCATAAAGTAAATAAAAAGGAAAAGACTGTCTTATATGTATATATTATATAAACACTAATTATATTATAATTATATGCACATACTTTTTACTTTAAATATTTTGAAATATATAGGAACTTCTTACGTTTTTTCTTTTATTCTTTTTTTTTTTAGTTTTTAGCTTATCCGTTTTATGCTAGAAATGTTGTATTGCAAAAAATATAATTTCAACCGAAAATATTAAGGAAAACCAAACATTGTTGAAACGGAAATAAGCTTGTTTCCTTTGACTGTTATTGTTTGTGTATATTTAAATTGTTTAGTTTAATTATTATTGAACAGGATTACGTATACTGTGATATGTTGTCTTATCGTTTTCATTTGTTTGTTTATTTCGTTAGAAAAAATATAAAAAAAAATAATTTAGAATAAATTAAATATGAATAAAACTAGTGTTTCATAACAAATAAACAATATTTGAAAATAAAACTGAAGTTATATACGCACATTTTTGCAATAAATGTGTTCTATATTCTCTGATATACTAAAAACTTTTTTTTTTATTTCTATACCTATGTAATATATAGTTTTACTTTTTTTTATTAAATATAATGTCAAAACAAAAAAAATGGTATTTTTTTTTAATTAGTTTTCTATGAACTTATTATATTTTAGTGTTTGCTTAATTCACATATTTTTGCGAGGATTCGAATGTTTTTTTTTTAATTGTGTTTTTCCTATTAAAATAAATTTTAATAATTATTTTAAATTTTCGATGAAAATGTGTTTCATATTTTATATTTTTATGGAAATATTCTTCTTTTTTATTAATTATTAATATTTAATGAAATAACTCTTCTTTTAGGAACTCTTTATGTATTTTTTTTCTTTTTTTGAATAAGAATTTCACCCTTATTTTATAATTTAAGGAACAAAGTAAGTGGAAACGAAATGTAAAAAAATATTGTTTAGCTTACAAACGAATTCGACACTCATATCTTCTTTTAATGTTTTATGTCTATCTCTCCTTTATGGCCTTAAGTAATATAATAGAATTTTTTTTTGTAATATAATTTTTTTTATATGTATGTAAATATTGTGATACAAATTAGGAACTATGTTTTATCAGTTAATTTGCCTTTTTATCGTATTTTTTTTTGTTTCCATAACGAAAGAAAATGAACATAAAATCTTGGAAAATGGTAATGTTGTAATATGATCAGAACTCCGTAGATAATAACTCTTATAAATATTTGTATACTCGCGTCAAGTTGTGAAAGTGGAATTTTTAAATGAGAAAGGATGTAAAGGCAAAGGTGCCGTAAGCTAAAGGCAATTGTTGGCCTAAAAAATGTACAATCCTATATCGTTGCAAAACAGTTCTTACTCATTATTTCCATTGTAAATATACATTCTGCAGTTTTATTATGATCCTTTGGGTTTGGCTAGTATGGGTTTGCATTTATTTTATTCGAATTAATGAGTCGAAACACAAACTTTCTAAAGCGTTGTATGTAAAAATTCCACCTCTCCTAACAAAGTATACATGTACGTATATTTATTGCACTGATTTATTAAAAAAAAAAAAAAATAAAAAGAATACATAAAATATATGTTCAGGCCTTGAATCGTCCAAAGGATTAAATGACAATTCAGGGTAATAGTAAAATATGTTTCGCCAAATGAATGTTTTGGTAAATATTTTTCATTCTACTCCGAAGGCGTGCAGTAAAGCAGCTTTTACATTTATTTAATAATACAATAGTTTAAATATTCATGCAACTACACATAAACATCTGCATTAACCTTTTGTTGAGAACAAATAAGAGAAAAACAATTTAGGGTAAAATCAATAATAAAATAGGTACGCCTTTTAAAAAGTTTTTACATTTCTATATGCATTCGCTGCGCTTCTTTTAATACACACACTGACTGGAGGTGTGTACGTAAAAAGAAGAAAGTAATTTAAAAAAAAAAACAATATCATTTAATAATTTGTTTACTTAGTTTGTTTTAATATTATATATATATGTATACATATATTTAGATGTATGCATATATATTTTCAATAATTTATAGTATATTTTATTTAGTTTTAATTGCGATTTTCTTTTGTATCTTTAAAATTAATAAGTTTTATGAATTTCTTTTTATCTTGTCTATTTAATAGTAATACTAAGTTATTTTAATTTTATATATTTAATATATAGGAACCTTTTAATTTTCACTTATAAACTTAAGAGCATTTATGTTTAGTTTTGTTGTCAATTTCTTCATTCTTCATTGTTTTTTTTTTTTTTTTTAAATAACATTCTTGGGGTTACATTTATTAATTAGTTAAATATAAATTTTATACATTTATGAGTTTTGTGTAAGGATTTTATTTTGTTCCGATTCAATTGTGTTGATGTATTGATTTGTTCCTTGTTTATCGTTTCTTCGAGTAGTAATAGTAGCCACCGGGTTTTGTTTGATTTCGTTTCTCAGAGATATGATTTTAACGTCTTTTAGTTAAGAATAGATAAGTCAGTCGATTTTTAAGTGTATTCATTTTAAGTAATAACTTCAATAACTATATATTTAATTTAAATTGTTTTCATATACTCCAAATCTCTGGCTATAGATTTATCAAAATATGTATTACCGAATGTGTTTAACTTTTTTTTATAATTGGAAAAAAAAAAATAAACTAAAATGAATCAAAAATTGGCACCCATGAAAATGTGTTTTTATCTAATTAAAATGTTTGTTGGTAGCTTTTTTTTTGTTTTGGTTTTAGTCTTAAAAAATTATATACTTGTTTAAATTTTTACGACAAGTTTCTGCTTATCCTAGGAATATTTTCCTTATACTTATATCTTCTTTTTAAATTAGATGCTTTATGTAGGAACAGTTTGACTTTTTTTTGTTAATTTTTTGTGATTTTTCTTATAATACATTTTATTTGCATAAATTTCCCATTTACGTGTTTTATTTTTGTTTAAAATAGGAACTTTGTGTTTTTTTTTTAATTTTAATAGTATTTTTTCTTAGTTGCAAAATATTACATTAAAAATGAGAGTTATGGAAATATTTTCCAGTTTTTATCGTTAGTAGATATAACCTTGAGCGCATTGTTTCTTATTTTTTTGCAATATAGTTATTTTTTTTAATTTGTGTTTTATTCTAAGAAGATTGACGAGAAGTTTCCGAACTGTTGAAAGTTGCAGTGATTACTAAAAAAATTAAATTCGTATGTATTTAGTAAAAAAGTTCGTTTAAATGTTTTTTTTTTTTTAATTGTAATATGTCGACATAGCATCAAACATGTTCATCCCTACTGAAGAATCAGTTGAAAAATACATTTTGAATAGATCTTCTGACGAAATGTACGCATGATCGCGCATAGGCGATATGAGTTGAATTTCTTACGAAGTTGTTTGATGAAAAATCGGTGCGGAATCAAACGAATGCTATTATATATTTTTTCATTTTAATCCGCAACGGATATCTATCTCGATAGCAAACTGAATTCCGATTGGAACTGACTTAGGCACGGATACCTTGATAGGGTTGGTTGCGTTTGTTTAATAAAAACTATACCCCCAAGTCAGTCGATGGAATGATGTTTAGATTATAATATTCCCAACAATGAGCGATTCAAAAAAGACAAGAATCATAACGGGGGAAACGTTTTTCTAACTCCAAAAAAACGGGGCCTTACCATGTAACTCGATTCTATAATAAATATATTCGAATTCGTACAGTCTGAGCTATGTAATACTTTGAGAACGATTTGATATACGATAATCGAACTGTTTCAGGAATGCCAACCGGTTTTGTATACTTTCGTGTATTTTTGGAACTACTTAACTTGAAAGTTAATGTCAGAATCGTTCGATTTTGCTCTAATTAATTCGAGTGAAGAATTTGTTTGCATACAAAATGTGAGTAGAGAACGGGTGTTTTTTAAATATGGTTTTTTTGCATAGAGATAAAACTGACATTTTATGGTCAAATCGGGGAAATCTAATGTCATTTATGTTGAGTTTAGTTTTCCATTTCATCATGAACAGGTTGCCAAATGAACAAGGCTTGCTAATCGTGCAAATTTATTTAGAAAACAATGGTTCAGCTGGCGAAGTTTACCGCATTTTTTTGGGCGAATTAATCGTCCATCAGAGCAATTAATTCGGTTAACCATGGATCGTTTTCGCACTACGTTAACTCTATGTGATAATACGCATCCACAGAGACGTCGAAGAGTGCGCAGCATCGAAGAAACGATTGCCGCTGTAGAGCAAAGTGTTGAAGAGGACCCGTATAAATCGATTCGCAATTGGAGCTTTCTCCATCAACTTTGTGGAAGATTTTGCGCAAAGATCTTGGCTAACGACCTTACAAGATCCATCTTGTACAAGATTTAAAGCCGCGAGACCATGCAACGCTTAGTGATTTTGGTGTGTGGGTCGAAAATGAGATTGACTTCGATGCTGATTTTCATAACAAAATTTTGTTTAGTGATTAGGCTCATTTTTGGTTGAATGGCTAGATCAACAAGCAAAACTGCCCCACATGAGACCCTTGAGACGCAATTACATCCACAAAAACTGACTGTTGGTGTGCTCTATAGGCTAGTGGAGTCAATGGTCAATACTTCTTTCGAAATGATGCTGCAGAGTCAGTTACCGTTAATGGAGACCGGTATAGAGCCATGATAACCGACTATTTTGTTCCCGAATTGGATGGTATGAATGTGGATGAGATATGGTGCCAACAAGATGGCGCTTCATGCCACATAGCTTTATTGACAATCACTTTAATCACAATCACTTAATCACAATCGATTTATTGAATAATTTCGCGAATGGACCTGTCAATTTGCCACCAAGATCGTGTGATTTGACACCAATGGCTTATTTTCTTTGGGGATATTTAAAGTCGCTCGTCTACGCCAACAAACAAGAAATGTAAGGGGACTTGGAAGCCAATATTCGTGGCGTTATTGCCGACATATCGCCCTTAATGCTCGAAAAAGTGGTTGAAAATTGGACCCCTAGACTTGGCTTTGTTTCAAACCAGCCACGCACCACATGACCAAAATCATATTTGAGTATAAATTACATAAAATTATCCCTCCAATAAAGCCAAATTGATGGACATTAAAACGATTTTCTTCTGTTTTATTTCAATTCGAAGTCCGATATCTCTAAAAACAACACCAGATGTAAATAAAAATTTATTTATTGTATACCATTAACTCACTCAACCAATAACTTTACTTTTTATGAACAGGCAATCAAAAAAAAAATAGCAAACACCAAACCATCCCAATTTGAAATGTTGGTCAGCTACATGAAAAATCATCGGGACTTATCTAAAAAAAAAAAGCCCAAAAGCGAGATAAAAATCTCATCATATGTGGACAACTGAAATCAAAATATTAGGGGTAGTCATGCAACGTCGGAATGTCGTCGTAAACGTTGTAAACGTGATAAAATTACGACGTGATAAATGAACTGTCAAAATTGTATCCAAAATCTGTTCCAACAATATCGGAATTTTCTCACAGGAATTGGGTGTGTAAACTAAGATGGTAAACGTTCTAAACTTTTGCAATGCTATTTCAAAATTTAATCAGTCACGTTCACTCATCAAACGTATTCGCTATACAGAACAAATTGTGTAGAACGGAAAGAGAACAACAGGACCAAAATTCTATCAATAAAAAAATTACTAAATTGATATTCAATTCAGTGGGTTAGGGTTACGGCATTATTTAGTGGTACAGTTTTAGGGTCGTTCATGAAACGTCGTCGTTAAATTACAATCTTTCGCACGTAGTAAAATTACGATGTTGCAGAATACATTTATTATATTTGATTAAGAACAAAACTATTTTATTATGTCAAAACCTTTTCTCGTTTAGCTCCATTACTTTAGAGGTGTCTCTAATTCTTGTTCGTTCAATTTGCTCATTTCCTTCCTGATTTTCTTGTAAAATAAACCAAATTTTCGTTTTTCCGTGACTTTCAAGTTTTTTTTTACATAAGGATAGAGTTGTTCAGGCCAACGACAGTGTCAAACTATCAAATGCCAATCTCACATCATTTGTATGAAAGTAAACTTTGACACAAACTTTTGCACAGAATACTTTTTGTTTTTCTCATTAAAATTGCATTTAGATTAACACTTTGCAATGATACTGGCAATGAATTCCACTCCATTTATATCAATTTTATGATTTAACACACTCTTGTATTAAAAGAAGTTAATAATTTGTGTTTCAAAGTAAACAACTTATATTTTTTTAATGCAATAACCCCATAAAATAACACTCCCGCCATATAATTGTTTTCACTGCAAGTGATTTGACGTTTTAATGAAAGCGACAGCGCACGTGTGAGGGAGAAGTCTCATGAACCATATAAAACTCTCTTGTTTTCCTCCAAATAGAGACAACGTCAATTGTGAGGGAGATAGCGTCGTGAATAACTCTATTAAGTCTTGTCAAATAGCTCGAAGCTCCTTCGAAAGTCAAAAATTATTTGAAAAAGAATTGGCATTACCGGGATTTGATTATATTTTCATAGATAGTTCTATTTCAAAATAGAATCGGAAATAACATTCGAATAGAAACGAAAGTAGAATCGAATACTGTGGTAAGGCCGCAGAGTATGGATGTGGTTTCGAGAATACAAGTTTCATTTACCGATAATGGTTCTTTTTATTTTACCAACAATTTTCTTCAAAAATCACACTGATCTTATTTTAAACTGGGGTAAAATGAAGATTTTATGTACGCTCTAATGACACCATCTAGCATTAACTTTTTCGAAGAAATAAATTCAATCTATACGATGAATGATTTAAATGTTCATTTTTAACATCGACATGATTTCGTCATACAATTGCAGGCATTTGAAAATGTAGAATTTCGTCATTGCATTTAGAAGCTTTTCAACTCGAATAAACCTTTGTAAATGTCCCGCACAACATTCAGTGCGCTCTAACAAATATCACATGGGTGTGTAAAGAAATGAAAGATTTAGTTTGATAATTATTGATTGAGGATATTATATTCGGCAAAACCCTCCTATTAATGAAAATTTAAGTATATTTTATTAAAAAACATATGAGAAGGCTACAATCCGCTTTGCGGATCATTTAGTACCCTATCACAACCCATCATTAAAAAAAATATCCCCAAAATGTCGGCTTTATGGCGATGAAATATAGAAAATATCATTGCCAGAACATATTGTTGAGACAGTTTATCAAAATCCTTCATGGTTCGACAAAAAACAATGATTTTCGCCTGGTTATGCTATGAAGTAGTGTATAGAAATGGGTTTTGTATGAAAACGCCTCCAAAAAGTGGGCGGGGGTTTAAATGACGTTTATATTATCAAAAGCAATGATTTAAAAGGCTTTTTTTTTACTGAACACGCCCCCAACATTTGTCGTGGCAAAATAACTTTGTAAAGACGAAATATAGACATTAGGAATGTCTAGATATCTTGTTCAGACATTTTCATCGTAATCTCTAATGGTTTGGCCCGAAACTACGTTTTTCTAAAAAGGGGGCGTGGCTGTGGGCCGATTTCAAACAGTTTTACACCTGTTCTGCTTCGTCAGATAGAGAGTCTATATAAGTATTTCAAAACTCTAGCTCAAAATTTAAGGCACAAAAATCGGTGAGACAGATCTACTCAGCTAGCGATTCTGAGTCTGGTATTAAATGTATAATTCGAAATGTTGGGACATTGAATTTTGCGTCGGACCAAATGTATTAATAGTCAACATATCAACATCTACTATCGTAAGTTCTGCGCAACAGGTAAACTTAAACTGTGTAGATATTAAAATATATTAAGAGTGATTACTTACCTTTTCAAATCGTATGCTTTCAACAGGATATACTTTCCTCAATTTATTATAGATTCACTTTCCACCGATAGCTGAAAAGAAGAAGACGTCTATTTTATTTCCCCTTAAAAAAACACAAGAGGTTCGAACTAACAAAAACAAAATACACACATACAAAACGATGAAGTCACAACAAATCAAATCTAAAAACGAAATAAAACTCAGAAAAATAAAGCAAACACATAACGCAAAATTATATTTTTAATATAAATAAAAATGATTGTTTATTTGAAACACACTTATTACAGTGCCGCAATCTTCTTTTTTTTTCTCAAGAAAAAAAAAAAAAAAACAAAATACATAAATTAAAAACTAAAAGTTAATACATAGAAGTAATAATATAAATTTTCTTTCTTTGAAATCAAAATAATTGTTTTCGGTGTGCTTTTTTACTACATATATATATGATACATATTTAATTTTTAGACTTGTATTCATAAATAAGACAGTAAAGTTGGGTTCCCGATCAAACATTCTCACTTAATTATAACTGCTTAGTTTTTTTATTCGAAAATTTCGCTCTTTCGAACTGTTGGACTGACTTTATCAATCAAGAACAAAATTTCAAAATATAAATTTACTCATATTTGTTTTTTATGATTAAAAACTAATGATATAACTTTACATTACACAAGTTGTTTGTTTCATCTCGGTTGTACTTAAATTTTAAAGGAAGCATTTTGAGAAATTGGTATATAATAAACTTATTTATATATATATATGTTATTATTATTATTATTATAAACATGTATATTTCTGTTTACTCAGTTGATTTTTTATATGCGAGGCTTTTTAATATATATTTAACTATTCATTATAAATTTCTAATGTTAATAGTTGTCAGCTAAAGTCTATAAAAAAAACAAACAAATATAAATGCAAGGAAATATTCTTTCATTTTTAATTAAACATCATTAGTCTTTTTTTCTTTTTAACGGTACTTTGATTAAAATTAAATCTTTCTTCTTTTTTTTTTTACTTTTCATTGAGAGTACTAAATTATTTTATAATGTAGCACAACCTATAGCAAAATTTTGTTTTATTATGAATGCCCAATATATGTATATATAGATAAGTTTTATTAAAATTATTTACATTAAAATTATTTTGTACAAACTTTTATTTCATGTAAAGACGCAAGCACATTTGTATTTACAATAGTTTTCTTTTCGATAAAATAAAACAAAATTATATTTAAGAACAAAACTGAAACAAATAAAACAAAAGGTTAGGTCTACACTTTTAGTTTTGAAAGCTCCATCCCATTGATGTTTATATCACATAGCCTGTCTTTTAGCAATGGGATTGGACTCTAAATGTTAAGGGAAAAGGTGACTACAATCTACATAAACAACTCACCACTCATTTGACTGTAGTTAAAGAGTTGTTGCAGCATTTCTGAATGATTAGTTGTTAACGGATTGTCCGTGTTTATCTTCAGCATTAAATTATTTTCCATTGTTGGTGGTGAAGCCGACGATATTGTATCACATTGTGGTTGCTGCTGCTGCAGCTGGTGTTGTTGTTTTGCGAGAGCGGTTGCAGCAGCGAAATGTTGCTGCAACTTGTTAAAGTTTCTCAATGCCAAGGTGGCCTTGTTGGCATCATTCAAGGTTAGATCCCCGTTTTGCTTCTGTGCTGTGGTGCTGTTATCGTCTTCGTCATCATTTTGATCATTATTGCCGTCAACATCAGTTACATTGGAACAGTGATTTTCCATATCAACATCGTGGTCTTCATCATCTTGGTGATTAGCTCGTTCTGCATCGGGATTGTTGTTCTTGTGCTGTTGTAGAGCGTACAGCTGGGAATAAATGCTACTGAATTCGTGCTCTACACTGTTGTCGCCATGTTGCTGGTCATCGTTCTTGCTGCTATTCGATTCGAGCAACATTCGCACTTGCGCTATGTGCTGAGCAGAAAAGGCGTGCTCCTGAATGTTGACATTCTGCAAATGACAAATCTGGCAATCGCGTATTTCTGGAACGGTTGTCGAGTCCACATTTGACTTGTTTGATGTGTCGTTTTCGAGCGTGTTTTCGTCATTTAGAAATCGTTGATTACGGGATTTCTTCTCTTTGGCTCTGGCGTTTTGAAACCAAACCTGTGAGAGAGACAGTGGGGTTTCATTTTGTTAATTTAGAAACAATTCTTGTCCACGGAAATAGCATCAATTTTTAAAACACATTTAAAGAGAACAAAAAAAAAACAGCAAGTAACGAAAAACTGGGAAACATGTTGCGCGACCCAAAATAAAAGACAATGCTCTCATATACAAAATTCAATGCTCACCTGAATGACACGTTTTTGTAGTCCGATCTCCCGGCCAATGTTAGAGCAATCCGTCATCGAAGGCGTCTTGCCGTCACGAAACAGAGTTTTGAGTATGCGCACCTGAAGATTGCTCATTTGCGTGCGGAAGCGTTTCTTTTGCTGTGCACTGTTGTTGCTTGAAGTCTGACTAGCTGGTGAATTGTTATTGTCACGCTCATTGCCCATGTAATCACTAGAAATGTTGCCGTTTGTTGTGCTGTTGTACTCACTGAAGCCGCAGTTGTTACTGTCTAATAAATTCAGCCCATTGGGTGCCCTATTTACCACCAGACTACTGCCGTTGTTAAACGACGACGAGGAAGTAAAAAAATCATTGGACTCGTCGTGCTCATTGTTGGAATCAGAGAAGCTTATTTCACTTTCACTCTGATCATACTTGTTGCTGTGGTAAATTAGTGGCGGAGGCGCTTTGCTAAGATCAAGAGGTGTTCCTCTGCCTTTAACTAGGGCTAGAATTGAAGCGGCAGTCACAGCGTTTGATGCTACAGATGTACCCAAACATGGCGCCACATCTAATGCGACAGACGCCGAAGGAGTCGTTGTTGTTGCTGCTGCTGTTGTTGTTGTAGATTCATTTTGATCATTTTTCTCTTGTTTTTGTTGATCAATCTCTTCATTCAATTTTATTCCGAAATTTACAGAAGGCGTTAGCTGGCCATCGGTGGAAAACTTCATGTCTGGGATATGATCGACATTAATAGCTTGCTTATCGCCATGCTTGGATTGTAGATGCCACTCCAGAGCGGACTTGATTTTGAATATGGCAGCACAGTAAGGGCATTTTTTATTTATTATTTGTATATTTTGACGGAACTGACCTTTACGTTCACGGGCACGAGAATTCTGATACCAGACCTGGGTGGTAAAACATATTTTGTTTTTCTTTTTGTTTTGTTTGGTTTTTTTTTTTTGATATAATGTTGGATTTTATAATTTTGGTTTTATTTGCTGAATGTTGAGCAAGCGCAAATAAATTCAACGTAAAACGGAAAATATCAAACACAGAAGAACAAATAGAACAAAATAACACAACACAACAACTAATACTCAAACGAGGGACGCATCTGTCATATTATTACTAAAATAAAATAAAATAAAAAGAAAATAAATAATAAACTCAAAACTAAAAATAAAAATTTAAATAATAAAGTTAATGTAATAAAAAAAAATTAAGTGTGAGACTCACCTGTACAACACGTTTCTTGAGGTTGACTTTCTTCGAAATTTCTTCGAGCATTTTACGACTTGGGTTCGACTCATTCTGGTAGCATTCGTATAAAAAATTTAGCTGCTCAGGCAATATGGTCGTGCGCAATCTCTTGCTATTCTGCTTCTCTGTCGTTGTTATGGTTTCTTCATGTTGGTGACCCATAGCGCTGGAGACCGGTGTAACCGATGGCTCGTGTTGATTATCCATATCTATATCCACACTGTTGTTGTTATTATTGAGGGGAGAACTTTTGCTTGTTAGATTGTTGATGGATAGTTTCAGTGATTGTACAGCAACATCGGATGCACTGGTAGCAGCAGCGGCAGCAGCAGCAGCAGCAACCGGCGCTGCATCTAACAGATTCGAGATAAGGGAGGAGTTTTCTTGCTGTTTAGGATGGTGAGTGGGCAGCATTGCACAGTGGCGACTACTAATTATAGAATTTCCTATAAAACCAGTACTACCAGCAGTAATTGCATTTGCTGCCGTAGTTATTTGCACCCCGCTCCCACCACCAACTGCCAATGTCGTTGACATTAGTTTGGTATCTGTTGCCGGATTTTGGCTGATGTTTGTGCTGGTGTCTTTGTTCTCAATGCCACCACCACCACTGCTGTTGCTGCTGCTGGTCAGCAATACTGGGGAAGTGCTGGGCGTTGCTGCTGCATTGGGAGTGGTGCACATTGTAGTGTCTGTTGGTGTTGTTGCCGAAACTTGTTGCTGTGGTTGCTGCTGTATTCCTACACCATTGTTGATGGCTGCTGCTGCTGCATTGCTCAGATTCAGCAAGGGTGGAAAATCATGTATTCGTTGGGGCGAGGCATCTAACTGAAAAAACTTTTTCGATTCACTGAGTTGGTAGTATTGTAGGAGAAATTCCATATTTGGTTTGTTAGCGTCATCGTTCAGCAACATCCGACTGGCAGCACTGCCTGGCTGTTTCGACTCATTTCGCAGATAATATTGAAATAAAAAATCGTAATTGCTGCGTTTTTTAATTTCGTTTTGCTGGTAGAAATTTGCCAAGTACTCCAGATCAAGATCAGTTTGTTGCTGGTGTTGATGCTGCTGCGTGAATTGCTTTCTGAGGTCGACGTTAGTCTCATTCTGTATAAAATATTGGTACAGAAAGTCGTACTGATCGTTTTTAAACTTCTTATTGAAGGCTTCGTAGTCGTTTTGTTGTTGTGGATCATCGGTTGAAGATTGTGTATCTGAATATTTGCGTTTTTTCTGTCGACTCAAATCCATTGAAATGTCTTGCTGTTGCTGTTGGCTATTGTGATTGCCTTGAAGGTTTTGAAGGATTCCAAATGGTGACGCTTCGTTGTAGCTCTGGTTCATGAAGAGATTCGGATTCATAAGGTGAATCAGTTGATGTTCCTTGAAGAGTTCGTATCGAGTAAATGTAAGCTGGCATTTATCGCATTCGAACTTCTGCAACGGAGATGTACTATCTACGTGGCCACCAGCTCCAGCAGACGTCGACTGTTGCTTGAAAATATGCTGTGGCGATGCAAGCAAGTTCATTCCTGGACTTGTTGGTAGGCCGGTAATCACAGGAGTAACTGGTGGAGCAGAACCTCCGACAACTGCTGCAGCAACTGCCGCGGCAGCTGCGGCCGCCTGCTGTCCCACTAAGTTCGAAGACAACAAGTTGGCGTTATTGATATCGATGCTGGAGTTTGAGTCCTCACTGCTTAAGCTCTGGGCAATCTGAGCAGCTGCTATCTGAGCTTTAGCCGATTTCTTGTTGTTCTCCTCTTTGAAGCAGTGATTCTTCTGGTGGCGAATCAGTTCATAATATCGCTGGAATACAAGGTTGCATTTCTTGCAAGCGTAATTGATGTTCTGCTTCTTCTCTTCAGACTCGTAGAAGGTATTGTTCGGTTGGTTCTCGTAGATCTTGCGCTGTTTTTGGCGGGCGTTCTGTAAATATCAGAAAAGAAGTAAACATGCTTAAAATTAGAAAAGCGAGAACTGAATGTATTTGCCTTGGATAACCTACCTGAAACCAAACAACAATAACTCTCGGTGATAGCAGCAACAGTTTGCTCAAATACTCCAAGTCGCTGTCTTTCGGATAAGAGTTGTTTTCAAAGAACTCTTGCAATACTTTGATTTGGTAATCGGTGAAACGGGTGCGATTGGCCCGCTTGCCGCTCGATGTCGAGCTGTTCGATGAGTTTGAGTTGGTCTCGAAATTGTTACTCTTTTCGAACATTTTGTTCATTTGAAACTTCTTGGGGGGACCCATGTTGTTTAGATTACTAATGTTCGCCATGTTGTTCAACGGAATGTTGTCCATTTGCTGGCTTAGAATATCGGAAATGTTGCTGCTGTATGGTGTTGATGCACTGTTTGGGGTTTGAGGGCGTGATAGGATCTCAGAGCTTCCACTTTCAGATTTCGTCTCGAAGTTATTGTAGTACATTGACTGCTGTTGGTGTGATTGCATAATTGATTGTTCGTCGTGATCTTTATTGATCATCATCTGTTGATCACAATCAGAACTGCCAATGTCATCAGTTGGTTCGGATTTAATATGGATGTCTCCACGGTCGCTGGTAACGCTTGATGGATGTGACAAGGGACGATTGTCCTGTTGTTGCCGAGAGAGATCGTGGTGCTGTTGTTGTTGGTGGAAGCTCAGCTGCGGAAAATTCAAATCGCTGGACTGAGAAGATGGCGGGCGCTGCTGCTGTTGCTGCTGAAGATGCTGCGATTGTATTTGCTGTTGCTGCTGAAGTTGTTGCTGTTGTTCACGCTGTTGGTGCTCTCGTTGTTGTTGCTGCTGCTGCTGCTGCTGTTGTTGTTGTTGTTGTTGTTGTTGTTGTTGTAGCTGTTGTTGCTGTTGTTGCTGCTGCTGATGGAGATGGAAGTTGTTAATGCCACCACCTCCACTCTCCGCTAAAGGGGTCACTTTGGTCTGTCCAGTACGTTCGTATTCTTCAAGATTCAGTGTTGTAGACGGAGGATTGTTGAAATTGTAGGGAGAGTCTTTGTTGCGTTGCCTTTCCTTGAACAACGTATTGCGGAACCAATGTTTGACGACCTTTATACATATTTTTGTGATAGGATAAGGATGGGAGATTTTTTTGTAGGTCTCTTTCTTTTGGAATTCACTTAATTTTAATTCTAATGAATGTGTACATACCTTCATGGGGAGATTAGCCTTTTTTGACATTTCCATAATGCTCTCTTCACTTGGCGAGTTGTTGATGTCGAAGTGGGCACGAAGGATCTTAAGTTGATCGTCGGTGATGCGAGTGCGAGCACGCTTTTGGTTGCTGGTATTCTGTTTAATGCACATACAAATTTCTAGGTCATAATGTGTCCAAAAAAAATTGGTTAGGAGTAAAATTACCTGTGAAGCGGTTGCCGTTTGTTGTTGTTGTTGTTGTATTAGTTGAGTAGTAGGTGTTGGCGGAAGTTCAGCCGACGATGACGGTACTGTTCCTGAGACCGATGGACTCGGACCACTGCCTGTGCCCCCAAAAATTAGCGGAGGGGCCAAATTCATAAAATTTAGCGACATCAGGTGGTGAAACTGCATTAAATTCAACATATCAAGTGTATTCATAGGCAGATTACTCATGTTCGGTAGATTTTGTTGCATGTTTTGCAGGTTTTGAAGACTTTGAAGACTCTGTAAGTTCTGCAGGTTCTGTGGTAGACCTGTGAAATTCGGTGGAAAGTTAGGGAAGTTCTGTTCCATAATCCTTTGAGCCAACAGGGTCGGGTCTAGGTTTAGTTTTTGAACAAGATCTGGTGTGAGGCCTTGCTGTTGCTGTTGTTGTTTTAGTAGGGCGCTTGCCACGGCGGATACTGTTGCAGGATTAGGACTGGTCGCCGCAATAGGCTGCGACGTCGAGGGCAATATGGAGGAACAGGATTCATTTCCGGCTGCTGCTGAGTCCACCATTGGAGAAGGAGAGTTGCTCTCACTGCACGCGGTGGATGTCGTGGCACCTAAATTAGTTTCATATTTATTTAAAGTAAATGTGTCAGTTGTGTTGCCTAGTGTTAACAACGATGATGATGATGATGGTGATGGTGTATTTGGATCGAGGTAAACATTTTTGAATCGTTCGGCAAATTTCTCCAATAATTCAAGGGGAATTTTTTCATTGTGTATCTCCTCACAGTGTGTCTTCAATACAAATACTGAGGAGAATACCTTACTGCAGTGACGACAATAGTAATTGCCGGACTCAGTAGTTGGACAAAATTTGTTGATTTCATTGAATTGCTTAACAATGTCAAAGCCGTATGTTTCTAATAGGGACTTGTACACTTGGTCATTAAATGTCGGCGTTGGAGTTTTTGTTGTAGCCGTTGGACTCTCCGAAGATGAGGGTGGTGTCATCGGTCTTTTATGTTCCTGCAAGCGACATGTGCGTGTTTGATGCAATACACTTCTCATGTGAATGTCGAGTGTACTGCCCTGTGCATAGGCCACTTTGCAAATATCACATTTAAAGGGCTTTTTCGGACTTTCATAGTCAGATTCAAGTGCAAGTTTTCTTTTGGGATGGAGCAACTTGCCGTTTGTCGCAGTTGCGGCACCCCCAGCACCACCCCCAGCACCACCACAATAACTGATACCACTACCACCACCTGATTCTATTATTTGTTCCATGCCCCCTGTCGATTCTGGCATGAACACGGGGGATGAGATCGCTGTTGCCTGAGATAGCATACCACTATTTTGTTGCTTTTTTGCCTTGTGCAAATGTGAAACGCTGTTATAGTGCACCAAAAGGATATTCTTTTGGGTAAAACTTTCGCGGCACACCTCACACTTGAAGGGTCGATTCGGATCGAGATACTTTTCCAGAGGATATATGCTCAATTTTTCATTGCGACGATGTTGATTCGATTTATAGTGCTTTGCTAAATAACTTTGATTCGTGTAGGAAACTTTGCATTTATGACACTTAAGCTTACGATCCACATCGTTGTAATGTTCTTCAGACATTTGTTGGGAGTTTAGATAATCATCCAATTGAGTCTTATTATTACTAAAACCAGTTGAAATGTGTATCGCAACTGGTGGTTGTGGTGGTGGTGGTGGTATTGGTGGCGGTGGTGGTGGTTTTGCTGCTGACACTGATGTCAAGTTATTAGAGATCTCATTTACCGAAACAACGGGCTGAATATTACCAACATCATCATCATCATAATTGTTATCGTAAGATTGGCTGAATTTATTGGTCGTACCTGTTGTAACTGCTGCTGCTGGGATCGATGCCGTTGTAGCGTTAACTGGTGCGTCTTCATCCCCTCGACATACTGTAGGCGTCAGAGAAGCAGGAGTATTTGCCAACTCTCCACTACTATTGGGAGATGAAATTGGACTTCCAGTGGCTTGCAACTGGTTGTGCGCCTGTTCCATGTGTTTCTGTAAGGATTGTGTGCTGCGGAAATTGCGATTACAGATCATGCACTTGGTAGCATCACGCATTGTGTGATATAAGGAGTGGGTGTTCAGCTTTTCTTGAGTTTTAAAAGCTAACGAACATTGCTTGCATCGGTATTTGTAGACGTGACGCTCAGAAATGACGATATTCATGTGGCTGTCTTTGTAGTGGGTTAACATTTGCAACAGATTGCCAAAAAGTTGTTGACAGTTTGTTGCCAAACACTGATACTGCTCATTTACCATAAGGTAGTGTTGTGCGTCATTAGCATGCATCAGTAAATGCTGCTGCAATTTAAATGCGACTCCGCACTGCGGACAAATGTATTCTTCACTTCCTCCACTTTGTTGTGCTGTGGAATTGGAACAGGAATGTTGCTGCTGTTGGTGCTGGTGCTGCTGCTGTTGTTGTTGCTGTGACATAAGCTGCCCAGCTTCTGAATGTGGTGTACTCGAATTTCGGGGCTCTGGGGTAGTACTAGTACTACTGCGCCGACTGCTGTTTAGCCAGTGACTGTTGTCTACTAATTGAAGCAATCTTGCCAATCCATCGCTGTTCACGCTATGTACACCCATGAGATGCATTTCAAGTGCTTTCTTCTCAATAAATGTATCTTGACATAGGGGACACATGACATTGGGCACTACAGGAGAGCTGGCAACATTGGCAGCGTTTCTCGACGATAATTCTACGGGATCTTCGAATTGGTCGCACTCATCATTTGATTGTGCATCATCCATGGTATCCATTCGTTCAGTTTTTACTTCGGGCAAAATATCACTCCCGCATGCAGATGATGCAAACCCTGGATGTTCATTGGGTTGGCGGTTATCTTGCATTTGAACTGGTGAATTAGACTTACTTCTAGAGTGTGATGCTGCAGCATTTGCTGCAACGGCAGCAGCTGCAACAGCTGCATGAAACGCTTGCAAAGCAGCGGGATTTGTTGGAATCGTGAGGAAATCCTGTTCAGAAGCATTCGGATGCATATTGCAAATATGATGCTCCATGTCGTTTTTGATTTGCGCAAAATAATCACAATTGTTACATTTGTATATAATTGATGGCAATGTAGAGAGATCAACATCTGACAGTTCCTTACTAAATCCGCTACTACTGGCAGCGCTAAGGGCAGACGACGCTGTAAGATTTAGCTGCTGTTGTGAAGCATTTGTGTAAGCATCATTATCATGACGTCCATCGACCATAGAGGAACAAGATTTCGATGACATTATAACATTTTTTTCATTGTCTTGTTTTAGCGATAGTTGGTGAGATTCTAGAGATTGATCGGGACTCGAGCGTTCCGACTTGACGCAATCTGTAATGAAACAAAATAAATGTTTGGAGTTGATTTGATGAAACACAAAAACAGGTTAAGAAACGCGTTATATCGTCAAAAAGACGCCGCAAAACGGATTTTAATTTATAAATTAGAGAATAGTCAACGTAGTTTGGTCCCCACACTTATACTGCTACGCATAATTATCCCAACCCATCAGCATTTGTAATAAATGCATGTGTAACAAATAAGGGTAGGTTTACAAAAACAAAATAATAACAGATTTTATACAAACACTTTCTTTTTAGATTGCAAAAAAAAATTCAATGTTATTCTCGATTGATTGATGATTTTTCAATTTTCATTTTTATTTCAACCCCCACCTTATAACAGCGCACCCGTGAAGGCATACATAAAAGAACAATGTATTCCCAGTAAGGGAAACCTATTGTTTCGAAGGAAAAAAAATGACACAGATGCGACATGAACATTGAATAGAATTTGTTACATAATTCGACATTTTGCGATATAATCACAAGGGATTAGATAAAAGAGCGTATTTCGTAGGGCATAGAACAAAAAAGGAATAATTTAAGCATACACTCCTTTGCAAATAACAATTACTTCATCAAAACTTATAGAAGCATAAAAAAAACTAATTTAAACAACTAAGGTTCCAATCGCCCTAAACAAAATACAAATATAGAATTATTACACTCGCCATGCTCTTGGTGTTGCATGTGAAGTTGTGCATACGGAATAACATCGCCCTTCCATCAAAAGCACACCCACCTATAACATCCATTATCCAGAATTCGATCGATTGAAGGTCAATAATCCTACTAAAAATAATTTCTGTTACAACAAGTACGAAAATGTTGTCCCTATGCACATATATATATGAAGAGGAGCAATTGGTTCCTATATATATATATATAAGCTCGCACCCGTTATCGATTCTAAACCCAGGATAACAAGAGAGATTTAAGCACGAATTTTCATAATGTTGTTACCCATATTGGGATTAAGGACGATAAATGCAGATATGTACTGCACATTTTTTTGTTATGTTTCTTCTCTATTGCATATTTTAAGGAACCTGATACTAATGCCATGTAATTTAGAATAATTACAAATAATTGCAGCATTTCTTTGGGTATAATCGCAACTAACGACATAAAAGTTCTGTTTAATGCAACCACAACGATCAATGTGTACGTGTGTATGTGTATGTTATGACAGCCTGATTAGTTGCTTCGACGACGTAGGTGGCAGAGCGTATTGAATTTTCATGCATGTTTTCTTTGGGAAAATGTGGCTTGTTTTCCAGCAGCGAGCTAATTACTTTCTTTTGGAAGTGGAGAGCATCATACTAACGCACGTTGAGCATGTATTTATTCTGATCAAATAAGAGGGTTTAAAACTTCTTTGACCAGGACAGTTTAAGTCGCCTTGTGAATAATAAAAGGAGGTTGGTTGCTTTTTGTGCGTCCTTCACTATAAAAGCTAAGTAAACTGCAATTACATGGAGCATGGAATATATGCACACTGCATAGGGAATTCAAAGCGTGTATTAATTTCCCGCCTAAAAATATGCAATGTCCTTTGTCACCATGTATTGTGATGTGTATCCAAAGTGGTCTGTTTCGATTAGCATTGAATGTTTTTCAAGTGGTTGTCATTATATATGCCAACTTTTTCAAACGAAATAATTATATAAAAATATATTTCCTATTACCTATGCAATTTTATCTAAAGGGGGTGTTTTAACGAATGTGTTTACCCTATCTCATGGGAAAAGACAAGTTTTGGTACCTACATAGCTCGTGAGAAGGAGAAATAATAGAGGTACATAGATACAAACACTGTAACGTATACCAAATTGAGAGCTGCATTTTTCCTTCAATCCGTATGTAGATATGTTAAAGCTTTTCAGACCATTGATTTTAAGTTAGACTCGTGAAATTGGTTGTACGAACTCTGTTGTATTTTTCTTATAAAGGGTGTTTTTTTTCTAAAGGTATAGAGCTAGTTGGCAACACTATTTCAACTGACGGCCATTTTGTCAGCTGTCAAGTGATTTATTTTTAGTTAGACTGACGTCTGAACAACGCTTTAAATTGTGCAAATTTATTTTGAAAATCATGGTTTTGTTTGAAATGCCTATCGCGAATTACGTCCATTTTACGGTCAACATAATGGTCCATCAGAGCAATTAATTCGCTTCAGTATGAAACGTTTTCGGTGACTTTTTTTTAGAGGTATAGAACTAGTTGGCAATACTATTTTAACTGGCTGCCATTTTGTCAGCTGTGAAGTGATTTATTTTGAGTTTGGTTAAGGCATTTCAACATTTAAAGACTGACGTGTTTTTTTTTTAAATCATGGTTTTGTTCGAAATACATATCGCGAATTACGTCAATTTTACGGTCAACATAATCGTTCATCAGAACAATTAATTCGATTAAGTATGAAACGTTTTCGCACAACGTTTACATTAAATGATAATAGGCATCCACAGAGACGTCGTACAGTGGATACATCAGAAGTTATTGCTACTGTAGAGGGTAGAGCGTAGCGTAGAGAAAGACCCGAATCAGTCTATACGCCATCGTGAACAGGATTTTGCGGATAGATCTTGTTTTGCGTTCTTAAAAAATCTAAATCGTGCATGAAATGAAGCCACGGGATCACCTAGCAAGCTGTAGATTCAGTGAATTATCTTAAAACAAGATTGCCGTTGATCCCAATTTTCATAAGCGAATTTCGTTTAGCGATGAAAAGTTCACTTTTGGTTGAATGGATACGTTATTAAACAAAACTGCCGTATTTGAAGTGATGGTAATCCTCTGTTACGGTGTCCCAACATACAGGACACCGTAACATCCACAAAAACTGACTGTTTGGTGTGCTTTATGGGTCGGTGGAATAATTGGTCCATACTTCTTCAAAAACGATGATGGCCAGAACTTTATAGTCAATGTTGACCGCTATAGATCCATGATTACTGACTTATTCCTTCATCAATTGAACAACCATGTTGTGTAGGCTCTGTGGTTTTAACAAGAGGGCGCAACATGTCACACAGATTGTGCCACAATTGATTAGCTGAAAAAAATGTTCAGTGAGCGCATAATTTTGCATTTTGGTCCTGTAATTTCATCTCCAACATCGTGCGATTTAACGACGCTTGCTTATTTTCTGTGGGTCCACGTAAAGTCGGTAGTATACACCGATAAGCCCGAAACGATTGACTCCTTGGAGGACAACATTCGCCGCGTTATATATGATTTTCGATATGCGATTTAACGCCACTTGACTATTTTCTGTGAGGCTATGTGAAGTCGGTAGTCTACGCCGATAAGCCCAAAACGATTGACTATTTGGAGGACAAAATTCGCCGGGTTATTGTCGATATACGACCACGAATGTTGGAAAAGTCATCGAAAATTTGACCTCCAGATTAAACTACGTCCGAGCCAGCCGTGACGGTCATATGCCAGAAATCATATTTAAATATAATGGCAGAAGATTATCTTTCGAATAAAGGAATGTCAATTAATTTGTCAATTTAAAAAAAAATAGAATAAAACCAAATGTGTCGACATAAAATTAATCATTAATACATTGATTTCCAACCTATTTCGCAGTAAATGTTTACCGGGTGAGGTATTGATGACAGTTTTCGATATTAAATGCAATAAATAGGTTTGGTAGCCTAAGGGCCCAGTTATAGCTATCATTGAAAAACCTCATTTTGTTTTGCTTCTTGTGACTTTTTATAAATTCAATTAATAACGAGTTGGTATGGAAACAAAGCTTATGCATTTTAGAACAAGATTATCCAATAGTATTTAAATTTCAAATTATAGAAAATCACTTCCTATTTACATTTATTTCTTCGAAGTAATGATTGCCATTTCACCGAACTGAAACGGAATTTTCAAATCATTCATATTAGAAACTATGGGGGTGACATTTCAATTCCATCATGTGTTGTGTTGTTCCAAGAAGTTGTTCAATGATAGCTATAACTGGGCATTAAAACCGAAAAAAGCGCACCTTTTGTTGTTCCCTTAAGTAAAAGCAAATCGTTTTCATAAGACATAATATCAGAACTAGATAAAAAAAAATTAGGCAATATTATTTGAGTTTCAGCAAAATATAGTTTGGGAAACGCTCACGACTTTTATGATGTCATCAGCGTGAGCAGATTGTTTTATTCTTTTCAGGAACAATTTACGAAAAACGCAGTAATTTGCTATCTTAACGGCACATTATCCAATTTTTTTTAGCAGAAAAGGTGAGGAGATATACAAATTTCAATGTCAGCCAATGCAAAAAAAAGTCTCCTGTTTCTCAGGTGAGGAATCACGTTTCACTTAAAATTTCTTAAAGAGATTCGTAAGTGAAAATGACCTAATGGCCTTTAAAATAACAAACGATTCATGTACTTACTAATGTTACATAACCTCAATTATAGATGGCGCTGACAGTATTCGCGACTAATCACTCGCATTTTTATACAATTGTATCCCTTTCCTCTCTACTAGTTACAAATACGTCTTATTCGCAACAAATAAAAATATTTTTTTAAATTTTTCCTTCAGTTAAAAACGTGATTTGAGCTCATGATTGCACTCCGCAATACAATTTTACACCCTATAACGCTGGTTTTTGCTTAAACACAATTCAAATGAATTCCCAGTCATATGCAACAGTACCTGCCTACTATTTTTTCCGCTTTCTGTCATCTTGTATTATAAAAAAAATAGACAAACTCCATCGACTTAGCTGACTGGAAAATGAGTCTGCTTTTGACAATTAAATGAATTCATGTCGCTATGACTTAGTCTGTCTTCTCGAAAAATTGACGCAAGTTTTAGGCATAGAAAATAAAGTCTTACAAACATGAATTCAATATCAATGCAATAAAATATCTTCGAAGTTTTTTTTATTTTTTTTTTGTATACACATGCACTATATATCTATGTACTCGTACTCATACGTACGCACATAAAGATCCATACCTACGCCAAGTCAAGGAAGACAGCTCAGAAAATACGCGAAAAAGAATTAGCTGTAAAAGCGCATTTAGATTATCCTCGACGATACGAGTGCAATAATGTCTGCGCGCACAGTGAAGCACGCGCAAGCCTTGGTAGAGAACCATCGAGTGGCAAGCCCCGTTGACTATACACCGATCACCGACCTTTAATCATTTTGGACCCTCTCTCTCCACTGTCTTTCTTTCATCGATATACATAATCATTTTTGCATTCTAAAGTAATTTGTAATAATTTTTTCAAAGATACTTCTGCGTTCAATTTCTGGCCAATAGTACAAGGAACAAAATCGTTTATTGCGCGCTTGATCTGTGTGGTGTGGCTGTGTACAGGGTTTGGTGTGTATAGCGAACCCAATTGTATCGGCCGACCATTGATCGGTATGATTTTGATGTTGGAGTAACTTATCCCTTTGGGGTATGATTTGTTGAAGGATTATTAAAGTTGTAGGCAGGCTACTATTGGTAAATTTAGTTGTGGTTTTATTTTCTTTTCAGTTTCTTTTGTTGTGTTTTATACGCGTCTGAAAATAATTTGTGGCATATTGGTGATGGACATTGCAAATTTTTCAAATTATAGTAAAAAAAAAAAAACAGCGGGCTATATTTGTCTGTTTGTTGAGAGTATTACATCAAATAGAAGTATAAACATCGATTTAATCTTTTGAGTAACGAACAATTAAATATTTCCAACAAGATTTGATTTATTTCAAATACACTGGCATAGGCTCAGGTGCTCAGGTATAAGGACTGCAGTGAAGTGTTTGGGTGCTTAAATGTCTTTAAAGCCTAATAAGCTTAGAAAAAGTCTTTGGAAGTTAAAGTATTTTTGTACTAAATTTTCCTTGCGAAAAAAGACCCATAAACAAGGATCTGCCAATTAATTTATTGGATTTAAAAAAAAATATTACCACTGGACACATAAACCTAATAGGCCAAAAAATGATATTTAGTTAAATTTAAAAAGTTTTTCAATATGCCAGAAAAAAAAGTGGCTTTTAGGATTAGTGAACTGCAGGTTTTGGGACCCAAAATTGTTTACCGAATCTAAACGGCCTTTGACACACTGGTGGTATTAATACCATGGCATTGATACCATTGCTTTGGCAACACCCTGGGTGGTGACACACACTTTATGTAATATGAGTTGAGAAATGGCAATACAAAATTTAGTGAATCAACGTACCACTTAGGAAGCATGGCACTGCGATCAATATTCTATGTATACCACGGTTAAAATGCTAGTATCAAGCCAAGCAGATATGACGCTGCTCGCGTCGCATTATACTTTTGTCACAATACTATCGTATTAATACCGTAGTATTGCCATATTGCTATGGCTGGCAACACACACTTAATGTCATATTTCGTGTAGGAAAAATTAAAATGGATTAGGAGTTAAATTTAGTTGGCACGTTTTTTTTTTCCAACTCCTCACAAATTTTTGGTATATATGTGAATTTTTTTTGCTACCCCAGAGTTTGGGAACATAATTTCTCCAAATATCTATTAACTTGTTTATTTCATCCGTATTCAAAATCTTCCATTTTTTGTTGCTGCTCATTTTCACTCACGACAATAACAGAATTACATTTGAAAATGTAGTTCTGAGATTGTTACTTACCACGAATGGCGCTGTGATCGGTTGAATGCAGTGTATACCACCGTAAAAACGCAAGTATCGGAACAACATAGAAACCATGTTGCTCGCGTGGTATTACCGTGATATTCCCTGACACATAGATGGTACATCGGTATACGATAATATTGATACCGCCAGTGTGTCAAAGGTATAACTGATACTACTAAAATGACATGTCAGATCATCAAGAGATGAAAATTGAAAAATCATTTAAATGGTTCTAGAAGTGAAATTGAACCCTTCGATTTTCATTTAAAAAAAAGTTTCCAAGCATCTATGCAAAATTGACCTTTGGCTAAACACATTTATACTATTTTTTTATAGTATGTTTTGACTAATCAACTAACATTTCTGTGTTGCTTTCAATGTCGACAATAATAATGTGCAGATGAACTGCATTACTAAAACAATCGATTAGATGTGTTTCAGGGACTTGTAACGAATAAGGCTCGCGTTATTAAAGGCTATTTTAAGGCAACTTTTCATAATCAAAATTTACCATGTGAAATATTATATTTCCAAGATGCACAACCGGCATATAATTTGCATCTACAGTCTTCACAACTATAAATCCAATGCGAAAACAAATAAAAAAAAAAAAAAAACACAACACAACACAACCCACTGCATTCCGATCGGTAATCTTATTAACCATCAGAACCAAGAAACAGAATAACACCAAAATAATCCACCACCAGAACAACGAAGGAGGGAATCACAAAAGAACACGATTATCACCGCAGCAAATTAGTGACGATTAACTCGAAGCTATACCAATTTTCCGCTGCAATTTTTTTTTTTAGTTTGCAACAGTAACACCATTATCACCGCCACCACCACCACCACCATCATCATCACCACCACTATCAGCGCTGCCGCAACATTCACAGAGAGCAAGTGGTCTGCTACAGCAATTGTGTAGAATTTCCACTCACCTTCTTCCTTTTTGTTGGTTTGGTTTTTTCTTATCTTCATCATGTATTCCAAAGCAATGTTCATATTTGCGAAATGCTGCTAGACTTGAGGCCTTTATACGTATAGTAATCCTGTGGTGCAGTGGGAGGGCATTGTGGTAAGATTGAACATAATTTCGTGAATCTATCAGTCAGTCAGGAGAGTACGCCTGACAGCCAGTGTCTACCAATTTCTCCTCCTCTTCTACCTGGCTTTCTTCGTACATATAGTCATTTTTAACTATTTTTTCATTGTGGCGTTTCAACAAAAGGAGCAGCTCTCCGATACAAACAAAATAGGAGAAGCAAAGTTGAAGGAGTGAAAAATAAAGCCGTATGGGTTTTATGTACACACAAGAAAATGCGAGATGCATGAGAAGGAGAAAGCCACACTATGATTATAAATTTTTTTTAATAATTTAACAGAACTGTATTGTATGTATGGGGATCTGTAACAAATATACCACAGGATGTGTGTGGTAAGCAATCGTTAAAAAAGTATGCTGCTGCAGTTATAGGGCATTCGAAAAGGATTGAAATTATTCAAAATGCACAAAAGAATTCGCATTAAGCAGTTACACGCTTTTAGCACGGTTTTTTATCAAAGGAAGTGATCAATGCTTCTCCCTTATATATCTTTCTAAGGCAGTTAAGGGTCAACCCTTATTTGTTGGTGTCCTTGCTAGTCTTTAGTTATACGTTATGACTTACACGGAAATATTTTTTTTACTAACCAGGCATTTCAGACAGATAACCAATGGTTAATTGAAGTAAGTAGGTCTAATTTTAAGACACAGCCAACTTGATTTATTTCTCAATGACGGACGATGTGGACATAATTGTTGTATCTGTCATGCGAGATATCTTTTGAACGAAGGGTATGTTATATAAAAGATTAGAACTACATAAAGCACGCATATCATACAACGATATGATATGTGGGGTACTGATATTGATACCCCAGTGTCCATATTGCTATCCCAGCATCAAACAACAGCATAGCCGACGCTGTTACCAGCCGAGCCTGAAACGGCTACAAATTTTTTAGCTGTGATGCGTAATCTATGTATTTTCTATAATCTATGGTTGTATGCATTAATCCTCAAAAACTGATCAAAAAACTTTGAATTAGACGTTTAAGGTTTAACGCCGTGCAAAAATACGGACACCCATACTCTGACCTGCGAGTCTTCGATTCTCATTCAGACGGTAAACGCAGTAGAGAAACCGAACTCTACCAACTCGCAGTGTGAATCTTAATGAGAATATCAACCGCCCTGGCTATGAAATCTTCATTTGACTTTAGACGGCCTGTAATGAATTTACCTGAGTCCATGTTTGTTTGTTATAAACAGTTAAATTAGAAAAAAAATTAAAAAAAAAGAAACTGCAAGTTTATATTTTAATGTTTCTACATATATGTTCACATATAAGTAGTTCACTTCACCGGGGTAGTACTGTATTGAGTTAAAACCAATCATCCATTACTTTCGGCCTAATTAACAAAAGTATCGCAACAGATCACACAGAGCACAGGCGCTGTCGTAATATGAATTCACAGTCGTAATTGGAATTCCATGGCAGTGGGGCTTGTGGATGTGCCTGGATCGTATTGCACAGACCCAGGCACATCCGCGAGCTCCATTACCATGTGCATCAAAACAAAACCGAACGTATTCAATAAATGAAGAATTTTCAATACTTTTGTGCGGGTATTCGTATTAATAGGGTAGGTATGCTATGTTAGCGTCTGGGAATTTAAATTTCAGTTTGGGTTGAAATAACCACTCGCTAAGATATTGATCCTTGCATGAAAGATGACTTTTTCTTGGTTGTAATAAAGTTTGTCTGATTAATCTACGAATTCATATCGATTCAGATTTTTAATGGTAATTTAAACTGTAAGCCTGGATATATGAAAATAGTGAAATAGAGTAATGTAGACCTCCTACTTCAATCAGGGAGAAATGGATACGAACGATTAAGGGCTCAGTTATAGCTATCATTGAAAAACTTCATTGAAACATAACACATAATGGAATTGAAATATCGCCTCATTTCGGTGGAAAGGCAATCATTACTTCACAAAACTAAATCTTGATCAGTGAAAAGTAAACAGTGATTTTCTGCGGAGAATATAATTAAAAATTAAAATACTTTTGGATAATCAGATTTTAAAATTCACAAGCTTTGCTTTGACACCAACTCGTCAATGATTGAATTTATATTGAATTTTGCAAGAAGCAAAAGAAAATTTCCAATGAGGGTTTTCAATGATAGCTATAACTGGGCCCTAATATGTGCAGGGATTTTGGGCGAATTTGCACAGTACCACCTACGGATTTGGATTTTTTTTTTGTTAATGGATCGGTGATTGGAACTAAGATTATAACTAGTCTCGTAAAACAGTTTAACAATAAAAGAAAAATATTACTCACCATTATTATCGGCAATTTTAAAGACATCATCTAAGCCCAAGGATTCAAGGTTCTCACTTCGTCGTTGCAAGCAGATGAATTGCTCAACTTGTATGTGACGCAAGCTCTTAACGTGCTGCACCATTTGCAGAATATTCACAGCACTAAAGTTACACAATTGACACATGAGAACCTTGTTCTTATTCACTAATTGCAGTTCACTGTTATCACTACTGACACCGGTATCACTGTTCATAGAGGACGCGTTATAACTGTTCACTAGACACAGCAAATGATTGAATATCATCTTCATGGTATCGTGACGCATGTGCTGCGTATGCAGGTTCAGCTTTTGTATGGAATTTGTGTAAAAGTCACAACAGTTGCACTTTAGCTGTACTGTGTTGGTTTGGTTGTACTTCAGCTTGTATTCATTTTTGACGCCACCCTCTCGGATGTGGTTGATGTAGTTGAGCTTTTGCAGATGTTTGTCCGTCTTGCTGTGTAGTTGGAAGTTAGCCTTCAGGTTGGTCTTGTAGTTGCAGAGCCGACATATGTAATTGTTGTTTATAATCATCATGATGTCGCTGCAGTTGTTATTGGTGTTGCGTGATCGATCGATCATCAGATGATTGTTTAGTTCATCGATGCTGTTGGTGTTGTAGTTGGCGCATATAAGGCAACTAAAGGCTGTTGTAGGTTTTGGATCGGGATCAATTGGTGGATCAACCGAAGAGTCCTGTTGTGGTGTTTGTTGTTGTTGTTGTTGTTGTTGTTGAATGCAAATAGCTGGGTCTACATTAGATGTTACAGCTGCGGCCGCAGCCGCTTCTGCTAAAAGTGCTGCTGCTGCTACCGTGGACTGCTGATGTGGCGAGGATTGTTGCGATGATGAAGTCGTTGATGAAGATATCAGTGAAGACGATGCTGCTACTGATGCTGGCAAAACCTGTGCAGGTGGGAGATTCAGTTTCGATGGTGGCTGCTGGGATGATTGGTATGATTGCGGCGGCTGCTGTGACGTTGATGCACATTGAGATTGTGTTGTTGGCACACCAGTTCCGACTGGAGACTGCGGTGGCGGGACTAGGGATAGTGGATTAGTTGCAGCAGCCGCTGCTGCCGCTGCACTGAGAGCACCCGCAGCCGAATTCTGATGTAATATCTGGATCATTAAAGCCTGATTGTATGCAATATCGGCTAGGGCTGCCTCGGGTAAGAAATTTTGCAAATTCGGCAAGTTTGGGTTTGCTACTGCTGCACTTTGAGCTGCACTCAGTTGACCAAGATTCTGAGACTGCAGAAAACTGAACGCTTGAATGTGCTTGATGTTGTTCTGCAGAACAGCCATATTATGAGTATGTTTCTCGCTGGTCATATGGATACGCAGGTTACGCGCCACGCTAGTTTCATAGGAACACACGTCACAGCGAAAACTGGGCTTTGGTTTTGAAGCCTGCTGCTGCATATTTGGCATAATAATTTTCGGTGATTCACGAATCTCGGTTGCAGTGTTCGACATGCTCTGTGAGTTGTTTAATTCCTGCATGTTATTCAAATGCTTGTCACTTTGCATGTGAATCGATAGGTTACCTTTAGTAGTGGTCGAGTAGTTGCAAATTTCGCAGCGATACGGTTTATAGCCGCAGGTGTAGGACTCGCCGCGTGCCAATCGCGGGTGTTGTTGACCTGCAATCAATTAAATCGTGGAAGACCGAGAGGGAGATAAATAAAAATTCTACATAAATACATGTGTGAGCGTGCGTGTGTGTTTGTAAAAACATAAAAACAAATTCTACAGTCAGCGTCTTAGTCGTTTCGTTATCGTCCAGGAAATTAGGACAATTAAAAGTAATTTGCATCGACAAAGGGACGAAAAACAAAAACGACAAAAGGCCGCAAACTGTAGAGACCGCGCACAGCTACAGTCTGAGCAGACCTAACAATTTACTTGCGTGTTCTTCCTCTCTGTATAGCTTAAAAAAATCACGGATATTTTCGCGGTAATTGTCAAGTTCTCTGTCCCGCACTCGCGCACAATAAAGGAGATATAAATTATAAATAATTACACGATCTCTTCTCGCAGATAGACCGTGTGTATGTGAAATGCCCTGTCGTTGGCTTTGTTGTCCCGGTAATGGTACTCAAATTAATTCAACAAGTAACATTAATTCAGATTGAAGCGAGAATCTTGCCAATTTAATTCAATCGAAGTAAGTTTTGTCCAGATTTGTGGTTTCTTTCGTTTCTGTTTCATCGCGTTACTTAAAATCTAACCTACACACAAACACACACCACACACATGGGTTCGACCAATTATGCCATGGTCAGCCACACTTACCCGCCAGACAATAGCCACATGCACTCTCTCCATCCGGATGTTTCTCCCTCATATGAATTTCTAATGTTTCCTGATACTTGTAGTGCCAATTACATTGGGGACATTTCAGAGTTTTGCACGAGTTACGTGTTGACATCTGTACGCCGCTGTTCAGACGGGCAGAATTCAATATCATTTCGCATCTGTGAAGAGATACAAAGATACAAATTATATACAAACAATGACAACAAGCCTGGGAATAAGATTTATACTATTAAGGGTGTCTTATGAATTAATACTCGCGTACACCGACCATACACACACTCAAATCTGAAAAGCGTGTGATAAAAAGTCACTATGCCTAACGTGACTTTGATTACTTTTAATCAACATTGATAGAGGATCATTTATCGTTGTCGTCGTTTTAGTTATTTTAGTCGTCAGTTGCGCGGGCTGATGTTCATATGTAAATGCAAAGGCGTACAGCGAAAGTACGGCACAAGCATTGACAACGACGTCAACAGACATAACAGAGGGTCAGCTATTATTATCTAAACAATACTCATCTCACATCGTTTGTGTTAATTGTCATGGATCATACGAATGCAGTGAGTGAGGGGAAACTTTATGCAGATAGTCCATTTAAAGTGTTATGGTTTGAGTGTGATCAGTACTAAAAGGAATGGAATATGTCAGACAAAATTTGTTTCCCTTGATAGATAGGCCTCACTGTCTAATAGCATTTTTAAATTTTGATGATCGGCCAATTCCAAGAGACTCAGCCCAATCGAGGTATCTGTTCGGAACAATACACGAAACGAAAGTCAGTCCGGACAACTTCGGACTAAATCCAATGCATGCATAACTGCCAAAAATTGTTGACTTAACGCATATTACCAATGCCCGATCATGCGTGTTACATTTTATCGCAAGATCTATCCGAAATGCTAATCGGAACATTCAGATTTTTTTTTCCCGAATGGATACCTCGACAGGGATGTTATAATTTAATGTTTAGTTATATTTGAAAATCTCACCTGGAACAATCCACACCCAAGGGTCGACCATTGATGTGCTCTGGACACGCACCGATTGTGAAGCTAGGCGCTGCAGATGCTGTGGGAGACATTGTTGAATTTGATGGGAACAGATTAATACTATTTGGCGATCTTGTCGGTGTCATCGGTGTTTTCATATTTATCTCGATCATTTCGCAGGTTTTGCAATCGATGCCTTTAACATCGGGATGCTCGGGACACGATCCATACATAGGTTGTTGTTGCTGTTGTTGTTGCAGTTGATGTTGCAAGAAATCATTGATCAACTTAACACTGTTACTATTGCTATTTAGATCTCCTGGAGTACCGCTACCAACTGCTGCTGCCGCCGCTGCTAGTGAAGCTGTCAATGAACTCAGCGATGGTGTACTAGACGTTACCGAGGATAGCGCAATATTTTCCGTATTGCAAACGCTGGTGCTCACGACTGGGGCCGCCGCCGACAAAGGCGATGGGGATGTTATTCGCATTTGATTTTGCATTTGTTGGAATTGCTGGTGTAGGAAATCTGCAACAGTTGTAGGTGTTGGTGTGGGCGGGGACAATGCCGGCGCACTGTTCTTATTGCTACTAATTATGCTTATGTTACTACTGCTATTGCTACTAGTTGATTTCGTTGCAGCGCAACTCGTTGACGAAATTGGTGGAATGGAGTCCATTGCTGCTAACGAATGTGAGGAGTGCTTTGATAGCCCACTGGACATCGTACCTGAGGCTAATGGTGGTCCTGGCGCTACGATTGTGTTGGCTGGTTGCTGGACAGATGACGACGATGCTGAGATTGACGACGATGAAGATGATGATGACGGTGAGGACGAAGTGGTCGATGTCGGCGATAACGGTGGTGAATTATGACGGCCATCAATCGATGTTGTAGCTGCTACGGCCGCAGCAGCCGCCTGTGCTGCTACAGTCGCTGCACTCAAATCTAAAGTGTTCAGATTATCGAAATTCTCCGATCTTTGTTGTTGATTTATTTGACTACAATTACTACTGGTGCTGCTACTACTAGGTATATTACTAATGCTCCCAGCTACATTTCCATAGCCGGAACTGCTATTGCCGCCAGCACCAGCGCCCATGCTGCTCATTATCAGACCGCTATCCAAGTGTGATGTATTCATCGACATGGATGCTGTTGTGCTTACACTATTGTTGCTACAACTAGCAGCTATTGCAGCCACAAGCGCCGCATTTGCCGCTGCCACTGCCACCGATGACGATTGCGACAGCTGTATAGCACTACTACAATTGATATTATTACTGCTAATACCAGTGCTGTTATTTGGCGAAGACGATATGGATCCAATAAGTAATTTTTGCTGTTGTGATTGCGAGGATTGTTTCATCAATTGTTGCTGCTTTTGTATATCCAATGGTTCAAGAAATGATATTTGCGGCTTTTCATCCACATTCCGCTGTATAATGGCACTAGAATACTCTCGGTTAAGCAGTAACTTTTCCGACTCCTGAAGATTGAGAGAGTGCTCACTGTTTGCATGCAAGCTAAACGATTTCGTATTTCCAAAACTCAGTTTGCAGATAAAACACATTAATATGGGCTTTTGAATCTTATTTGGCTCGGAAATATTAACACTTGCATCTCGAGCAGTAACCACACGAAATGAGTGGATTTTAGGGTTATTAGTTGTAGTTGCCCCAACTAAAGGAAACCGAAATAAAAACAAGCAAAGAAAGACAGCCAAATAAGAAAGTGTTACCACTGGTTAACATTCCACTAAGGGTAAAAACATAAATCTACTAATATAGGTCGCATTGTCAAGCTAACCATACTCACCACTCATACAATGTTCCGATATATTCGAAAGTGATTCATTTTCAGAATCGATTATATAAGCACTGCCATCCGGATTGTATACGATTTTGCCTTGAAAACTTTCAACATCAGAACAGGACATTGGGGAGCAGTCATCCGATTCGTATTCCTGCAACCAAATAAACAAAAAAAAAATAAATTCAATGCCAATTAGGGGAAAATAATGAATTTAAAAAAAAATCATTAAAAAAATAACAGTTATATTTTCTAAGACGATACCAGACGAAGACCAAGCAAAATTGATTCGCCGTGTGAATTGCACAACTAAAACGACTCTACATTGCCATTGAGTGACATTACAACTACGAACTGTGCTTCTTACGGTGGCCCATTAATATTCACATGCATAACAAGGTACGTTGTATAGCATACCCACTATATATTTATTTAAGCCAATTAAATGAAAGAGCGGGAAACAACAAATAGCCCCAAAGACTAGCCAATAATTTGATTTAATTATGTTTATTAAAAAAAAAAAAACCAACCACCCAAATCGAGTCAACATGCATGCAACAGCTCCTAGCGCGCCATCATCCTCACGCATCCCATTACAACAGAGGTTGACATTAGTAACAAAAAAAAAACGTTTCTTAGCCTTATGTTATATAAATCGCATCTAATTAATATCGACTAATAATGCCGGGACAAATTATAGGAAACCGCAACATATGGCCAGACATAAATTTTGCAATGAGTGCTCTGGTGGTTGAAAAAAAAAACACCAAGAATAATTAAGAAATTACAGGTATTCATGGGAGCCTTATAAATATTAAAGTTAAATACCAATGAATAAGGGTGCTTTGTCAAATTACAACACGCAATGGGTGCGTCTTTCAAGCATGTGCGCTAGTGCTCATTGTAGGTTTTTGTAACCGCCATTTATTGTTCCGATGAGGTGTTAGATGGTGAAACAAAGCGATATTTATTTTTTTTTATTGTTTATGTAACATGCCAATTGTTGTCCATGTATATGTGTTTTAATTCATGAGCATTTGTGTCAATCAATACACAAACCATTCATAAGGGTCTATGTATATCTTGAGCGATGACGAGACCTGTCGAATCAAACCGGCGAACTACGTTTTATGACAATTGATTCTACTCAAATGTGAATTTTCAGTTAATAAACGAAAAAAATATGCATGGAATGCATATTTAAAAAAAAAAAGTATCAAGTCTCGTAAGAATGCGTTGGCTTTGTCCATTATTTATACTTGAGATAACAAGAAAATTATTCCTCAAATAGTAATGCTCGCAATAAGAGCTTAAGACTCACGTGGTGCTTAATCTACGATTTAACTTAAATTCATGTCTCACAGTGCCGGCCCAAGAGTTAAACCCCACTTAAGTGTTGATAAGGCTTAAACTCCAAAGTGGCTAAAGTGTTGGCAGTACTCCTTTCAGGGCAAAATTCATCGTTCGATGTTACCAGCATTAGCATTTCTGGATAGGAACTGCAAAATATTTTGTTTTATTTGTCTGAATATTGCTTTACTCGACAACTCCGTTGGAAGAGAGTAGATATTTGTCGAGTAAAGCAATATTCAGGCAAATAAAACAAAATATTTTGCAGTTCATATCCAGAAATGCTAATGCTCATGCAACTTCTCGCCGAAATTTGTTATTCCGCACTTTTATTTCTGGTCCACTGTCTGTGGCATAGAATTATCGTTTTTCCTCCGCATTTTTTTTTTTTTTTGGATGTAAGATGTAATAGAGATATACTCCATGGGTAATGTCCGAACGAGCATCGATAAATCACTGTTAATTGGGTGCGTCATATCCAAGTTCGGTGTTAACTTTTAGGCGAGTAACTTGTTATTCTTAGCTTAGTTGACTGTGAAATCCGAAAAACTTAAACCCAAACTTATGTTCTGTATTTTACAAAACTAAGCTGCGACTATAGCTAACAGTGTGAATCCGGGCATAAGCAATGGAAAAACGTACAGAAGAGGTGTTTGCACAAATATTATTATATACCCTATATCAGTACAAGCATCATTTGGCATCACCTTGGGGAGCTCTATCACCTGAGAGATCAGTAAATGACTTCCAATGCCAAAGTGAAACCTATTCATGAAAAAATAAACTCTACATTCCAGATCTGCATCCTTCATAACAAATGAATAAATAATCGGTAAATGGCTATCAACAATGAATCGTAACGCGGCGATTATGAAATTTCATGTTGGTTTTCCAAAATTTATTTTTAAAAAAAATGCAAAGTTCTGCTGCGTAAAGTAAAACTCCCGACTTTGGAAAGCGTTGCAAAACAAAAATGTATTTTTACTGTGGCTCCAGAGATCGTCAATCGGGGAACTCTTAAACATAGATGCGACCAAACTCCGATAAATCAGTTCTTTTGTGTTCGTTTTTTAAATGTGAATCAGAAATCCTTTTTTTTGTTTCCAAAACGCTAACCAATGGAGAGCGTCATACGAAACTGGATAATTGGAGGATCAGTACATGTGACGAGAATTGTTTACTAACCCCCAATGATGGGATGATACCAGGTAAGATGATGGTTGACTGTCACATTTTTTATTGTCGTTTTTGGCTGTATAATGTTTCTTGGCTCTATGTAAAGTGACAACAAAAATATTTGGTTTCTAGGCATCACATAAAATTCTGTCAAAAATGCCAATTAGGGTGCCTCAATACCTACATAGCTGTTAGTTTACTGTAAGTTATGATAATCACCTTACGTGAAACAAATAATTTATTTTGACTGTCAACTGTCAACCTAGCAGTAGCTATTTTCAGTTTCGTTTTACACAATGACGTGCAAATGTGTAAATGTTAGTCAACGGATACAAACACACATCCTTTATTAGTACAGGACTCACATTTTTACTAGTTTCTCTAAGCACATATCTTTTGTACCTTAATTGTGGAACAACTCACAATGAATCGAGGAATACAGGGCGAAGAAATAGGTTCTTGAAGGAGGTATGACAAGGAAAATACTTAAGCAATTATAATTTTCGGTATTTGTGCCAAGGACCACTTGCAAAGTTGTCCAACGCACTAACCAACCGTACTCACAACCGCCGAACATAATATGTCGGTGCTTGAAAAGCAAGCTGACATAACTCAACATTTGGCGATTTTTAGTTATGTATATGCACATCTATTCGCAAAAAAAAAATTAAAATTGTCCATCAAACCGTCGCGTAATATCTATAACTCTTAAACTGACAGCGTGGGGGCGTAAGTATCGTTTTTTTTCCTGAGAATTTGTGAATTTCGACATATGACAGTTTGCTTTTGAAGCGACGATGTATTGGAAAATATTTTCAAATCAGTTTTCGAATTGTGTACTTCTAAGCTCGATACGATTTATTTAAACACGCGAAGAAGATAAATCACTGGTTTATGTGGACATAACATGGATTATAGTAAGCCTCTAGAAATGACTACTTAACGGCAAATATTGCAGCTTTAAAGATGGCTATTTAAATGTAACGACACAACTACCCCCTATTAACGACGAAAATGTATTCTTAAATTGACTGGCAGTAAGGTAAATGCATTCAACTATTTGACGTTGACAATGCAGTAAGTCATCGTTTATAGAAAAACTTTTGTTTGTCATTATGTCTCACAAAACAACCAAAATAAATTGGCGACTGAACGATCGTGTTTTTTTTTTGGTCGCTGAAACTGAGAAGCTTACCACCTTAACATATTCGACAGCTGAAGCAAAGAGAAATAAGTAAACTAGGTGCTCTTCTACTATGTTGGGCCAGAATTTCGTAGTTCATTAAACCATCACCAGAGTGCGCAGACAAATTAGGACATTTGTCATAACAGGAAGTTGGGTTGAAGGTAAAAATGAACCAATTTACATAATTCCGAAGAGAAATTCAAAGCAGAGCTCCCTTCGCTTTGGATTGATTAAACAGGACTTTTACATAAATGCATGAATATTTAAAATGATTTAATGATTGTCTACTTAATAATATTCTTAAAAAAAAAACATAAAAACATAACACATAAATAAAACCGTTCCATGTTTCTGGTACTTCTGTATACTCATACATCACCATGCGTATTTTTTAATCAAAATCTTTCAGGAGAGGCGATTCTATTAAGCACAGCACCCTCAGATATACACACAGGTGTAATTTAATGAAAATACAACCTTTGAAAGTAAATACAGAGTGGGGCAAATGTATTCATTGTTTGGTATTTCAAAACCTTTTCCTTTGGGCTTACATAAAATCTGTGACCACCTATGGCAATAAGTCAAGTCAGCTACCTTGAGGATAACATTGTGTCATTGATGAGATGACAGCCAAACTATTTCCCGAAAAACAATTTTTTACGCAACAGGCTCGTAAGTACCCAGTTCGAAGCTTTTTTCGTTCATGTGTGGGTATGTACTTCGTGTACGATGGCGGGACCTCCTGTTTTATGCCGAATTTAAACGGCTATGTTGAGATGAGCTTTTCATGACTACTTGATACTACTCGGATAATTTGTCAGATCATCACAAGAGGAAGGCAAGTGAAAAATCATTTAGATGAGCTTGGGCTGGGCATCAAACCCAGAACTTCTGTGCGGCATCGCGCTACTACAGTGATCGAAATCGATATAAAAATAAAAGTCTGACAATACCACAATAATCCTTCGTCAAATACGGAAATAATCACCGAAATCAGGTTGTTCGCCTGATCTTCGACGCGTCAACACGGCCGCCCGCCATTAAAAGTAAATTTTGTATCTAGTCAAATAAAGTTGAATTTGATTTATGAAGTCCAAAGTGTGTCTTTAAATTTTATTCTATTTTGATAAATTTTGAAACCTACACTATTGTGCCCGTCGTTATGTGCCCAAGTCTCCTTGAAAACGGATCTGTAGAATACCTAATACTTAGCGCGCCGATGAACTGAGCACTTTCCTAGTAAGAGAAAATTGAAAAACAAGACTTGACATCAGTTTTGCGTACAGTATAACCGAAACATGCCAATCTAGACGAACTGTTTAAAACCAAACATTTTACATCATAAAACCAACAAGAAACCAATAACAACAAACAAAAAGGATCAAGAAGTGATAAAAACAAAATAACTGGGAAAACATTGCTCACCTCCGAATTGGTGAAACATGATTGTGGATCATCACGTTTGCGTCGACGCTTTCTCGGTGTTGGCTCATGTGCAGACTCCGACGTTATTGAAGGTGGTGGCATTCTTAATTCGAATTACTTTATAAGTAACATAAAACGGGCAGATAGCTAGGCCAATACTGAGTTTATCTATCTTTAGAGGTGTCTGTTCTTTAGCTTGAATTGTCTGAGATTTGTGCTCTGGCTTACTAGGGTTATACTATTTTGTAATACTTCCGCAACATGTTGCTGTTACGCTCAGATTTGTTTTGTTATAGTCTGCCAGTCCTGCTGAAGAATTCAGCTCCCAAGTCGACTGGAAACTGATGCCAGATCTGTGTCACTGATATTTTCTGGAAATGGTTATATGCGCAATATGCTTGCTAGTTTTATATAAATTTGCATAAATATAACAAACTAAAAAATCTCTACAATGCAACTAAAGAAATGAAAAAAAAAAAAAACGTAATTGTTGTTGGAAGACGCTCTTAAGACGCAAGTTGCTTAAATTTCGAGAAACTAAAAACATAAGCTTAGACAAATCTGGATCTACAAAAACAATAAAACAACAAATTGACTCAATTGAATATCTAGAAACAACTAAATATCTGGTAAAGTAGTCCTCAACAAGAAATACATTAACGCAGCAGCAAAACACCACATCGAACAGAAAGATTTTTTTAGATTTGCTAGAAACAATTATAATCATGATAAAATATCGCGTCATTTAAACTGTCAAAAACTGCAAATTAATTTATTACTTCAATTTATGATCGAATTTGAGAGTGTATCTCTCTACAGGTTCGACCGGTCCAACACACAATGACCGACAGACGCAACGCATCGTTCCCAAGTCTGTAGTATATATACCACAGCCAGGGTGAGGGCGGATGTCAGGCAACAGCATAGCAGCAGCAGCAGAGCTAAATTGCAGTACCTAAAACCGATCAACCGAAATGCAGGAATTCTCGCGCGCACAGAGCTGCAAAAAACTACATAAATCAATTCTTTTGTAATTTGCACTAACAAAATGACGACAATGAAAGACGAAACGACAAAACTTTATTGTTGCTGGTGTTTGTGTGGTGGTGGTTGGCTTCTTTCAAGTTTACTCTCTATAGCAGACCAAGTCCAAGACAAACTGTGGCCATGCCATGCCGGCTGTTGAGCAGCAAAAATTCGTGCAAACAAGCCACTCTAAGAAGGGCACGTCACAGTAACAGCAGCGCAGCAACATAAACCGCCGCGCAGCCGTTGCCATGTCGCAGGAACAGTGACGCACAGGAACGAATACAATTAAAGCGTGTTATATTGTAATTTCTGGCATTTTGCGCCCAAGGCGCTACATTTTTCACTTGGTTGTTGTTGTATTCATCTTTTTTTTTTTTTTTTTTATCTTAATCCTACCGCTGTTTATGTTTACTTACATATGCAGTTTTGTTTCGTTTTCATCGGTATGAAGGTGTTTTGTGTAATGAGGATCATATCCGTACCACCAATACCACAACCACCATAATAATTTTTAATATCGAATTTATTTAGTGTTTAACCTTCTGGCTACATACAGCGAATAAAAGACTACGTATAAAGGTCGATAGATCTTTTACGATACAGTACGCAGTGTGAGCTTGACTATGTAGTGGGCAATAGGGTAAGCGTGCGCGCAAAAGGAACAAACAAGTATTGCGCTTTAATTCTTATCTAGATTATTCTCGGAGCAAGTGAAGGATTCACGCAAGCGCAGGAATGATACTTCAGATTACTGCTGACTGGTGGATGGATACATGTTTCTAGGTGTGTATCGCAAGCATAAGCTGCTAATTTGTCTTTTTGCATTTGTGGGCGGTCAGGCATCGGGGGTGATACAGATGAACAACGCGAGCAGATGAAGAAATGCAAATTCAAAAGGAAAATAGAACGCGTATTTATGTTAGATGAAACGTTGTTTGTAAAGAGTTATGGTAACGTTTCATCATGATATTCAGAACGCTACATGGATATTAATAATTCATTGTGCGTCTGTTTTAACCGATCCGACCAATCATTGTCATTGGCTTTGTCTAACGTTGAGTACCTGCGACTATGGGCCCAGTTATAGCAATCATTGAAAATCTTCATTGGAAATTTTCTTTTACTTCTTACGTCTTTTTTTATAAATTCAATCATTGGCGCGTTGATGTCGAAACAAAGCTTATGAACTTTAGAACATGATTATCCAAAAATATTTAAATTTTTAATTACAGTTGCCGCAGACAATCACTTCCTATTTTTCACTGATCGAGATTTATTTTTGTGAAGTAATGATTGTCGTTCAACAGAAATAAAACGGAAATTTCGAATAATTTCTATAAGAAGCTATGGTGGTGAAATTCCAATTCCATCGTGTGTTGTGTTCCAATGAAGTTGTTCAATGAAAGCTATAACTGGGCCCTAAGTGATAATTGCCATCCCACCGAACTGAAACAGAGTTTTCCCATAATTCCTACAAGAAGCTATGGGGTTGACATTTCAATTCCTTCATGTGTTGTGTTTCCAATAAGGTTGTTCAATGATATTGGAATTGGAACAACAAACGAAATCAAGAATAAAATATCTGCACATGTTCGCGATACATCAAATCAATTTGTGGTGACTTCTAGGGCACTGCACGTTTTTGTAATAATTCATTTGGATTCGTGGCGACATCTATCGGAAGATAGAATATTATGGTTGATTTTTATTTCAGTTCATGCGATAAAAGGACCATGGTGAAGAAAATTCAGTCAATAACGTTACGAGCTATATAGATAGTAAAAACATACTTTTGAGGTCAAGGTTAACCCGGGTTATAGCGCCACTAAAGTAAGTTAACCCAAAGTGGAGCACCTAAAAATCTATGACCTGGGTTCATGTTCATTAACAATTTTTTGTAGACTTGGATGGCCGCATTATAGTGTTATTGTTCCTCTGTTGGGTCAAAGGTAATAATTCAATTCAATTCCAGCAAAAATTCCTGAAACCTAAACTCAAATTTATAAAAATCATAAACGATCGATGGATAGCTACTCGACTATATGTAGTTCTTAAAAACTCTTTCGCGAAGTAAAGCAATCACAAAATCTTAGTCAAACTTACAAAATTACGCATGTCGTTCATGGCATCCAACCGATTTTGGTGCTTGGTTTTAACTATCGGAGGAGCCAAAAACCGAAAGAGCCGAAAATAGGCTCAGTGGGCGATGGTTAGTGCAATGAAGGTCTAGGTTCGATTCGCAGCTGTAGCAACACCTATATGATTTTCATCACTGGCCCTCCTCTCGTGATGATCTGAAAATCATCCAAGTATTATCAATTGTCAAGAACTCAAATTCATCATTCAGAGTCGGCATAAAACAGGAGGTCCCACCATCATGCAAGAAGTACACACGCTCACATGAATGGTTGTGAGAAAGCTCAAGCTCGGCCCTGGGTACTAACGAGACTGTTGCGCCAAACATTTGTTTTTTTTTTAAGAGCCGAAAACCGCTGCTCGCGTAGATATGTCAATGAAAACAAAGTTAGGGAAATTGCCTTCTGACTCCAAAACTCTTCAATATTAATTCCTGTCCCAAATGTATCTATGAAGTTACATACTTGTTGCATTTCACTCACCTCTTCTTGAATTTTCAAAAGGCACCGTAGAAACGTTTAATATGAAAGGATTTCAGATCAGTTACCGAATACCTCAACCAGGAAAATGTGATTAGATTCACTTTTCAAGAATTCCAAATAAAGTGTGTAATGTTATTCCACTTTTATCTTCATATAAACAAATTGTTTGTAGCTTGCAACATAAAATTTCCAAACTCTTGCAGTTGAAGGTTTGATTTATTTAGTTGTACGTAAGAATAAGCAAAACGTATTTAAAATTCGGACTGACAGGACTGATTTAGAATGCTTGAACCTCCTCTCTCAGTTCGTATCACGTTGACAGCATGTTTCCATTGGAAAGCCATCGCACTTCTGTGTGAAAAAGCAGAGTTTCGTGTTCAGAATTGTAGTCGAACAAATAAAAATGCAACACATAAACGCATTTGTTCCCTCTACGAGTCTTTAATTAACACTCGACTTAAACAGCAATTCAAAAGCTGTATCTAAAGACTTCTAAAAGACTAAAGTGATATTCTAGCGGGAGGATCATACGATCACTATTCAAAGCAAAGAGTATCGGTTGCTTTATACTTTCTATTTAAAGTACAGTGTGTCGTACAAGATAATATACACGGAAAAATTATTTCAAAATTAATGGCTTACAGAATACATGTCAGAGCACAATATTGTGTCAAGAGTGTGTTTAAGAGTGCTCAGTGCACAATTTTCAAGGAAGTTAACTGCTTCAATAGCAATTTTCATCCCAATAGCGATGCATTCCGGTAGCGTTTTGGCAGCCAGTGCTTGACGACTAATAGCGCAGTATGTCTTAATCGCAGCTGGATTTTAGTTTTTATGAGCGTGAACCAAGCATGGCGGAGCACCATCCGTAGAAAACCCTGCAATACTAGTCCATGCTAAATAAGTTATGTTTTTACATATATAGACTTATTACATCTGCAACATCTATACCCTTTTTTTATAATCTGCACACACTTAAGGGGTTGTGAATACCTTTTAAATGCTTTACCACAGTACGAGCGTTTTAACAAGGGGAACGAGAGTGATAGGACAAATTTTGGATGTAGTGGAAACTTAACTCCATGGGTGGTGTCCGAACTAACTTCAGGGAGTCACTGTTTCTTGTGTTCGTTAAATTCAATGAAACTTCAAGATAGTGCAGTGCTTTTAGGTGAAACAACCGACCTTTTTTGTTTTATTTCTTTTTGAATAAAATTTACGTGAATTTTGGCTGGGATTGAACGCGCAACCTTCCACTCAACAGGCGAACACATTACCACTACACCGTGGCCACTCACAACCCTTCGAAGTCGTCTCAAGTTCTTGAGAAAATCGTAACTCCTCTTCAAACTTTTTATTGTGATTAAAAATTTAATAGATATAAGCAATTGACAATATTATGAGACGTCGGTAGATTTATCACATTGTAACGCAAAATCAGGACTACATTTTACATTGTCTAGGTTGTTCTTCAATATCTTTTGACATTTTTTTGAATGCGCAACTTCACTGTTTCGCTTGAAAGTCACATGTCACAATATTCTTTTGAGATTCCTGCCCAAATAGATCCATTGAAGCTTTTAGCCTACAAGGTTAGAGGCTCACCGATTGTGGGTATCTTTTTTTTATACCCTATCTCATAGGGGTGTATTCGTTTTGACATTTAGATTGTAACATGGAGAAATAATTTAGCTAGATATAGCTTAAAGTATGTGGATCGACTCAGAATCGATAGTTCAGTCGATTAAGCCATGTCTGTCCGTTCGTCCGTCCGCATGTCACCAGTTTTTGGGCCTTAAATTTTGAGCTAGAATGATGAAATTTGGTACACGTGTTTGTTGTTGCTCCCAGCAGAACAAGTTTTAAAAATTTTTTTTTAAATCCGCCCACGCACTCTTTTCAGAAAAACGTAGTTTTAGGCCAAACCGTTAGATATTTTGAAAAAGTGTATGAAAAACATATCTAGACAATCCTACACGTGTTTGTTGTTGCTTCCAGCAGAACGAGTGTAAACGTTTTTATTATCCGCCCACTGCCATGCCTTCTTTTTCAGAAAAACGCAGTTTTAGGCCAAACCGTTAGAGATTTTGAAAAAGTGTCCACATATCTAGACAGTCCTATTGCCTATATTTCGTCTTTATAAAGTTTGTTGCCACGCCGCTTTTTGGGGGCGTTTTTAGTAAAAAAAAACACGTTTTTCTGTAACATTTTAAAAATTTCGAAAAAAATGTTGATGCAAAATCATTGGCTATGGTAATATAAACATTTCTTCCAAATATCATTTTAACCCACGCCCACTTTTTGGAGGTGTTTTCATACAAAAACCATTTCTATACACTACCTCATAGCATAACCAGGCGAGAATCGATGTTTTTTGTCGAACCATAAAAGCTTTTGATAAACTGTCTGAACAATATGTTCTGAAAATGACATTTTCTATATTTCATCACCATAAAACCGACATTTTGGGGATTTTTATTTTAACGCTGGGATGGGATAGGGTATTAAACTATTTACACAGTGGATTGTAGCCTTCTCATATGTGTTTTGTTCGTATTGGTTTAGTTCAGTTTTAGGCAGAATGAATTCCGGAAAATCGTTTTATTCGTATTTTAAGACAACTATTGAGCACGTGCATAGCCGGGTATCTTCAACTAGTTTATATAATATTTTTCGGTGGCTTCGCGGACCATTTCGGGTGCTTCTTGGGACCACCAGTGGTCAGCGGAACAGCGGTTAACTGGTGCTGGGTAATTGTCAGTTCAATCAGGGTTTGTAGCCATAGCAGGCTGAAGTGCTGAAATATGCCAATGATTTTCATAGCCAGTAAGCCAATAAGCCAGTATCTGGAACTGAAATAACACAGAATAACGCCGATTTTTAGTTCCTTCCTTACCTCTAACTGAATATATTAATGCAAATCTCCACCTAAAACATCGACAAGACATTCAAAGTGCATATTATTTGCATGACATTGGTTCACTCGCAATTTTTGTAGGTACGAATGAACAATACCATTCGACAAAGAACAATATCTATATAATTAAAATAAAATAGATAACTTGTAACTTATACATTATTGCTGAAAATGAAAGCCTTAACAATGGTTCTGCTTATTTCATATTCGTATGATTGCATTTGCGTGATGCAATTTAAATGGGCAGACAAAGCATTGCCTTTTTTGGATTTTACTAAAATTACGAGTATTGCCACAAAGTAATAATCAGACTAACGACACCAATTAAAATAATTAAGTTATACCGTGCAGGGACGTATTAAAATATAACCCCAACGCTTATCGCAAATATTATGTGAGAGATTCAAAATCTTTAATGAGCTGTGCGAGAATATTCCATCTCCAAATCCTAGTAAATACTTTATAAAAAAACAAAGACCTGATGAGAATCCTTGAATCGAAAGCACAAACCAAAAAGGTTCCTTTTCGGGAAGATCTTCAAAAGACTTATTCGTTTAACCCGATAAAGATAACAAAAAAAAAATGCGAATTGTAGTGCTCACAAATAAAACTGTGCCGCACACAATTTATTTCACTGTGTAACTGTGCGAGCGAATCACTCCAATGCACTATGCCGCCTGCTCCGGGAAACTTGAAAAGGTATATCAACCTTCACAACTCAAGTCAGAAAAAGTCAGGCCAAACAAAAAATAACTTAACCCACAGCAAAACTGTATACAGAATCAAATGAAAACGTGTTCGCCGCTGGTGATGGTCACACATACCAATCCTGTCACAGAAGCCGCCGCCGCCGCCGCCGCTGCCACAAAAACCGCACCGAGGAGGCTCCTTTTCCTTTGCCGTCCTCGCTCTCTCACTCTGATTTATAAATATTTTTGTGTCCCATTATTCTCTCCAACTTTAAAGAGCTTGCAACATGTTCCCTGTTACTTCTAATCGACATCCGAAATCCTTCACAAACAATTGAGAAACAACAGAGATCCAAAATTAAATGCCGACATTACAAAAAAAAAAAAACAACACCACATGACCAAAAGACAAAATACGACGAAATCAGAAAACCCGCACCAACAAAAAAAAATCTAAGGAAGAATAGCAGTTGACTCCTAGTACCTTATACTCATACATTTTGGGGAAAACAAATAACTGTCGCGCAAATCTTCCTTCTGCATTTCGCCATATCTCGTCGTCGCAAGGAGCAACAGGAATTCGTTTTCATCACATCAGAACTGTGTGTGAGCGCGACGCGCGCGCTCTTGTTCTTATTATTCGTATTTATACACAAACATTAATTTACTAAAACAAAAACCATACACTATATAGATATATGAATTTTGCGCCTCTGCGTACGTGCTATGACTTCGACAGCGTGTTCAAGATCGTGATGTTGATGATGATGATGATGGGAATTATCGTCGTCTTCGTTGGTCTTCGACAAGCGCACGTAAGACATCCTGTGCATAATTCAAAACCAAAGCCAAAAAAAAATATGAGAAACAATATTAATGAATGTTTTATTGCACTTTTTTTGCGTTTGTAGATCCGCAGCGAAATAACAACGATACACATATATCTGGCAACACACAATGAGGAAGACCAAGAAAGCGGGAAAAGAAAACCGAGTGATCTCAATCAACAATTAGGAGCAGAAAGGGACCCTCCTATTCAGCGACCGTTGGTCAAATGTGACGACTTGCCGATACCTTTATTTGTTGGAATATGTGTCGTTATTACTTGAGTTCATCTGGTTTATCAACAGATGGATTGCATGACAATCGGACTCAATATTCATCAGAGTAAGACGCAAAAAAAAAAACGAAAACCTTCTCTCACTCTTGTTAGCTCGCAGACACATTTGTATGTTGGCAACAACCTACGCATTGCCAGCTAAAAATATAAATCCAATGTCAACTTTGGTGGCTGTTGGGGAGGAACAAGACTCTATACCACCGATTTATCGGAAATGCATCGCCCATTCCTTTACAACATTGACCATGGTCTCTCCTCGACTTCCTGAGAAAAGGATCACTCACCTGAACTGGTGGTCGTAAATTTGCTATCGGACAAATTTATGTGCAAGGATATAATCCTTTCTAGCATTTGTTTTTCTTTTTTTCATAATTGATGCGAAAATGGGTGTATATGTGTTTGTATACTCGAAGGCGAAGGCGGATGAGTGATGCAAAGCTATATGTGACAATGTGGGTGGTTAAGATGCGAAAGCGCAGGTGTTATCTAATACGTGTTGCAAAACATTCGATCGAAATTTGTCCAACCCAATGGACAGAATCGTCAGTCTTGGGTGAAGATTCACATGAGAGCGAAGTCCCACTTTTGTGGGTGCAGTGGAATAGTGGTTGGTTCAGTTGGTTCAAATCGCGAAAGTTATAACACCTTGTGAGAGTCTGGTGTCTGACAAACAGCCAAGAGTCACTGTCACCAAATATTATAAAGTTGTACAGATGGCACATTGTGAACAGAAAACAGAAGCTTTTGCTCACCAGCTTCACGGTAGGGCGGGCGGCGCATTGAGAACAGACAACAGAAACTTTTGCTCACCAGCTTCACGGTACGGGCGGGCGGTATGCACGTGCACGAGATCGAAATTATATGGCGGGCTGGCAGTACGACCCGCCATAGAACTATTTTTCTTGTATATGCAGTGCGTCAGCTGTACAGTTTTATAGTCTTCGCTGTCACTAAAGCCTTCTTAAAAAATTGGCAAACACAATTGCAGGGAAAAACCATGTTTGGGGCGCTAATTGGTGTGCCAAAGAAATTTTAAAACATTTCAAGAAGCAACAACCTTTATAGGATTGGGTACAATAAACCTACGACCGAAATAAGTCCAGTAAAGGCCACTAAACAAAACTTAGTTAATGCGAATCATCCGAAGTGCCTAATTGGGAGTTATCAAGCTGTAGAGCAATATAGTCTCCGAATTAAACGTTTAAAAAGGCAAGGACATGTAAAGTGAGTCGCATAAATAGAAACCGAGAGTTTATCCAACTTGATGTGGGCTTATGAATGGAGGCAACTAGCTTCAGACCAATCTAATCGGAGAGACATATTGGGTGAGAACAGATTTAACCCACTTACGTTAAACTAAAATTTGTCGAAACAAACAGTTGTAGGATTTTGTTACATTTTTACCACAGTCCGTACTATCAGTTCGGCCAGTGATATATAAGCACGCACCTTAGATAGAAGGTTCTTCTGACTGAAAGTTACATATTTTGTTACATTATGCGCTACCGCGTGTATAAAAATTGATAGATGTTTTTTTTTTTCGTGTGAAAGCCACCCCAAATGCAGTTTTAGAGAATCTATACAGAAACATTCACCCCAATTCTTCAAGTCTTATTCCGCGATTCGTATGCGTTCCATACAATTCCTTACAAAAAACGCATATCATCGCAGTTATGCATAATGACAAACTATTAAAACGACAACGTAAACACAAGTTTGGCAGTGTTTTTAAGGCAAAATGAAGTTTCCGGTGAGTTAAATAACTCAGAAATATGAATTCGGTAGCGCTTCCCTACCTACATCCCTACTGCAGGCTGAGAATTTTAAAACAATCCGGAGAACTGTTTGCGATCATTTAATTCCAATGGAGCTTTAGAATTCTTTGTTTTATTTACAAAATTTTCTCATTTAATAAAATAAATTAAACTTCGCGATTCCATCATTTTAGTTTCTTGAAATCCTTCCGCCTTTCTAAATAGTTAGCTACCTGCTGGAGGAATCGCCTGATTTTTTTACGGTTCTTCGCAGAAGGCAATTATAAAACCGGTTTGGGAACGATTTTACCTCGAGGATTTGCTAATTAAAGTTTTCCAAAATCCTTAAAGAACTTTTGGTAATATTAGAGGAACAGATTTATTCGAATGGAAGGACGTTTACAATAACGCCACAAGCAAAGGAAGGAGTTTTAAGAAATGACGGGTTTTCTTATAGTAGCCGAAGGGAAAAAGGAAAAAACAAACAGATTTACTATGATAGAAAAGGTATCCATCGCATAAAACTTTTGTAAAACATCAAGATTTTGTTCCATAGCGGAGATCAGCCTTGCAAACTGGTTGGGATTCGTGACTTTCCTACAAGAAAAGCACACAAAAGCACAAAATAAGATATTTTTAGTAAAAATACAGTAGCTAGGTGTTTTTTTTTTTCATTACTTTCACGTTAAACCTGAGTCATAGTCAACTTTGAGTGCTAACAAAAAACCAAACAAATACGGCCAATTGAAAACATCGTAAAAGCGGAAAGTTCCGGGACTCAAATGCGTTGCGATTCAAACGACTTCTGTCAAAAATTATATGCGAGCGTGTTCGTAAAAAAAAACGATTTTGTAATAATTAAATGCGACTATGGACGGACTCGACAGTTGTATATGAGTTTAAGAATTAGGGTGACTGTCAATAACAAGACGCTCGTGTCAGTAGTTATAGACTGCATAAGTCTGTACAAACTCGAGTCTACACTCATTCAGCAAGGTACTTGACCGAAGTTTACTATACAAAAATATCTTTTAGCTACTCTAGCGGTTGGATTGTAAAAGTCCACTTTTTCTCAATCATACATGTATCTTAACACATGATAAAGTATTGACTACCTTAATCTTATATAGTATGGTAGCTCGGGCATGTGAGTATGTGAAAGGAATTGTTGAGATCAATCTCTCCACTTTCGACTTTAAGGTTTTTTCACTTTTCTATTTGATTCTGTTTATATGTATAGGGTTTTTCAACAGGGACGCTACAAAAGTTGAGCGACAGGGACAGCAAACGACGATATATTTCTTGCCGCTCTTTTGACATTTGTCTTCGGTAAGATTTGCCATTTCATGATGGAAAGATATACGTTCCAACAACGAGTCAAAATTATTAAAATTTACAACCTAAATTCGGAGTCAGTGGACTCAACGTTAAGAGCGCTACGTCCAATTTATGGACGTCATAATCGTCCTAGCAGATCAACAATTGAGCGTCTAGTGCAAAAATTTGAATCCACAGGCACAGTACAAAATGTTCCCGTGCCAGTGAGACAAAGAAATGCCCGTAGTGTCGAGAATATTGCTGCCGCTGAGGCTTCAGTTGAAGAAAGCCCAAATGTGTCTCTCACACGTCGTTCTCAAGCGTTGGGCATCTCTGTGACGTCGTTGTGGCGAATTAAGCGAAAAAGATCATGGCCTACATCCTTACAATATTAAATTGACGCAAGAACTGAAGCCGCTTGACCATCAGCAGCATCGCATGATCGTGAATTGGGCTGAGCAACAACTTGAAAATGATTCGGATTTTCATCGAAAAATCATCTTCAGCGATTAGGCTCATTTCTGGCTGAATGGCTTCGTCAATAAAAAAAATATGCGGCATTGGTTGGTCAGGCAGTTTTCCACGCGTACTGCATGAGTCATCCCGAAAAAATTACGATTTGGTGGGGTTTATGGGCCGGCGGCGTCATTTGGCCGTACTTCTTCCGTGATGATCAAGACCGGCACGTTACTGTGAATGGTAATCGCTACCGTTCAATGATAACCGCATATTTTTGGCCCCAATTAGATAATATGGACTTGGAGGACATATGGTTCCAATAGGACGGCGCCACAAGCCACACAGCGAATGTCACAATCAATTTATTGGAAACCAAGTTTGGAGAACGTGTTATCTCACGAAATGCTCCAGTCGCTTGGCCGCCTCGGTCGTGCGATTTGACGCCGTTAGACTATTTCCTGTGGGGCTACGTCAAGTCTATGTTCAGCGTCTGGACTTCTGCAAGCCTTCCCGTGGTGGCCATGCAAAAGAAATCGAGTTCCATACATAATGGTATCGAACGTACAGGAATAAAGAATTTCATTGATATCCAAAACCGTTTTTTGTTTTATTTAAAAAAATGTAGCGCTCTTATTGAAAAACCCTTTATATATATAAAAAAAAATCATTAAAGAGCCTCGTCAATATTTTGATTTACGACACTTCTAACAATTATATGGAGCTAACATTGGATCGCCAGAGCGATGTCATCCATGCAATTGCGATTGAACAACCGAACTCATTACTACGATCATAGCAGAAGATATTTATTGTATAATATTTAGAATGACAATCTTAACGCGATTTAGTTGAAACTTTCCATCATTAAAGTTTATCAAACAAATTCTATGTTAAAAGAAGAATTATCTACGTCAGTCTTGTAATCCTAATTTTGCAAATATTGTCCTACATTTGCGTTGCTAGAAAAGTAGCGACTTTTACCCCACCTGGTGACTATTTGATTTCTTCATCGAGCTTAAAGTATCTTTAATGATCAATGGAATTTAAAAAGACAGTCGGGAATAAACTTTTTAATGAACACAAGCCCCAACCGTAACGACTGTTTTCGACAGATCTCAAGCTGAATCGTTAAAATTATTGTCGTATCGACAACTAAGATGAAGTGATCTTAATCAGTGTTAACCTTTAGCAAAATCGCTTGCCGATCATTTACAAGTGTCTTGGCAACGATCATGTTGGCAATTTTCTAGATAAAACCCTATCAGCAACGGTATACAGCCAAAATAAAACTCAAACCGTAGCAAACAATTTGTACGTAACATCATTCGATGATCTTAGACAGAGTCATAGCTAATTACATGCCGAATAAGTAATAAGAAAAAATAAAAAAAAATAGAAAGAACGGCAAACCAAAATCGTTACCAAATAAATTTTTATTGAGGTACTTACCAGGCGCGTATTAGTTTCAGCCAATGATCATCGATTATCCTTGCAGTGTGTCTTTTTGATTCTGCAAGAAAGGAGAAGAAAAACAAAATTTATAAACACAATTCATCCTTCAATGTCTCGCTGAAAACAAAATACAAAAGAAATGGCCGCCATATCTGTACAGCCCGACTGCCTGTGTACTCATCCATCGCGACGCAATTAAAACCAGAGCAAACGACAAACAAAACTCAAAAAGAATATCCTTTATCCTTTGTGCTCTTCTTTTACGAAAACTGGTAATTAACTTATAATTGTACGCACCCAAGCCTGCGTAGCCCGTCTCCGCCTTCAGAACGTCGCTATGCTCTTCAGTTTCGTTGTTCGATTTAATTTCCAGTACTGATTACTCTTAAGATCTATTCATAAAAATGTTTGTATATAGGAACGGGAATGAATGCAGAAAATAAGAAAAAAAGAAAGACACCCCAAACAATTGACCATAATACACAACTACACAGCCGCACAATTGTAGTACCACAGTACAATATAAGCGCGCACAGGAAACACGAAAGAGTTCGCGCACCTCATCTTCTATAAGACGAGACGAGACGAGACGATACTGCATATACGAGACGACAGTCACTTTTAGAAATTGACTGACAGAAGGGGGCAAGACTGAAGACTCTGAAAACAAGACGATGACGAGCGATCATCAAACAAACAACGCCAGACACAAGAAGACCTAAAGATATTGCTGTTGATGGTTATGAACTGGACTGGGCTTGTGGTGAGCACCTCTGTTCAGCTCTGGTGGTACACGTACAGCAGCTGCGATTTTGTGTTTATGTTGCACTAAGTCTGATAACACATTTAACCACCGCGACAAGCAGTTGGCCCATTCGATGGTTCATTTGAGGAATGGCTAACGAGCAGAATAAGTGCTACCGATCATTTGTTTTCGGAGTGTGCCTTCAGTGATTTGTTGCTGTATTAATTGGGTGTCTTAATTAAGCGGGTGCTAACCCAAACGTCACCTCATCCTCCTACCGAGATATCATGATCACTTGGTGGAAGGTATAGACTGCACCACAATCCAATTTACACAGCAAAAAGTCCTACAAACGTTTATTTCATTTTTAATGTATTTATACATATAGGTGCACAAAATATCTATATACAAACATACGATTGGAGCAAAACTAATTGAAATCACGAGCATTCACACAGCAATTAATGTCAAATCGATCCCTCCCGTCCACCATCCGAACTGTGATCCGGTCCGGTCCAATCGTCGTCGCGTCGAGTTGCGTCAGTGGTTCGTTCGTTCGTTCGTTCGTTCGTTCGGTCGACGTTAGTTTAGCTGTGTAGCGCGATCGAATCGTCATTGAAAAAGAATTTACACACAAATCATCGGCGAGAGAGACGTCCAAATTCGGACGACGACGACGACGCTTTAATGTTCGTTAATTTATTATGTCATCTACTAGAGGAGAGTGAAGTGATTTCTTTTGTTCTGCTATTAATTTTGCTTCCAATTGAATTCCATTTGGTTGGGTTGGGTGATTTTAATTGCTCATCGATAGGCTTGGTGTGCGTGTCGCGTCGTGAGTTGGTGTATGTGTCTCAGTGCCCGTGTACACAGGGGTACACTTGTGCAATCAACAATAATTGCTGTTAAGTGCCCAGAGATGAGGAAGCACAGACAAACGAGGGAGATGAAAATTATCATTAATGATGGCATTCAATTGTAAGCTATTCATTTTATTATTTATTTCATTCATTTTCGGAAAGCGTTTTTTTTTTTTTTTTGTTCAGATACTTTCTGCTAGATCAATACCCGCCGTAGGTCATTCAGTTTTTGATTACTCCATTGTTTAGGGTAGGGTGATCGTTTTATGGACTGTTTTTCTTTTTTTTCAATAAAAGTTATGAATGTGTGAGTTGGTAGGTAATTAGTTGGAATTATGTTTGGAATTAATAAAATCGCATCATTTTCTACACAAAGCGTATCGATTCCATTGAACGTGGTTAGATACATGTGTTTGATACTTAGATCCGAAAATCCTTGTTAATATTGGGCTCAAGCTTTAACAAAATGTAGACGAGAAGTTTTTGGTTGTAATTTGAAACACGATGTGAAAGTTTGAGGTCTTTTCAAAAGGAGCAGGACATTACAAACCTATCTTCGGAGGTTACGGGTGTTTTTTTAGAGGTTGGTTTTTCCAATAGAGAAAAAAACTGACATTTTGTGATTAAATCAACGATGGCAACTCCAATGCCATTTGTTTGCTATTTCATCATGAACAGGATAACAAAAGAACAACGCTTGCAAATCGTGCAAGTTTATTTCGAAAATACCACAAGCTCCGTCCATTTTATGGTCTACATAATCGTCCATCAGAGCAATTGATTCGGTTAACAATGAATCGTCTTCGCACTACATTTACTCTAGATGATAATACGCATCCGCAGAGACGTCGAAGAGTGAGCACAAAAAAAAAAAAACAATTGCCGCTGTAGAGCAAAGTGTTGAAGAGGACCCGAATGAATCGATTCGACACCGTGCACTGCAATTGGAGCTTTGTCCATCAACTTTATTGAAGATTTTGCCAAAAAAGATCTGGGCTTACGACCTTACAAGATCCAGTTTGTGCAAGAATTAAAGCCGCGAGACCATGCAATGCGTCGTGAATTTGGTGTATGGGCCAAAACTGAGATTGTTCTCGATTCTGATGTTCATCGCAATTTTTTTTTTCAGTGATGAGGCTAATTTTTGGTTGAATGGCTACGTCAGCAAGCAAAATTGCTCCACATGAGAGACCCTTGAGTCGCCATTACATCCACAAAAACTGACTGTTTGGTGTGCTCTATGATCTGGTGGAGTCATTGAGCCATACTTCTCCCGAAATGATGCTGGAATCAGTTACCGTTAATGGAGACCGGTATAGAGCCATGATAACCGACTATTTTGTTCCCGAATTGGATGGCATGAATGTGGATGAGATTTGGTTCCAACAAGACGGCGCTACATGCCACACATCGCATGTCACAATCGATGTATTGAAGGAAACATTCGATGAGCGCATAATTTCGCGGAATGGACCTGTGAATTGGCCACCAAGATTTGGCTTTGATTGCCACACATCGCATGTCACAATCGATGTATTGAAGGAAACATTCGATGAGCGCATAATTTCGCGGAATGGACCTGTGAATTGGCCACCAAGATTTGGATTTGATTGTGATTTGACACGATTGGATTATTTTTTTGGGGATATGTGAAGTCGCTCGTCTACGCCAACAAAACAAGAATCATAAGGGCACTTGGAAGCCAACATTCGTGAAGTCGCTCGTCTACGCCAACAAACCAGAATCGTAAGGGCACTGGGAAGCCAACATTCGTGGCGTTATTGCCGCCAAACGGCCCCAAATGCTCGAAAAAGTGGTTGAAAATTGGACCTCTAGACTTGCCTTTATTCGAACCAGCCACAAGGGCCACATGCCCGATGCCATATTCAAACATTAATGGCATAATGATGGACATTAAAACGATCTTCTTGGGTTCCATTTCAATTCAAAGTTTTATGTCACTAAAAAAAACACCCGATACAATCCAACAATAAGATTCGTTCCATAACCGAACAACACGAATGTGGAATGACTTAACAAACTCAGTTTTTCCTCTCCATTACAATTTGTAGAAATTCAAAAACCAACGCACATCGGTATCTTCTCTTTTCTTCTCCTCAATTCCCCTAATGCCCGCGATGTAATCAAAATCTATAGGGGTAGTCAAAAGCCCTTTAGCGCGTGTTAAATGAAAAACAAACCAAAGTTGCCAATGTTGCCAAAGTCCAGAATTTGGTAAGCCTCAGACCCTACAAAGTAAGCCTAAACATGGACAATCTGCAAAAATTTGCCGCTTCAGAGTGAATTGGACATGTACGACTTTAATAACCATACGAACACTTCTGGTCGAAAAAACACTGTGAACAGGCGCCTGCTAACGTAAATTTCCAAAATCAAGAAATCGCGTACCTTAGATCCTACAAAGCAAGTCTAAACGTGGACTCTCTGCAAATATTTGTCGCTTCAGGGTGAATTTCACATGCACAACTTTTATAATCACGCGAGGACTTCAGGTCGAAAAAACACTGTTGACAGGCGCATACTTAACATAAGTTGCCAAAGTCAAGAAATAACCAAGAAATAACTTTTATAACCATGCGAACACTTCTGGTCGAAAAAACACTGTGAACAGGCGCCTGCGAAACGTAAATTACCAAAATCAAGGATTCGCAAACCTCAGATCCTACAAAGCAAGTCTAAATATGGACTCTGTGCAAATATTTGCTGCTTCAGAGCCCCTAGGACATGCACACATTGTATAACTATGCGAACACTGTTAACAAGCGCCTGCCAGACGACTGGGCAACCCCCTGTAGATCAACGAAGTAACGTGACCTTGATTGACTACGGAGTGGCAGCTAAACTTTCAACCCATCTACTGTTGATCAATAAAACTTGATATCGGCATTTGCTAGAATACCTAACCTTACGCAGTGCAACAAATCAAAGAAAAAGTCGTGATGGCGAGATCTCGAAAACTGTTCGAAACTTCAGATTCAAAATGTTTGGTATTCTTGTAAAGGCGAGAATCCATTGCTTCTTTTCGTCGCCTTATCGTACTGCCGGACAGGGTACTATCAGCAATAATTTTTAGGGAGTTGGGTTTTTTTTAATCCAAGCCGCTTGGTAGTTCTTCAAGACAATGAGTCCACTGTTTCGTTCCAGTTCCATAATAATTTAACATATGGAAACATCGAACTTCCACTGCACAATGGACTCAACAATAGTTGGCACGAAATCAACAACATTATGGGCATGGTTACCTACAAACATATCATTTCCCTTAGTAGTTATATTGATTATTTGTATGTACGATTAGTTCCTCCATAGAAAGGACTATTGAAAATGTGTACACAAAATGTATACATTTTCAATAGTCCTGCCGTGTGCGGTCTATTACACTTATCCTGAGTTTTTGTGACCTGTAGAAGTGTTTGGCTCATCTATAATAAATGAGTAGGTGCTACAGCGTATCTCCGAGTCATGAATACATTATGTCCGAAAACGATACTTAAAATTAAAACAAATTACTCGTCTACAGTTATGATAGTACAACAATGTAAAAAACGAATTTATTTTCTCTTTCAGAGTATATTTCAAATCACCCATACAAATTCCATCATGAAAACGTAGAAAATGCAATTAACTACCAAACTCAAAATAATTACAGTCCGCCCAAAACCCCTGTACATATATAACCCACACAACACACCAAAAGCTAAAAACAAATGAAATAAACTTGTACCTATCGATAATATAATTGGTAAACAATTACAGAAGGACGTGTGTGTTGTGTTCGTTTACTCGTTTTCCTTATGCTACCCACTCAAATGGCTATAGGGATTTTTTTCCATCCATTACTCTGAATTTTAAATCAAACGTTAATTTTCCATCCGTGTACAGGACACACAAACACAAACAATGTTACAACGCTGTTATTATAAAAACTCGCCACACACGAACGTGGCATTTAACACGGAATGGAAAGGACTAAATAACGTAAATTGGTGTTCAGCGAAATTAATTGTCAATCTAACAAATGCCACCCAACTATATGTATTGTGGTGACGTTGGAAATGTCATGTAGCAGGTCATTACAAAAAAAAAAAAACACTTGAAGGAAATAAGAGTTCAAAAGAATCAGAAAACATATTCCAAAATTTGTAATTTATTGCATTCATATTTTTACGAAAACAGAGGAAATATGAAACTTTGACAGAATTGACACTTTGTTTGTGCATTTTTGACAGAAGGCTGACATTTTGGAAAGATATTCTGGTCTAACGAGGTATCCCACGGAGCGGATAATTTTACTCAACGCATACTTCGCCGGAGGTTCAAATTCCATTCGAGGTACTTATATGTAATCGGAGAAAAAATCACTTCACCACAATTCGTAAATAAATTCCAAGAAATCGGAGAAAATCGGAATCGGATAAAAAACTGTACTTTGCGGTCAAAAATGGCACGAAAAATGCACCTGAACGCACTTCAATGCAATTAGCCAGGATGCGATACAAAATGTCGGAGAAATAATTCCGAGCAGCTTTTCGGAAGAATACCACGAAGCTAAAATCCTCCGAATCGTACAAAATCGGAGAATTTTCCGCTTCGACATATACCCTTTCTAGGGCTGATTGATTGAACCATTGGAAAATTATGTAACGTTTGGGTGGAATGACAAACTTGACTTCAGAAAAAGTAATCTTGATCATTGAAATCAAAAAGTTATTTGTAGAAAACTTAAATATCCGCTTTAAAAAAATGCCACAAAAACTAAAGTGTAAGTAAAAGAGACTTTTGAATGATAGCTGTGACTGGATCCTAACTGAGCGCTTAATATTTGAACATAGACAACAGCAGAAATTACTCTTTCGTACAGTCATTGATTGGATTTATAGTTTCAAGCGTTGAATTATAGAAATCTGACAGCATTTTGGATGAACATAGGGCTGATGCCTATCATGGTATCCGTTCGGAGCGCTTACAGCTCCATTTAGATCTAAATGGTAAGTGTAATCCCTATAGAACTGCTTCGACATATTTGAACACCAGGTCGATAGGGATTTCCAATACTGAGCCAGAGTGTTGGAAAAGAGTTGGTGGCGGAGGAGCCCTCAACGGGTCAACACTGCTCAAAACAAGGATCTGGCCCATGGACCATTTCTACTTAATGCAAATCAAGTCGGACACTGAATTTACGCTCATATTATCCGTTTTCCGAAGGGGAATCAACGCATTCATTTGACATTTGTCAACCTCTTCTGGTGTCCTCTTGGTGAAAGTCCAACCTATGTCGGGTTTTTTCTCATGCATCAACTCAACCAAGTGCTCATATTGTTTGGTTTGAATTTTGCCAAAAACACGAGATTTCAATAAAAAAAAAAATCAACATACATTTAAATAAAATTATTTTGTTGCTTACTTTGTTCACATAAATATATTCTCGAGATGAAGAAATGTCGGAGATCATCGGATAGAAATCGACGTTTGGTTGTCAAAAACAGGTGCAAAAATGAAAATGTGCGTTACGTTTTGTCGAAGAAATGTTCCCAGCAGCTGAACAGATCGAAATTCTCCGATTTCTACAAAATTCTCCGATTTGTACAAAATCGGAGAGTTTTCCTTTGGGAACGGATACCACTGGACTGAATGATAATTGGAATAGTTTTTCTGTTTTTTTTTTCTGCAAATCATAAATAAATAAATAAATAACTAAATAAATAAAAAAAACTAAACAAATCCTTCTTTCTACAAATAATGTTGACTTCAACTTCAACCTACTCCAGTCCGCACCTTTTTCATGACGATACTAGCATTTGGTCTTACAGTCCGGCAAGCGCTACAAATCGCCATAAACTGGATGACATCAAAGGGTATAGAACTACATAGAGTGCGCATTTCATAAAACAACAATTTTCTATGTTGGGTACTGATATTGATACCCCAGTGTTCACATTGCCACCCCAGCATGAAACAACAGCATAGCCGACGCATAAGATAGACCAAATTTGCCCTTCGCACTTACCGACCGCATCTGAAACGGCTACGAGATTTTTAGCTGTGAGGCATTTTCTACGTAGTTGTCTTCTCTTTGATGATATGAATAGCGACGAGGTTCCAACAGCATCCTGTTGCTTTAAGACATGTTTACAACTTCAGATTAAAGATGTTTTTCTTAAATTATTTGTAATATCCACTGCAATTTATCGAAATTCGAAAAACAATGGGCATTTTGCAAATGGTTTTTGGTCGCAATCGTCTGATTTAATGCTTAAAAATTTGTTGCGTTGAGGCTATCAAAAATCGCAGGTCCACATTACCAATGCCATCTAGCATCTTCAGTCATATTAATGCGACCTAAATTAGACCATCCAAATCCGTGCCACCAAAGCTAAGCTTTTGTACGACTGTATTCCAAACTTTATGCCAAAAAATATTCTTAAAAATAATTTTGTTATATCTAACATACAACTTGTCGGAAAGACCATTTACACAGCATTAACCATTGTCGTCTTAATCGGTTTGCATGAGAAAAATTTCATAAAATGATCGGTTGTCCATTAAAAATTTGCTCGTTCTATCCGAACCTAAATTGATTCACATTTCGGTCAAAAACATATATGTCTGCGGCCAGTACTTATAACCACGTTTCTCTGTCGATTTGTGTGCTGATTTCTTTGTTTTATTTTATTTAAAAAAAAACGCTTGTCGATTCAATAGTAAAAAAAAAAACAAAAGTGGAGGAAAAACGCTCTCACCTAGAACCGTTTCCCGAAATGCAGTTATCCATGAAATAGTGAACAAAAAACGAATTTCATTCGATTCCAGACTTTAAGGGAAAGGTCGGTTCGGCAATGTAATCAGCCATGACATGCTGTTGATATATTTGCTTCTCGTTTTGCTGTAATTACTCTGCTCGGTTGGTGAATTTTATTGTCCACAAAAATGATCTTGTTTGCTTTCTTGTTTTAACATTTACATATTTCTGTTTTATTAGATTAGATTGAGAACGAATTGTCAATGCATCTGTTAACCAAAACACACCAGAACCACTTTGCCAACTTGCCGCAGATGTCAAAGTTATGCTGGAACACAACCGAATAAGGGTTGAAGGTTCATTTTGTACGTGCATTGTGCGTGTTTTGTTTTTTTTTTTTTTTTTTCGCTCGAAAGGACACACCAACAGAGTGTTGGAACATCAGGCACCAGGAAATGTACAACAAAACAAAAAAAAAATCGGAAAACCACATGACAAGTGACATGGTTTGTTGTTTTGTTTTAGCATTTTGAAGGACAACAGCCTAAGGTAATTCTTCACTTTGGCGCGAAATTCCAAGCCACAGAAGAGTGCATGTGAATGCAGTTTTCACAATTTCCACTACCTGCGACTTGGATACAAATTAGAAAATCCTTTAATCTTTAGAGCGACAGCAGATGTGAATGTTTTGTTTGCTAGTTCTGAGATTAAGGTTTGTAAAGTAGAAAACAATCTGTCGAATTATCTCTAGCTTAGGGTGGTGCCGGCATTTACCCACATACACTACACGGGTCACTGCGATGTCGCTTGGTATAGATTTGTTTAATTCAAAACTCTAAATATCTGGAGATCTGAACATAATTGTAATATCCTTCTCAAAAATGAGGGGCCTTTCATCAATACTAATCGCGATTAGAGCCCAGATATATTGCACAACTTTATTCTGGTGCACGCATTACTTCCACGCTTTAAATTGGGTCAACAAAATTAGGATAGATGCAATACGGAAGAGATATCTAAATTATGATGTTTACTTAAGTTGGAAGGGTACACTTTCACTTTGTCGGAATAAAAAAAAGCTTTAGGGACACTGAAATTAATTCATTTGATGATGATTGTATGTTTAAAGTTGTTGAAAAAATACTTTAGTGCATGCGAACTGTAGTCAGATTGGCAATGTCATACCATCCTAAAATTAACGATCTTTTAAAGGACTACAAATATTGTAAATATATGTGAAATCGCAAAATGAATTAAAAAGATTTTTGAAATCAATATATCAAAGGCGGTAATGAGAATCCGCGGGGATCCTTACGAAAAACCTCTTGTTCGATATGTCAGGGTCTTCAGTCAAATAAAAATTTGAGTAAATGCTATCTAAATGGGTGATTTACTCACTTCAACCAAATAAATGAACAAAACTTCGTTAGAAATAAATCCTGCGCAGTGTTATTTCCGTGAGCTCGAGAGAAAGGAGTGTATTGATATGGGGAGCTATCTTCTACTATGGTGCGATACTAATAATCTTAAAAATGACAGGAGAATCCAACCAAAAAGTATTGAGAAAAGCATTTTTAATATGCCAGGACACTTTTGGTTCAAAAAGGATTGTTTTTCAGTGCGAGATCTACCCTCGCATCAGCATTAACATCATTTTAACTCGGTAACGATTTTTTTTTATTCAATTTAATCCAAATCTACCGCAACAACTTGACCGTTTACCGTAGGTTAAATGAGTTTAACACACAGTTAACTAGGCACAGAAAATCCTGGCATACGATTGCTGAATACTAGCAGGATAATGATCTATAAACATGGCAGCACCCCAATTACCCACCATGGTATCTACGTATTTATAGGAATGCAGATAACTATTTAATAAATAAAAAAAAAAAACGCAATTTAAATCCCGACGAGTACTCAGACTTTTAATCGAATGCTGGTCCATTCACCGATTTAAATCAGGCCTATCACAAATAATTTTTTCCAGGAAACTGTTCCCCTTCAGCAATCGGATTTAAATTCCTGACAGGGGGAAAAAATTCCTTCGGAATTTAACCCTGAATGACAAAAAAAGTAAGAAAGCTCTAATATTAGTATAAAAAAACAAAACATGCGTTCTTTGATTCCCTTTTCACAAAATGGTTGTCCAACAGCGAAATGGTGCCTTTAATATAAAATTATTCGCTGCAATCAAAAGTCTCCAACAATTAAAAAAAAATGAACATGTTGCCTCGATTGTACACAAAAAAATAATCCATACCCCAATGACAACATCAAAAATTTATCTAAGCCTAAAACACATAGGAATTCCATCGTTATCCTCGCGCACATTATCCAATCCAAATAATGGGAATTTCTGAATTGGGGTTGCTGGCACGTCAGTGTTGCAAATATATGGCATAAATCTATACCAACACTTTTGGACAATGGGGTACTAGTACTCACATTCAAAGGCAGGCTATTAAAAAAAAAACGTAACCATAGCAACCATGACGACGAGAAGCAACCAAATTGACTACCACCTTCATTTGTTGCTTTAGTACATAATACTGCTGTTGCAAGCCGTTTACACATACACATTGCACACAGTCGATGAAAACAAAAGAATGCCCATAAATAGAAATACACCTTAAAAGGGATTTATCTTTGTATTTTCCCCATTTTATTTTATTTTTATTTAAATTCCATCATCAACGGACAACATCTCAGTGGTTACCTACTCAACTCAGCTGACATGACACTACCACCAGTCCACCATGTACACCCACTAAGTTGCATTGCACGCAACGATGACAGAGCCCAGACAATCCTGTCGCTGGCAAGTAAACAGAAAAAAATGTTCCATTAACATTACGTATGATCATTGAGCGTAATCTGCCATTTTGAACTCTCTGCATGAAGGATGCCAGAGTATCGGGAATGTTGGCTTTGCTTACACCAGCACCAAGACAGGGTAGCATAGTCGGATGATATGATATCGCTTTTTGTATGACATAACGATGAAATTTCCGACAAAACTTCATTTAAATTCATGTGGATACATTTCAAAAGCACTCATAACGATTCGACTCTTAGCACAGCTCATCGGTGGGTTGTAGGCTCACTGAGAGTGTACCTCTAATTGTATCGATTATATCGCCAAACAGAATTTGTTTTTCGTTGGAATTATGTTCTTAACGCTAAGGGATATCGAAATGAATGTATCTGTGTTTTGTGGTTACACTTTGAGTGTGTTTTCAAGGAATCTTTATCATTACAGCGGGTGCGTTGGACTACTTAGCCTGCTACATCATCCGATAGTGACAACACCTAAGCGTTTTCACTTCTCAACGACTTGTTGTCAAGTTTGACAAACAATAAGAGTAACACTGTCATGAGAAGCTTCACGAATTTGCAGTACGGATTCGGCGTTAAACTTTCTTGGTGGAACAAATTATAACTTCGCACGCAAAAATACCAGCAAATGCATATAGATAACATTGAGTGAGTTAAAGTTAAACTGGTATGAGAAATTGCCAGATTATAAGGCCATCTTTCTGCTCGAAGTAAGCTAGCTAGGCATCATGGATATTATAAGTTCTCGGGTAAAGTCATCCTAATATTTAGCCAGTCTTACATCTATGCACCTGTGAGGCATCTTCGCCCAAAAGGAATGTTTATAGCAAATAGGGACAGAACAGCTTATAGACAAATGAGAAACTATCAAGGAGTATCACATACCTCAAGAATATGTGCAGTTCTGGCGCGACTCTTCAAATAGTTGATTAGCATTTAAAAAATAACTTTCCATATCTTTTCAATAATTAAGCAATTTCACAATCCAAATACTAACAGTATTTCGCAGTATATAATCATAGAAACGTTTTTTTTTATTGTTTCTCTATGATTATAGAGATTTTATGAAATACAATTTTTTTCTCCTACTTAGAATTCTTATATCAATTACAAAGTTTAATTAATTCTTTTCAGAATTAAAATTTTTTTAGTATAAAGTCAAAATAATCGGTCAATGTATACAAATATGGATGATTAAGTAAACAAATAAATTGAGGAAAAAGCTATGTTTGAGGCCCTTAGATCCTTAATGCCAGATATTTTACATTAATAAGAATAACATTTCCTGGCAGTTTTTCAATTGCATTAAAATTTGCGATAACATTTTTTTTTAAATGTTGAATTCTTTTTATGGCGAGTAACTAATTGTTCGATTTTTTTCAAATCGAACCGACAGAGGTTTATAAAAAAAATATCCAAATACAATTTTTCTTGTAAAACATTTCATTAAAGACAATCATCGCACCTAGTTTTACTTGGTAAAATTTCTTATTTTTTCGCTAGTTAACAATTTTCTAAAACTCGATATAAAAATGTAAACAAATGTGGAAAATGTAATAAATATTTTTTTTTATTTTATTAAGACTTTTAAAAATGTTTCTCCCGCCATATGTGAACCCTGGTAGTGGCAATTAGTGCACGCAAACTTTGACTTTGTGTAGCCAAACATGAAACAGGTATCTTTCTACAACAAATAACTAAACGCCCTAGTAGGTGGTAGAGCTTACTTTACAAGATTATAACGAAAATAATAATAATAAAAAATTACCCACAGAAAAATAAATTTAGCAAGATTCAGAGGTGATTAATATTGAATATTCGCAAATCTATTTTCGCAATAGGCTATTGGTTAGGCTAGGCTGAATAAGTCGCATTTTTAACACTACCGAGAGTATTTATTTATTTAAATAATTTACAAATAAATTTACAAATTATTTCGGTAAGGCATCAGGGCAACAAGGCCATAAGCGATGCCGTTTTTTAGATCGTATAAGATTGATATAAAGAAAAAAATTAATTCAATGAAAGTACAAATTAATTAAATATTTAACATTAAAATCAAATTTAATATATATATCTAATTGTAGAGAATAAAAAATTAGATTTCATAAAATTTATTGTGGGCATCTAAAACAATTTTTATTCCTTGGATCGTATTATAATCGGCTGGGCTAAGGATGGTGGATAATTCGTTGGATATGCGTGTGCTATCAAGCGACGGATCGATCTGGCGTGAAAGAGGACATTCTACAAATATTTGATAAATTAATAGAACATCTTGACAAGGTTCACACACTTCTGGGAGTTTAGTTTGTCATGTAAGACCCTTCTAATAATATGTTTTATTTCGTGATAAGCCTGTGACCGCACGTTTTACAATTCAGAGATTTGACAAGTATTATCTTACTTCTGAGATATTATCTTAGATTTCAAAATGATTTACAAGCAATTACAAATTTAATTTAAAGGAAAAATACGAATCAACCTTTATTTGAGTAAAAAAAAGAAAAAAAAGAAGAAGAAGATAATAAACAAGCAAATAAATAAGTTAATAAATAAATAAATAAATACCAATGATACAAAAAAAAAATATAAATATAAATAAATAAATTAAAATAAATAAATAAAAATAAATAAATAATAATAATAATAATAAATAAATAAAATAAGACCCTTAAAATTTTATTCTAGTTTTGTACTTTCATAGACATTTATGTTGCTCTTTACAAGAATTTTTTTTAAATGCACGCACTCAAAGGATTGTGATTACCTTTATGGAAATTTCATCATTTAAGTGGGTGATTTAGGAGACTACAATATGTTTTTGGTGAAAAATCGTTTTTCACGAGCGAATACGATAATACAGGCTAACATATTATAATCACCTTTAGATCTTTATTTCCCACAATGTTTTCGTATTGCGACATTGAAGGAAAATCTCTGTACCAAAATGGATACCAAAAATCCTCTGTGTTTTACTTCGGTTTTACTAGGTTGCTAAGAGCCTAAAAAAGTGTAAGCTGTCAAATCGTAATTAAAAAAAAAAGATAGCTCTAAGTAATTGACAAACAATCAACTATATAGTTCGTAATAGTTTCAGGAAAGACGAATATGCGTCCTTAATGGTTGCCTGTAAGACTACAAATATTAAAAATTTGAGTAATCTTCAATCAAAGTTTTTTAACTATAACTCTTTTCGTAAAAACAACAAAAAGTGTAAGCAGATATTTTGAAGTAAACTAAACCCAAGTGTTTTACAATGTCAGTAATATTTTTCAATTGAAAAGACAGGATTTGCAAAATATTTGACGGCAAATGTGCTTGAAATGGTAAGTTATTTGTGTACCACTTTGAAATTGAAATATTTCCGTCTGATGAATTTTTATTACAAAAAATGGCATACAAAACAGAAAAGTTATCTACTTTCAACAATTAATCCGGTCAAAGTGTTAAAAGTCAGTTTATAGTGTTTTTGAAATACGCGGCGGTTTAATTGGAAAATGATACCCGTGACATCTAAAATCGAAGAACTACTCTATGGTTGCTGTCCGAACTAAATCTTCGGGGATTCTCCATCTTTTCTTGTGTTCATTTAATTCCGCAGACTCTTTTTCGGAAGTGAATGTTTCTTTATGGTGTGTGTCCACCGACATTTTAATATATTTATGTATTTAGAAAAAATTATTTTGGTTGGAACTGAACGCACAACTATTTTGTTGGATTCCTAGCTTTTACACGGAAATTATAAATTTAACTTGACAATTTTTCAAAGATCGATGTCAGTGTTTATTCAATCAAAATTCTTCTCCTTCTTTGACTTATAGTTTTAAAAGTGTTGGAACAATGGTGAAGAAAAAGTTTAAATGGTTGTGGTAGTGGATCGTTTAAAAAAAACATGAGAAGGCTACAATCCACTGTGTGGATCGTTTAACACCCTATCCCATCCCATTCTTAAAGTTAATATCCCAAAAGTGTGTGCTTTTTGACAAAGAAATAATAAAATTGACAAAGTCCAACATATTGTTCAAACAGTTTATCAAAATCTTGTATGGTTCGACAAAAAAAAAGTTTTTCTCCTGCATATGGTACGGCGTAGGGTACACAAATGGTTTTTGTAGGAAGACGCCTCCAAAAAATGGGCGCGGGATCGAATGATGTATGGACGAAATATTTGTTTTATCAAACCCAAAGATTTCGCATCAAAAGTTATTTCGAATATTTTAGAATGTTACCGAAAAACGTTTTTTGTTATAAAAAAAAAGTGTGGGCGTGGCAAAAAAAAACTATATATGAACAAAATGTAGATATTCAGATTGACTACATATGTCGTTCAGACACTTTTTCAAACTTCCCTACAGTTTGGCCAAAAATAAGGTTTTTCTAAAAAGTGGGCTTGGCAATGGGCAGATTTTGAAAATATTTACACTTGTTCGAACAGCACGTACAAGGATCACATATACCAAATTTCATTATCCTAGCTCAAAATTGAAGGCCCAAAAACCGGTGACCTACACACGGACGGACGGACAGACAGACAGGCATTGCTTAATCGACTCAGCTAGCGATTCTGAGTCTCTATGTTACAAACTATGTATCAAAACTAATATACCCCTATGGGATAGGGTATAAAAACACAATTTTGTCAACAAGCACTTAGTTGTTATCAACACAAATGAAAACATTTATTAGGGAATATTTGCTTGAGGTTTGACAGAAACAAAAAAAAATGCAATTCTTTACAAATCGTGGGATTCCATTGAGGCTATTTATTTGGGGAGTACCTCAAAGTCGAACGAATGGGTTTAACACAAAAAACACTTAAGAAACCTTCAATCCGATCTTCAAATCGTTATCATCCAAGATCAAAATTTGAGGACCGATACTCGGTAAAACACACTCAATGCTGGTGATATGCCTATATAAACTTATTGCAACTTTCCGATATAGTCCTACTCCATTACAGCACCCGTTGCAATAAAAAGCTCAAAAACTTAGTTAAAGCGAAAAGATATTACAAAAGCGTTCCCAATAGGAAAGATGCTTTCTATGTGTCTTCAACAGAGCATGCTTCATCCGTGAATGAAATGCAAGAAAAAGCTGTAAACGAACCCAGTGCAGATACAATCAAACCATCATTAAGCTGGATCCAAAAAAGCCTGTAATTGGTCCACAAAGATGTTAACAAATCGTTTTTATAGGACAACACATTAAGCAAAGCCATCTCTGATTGGACATACATCCCAATTAACACCCTTCACACTTATATACTGCGGAAGAACGTGACCACCCACGTGCACATCCTTTGATAGTCATTCCGACCAAACGTAAATGCTTACGTTAATTGTCAAAGATAAATTCTCTCCAATGGGAATGTCTCCTCTCACTTGGACTAATTACTTGCGCAATACAAGTTTAATTATAAATAAAAACTCAAAACAGCATTTGCGCAACCAAAAGGATTAAGTATCGTGTGTATCAAACACTTACCGAGGACATTCTTGATTAGAAACAGGCGCAATACAAAGAACCAGCCAGTCAGCTAAATGTGTTTACATGATAAACCTCGCACAGTAACTAAACTGTCTTCGCGAGAGGCGACAAAGGACAAGGGTTGTTACTTAGCCTCATACTCCATAAAAAAAAAAAAAAAAACTAACTCGCAGATCTGCTATATCTACACTTTGTTGCTGTTTTTTTCAGATAAATTGCAATCAACCCTCGGAATAACCTAGAGAACACAAGAGCGAGAGAGGGTATTAATAATTCCGCCCTTTACATCAAGTTTTCCTCTTTGCTTTTAGGTAGGATATTATATTTTGGTTCGTTTTGCACAACATCCCACACAAGTTCGCGCACAAATAGTTAATGAGGACGACGACGACGACAACGATGACGACGGTAACTACGAAAAATTGGGGCACACGAATAACAACAACAATGGGAGCACCAAAATGAGAGGCAAAAAGGTAAATACAGAAGCGGAAATGAGGAACGCCTTCATTTTCATTTTCTACTCTGCGTGCTCTTCGTATGCTGCTGTGGTGCTGCTGCTGTCGCCTGTGCAACATCATCTCATTCCATTTCATCCCTCTCATCGTGCGATGGTGTGGTGTGCTCCCGTAGTGGTAGAATGTTGCTAAATGGGCGCAAGCGACATTTGTTTTAATTAGGGGATGCTTATGTACAATGGAATACTTATTTGTGTGCGGTGTGCTCTCAAACCCAAGCACACAACTACAAACACACACACACACACATCTATATACATATCCATATAATTATCGCTATTCCAGTATACATAGTACGCAAGCAAGCCGCACGAATGGGGAAAACAAAACTTTTTTTTAGAAAAGTTTCGGTTTGCAAATTAAAAAAATTGTAAGCATTGCAGTGGTAATAAAAAAAGGATGTTTGTGTATTGTTGTCCTTTCTTGGTTGGATTTTTACTTGGTAGCTCTACTTGAGAATTATAAATGTTTTGTGTATCTGTAGATGAAAATGGTAAGATATGATGCTTAAGTGGCGCCCAACGCGACGACACGACACACTATACCTAGATAGCACATTTGCGTTGATTTATTTATTATTTCGCCGCAGTCGTGCTTCTTTTTTTAGGGATGGAAAATCCGCGGAGAGTGAGAGCAACTGATGGAGAGGAGATGTATGTATTTTGGAGGTTCGTAGCCAACCATTAGGAGAATACAAATGTCGTCCTTTTTGGTTATAGCGTGGGCGTTATTATTTTCTTAATTTTCTTTTTGCCTAAGTTTTCTATTTATAGGATAGAAATGCGATGTAAATGCAAAATTGTCCTTGCCGTTAGCCAAAGAGATATTTTAAGAGGACTGTATGACATACCAATTGGTATGTTCCATTGTTCTAACTAAAGGATTCACAAGCTGATTCGTTAAACGATGAATACATATCGCCACATTTTAATTAGTTATATACCCCCCCCATTGGTTGGCTGCTGCGACACACGTTTTTATTTCACACAAACTAAATACCCAGATACATTGTCGTATATATCTATCCAAGAGATAAAGCACTGATTGGGTGTTGTGAATAATAAACAATAGTCCACTTAGTTATTTATCATCTATTTTCATATTATATGCGCACCCTATCACAGGGGACCCCAACAACGAAATCTTATTTCCCAAATCTCTGTTAACTAATTGCTTGCTCTCCAGCAAGAGTAAATATGTACTCAAGGCAAATAACTTGCAAATTTTAGCAACCTTCGGAAATTTATACAACACACCAACTAAGAGGAAGCAACTCTTGTACATGCAGCACACATCTCACATGGAAGCTCCACCCTCCATTTGGATGCTGAGCCAAACGGCGAATCATATAAACTCGCCTTCTTAATTAATTAAGCCAGTGCTTTGGGCACGAAAATAAAACTAGTACCGTTTGACGTATATGTATCACGTATAGTATCACTGGCTTGTGCTGAGGCGAGGGCTTCCATCCAATCAATGAACAAATATCAAGCAGCAGCACAGCCACCACTGTCTACCCTACATGCCTAATCAATTTTACTTACTTCACTTTGTAGTTATGTACACACATCTATACATAGCGAGATATGTATATGTATGTATACAAAAATGAAATGCCCGCACTTTCATTAGAAAAATGTTTATTTTATGAGAAACGGGAAAAGGCAGAGACCGAAGTGGGTGGCAAGGAAACGACGACTCACGGGGGTGGTAAATATGTACAGGATGTCTGTGTTATTTTCGTGTCCTTTATTGCAATTCGCTGATTTGCAGATAATTTACGCCACCAACAACCCTTGTCTAGATCGTTCATTAATTAAAAACACCCAGAATCCGCTAGTACCAACACCGGTACAACAAATGAGGAGGAGCAGATAATGTGCGGTGCGTCGTGTCTACAATTGGAGTTTAAGCATGGTGTGTCGTTCCCGACGGCATTTCGTTTTAGTTGCGACTTTTTTTTTCAAATTTTATTCGATAGCTGGATAGCTTTTACGAATTGGTGGAATCGGTGGGATTCACACTTTGAAAGGGTGGTCGGGTTGTTGATGTTCACTAGTTGTCCTTATTTTTTGAGGGAATTATCATTGATAGAAGAAATGAAGTCGATAACAGTATATTTGCAACCAAAAATATGAAAGGCAGAAGCACGGGACCGTTTTAAAACCTACACGCATTGATGCAACTTTCTACATTTTCTTGCGATTGTTTCCTGACCAATTTAATTGTAAGGCAACTACACCAACGTTTTTCAAAGCTCAATCTCTTGCGAAAGTCTCGCAAACATTCAACAGTAACAATGTCTTTCCGTTCGCATTAGGCGTTAAGCCGAATATCCTTTTTTTTTGTTGTAAAATCAAAGCTTCACACAGGCAAATGAAGGGAAAATGTATGTTTGAGGGCCTATATAGACCGTTAATGTCACTTTTTGCAAATTAAGTTGATAAAACTTGTTTCAAAAATTGTCGAATGTTTTGTACATACATATACTTTTCCTAGTGATAGCAGACAAAAGAACACAGTTTAGCCATACTTCCGAGATGTTTTGCCTTGTAAAAAGTTGGTTTTTACCGGAATATGATAATAACTGCGGTCTTGCCTTGAAAATGTCAAAACCAAGATGCGAGAAGGGCTCCTTATCGATCGGTCATCGTTTTGATTGAAATGGAATAACACCAATGATGTCAAAGGTGGTTTTGATACGAACCTTTGCAGATACTTTATGGTTTGGAACATTTATAGCTGTGGCTGATGTTACATATTCCTGAATGTAATGATTTGGTAATCATCAGAAATGTGTGTAACGCAACCTTACTCGAAAGCTTTAAAAGGATTTTTTTTATTTACTATCAGCTAAATTAAAAAGATGTATGAATCGAATGATCGATATTTTTTGGTCAAATCTAATTTGCAAGGGCCGAGGACTTATTTTATTTTAGGCGGTATTCAATTACACCAATTATCCATTTTCAGAAATCGTTTAATTTTCTTGCGAATAGCTTTTCATAGCCATTGGAACTTGAGATACAAATCTGGTACCGCCATCAGAGGAAAGAATTACATCCGCCCACACTAAAGATTGTGAGAATAAAAGCAAGTCTAGGTCTTTTTAGGAAAAACATTTTTTTTTTAAATGATAACCGACCACCTTACGCTGTTCAATCGTACACTTGTCGACAAATCCAGTCAATAGCGAGAACTCTTCAGCAGGCTCCTTTTAAAGTAGCAATTAAGTGCTTGTAAGGTGAAGGGGCTGGGCTAAGCGATATCTTTTCAAATACTGCAAATATTTCACAGATTCTGTCTTTTCAATAAAAAGAAATATTACTACCAGTGTTTTACACTTCACTTTTGTTTACTTCAAAATATCTGTTTGTTGTTATTATGTTATGGGTAAAAAAAAATTAAACGCTAATTAATTAAAATTTTGAAAATGTTGCTCGTCCCTTTATCTTCCAAGCGCTTCAATTATTATTTTACTTTTAAGGCATTTATTTGTATGTCCTCCCAAAGGAGATACACTGCCGGTTCGAACTAGTTAATCGTGACATAGCAGGATTATTAATTAATTAAAACACAAATATTTTTATTGTTCGTTATAAAGATTGATATAATAGGCTATCGCACAATTTACAATTACAAAAATATTGGCTGTAATTTAAGCTTAAGATATGAACCAACTTCTCTGTTTTAAAGAGCGAAATCTGAGGCTTAATTCTTTGACGTTTGGCAAAAAGTTCTTATTTCTGAAAATGCAGTTTTCGAAAAGACAAGTTGAAAATCGTTTGATTACTTGCAGTAAGACTTTAATACCAAACCAAATATGCGTTTTTTTTTTTACTTTTTGCCGGAAGACTAAATTATTACGAATTATTGAAGCGCTTTGTAGCCGATGGGTCTAAGCGACATTTCTGCGTTTAAAATTGTTTGATTGTAACTCTTTTGATAAAAACAATAAAAAAAAGTATAAACAGAAATTTTGAAGTAAGCAAAACCCATTCAAATAAGGTTTGGAATATTTTTAAATCGAAAAGACAAAATTTGCGAAATATTTGCAGTATTTTCAGGCAAATCAAAAAAAAAATGTCGCCTAGGACCTTCATTCAATTAATAATACCAAACGAAAGATCACAACCAAAAAAAAGTAAAATGCAATCAAAAACAAAAAAAAATCTCGACTTTTGACTCTTAAGACCTTTTTCCTTTGGTCAAAGAATTTTTCCTGAAGGAAATTTTCATAACAAAATTACTCTCGCAATAGAGAAATTTGGTTAAACTCCTGTTGGTCAATGATTGGGTAACAATTTGGTGGCATTTAGGACAATTTGTGAGCCTTAAAGAACGTATCTTAGTATTTAGGTTTTCTTCAATGTTTGTCAGCCACCATCAGATGTATTTTTTTTTGTACTATGTGAGTTTAAAACTATAAAACATTTTGAAAAGGCATTTGGATGAGCTTTGATTAGGTAAATATACTTCTTGCCATATGGATCTACAAATTCGTGAGCCTTCAGACGTATTTTACGAAGAAAAAAAACTTATTTTCCAAATGTACATGTTTATTGGACAACATCGGGTGAATTGTTCTTTTACCAAGCGATTCTTAAATCATGCTCGGATAAACCTAATTTGAAAAGACATTTTGATTTTGATTCCCCTAATGCTGTACGAATTTGTAAGCCTTAAAAAAACGTAGTTTTCGAAAAAGTGTTAACTCCATATAAGTATGAGTTTAAAAAAAGTTTTCTTCGACTTATAATCTTATTTGCGCGTATTTCTGGTATGATTTGCTTAAAAATCGAGTCTCTGATATGAATAATTTGATAAGATTTTTTTTTTGATAAATTTAGATGTACCTACTGCCTCTAACGATGTTAATATTAACTGCCCTATTGATCTACGAATTCATGAGCCCTAAAAACGCATGTTTTTGAGACACGTATTCTCGTTTTTGTGCGTTTGTATAAGACAACATCAGGTGTTAAGTTCCTTTCTTAACTTTTAAACGATTAATAAAAGCATTTTGCAGCATTTAAATGGTTAGTTCAACCAATAATGAAATAAACGAAACTGTCCTAAACGCTAAATATAATTTTGCCATTCTAGAGATACTGATTTGGTTTATGGTTTTTAGAGCTATGTTTCTATAAGTTTTAATTCATATACCTACGACGCATTCATTTTTCTGGTTATTTTGGATTAAATCGATGCTTAAATAAAACTTAACAACAATAAAACGTAAATTTGACGTTTTTAAGCAAATCTTTGGTATCCCACATTTCAACTTATTTGTCTCAATCATCTCTGCCTCCAACAGATCTCCCTTTATGACCAGACTCTTATCTCATGTACATTAGCTGCTGCACAAATAACTTAGGACTTTCTTCACCAAATTTAAACCAACAAAAGTAATTTGCTACTGAAAACATCTAACAACCCGACCATGTCTTGTGTTTTTTAAACCTTCCGACATCATTTTGATGATTATCAGTTCATATTCAGAACGAATAGGTAACATCAGCCACAGCTCGGTGGTTCAGTGCCAAGTTATAGAATCTATCTAACTATTAATGCAACTTTCAGCTAAGAAGATATGCTGTCCGGCTTTTAATTCATAAACACCAATGTGGGTAGATTTTATATATTTTAGTTGTTTCCCTATTAGAAAACCAAATTAAACTGGAAATGCTCATTCTCAAGCCAGTTTGCTTTTTTTTCTCGTCTATTCCAAGTGTTTTATCTCGTCGAGACAATTTTTTTTTTTCGATTTGTTACTTTATGCTTATTTATTAAGATCATCATTATTTAAATTAACAAACACTGTATATAATTAAAATAGCGAAACAAACAAAAAAAAATAATCAATGAAATGGAGAAAAAAAAATTCATTCAACAAGTTTTTATTCATTCGTGGGATTTGTGAAAATAAGCGACCAAGCTTTTGCGAAGAAAAACATATCAAATAGTGACACACAATCTATTCAGCGAGAGAGGTGCTGCTCGTTGTTTATGGCGTTTAATAAATTTTTATTTTCTACCAAATAAACATATTGATGGAAAAACAAATTGTCAATATGTGATGATGGTTTGAAGACTAAAGTCGACCGTTGCGATTAATTTTAATAAATAACTTTGGTTAGGTCGTCACGAATCAACTGTTTGGAAGCACTTTCTAGCAGGAAATCCTTGGACTTTGTTTTGATATGGTTGTGGCTTATTATGATTTATCGATTAAAACTTCTCACCCACCAAAGATTGATATATGTAGGTTTAGGCTCTGTATTGGTTTTGCTGTTGGTGACATATGTTTGTCATTTGAAAGTCTCACACGAAAATGGTTACAAAAGCCTACTATTACGGCGTTATTTCTGAATTCAATTTTCGGAAAATATTCATCAAATATAATTTCGTTCAAAATTTTACTGGTTTTCCACGAAATGCGGTCTAATTTCGACTGAGTGATCCAAAGATTGATGGATGTAGGTTTATCACCTGAATTGCGTCTGCCGTTAATGTCATATGTTTTGTCATTTGAAAGCGCCGCAGAAATGAAAGTCTCACACGAAAATGGTTTTAGAATCTAGATATAGCGACTGTAATTAGTTTTAAAGAACAGCGCTACCCACTACGGTGGTAATTCAAATTTCAAAACATAAATTTTACAAAATATGAACCAACGCAATTCCGGGCAGAATTTAACTTATTTTTCAGGGAATGCGTTCTGATTTCGACCGATTGATGCAAAGATTAATCGATCGTAGTTTAGGTCATGTATTGCCTTTGCTGTTAGTGTCATATGTTCTGTTATTTGAAAGCGCCGCAGAAATGAAAGTCTCACACAAAAATGGTCACAGAAGCCGTATTTTTTTTTTTAAAGATGAGCATTATCTACAGCATTATTTCTTAACAGAATTTTTGGAAAATATTCATCAAATATCAGCCACAAAAAATGAAAATCTCACACAAAAATGGTTACAAAGGCCACTGTAAACACGAACATTATCTACTGCTGTTCTACTTCGGCAGTATTTCTTAACAGAATTTTTTGAAAATATTCATCAAATATAGTTCCTTGCAGAATTTTACTAGTTTTCTACGGAATGCGGTCTAATTTCGGCATATTTATCCAAATATTGATGGATGTAGGTTTATCACCTGAATTGCCTCTGACGTTAATGTCATATGTTCTGTCATTTGAAAGCGCCGCATAAATGAATATCTCATACAAAAATTGTGACAGAAGCCACCACAATTTTTTTTTTAAAGACGAGCTTTATCTACCGCTGTTCTACTACACCCGTGTTTGAAACGCCAAACCCGAATTTTACAAAATACGAACCAAATGAAATCCCGTACAGAATTATACTTGTTTTCCACGGAATGTGGTATAATTTCGGCAGATTGATCCGAAGATTAATGGATCTAAGTTTTAAGTTCATGTATTGCCTTCGCCGTTAATGTCATATGTTCTGTCATTTGAAAGCGCCGCAAAAATGAAAGTCTCACCCAAGAATGGTTACAAAAGCCACTGCAAATACGAGCATTGACTACTGCTGTTCTACTACGGCGTTATTTCAAAAGAAATTTTTGTTGGAAACCATCAACTAAATAATATGCCGTGCAGAATTTTACTGATTTTCAAAGAAAAACGGTATACTTTCAGCAGATGGGTTTTCACAATTTACAACTTTATTCATACAACCATCCGTATTCTTAAAATATTACATACGATAACTGCCACTCACTTGCCACCACCCCCACTTAAAAAAACACACCGCGTTCATAGCTCACAAAATAAAAAAAAATAAAACAAAAATGATACGAGCTTAAAAGATATTGTTAGTCGGTAACGGAGAAAGAAAAGCATCATTTTTCAATCATTCTCAGAGTTTGTATTTATACGATTTTGATTTTGAAAAATGATAGAATTCAGGTAATAGGACTTGGAAATAAGAAGGAGATGGACCATGATAAACTATTTGCGAAATATTTGATTAAAAATTAAATAAAATTTCGCTTACGTTTTGTTGCTTGTCCAAAATTCCAAAAACTTGCTAGCTGGGTGGTTTAATATCCTTTTTCGGTTTATTGTTGTTTGTTTTGTTTCGTTCACTTTAGCATTAATATTTGCATCTCCATATTATTTATTTTTTTGTTAAATTTTCATTACTTGTCGGGCACTTTAATTGATTTTTTTTTTTTTTTTGTTACAAATATATATGTGTATATATGTATTTATTTTTTTTTAATAAAATTAAGATAGGAACTTTAGATACTTTAATTGAAAAAAAAAATAGCAATAATTTTATATTTCACATAGTCGTGCACACACAATATATTTCTTTTGTTATGTTATCTTTTTTTTTAATTTCATATAATTTTATTATTTTAAACAGAACAAAAAAATTAACGTTATCCTGAAAAGAGGAAGAAAAATAGCACAAAATTGTAGTTAATTTGTTGACACTTTTTCGCACATAAATATTATCATTATCCATTTCATTGTTTGGCATTTGTTATTATTTTTTAGAGATACATATTTTGTTAATTATAAAAATAAAATCCATTTCATTTGTCCGCAGGTATGCAAAAAGTGTGTGTGATTAAAGGGGTTCGCGCGCGGTGACAATTGACACATCGAGACCACGGCAAAGACAACGACGGCGGCGGTCCGAAAGCGCTTTTGAAAATAACTCTTCGATCATTACCCTTATGTTTATGGTGTTGCGCGAAAATGAAAATAAAGTGCCAAATAAAAAAAAAATAAAAAAAAAATAGGAAGCAACACCAAAAACAAATTAAGGAAAACAAAAAATAGAGTACTAGCGAAATATAACTAGAAAATTACACATATAGAATATGCACAAATGAGAGTAGATAGTAGAAGGTACCAACACCACACTGTCTACTGCTGCTACGCCACACACTAGGCGGTGAAGCGACAACACTGCTGAGAGTTGTCGACGACGCGAAGAAAGATACGAGAAAAAAAAAACCAACACACTGAGCAGTAATAATAAATAAATAAATGAATTCTCGCGAGTAGCGAGCGAGCCTACTAAAGGGCCTGATAAATTGTGAAATCGAACACACACCCATACACTGGTACACATATGTTTAGCGAGGCGAAAGAGCAAGGGAGCGCAGTTGCGCATACTCTTTGAGGGTGTAGTTCTCTTCGGCTGGGTCAAACTGCAAACATACTGAAGAGAGCGAGTCGCATTTCTCGTTTCGCATTCCCTTAACACCTGAGAGCAGAAACAATAGCCTGTCTGTAGTGGTGTGCGTGTTTATATTGGATTCAGATTTCGGATAATGACAATGCGAGTGGTTCGAAATACTGCTAGCGCACCGGGGTCCGTACGTCTGAGTTTCCATTCAAATTGCAATTTTTTTTTTGTAATCATCGGAAACGAAAAGTTACCTTTTGCTGTGTTGATGATGGGAGCGACAGATGGTATATCTGGTTGGTGTGGGCCTTTGCCGATGTTTTGATAGATTTTTGATAATTTTTTTGTCGATATTTTTACCGAGATAGGATTGAAGTTTGTAGGTAGTTTGGTCAGTTGGAGAAAGAAAGCGATTTCAAGTTGAAATTAAACAATTCTGGGGCAATGAAGGTGCATGTGACACAAACGAATATTTTTTTGTATTTTCACCGAGCAGATAGCTGCATTTTGCATTATTTTATGGTAAATAGGATTGCAGTCGGTTGTAGGAAGAAACCGATTTCAAGTTGAAATGCCAAAATTCGGCGAAAACGAAGGTGCATCTGACAAACGAATATTTTTTTGTTTACCGAGCAGTTAGCTGCATTTTGTATTTTTATGGTAAATAGGATTGAAGTCGGTTGTAGGAGGAAACCGATTTCAAGTTGAAATTACAAAATTCGGGACCAACGAATATTTTCGATATTTTTAACCGAGCAGATAACTGAATTTGGATTTTTATGGTAAATATTAGTGAAGTCAGTTGTAGGAAGAAACCGATTTCAACTTGAAATTACCAAATTCGGGGTCAACTAATATTTTTTGTATTTTTACCAAGCAAACAGCTGTATTTTGTATTTATATGGTAAAAAGGATTGAAGTCGGTTAGAGAAAGAAACAAATTTTAACTTGAAATGCCAAAATTCAGATTCAACGAAGGTGCATCTGACATACGAAAACAAAAACACTTTCCAAGTGAAGTTATAATTGGCATGCAAGTTTGATTTTTATTATACTTTCGGAATGAAATCACCCCACGATTCAATGAAACAATTTTCCACTTTTTAGTGAAAAAAGTCACAATCAAGTGATAACGGCTATCATTTTAGGATGTTTTTTTGCTAGACTTGATCTGTCGGAAGGTGTAAACATCTCTTGCGGTACTCAGATTCATCTACAAATATATCGTACTAACAAAAGTTACTTCCGAATGATTAAAGATGCATGAATCTCAATTTGATTGGCATTGGTCTATCGTAAATCTTAAAACTCTCATCAGGGATGCAATTTCGGTGAGAACATGTGTCAGTGCCGCCTTTATTTAGTGTAAAAATCCTAATTCGCTTTTTGTTAATTATACACTGAGTACCCCTTACAATTCCAGCTTGATTATGCCTACAGTTAGAATATACTTTTCAATTATAATCCGCTAATTATCCACATATAGATATCCTTCGAAACTCGAAACTCTGATCACCGCACAAGAGTCAAAACCGTTGTCATCGATTCAACTGTCACCAATACACTTTTTTTTTTTTTTAAAACCATTTCAGTTATTTATATTTGATTGCGTATCCTTTTCGCAAATCGTTAATGTTTCACACATCACTATATCGCACATCCAGGCGGTCAATTTAAATTGCATGTTCACACTATTGCTCAACAATCATTCAAATGATTTATTAATTAATTTTTTGTTGTTGTTTAAACATACGCGATAAATATGAATAAAATGGAAATTATTTCTTAGGGAATAGAAATTTATGAACTCGTTACAAATATAAATGGAAACAACGGCGGAGTTAACGACGGCTATGACCGCAACGACACGACGATCAAAAAACGACGACGGCGTTATCGTTACCCGTCAATGGAGTGAAGCGATTTCGGAAAAGGTCGGAAGAGGTGACGATTACCTTCTTCTGCTTGTTCGTGTTTTTTCCAACTTCCATCCACATCCAACACGACGACGATTTGTGTGTGGTGCTCGTCGCTCGAGCTCTGTACTCGCTATAGTGGCAGGGCAGTGCCTGTGCGGTGTGCCTTGCTAGCAGTGCTTGTGCCACAGTTTGAGCGTGTGTACATGTTTCGTACGGATGGATGCGGGGAGAGATGGTGAAATTTAAGTGTTGTATCTACCATTCTCTCTCTTAATCAGGCCCGTACAATACAAGTACAATACAGCAGATCGAAAATTAGTGGGAAATACATTAAAAATTATTTTATGTCTCTTTTTTGCGCGTGTTTTTCCGCAACCCGAATGCGAGTAGGAGAACTAATGCAAAATAAAAAGTTGGGGTGTTGCCAAAGCATGTGTGTGGGTATTTGTTTGCAAATTGAATGAATCCACCGTTTTTTTTTTTTTTTTCTGCTAATGCCGTGAATTCCAATTAAGCATGGGGAATTATATGTTTTTTTGTTGTTGTTTTTTTTTTTTGGCTGTGTGGGTAAGGCTGGTTATTGAAATCAGTGTAAATGAACGGCTCATAAGCACACATAGGGTAGATAAGAGTCGCAGAGCATCACCTTTTTACCGAGAGATAATTATACACTCCAATAAGCCGCACACACACGCAAACCAACTTATGTAGGTATGATTTAAGCCGCGTAGAACACAGGCGCAATGCATTTAAATAAAGTGCATACGGGCTGTGTGAGAAGACTGCCAGTGCCAGAACGGGATGGTAAGCATAAACAACAATTTAAATCACAGCACATTTTTGTGTGGTGAAAAAGAGCGATTTACATCCAGTGCAAAAAAAAAAAAAATACAAAAAAATGCGTAAATGAAGAGAGAACGTTATGGGGCAAAACAGGTACATTATTATTTTTGTTCGCAGTTATATTTTGTGAGAGAGTGTGGGTATATTAATCCAGTTATAGCTTATAGACGGTATAGAGAAGAGAGAAAGAACTAGTAAAATGTTGGCCGCTTTATAGGAGAAATATGAAAATGAGAGCCCTGTATTAAGGGAGTACTGGAGTTGGATATGGATTAGTGTGTGTGTGTTTTTTTTTTTTTGTTTATTACGGTTGGCATAAGGAAGGGTCCCAAAGGATTGTGGTTGCTGCTTTTTTTCGCCATGAAGTAGACTTTTTATTTTTTTTTGTTTCCTTGGATTGTGTGTTTTTTTTTGTTGCAGATAATTTTGATTGCAATTTACCATTCCATTGTGCATTGCTGGAATTGAAGAAATTCTCATGAAAGATGGAAGAAATTATTCGAATGTTGTTTAAATTACAGGGATAGGACAGTTGTTACCTGTGTTTTCCTATTGGACATGTTTTTTTTAGTCCTTAGATGAAAAATCTCATGGTTAAGAAATGTGTGTTTTATTTTAATTATGGAAAAGCTACATAAATAGATATTTGGCCATATGAATTGACGTTGGAATAGAAGATTTAATCGCAAATGCATATTGGCTGAAAAATCACAACTCGAAAATCACATGAACAGCGTTGAGATAGACATTTCTTATTTTAAATCACAGGTTCTACTAAAATGTAGGTTTCCATGTGCTTTTGAATTGGAAATGCTTGACGGTTGTTGTGTAAGTCGATAGTTGACACTATATCCAGTCAATTTGCAGTGTTAATCAGGTCTATCGCGAATAAATTTTCAGCAATGTAAATCAGATTGCTGAATGGAAACAATTGGACGGTAAAAATTATTCGCGAAAGGATTGAATACGTTCCTTTGGGGAAAAAATGGTTTGTGATTTTATTTAGACTAAAGTTTTGACAAAACTCTTCGCAAGACAAGAGGCTCATATTTAAATTTGCACGTTTAACATAAATTTGTGGCGCAACAATCCCAGAGCCATGTGTTCGTGTGGACTTCTTGCGAGATTGCGGGACCTCCTGTTTTATGCCGACTCTGAACGGTAAAATTGAGATAAGCTATTTCTGACATCTGATAGCACTAGGATGATTTGTCAGGTGAATACGAAGGAGGGTCAGTGAGAAATCATTTTAGGTGTTGCTACGGCTGGGAATCGAACCCAATCATTCTGCGTGCAGTTAATTGTACTAACCATCGCGCCACTGAATAAATACAAATTTTTAGCGTAACAGGCTAGCTAGTACCCAGGGCCGAACTTTCTCACAACCATTCATGTGTGCTTGTGAATTTCTTTAACGACGGTGGGGCCTCCTGTTTTATGCCGACTCCGAACGGAAAAGTTGATATAAGCTATTCTTGACAGTTGATACTACTCGGATGATTTGTCAGATCATCACGAGAGGAGGCCCAGTGAAAAATTATTGTTTCTAGTGCTGAGAATCGAACCCAGACCTTCTGCGCGGTAATTAAACGCACTAACTAACCATCACGCCACTCAGCCCGTCAATATTTGACGATTGCGATAGTTTATGCCAAACATCGGAGGTAAGTATCTGGATTTAACTAATTGGGTCTTCGTATGTTGATGTGGACTTAATATTCAATTATTAAATTTTGTTCAGTTGTTTGCCGAAATTAAGTACCAAAAATATTGAAAATTTCATTACAAGGTTCCCAACTTCTGTTCAATTTATTTCTGCGTTCTGTGCCTTGCCTATGTCTTACAAGTGACGCAACATCCAAAAATATGCAAAATAACTTTAGAGACGAAGTAACGTTTTGTTTGTCATTTAATTTGTGGCGATCATTGCCAAGGGTTGTCAGTATTTTGTTTTATTGTTTGAGTGACGAATCATAAAAATATGCCAAATAACTTTGTGGTGACAGTTAATGACGAAGTTGGTCATGAATTTTTTTTTTTGCAATCAAACACATGGTCTGTCAACATTTGCTTGTTGTTATTTTTCGCAATTTTTGTAATTTTTGACAACAACAGGGTTCTCCAACTCTAAGGGAATGTAATTTTAATTAGAGACACTTTTACCGACGCAATATTCAACTAACCAACTGTTGCCTGGCTTACAACCATCAGCAAATGGCTAGATAGTTGAATCAATAAGTTGTCACAAGCTACCCTTGGTGGTATAAGGAGTTAAATAGCAAATCAAGAAAATTGCATATGAACTAAAAGACGGCTACAACTGTTTGTGGGTTTCAATTTTGTTTGCTACCAGAAGAGCAGATAGTAATTCAATATCTATCGGTAATAGCTAGAAAATAACAACACCTTGCGTTGGCAATACTATCATAAAGTTAAGCACATTCAACCTCATGTGAACAGCACTGCCCGTGAACCTGAACTCGGAAGTCACATTATATCACTCGAGTCTGCAGTTCTCATCGATTTCCCTTGACCCAGTTGAAAGCACCTTTAGCTGAATGATATAAAAATCTGATTGACACATAAACTTTTATACGCGTTACGAGCATGTGTAAAAAAAAGATATTAGCTAAGTGCAAAGGAATGCGTGGCAGTGGACGTTTTGAATCACCTACTATCACCCTTTTCGCGGGTAGATGGAAATTTATCGCAAGACACTATGAGGACCGTCGGCACGTGCTTACAGTAGTGTGGGATTTTTACTCACTATCCCTGGATACTTTGCTCTTATCAATTGCAGGTTAGTCGATTTTAGGTGCAGCATTAATAGCGAATGCTAAGAATGCTAAATCCCTGAAAACGTCGTGCTAATACCGACGGGTTCAGAACAGAGGAATATAATAGTGCAGGAGTTTTTCTCCGGCTGGACGATTCTTGAAATAAATTGCACCAAGATAACTCTTAAACTATCGAGGTATTTTGTGGTGCATTTAGAGTGAATGTGCTTCTTAGTGTCTATTTTACGTCTTCTTGGTCATTGTAGCATGTTCCACGTGGAACGAATGAATGTGAAATGTCGTATTCCAAGGATTTTAGTATTTTGTCAGACAGTCAAGGGACTTTCAAAATGATATAGCCTGCCGCTCACCTCTTAAAGAGATTGTAGAGCAGCTAAATATTCATCCTTGAGGAAGGCACGTTTCAGAAAATTGTAAAACATGGAAGTACATCCATCATTTCTCCAAAACAGTACATTTGGTATTTACATTTTGGCACATGAAAACTTTTTTTTTTTTGCAAAGGTTCAAGGAAGCGGCTGTACCACGTGAAAGAACACCAAACTGACTTGGTCCGAGGTGGGTCTAAAACGGTCTGAAATCTCGCTTAATTGTCCAGTACTTTTTTTTCTAGGTGTCATCCCTGGACGATGATGGTTGGGTGTTGTAGAACGAGGGGTAGACTCCGAATGAATGAATGAAATCTCTTGACAATATATACTGAGTAAACACGCAATGTGACTTGGAATTTATAAAACTTAGAACCGCATGAGCTAGAAGATGAGTAGAGAAGATTCCTTTTAAGCCGTCTGGTACACAAAGCGAAAGCTTCACCCTGCAGGCTGCTGCTTAAAGCAAAATTAGGTGTCCATTAGGTGTGCCAAAAATTGGTGGTTGAATAACAATTTTTAACGAAGAGACAAAGTATTACAAAAATTCTACGACCTGATTTTTATGTAGAGGTAGACCGAAGGTTACGTTCTCTTTAAGCAGATAAAAACCTTTCTGGAAATTTTGATACGGATCAGATGGCTTTTTCAACCAGTTTAAGGCCCCACAACCAGCCGGTGCCGAGTGAAACATTTCGGAGGGCTTCTAATGACAAAACTTTTAGTTCGGAATTTTCGCCAGACTTTTAGAAAAATTGGGTCAAAATGTGTGGAGATGGAAGCAACCTAAACAGTAAGACTGATCATGAACATGCATTCGGTGGCAATGAAATCAATTTTTCCATAACTCCAGGTTTAGGTTTTGAAAAGAGTGGAATGGTGACATTTTCTCGTCTCCATAACTTTTACAGAGGTTGCAATAATAACTCCGTAAAGGCTATGGGGACGATATGATGCCTAAGGTTCACCATACCACTTTTTTCAGGACTTGAATGATCCTTGAGCGAGTTTGCACTAAAAAATATAAATATAAATTTTTTTTTGGCTTAACAGGCTCGTTAGTACCCAATGCCTAACATTATCTTACAACCATTCAAGTGCGCATGTGTATATGTTGCACAATGGCGGTACCTTCTGTTTTCTGTTTTATTTCAAAAAATTTTGGGATATCATTAGGCTAACATCTCTGCGGATATCTGATAATTTAAGTGACTATAGGAGGATATTTGCTTCGTCCAGTTAACTCATCTCTCAAACCCTATAAATGACATTCTGATATTAAGATTTCGAGTTGATGCTCGCAATTCGTAGGGCTGATTGTAGACGATTTCTTTGTTGAGAATGCTAGCTTATCAAAACTATGCTCTTGTGCTCCATTAAAACTTATTCGCCAACAAATTTGAATGAACTACATAGGAATAGGATAACACCAGTTCAACACCTACTAGTGGACATTCCAATATGGAATCAATTTTTCCTCTACATCTTCCATACTGAACTGTCAATATCAACTTCAGTCGAGGTCCAAATCCAGCAAGCTCCCAAACACCCTACTCATTTGCCCCAAAAGAGAGGAATCCCTTCAACATCACCCATTTATCCGTATTCGTATTCGTACATCGTACTTATGCGGTGTGTTCGCATAACATAGCCACACATCCAACCCACACCTTCAATTTCTCACACGCGATACAAGCTGTGTGCCGGTGTGCGCTCCAAAAGAGAACAGCGAAATTAATGCATAATGGTCTCGCGATTCTTTAGTGGTTTGCGTTTGAGTAATAATAAAACTATAAGACTACAAAAAAAAAAAAAAGAGCGAGCGCGTCGAGTGAGACAGAGCAAGACCAATGTTGCAGTGGACAAGAGATACCCGATAAGCTTCCATTTAGGACCTCCACGGTGCGCTATCGATTGCTTTCTCCAAAGAAGAAGAACCAGAAGCAGAAGCAGCAGCGGATCCAATATCACGACGAAGTGGGAGAGCCTCTGCAACAACGATGAGCATCGGCCTTAATGTATTTTAATTGAAACAAAACATTTGTCTTTCTGTTGTCTCTCTTTTATATGTTTCTGCTATAGTTGTCGTTGTTTTTTTTTTTTGTTTTTCATTTTTATGCTTTTTTGCTTTTAATAGACTAAAAGCCCGGCCCACAATTATTTTTTTTTTTATCGTGCTCCATACACAGCATACTGCTGCTGAAGTGGGGATTCTAGGCGACAGATACAAAAAATTAAAACAATGGATTGCATCCGAAAAACAAAAGGAACAACAACAAAGCAAAAAGCAGAAGAAACCAGCGAACTTGTAAAATGTAGGATAAGGTAAGGACTGGCTGTGGCTCTTACTCGTTCACTTGTACCAACGCTCATTTACTAAAAACATTGCAAAGACTCACCATGTGGCTGGGAATAACCAATCAGAGTTTTTTATATGGGATGCGCGGCGTATCTTCTTGGTTTGTGTTGATTTTTATATTAATTAGGTTTTCGTCCTTTGGACGCCCTATTCACGCAGGCAACTCCAATGAGGGGAGTTAAGGGTCGAAAATTAAATACCAACACAAACAGGGGCACATGCTCTGAGAGTGAGGTTGGTGTCGGTGTCGTTACTCGTTACTCGTTACTCGTTGTCGGTGTCAGTTGGCTTGGATGCTACTCTATGTGGTGTGCTGCTCTCCTCTCTCAAAGCACACATTCAAGTTAATTTGGTTCCCATTTTCCAACGTTGAAAAAAAAAGAAAAATGAAAGAAACTAACAATAAATAACAAAATCAAATTTGGCCAATCAGGAGATTTTGCAATGCTGTCTTTGTACCAAGGAGTAGAGCGAAAGGAGCATAGGGATATGTGGGTGGCTGCAAGTGTTGCAGTGCGAAACGACCAACCCTGACCACCCGAAATGCACAGCTCCAAGAGAAAGCTCCACGAACGTCACTGATACAAATGTTTTATTCATGTGATTAGTGTAAATGAGCTCGACTGGTGTAGGAACTTGTTGGCGGACTTTGCCACCGGGAGCATTTTGTTACATGTGTCCTGGTTTAGTAGGATGTAGGATATCATTAAACATTGACAGGCAACTGCTGAAAATATATTCCTGTCATTCTGATACTGTTGTGGTTTTTTAAAGCCACCATCTTAGTATGAAGGGCTGCACGGTTTGTCAACTCTTCGAAAACACGTCAAAATTTATTATGATTGATATTCTGTTAAATTTAATAATTTCATGCGTGAGTCAAACCCACACGCAGTTTTAGTCATAAATTCCTGCACCTCGACGAGATGCAGTTATTAAAACAGAGATGCAGATATTAAAACAGAGAGAGAGAGAGAGAGTATTCCATTTAGATGCAGGACCTCGCCTTAAGGGTAGTGCACAATTAAAATCCGACTTCAAGCAGAGCACATCTGAAGGTAGCTAGTCCGAATTGATAATGGAGATTATGTTGATTAAATGGCCGTATCGCCGAAGGAAGAAGTTATAATAACAGACACATCGTTAAATTTGTGGGAATGCAAATCGAAGATGAATAAGATATTTCCACCCACAAAACAATTATCATCGATAGGGTAAACAGAATTTAAATATTTTCTCTGATCATTGGTTAGTTGAAGTGGCTCTTAGGGTTAATAAATTCAGTTGCGAAGAGAATTACAAATATTTTTACAATCACCCCTATCGAGGTACACCTTCGTCGATTTGAATCGGAACTCAATTTGCTTTCGAGATATCTGTTGAGTAACAAAAAAAATTAAAAATCATACAATCGCGTTCGTTTAGTTCCGCAGTAATTCTTCATCTTGGACCACGTCGTAGGAAATTTAACGGATAGCTGTCAAAAATTGTTGACTTAAAGCTTATTACCGATGCGGGATCATGTGCGTAACATTTTGTCGGAAGATCTGTTCAAAATCCTAATCGGAAGTCACATCCCGGTAGAAACCTTCGTCCGAAAGAATACCTTGATAGGGGAGAATACGTACCAAGAGATTGCCACCACATATCACCATCTCCAACAAAAAATGCCCTACGAGTTGAAAAAAAATCCCCTAGGTCACTATCCCCGCCAGATTGTCTTGGGGAAATAGCGATTTGCAAAAACGTTTCGAATCGTTTAAAGCAAACAGCATCAGACTAACAAAAGAAGAAAGTAAAGGATGTCAAGGATACAGTGGAGGCCGATCCTCTGACTTACCGAATGATGTTCAACCTCGTTATATATGCTTGGCAATAGATTCGACAAAGGATTTCATATTCATTTCAGCCAATTACACACCTATGACCCGTTGCTGTATTTGTTGTCTGACAGCCATAAATTATAAGCAAGATACCTCAACCTAAGCTTGTACAGTCTTTTTATTTAAATCATCACTGAGAAGCTTAACCAATATTAGATGTTGCTTCAGAATTCTGTCACATTATTTGTGAGTCACAGTAAGGATATTGGCAGAATGGTTGATATTAATGCAACAGATGTTTGGAGAGAAATGGACCTAATGTGCTGAAGAGCTATTGGCAGCCACTTTAACCTAACCGAACCTAGAGATTGCGATACGGTGAGGTATCTTTCCACAAGAAGAACCAACTAAATGTTAGAATCGCCTAATTAAAAAACGTGGTCCGTTTCGCAGGCAATGATATGTGGTGTCTGGTCAGGATGGACTCCATGAATTCAAAACTTTTGGCATGGAGGCGTTTATGCAAAAGCGTAGAAAGTGGGACCTGAAGCTAAAGAAAGGATTATTAATGGGTTACTCTTCACTCATCCAAAGGCTATCGAATCTGGATACCAGCAACTGGAAAGTAATAGATTGCCTGAGACGTCAAATTCAGAGACACAGAGCTGCCTGATCAACAAAACAAGGAATTGAACGATGATTTCTTTGAAGCAGGGGTGTTTTGTCTGCGAGTGGTAACGATGACCAATACCAAGGAACTACGAATGGAGAATGTTTTCAACGTTTCTATTCCGTTGATACATCGACTACGCAAAAGAACAGAAGCTGAACCGGGAACTTTTAATTTTGTGGAAAAACATGTTTTTGTTAACCAAGAAGAGCCAACAAGTTACAAAGCTGCTATTTCTTGCAAAAAAGTTGTAAAATCCATAAAATTCATACCTAGGATATAATATCTCGTCCTATGGATAGGAACATTTTTGGTATCAGATGGGTGTACAAAATAAAGGATCTAGCTAATGGAAATCAGTGGTATAGAGCGTGACTGGTTGCACTGCGTATGGAATCGGTTATGAAGAAACCTACAGCCCTGTTGAGAAATTAACTTCGATTCGTTGGATTCTTGCTGTATTGCAGCTAACAAAGGACTTGTGTCGATCCAGTTGGATGTCAAAACTTCATTCATATAAGGCGATATCACTTAGGAGATCATATCTATGCATCAGACGGAAGGTTTCGTGGACGGCACAAACAAGCTTTGCATGATACAGAAGAGTTTATATGAACTGGAATGGGTACTGGAATCAGAAGCTAACGTTAGCCCTCAAGTATTTCAAAATGGATTCCTGCATTTCTTTAACCAACAGACAACAAATGCAGAACCATACTCTGGATATATACATCGATGATGGATTGGCGTCTACGGTGAAGAAGGATGATGATATCTCCAGATGTTGAATTTTTTCAAAGAAAGTTTTGAAATCACTGAGTTAGGAGCTGGTAACTTTCTTGGGATGGAAACCTCAACCAAAGATGGAGGTGCAATAACTTTGGGCCAATCACTTTATATTCAGCGCTTATTAAGGCGATTCAACATGAGTCACTGTAAACAAGCGTCGAATCCAGTGGACACTTTTTGTCTGTAGAATCTGGATCTGGCGATCAAAGAAGCTCTATCCTGGCTGAAAGAGAATGTAATATCTACCAAGGATATTAGCATTTTCTGGTAGCTTGATGTGCCAGGAAGACTGTCACATATTTTAAAGCTGAAGTTCGGATCGATCATAATCATGTTGCGGAATCTGCGGAACCTAAATTGTTCAACAGTACTCGGTTGTTCGAAACCAAACTGATGAACAATGTGATCAAGGGAAATATCAGAGGAGAGGAAGTCCTTATCCCACGAATAACGATTATTCCAGCTAATGTAACATTCCAACTCCAGCGGATTCATTTCCCCGTTCGATTGGATTTTGCGATGACAATCAATATATCGCAGGACCAATAGTTGCGGAATTAATATTGAATTTCCGTGTCTTCGCCTGTTTGCGTGTTGACAAACCGTCTTCGTTGTTTGGTTTTGCGCCGGAAAACCAATCGAAAAACTTTGTTTATGCTTTTGCTCGCATCTGATTTCGATTCCATTCCATCAAATTGAAATCCGAACAATCGCGGTGGTTAATTGCCACTCTGGAGTTTATCTGAATGCGTTTAGTTTGGGCGAGATGCAAGGTCGCAGTTCCTTTTAAAGGTCTCTCGTAGATCTGGGATTGTTCTGTACATACATTCTAGCATACCTTGCTGAATCTTCTTTTATGTTTCCGTGAAAGCAGAAAGCATATGTCGCTATGAAACAAAATGGTTTCCGAAATCTGGATCATCCATATGCAATGGATTGTAATAAAATTTATCGCATCTCTGTAGATTGATTGTAATTTAGTGGATCAAAAGTCATATCCTTTAGAAAAATATTAATGTGAGTGAGATAAATTTGAGGTTAAGAAATACAATACGCAGCGCCCGAAAAACCCATTGACCTTGCCCTATTGGTAGATCAAAGTCAAGCGCATTTGTTTCAGCTTCAGCCTACAACAAGAGGTCCACGGCCTATTGCAAAACTTCCTTTATTCCCGATTTCTACTTGTACCCATATACGTAAATGCTGACGTGGCCAATTTCAGGATAATACTTCATTTTGCCACATTTCCTATGGCTTAACACATACTCCCACCCACCCTTACGAATGAGCCCCATCAACATATACAAATCGGAGAAGTAAAAAGAACCCATCAGCTAGAAAGAGACTACGAAAAAGGAAAGTATAAAAGGGGACAGAATTAATAAACATACTTCCGATTGCCACCCATTAGAAAACAATTTTTATATGCAGCAGCCGCCCCCCAAAAACCCCCAAAAATATGTTGGTACATATATTCATATGTGGTAGGTATGCGAGCGAATGAAAAGGACTCATTCGGGAGGTTGACAATTAAAAAACTTTACCTATTTGCTGCAAGATTTCCGTGGGAGTGAGGGACACAATGAGAGCAGCATAAAAGTCTCTCCCATGTACCTAGGGGTAGGTGTACATGAAATAAGCCCTTGTATGGGAAACATTTTATATCATCAAATGCCGCACCGCGCCGCAATTCTTTCTCTTTTTCGCCCTTTGCACATCGAGGATTGTGTGTGGGTGACAGTGACAGAGTTAACCCTTTTCGCATAAATTCATTCCTAGTATCGCCCATACAAATGTACCTACATCATCCTGGCGATATCAATATCGCACACCACCCACTTATCCACGCGTCGCATCCATCGTGTGTTGTGTCGTTCCACCCTGGGCCGGGGGGACCAGGATTCAGGATAATGGGCACCATCTTCATTATGGAATTTTCGTTGTACATTCCTCCCATTATTACCTACCTACCTGTTTCGCCTTCTCTTCCCCGCCTTCTTCATACGATAGGTATATATTTGTTCCTTCTTGTTTCCCCTGAAATATTGTCGCGCACAACCCTTTTGTACCATTTTATCCTTTTCTCTTTATTTCATTCGCCTGCGATAACAGTATTTTTCGGGGCTTCCCTCGCTCATTCATTTATTTAACTTTTGCACGTGAGATCAACAACAAAATAATCAAGACGTCGACGAAGACACTAGCAGCTTAGCAACGTAGGTATAGTTGATTTTCTAAGGGTGCTCCCACCCCCTCGTCATCATCGTCGTTCGAAGAAGCTTTGATGCTGGGGCTCTGACTCTTAAAAAAAAAAATCTCATTTTTCAGAGGGGGCGTATTTTTCATCTCTCTCTAACCAGCCATCATGTAGGCGTCTTACCCACCGACCCGTCACTATTCGAGTGCTCGTTCTCTCATTATGGGTGGCTGCTGTTTATTCATTCTCTTCATCTGAATTTTCAGAACCGCGCATAAAAGGACGAATAAAAAAGAGGATGAAGCAGCTTCAAACGTTAGACAGCAAGGCACACAATAAATTATTGTCGTTGTATGTACGATGAGCTTACGAATTTCAACAAACACATTATCAGGAGGCAAAGTAAGAGGACTCCCAGGACAGAATAAGAAAAGACCCTTGTAGTATAGAAAAAAAGGAGCAAGGTGGTACCGACGACGGTTATAACGATGACACACGCAGTTACAAGGCTGGCGATGACTTCTAAGTTGAGACAAAAAAGCTGTTAGGAATCTTTAAAGGTGATGGTGGTGGGTAATGTTAACCAGATATACCAGACTTTTGGGACCTTGGCACCCGGAAATCGTGAATGGTCAAGAGTAAAGCTTTGTTGCTTCTGGTGATGAGTGTGGGGTTAGGGTCACGTAGGGTCACTTATGATCACTCGATCATTAGCATAACTTGTGAAGCCTATTAACTCCAAGCAGATAGGGCTGCAATAAACACCTGGGATGGCTCAAATCACGTTACACCTCATCCCATTCCACTTTTAATATAAACGACGATTTTTTTTAACCAAACTGAGGCTCATTTCCACCTCAACGGGTACGTGAACAAGCAAAACTATCGCTTCTGCGGCGACAAGGAGCCATTACACCCGTTCAAAGTTACTGCATGGTGCGCTGTTCACGCTGAAGGAGTCATCGGGCCAATTTTTTTCGAGAACGCCGCTGGTCACATGACAACAGTGGACGGTGCGCACTATAGGGCTATGTTAATCGATTTTTTTTCGCGCAATTGGACGAATTAGGCCTGGAGGGCATGAAGTTTTAACAGGACGGAGTAACGGCACACACTGCACGAGCCACAACCGATATTCTGAAGGCCAAACAACATCGGATGACATCTTTTGGCCCACCTTGTACATACATCCATCCTCATCTGTATGCAAATGTAACAACAGTAACATGCGAGCTGATGCCTAACAGCTTACCAACTGAAATACAATCTACTTTTGACATTCGATTCATTCATGTGATTTAAATATCTTTTAAGGCGTACATATCCATAAATACCGAAGGCTTGAGGGTTATTTTCTTGGGAGATATCTTAAATAGCAGTTCCATGCAAATTAACAGCAAACAAATGATGCGCATAAAGTTCCGCCAGATTTATGCGACAAAATCATATAAAATTGGACTGCCTGAATAAGTGCCGTTATTAAAAGTTCCACCTGTCATTTGAATGGCTGCCGGAGTACTAATGTCTATTCGCCTCTACATGTCCTAGCCATTTTAAATCTCCGATGCAAAGTTTCTTGTACACCACTGTCGTTTAGCTCGTAAAAATGCTTTGTTGGATCTTAGGATCCATAACCCAACAGTTCAAATGGGATGGATGTGTTTCCGAATAATTGTTGGCTCGAAACGGCAGAAGATATCTTCATTTGATAGCTCCGGTACTGTAGGATTGCAATGATTAGGGTCGTAAAGGGTATTTTAATAGGGACTTCCGAACTTTGACAGTTGATAGCGGCCATATTATTGAGGCTACATCTGTCAATTCGGCTGTCATTTATTCAGTTTTTTTTCCCAAATTAACATGCACTGTCAAAAACACGTGCAACTTATAAAATTGTTTTGTGTTCTGCTCTGGCAATGTTCCGTGGACTTCGGCCATTCTACGGTCGCCATATTCGTCCCACAGAGATTAATTTGCTGCCACTGGTTCAGTAAACTATAAACCAACACCTGTACGTCAACAAAACGCCAGATCTACCGAAAACATCACCGCAGTCCGCTCCGAGTATCCGACGCAGTCGATTTCGCTTCGCTTACAGGAAGTCGACCTTTCGCAGAACAAAACTTAACGAATTTCGCGTCCTGACATGGGCCTGCAGCCGTATAAAATTAAATTTACTCAGGAGCTGTATGTAAAAAACCACAGATAACGACATGCGCTCGTTGAATGGGTTATGGAGCAGTTGGAAACTGATCCTTATTTTCATCCAAAAAATCATCTTCAGGGATGAGGAGCATTTCTGAGTGAATGGATGCGTCCAAAAAAAAACGAAATTGTCGAATTTGGGGCAATCCCAACGCGCACGAAATCCAAAAGCATCCAATGCAATCCGAAAAAGTCACTGTTTGGAGTGGATATAGGGCTGCCGACGTCATCGGTTCATATTTCCTTGAGAACGACAGGTTGGCCAGGTCATAAGGCGCTATAGGTCGATGATCACCAACTTCTTTTGGCGTGAATTGGATGATATGGACTTCTTTTTTCCAACATCATCGATCTTGGCCAGACCATCACCGTCAACAGCGAGCGCTTTATGTCGATGATTACCAACTTCTTTTGGCGTGAATTGGATGATATGGACTTCTTTTGGCCTGAATTGGGCTGGCGGCGTCATCAACCCATTTGCTTTGAGAACGACATGTTGTCCTGGACATCAATCGCTATAGGTCGATGATTACTATCTTTGCTTGTCATGAATTGTATGATCTGGACAACAGTGATATGTGCTTTCAACAGAACGGCACTACGTAGCACAAAAGTCCTATTTTTGGGATCGAATTTTTCTGTGAGATAGTCCGCGACCTTGGAGCAGCAGGAATTCTCCATCGTATTTTGTAACCCTTCATATGTTTTAGCACAATGCGGGCGTTAAGGAAATTCGGGATAAGAAGAAAGGAGGCATTGATGCACATTGGTTTCCAATGACTTTGAGTTGTAATGGAAAGGAAAAATAGCGGTTTATGTACGGCTTTCTATATTTCAGTATTCGTTCGAAGATAGGCTTAAGGGTAAACTGATTTGTATTCGATAGCGTAATGAGTTAATGCGACAGAGTTGTTGAATGGGAGCAATGCAGTTGGCTATATCATCTGGTTGTAGCAGAAGTTGTACTGGTTGCTTAAGTAGCGACAAAACAAGTTAAGGCAGGAGCTACATCAACAACGTTTTAGCGAAACTTAAGAGTTCGCTATTCCTACGTCTCCCAAAGGTTTTGTTTTTGCATGTCTATGACCCTTATCTAGGTGACGCAATGTTGTTTTTAGTGAACTCGAACGGTCGTGGCCGTTAAACTTAAGTTTGGGGCGTAAAAACGCCCAATCGATAATTGATGCAAGAGCAGAAGTAGAAGAGTAACATATTTCGTACATCGACAAAGGAAACCTGGAGATTTTGCTGCGTTTATAGCGACTTGGCATAAGTGGTCGTTCCAAAGTTACTAACCTTCATACCGAGCATGGAGAGCTTTTCATGTATAATGGCTGGTGATTTTGATTTCGCTTCAAAGACAGAATTTCACGATCAGATGGACGTGTTTGTCCTGTATTTCCAAAGAGTTTCGAGCTGTAGTATCAACAAAATATAATCCTAATAACAGGTGGGCCACCATCAAGTGCTTTCTTTTTGCATTAAATGTTATTTTGACACTGCCAACTAACTCCCGCTCGAAATATTGATAGGAAGTCTGTAAAATACCTCCGCGAAACGAAATGAGTCCAAAGTCCAAAGTGAGTGCTGTGTAGCCTAAACAGTGCGTTGTATGAAAAAATTTTTTTGCCAAAATAAAGCACCCACCGCCACTGTTGTACGCAAGTTTGTGTATTATTCGCTTACAAAGTCCATCGTTATCGCTTCGCAGTTTGGGCCTTAAAAGCAGGTTGAATGGGCGAAATATTTTTGTTCCGTGGGCTGTTGGAAACCTTAATAAACACGATGAGCACGTGCCCAAGGTATTTTTTGTCGAGGCGCATTTTCGCATTGGGCGACAGATAATCTTTTCTGACGAGGCGCATTTTCATCTCCGCAGATACGTTAACAAACAGAATTGCCGCATCTGGGGTACGGAAAAGCCACTCATTATTGTCGATTGGTCGATGCATCCACCACAAAAAATGACGTTACGAAGCCATGCTAACCGACTTTTTTTTGCTGAAACTGAAGACATGAATTTGGACGACCTTTGGCTCATGCAGGATGGCGTGCCATGCCACACAGCCCATGCTACAGTCCATCTTTTGAGCACCGAATTCCCAAATCGTGTTATCAGCCGTCTTGGCGATGTCACTTGTCCGCCTTGGAGCTGCGGTTCGACCCATTTGCACTTTCATTCGTGAGAAACCCTGACGACTGATGTTATGCCAACAATCCGGAAAGGATTCAAGTGCTTAAGGCCAATATCATACAAGCAATCCGTGAGCTAGAGCCCAGAACATCAACAAGGTTTGAAAAATTGAAGTGACAGAAGGCGCTACTGCGAAGCCAGCAGAGGCAGTCACTTTTAAGACATGATTAATAGGAATGTTAGCTTTTACTAATATAGTCATGATATATGGGAAAAAATAATTTTTATTAATTTTATCGAATTTAAAAAAAAAACGTGTGTTTGGCCCACCCTGTGTACAATTCTTAATAACTCCTATTGCTCAGGGTGAGGGTGAACTTTTTCAAAATCTTAACATCAGAAGTTTACATCATTGCCCTACCCCTTCCTACGTACTACACGACGCATTTTGGGAATGTAAAATGAAAAATACGGAACTTTGCATAAAAGCAAAGATTTTAAAGTCATACAGATGACGCATTGAGAACAAAAATCTATCTTTCTTGTATGCAGTGCTTCATCTGTATGACTTTATAATTTTTGATATAAGTCCAGTTCGGGAATGTTAAATATGCTCTTCGCGCATAAGTCCATTTTGGGAATGAAAAATATGAACTTCAAGTCCCAAAAATTGCAACTTTTGGCTAATTTCTGTTTTTTACTTTCAATGCATTTCCGTGCCACATTTTTGATTGTCAACTTGATTTGGCAACAAACAAATCATACCCAACGGAATCCCATTCTCAAGGCAAGGTGTCAAGTAGCCATGTCGCGGCCTACTACTTGTCCTCTATTTGGTATCAAATCACGTACATTCCGAAACAAAGGTGACAACTGTAGATATCACATTTATTGACCCATCCCAGCGTGGACAGCCTGGCCTAAACTACCCACCACCGACAGCCTAAGGTGCGTTTTCGTGGCAACTAAGTAAAGCTCGCACACGTATTACAAAAACAAAATATGAACACAAAATAAATTTTAATCATTTTTTTTTTTGAAGTTGTTTTACTTGTAATACGTGTGTGAGCTTACTTGGTTGTCACCAAAACGCACCTCTTACCGAATGGCAGCAAGAAAGGGACAACACCGACGAAGGACCAGGACAACGCATTACCCCTAAGGAGTTGAATTATGTTAATCTGTTTTGTAATAATATATCTCTTACATTTGCAAAAAAAAAAAAAAAAACTCGTGTCTTTGTACATATTATGCAGATTTTAAAAAAAATGATAAAAAAAAATGCAAGCAAGGATTCGATCGAGTATGGGTAAGGTAACTGGAAGGGAGCTAGTATACTAAAAAGCAAAAAAAAAAAAAATAAATATATACATACATACATATATATATATGTATACATCACCCTTGGAGTTTTCGTTGTTCCTTCTTTATTTCTTGTCTTCCTCTGATTTATCAGAACTGAAATAAAAAATTGCAAGAAGGGTATAATATAATCAACATCCACCCCTTGTGAAATATGTATTTTTTTTTCTGTTGTTTTTTCTTTCGCCCTCGTCTTTTTAATAAGATGAAGAGCACAGAGCAGAAGATGATGATACAGAAGAAGATGAAGAAAAAATGAATACACGAGCGCAGGCAAACGTAGATACCACGTCCTTTTTAGGAATAATCGTATGCATGGGTGATTTTGGGTTGACTAAGTGGGAGGGGGTGGTGGGTGTAGTGTGTGTGGGGGGGAGGGGGAGTTTCGGGGTAAACGTGTGTATACATTTTTTTTTTTTGCTACCTCTTACTGACATATGCAGGCACCTTTCTGTTGTTCTCCACATATCTGCCTCATATCGCTTTACCCACACCTACTGGCTGACTTTTTAAAATACGATAGAATTTTGAGCGACCACGACGACGCCGAGGCGATAGGATAGGATATGCGATAGGAGAGAGATAGGTTTATTTTTTTTTTTAATATTTTTTTCATCTTTAGCTGGTTCGTATCGTGTGAGTGAGGGTGGTGCGAGGATGTGTTTTTTTTTGTGCTGTGTGTGTGGATTTTTTTTTTAATTCATCTCCCCAGCGAAAGGGGTGACTTTTTTCTAACGAAGGATACACACGTATACATGCATAGTGATGGCTCTCGTGTTTTCTTTCTTATTTCGAAGATTTGTTACATTAGTGTGATGCATTGTATGGACAAACCCCCGCACGTGCATTTTTTTTAGGTAGGTATGTGTGGTTGGTTCTTTATCATCGTAGATGAATTCATGGGTAAGAATGGTAGAAAGTCCCGAAATCGTTAATAGAGAATAAGTGTCCACAAAGGGTCAGGTTGCATTGGAGTGAGGAGGGTCGGGTAGAAGAATGAGAATTGTTTTTGCATTCTTCTTTAATCGATTATAGATAATTGGAAAAAAAAACATATATGGGGTGGGTAGATCTAAAATTTTGGAAGCGAGATGTGATAGACTTTAACGTCGTTATATAAATTTTTAACTCGTTATATGTGTAAATATATAATTGTCAGGAATGGTATACATTTTGAATTGCTCACTATATGGATATTTTTCAAAATAGTTTTTGGTGAAATAAAACGAAAAAGATCACTTCTTTAACAGGAGCCTAACTTTATTGAAATTGGTGAGTTTTGATTTACAAATTATATCATGGAAGTTGGTGGATGAAATAAAAAAAATAAAAAAATGTTGATGGAGTTTTTTTAAAGGCTGACACGAGTGCTTAACTATGACAACAATTCTGAGGAGTTTAACAGATATACGAACCTTACTTTTTGGGAGCAGTTGCATGATCTTGACACATTTTTTTAACAACCCATGGCTAGGCTACTCTAGATATCAAATTCAATGGACAAGTTTTTGAACTACTACCAGGAGGCATCCATTGGCAATGCTTGCACTGGGGAACTTATTTGGTATCCTTACGCATAGATTCAATTTTTACCACAACATTAAAATTTTTATTTCATAGATTTTGCTCAAACTCTGCTTTGTCGAAAGTGAGTGTAATTAGAGGAAGATCGCGTTTTATCGCATTTTCTTCACCATCTTTTTGCTGTTTCACTACCTTGACAATTTAAACGTCATCTATAATTTTATGTTGTCTGTTTTCAGGATCATTACCGATGAAGCACGGCGCATGTAACCCTCTAGTTACAACGCGCAAAGATCTTTATGATTTTAATTCAAATGAATACCATTCCATTTTATTGGTATTTGGATTGCGAGACAAAAGACGGTAACGTTCAAGGTCCTAAGCTTCCCATGTAAGTGAAGCTTTAACTGAAGTTACTTGGTAGCTTGATAGTGGTAACGATTTTTTCAAGGTATGCAACTTGTTATAGTCTTCAACATCGATTACATTAATTTACGGTGGGGGTAGTCGCTGTTTTACTTTGTCCAGATTTTTTTACTTCAGGTGAGGATACAGCTTTCCTTTTTTTCAACAGCCTTTTCTTTAGAATTCAGTTGGTTTCGCAACTGAGTTCTTTTTTATGTTATTCGGAATTACCGGGTTTACAGTTTACTTTCGGTTGTGGTTCATTATCTTGTTTTTAATGAACTCTGTAGGGTCATCCTTAAGGTGAAAAATTTCTTTAAAAAGCTATTTGCAGTGCAGTTCGACTAGTTCGAAAAACGTAGTTTTCGTCCCTAAGGCTTTTAATTTAATTGTTTTTCCTGAGCCGGCATTCTAGCGTTGTGAAAATCCTGGAAATGAATATATTTTTTTGAAATCCCTTTGCTTTTCTTGCCAGAATCCGTAGAGCCGATTTTCGAAGACGTCGGATTTTCTAGTGAAGCTGAATTGGGGTAAGTTGTGAAAGCTTTACAAGCGGTGTATGGGGAGTGGATTTTAGCTGCCTCTTACGACAGACATGCTTACCTCTGGTATATGCTGACCCCTTACCCGAATGGCGAATGGCTTATAGTGGACTTTTCAGAGGTGTCAAAGTTTTTAAATCATTGTTTGTATTCTATTTACAAAAAAAAATGTATTTGATGACAATCGATTATTGGACAAGTGTTTTCGTTAGGTTTTTACAATGTCGCAGATAGTCACCCCTATCGAGGTATCCGTTCGCAAGAACATTTTCTCGGATTTGTTCGAAATAAGGAAATTTTCTACCGTCTATCGAAGTATACGTCCGATTAGCGCATCAACGAAATGCGTTAAGTCAACAATTTTTGACAGCTATGAATGAGATTTCTTCTGAAGTGTCTGACGAAGAATTGCCGTGGAATCATACGAATGCAATTGTATGCTTTTTTTATTAGTTCCGTAACGGATATTTCGAAAGAATATTTAAATCCGATTGTAACTGCCTTTCTTTTTGGAGATTGTTTTAAGCGGATACCTCCGTAATGGTGAATATGTGGAAATATTGGGGAATTCTTCGGACATGAACGTTTTTGAGAAAATCGGTCATACGCTATAAAGAGGAACCTGCAAAGAAAATTCCTTGACATGCATGATTTGTTATTAAGAACTGTCAACTTCAGACAGTTTACGATCACGTATGTCGATTTTTTCTATTAACTGATCGGGACTTTTAGTCACTTAATTTGAATGTCGCTGGATGAAAACTATTTTTAAGTAACTGTACCCGAATCCGAAAAGATATCCATAACTATGTACCTCGGTGGAAGTGCTGATACCGTCAAGTAGTGCTAAGTTTCCTGGCTACTGATCTCAAAGACTGAAAATTTGGCTTCAGACAAGTAAATCCGGGAGTAGGATTCACATCTCACATTTTTATCGCCTCTCGGCTTAGTTATATCGTAACTGTTGTGTATGCAAACAGTGTTTGCGACCAAAGTTAATAAGCATGGTAAGTATGTTAGATCGGAAGAGATTTGTAATGACTCAGTCATTATTCATACTCGAGCCAGTGAAGTGCAGTGAGAGTAGTGACATAACAAGTGGCGACGAGGATGGGATGCAGAGCTCGGAATAGCAGAATGCTTTAAGCCAGTAGTTGCGGACCAAAAAAAAGATGTCTGCGACATCGAGATTGGTGGTAGAAAGAAGAAAATCCGATTCATATCACTTTCCAATGCTACCAAAAATCGCATATTAATTGGAACAGATTTTTTGCAACAAGCAGGCATTGTTTTAATATTGAACAAAGATATTGGCATTTCGAAGACGAACCTGATACCAAATTCGATTTTGAGAAGTCCTTGCCTCTTGATTTAAACAGTATGCAGCTGGTATGCGAAGAAATCCAAACTGTGCATGGTGCATGGAAAAGAAAAGGCGAATTGAAAAATCACCCGATATACTGCAAGAGGTATCAAATTTTTCATATTAGTTGAAACAACATGAAAACCTCAGCCCTATCGCATCTACACCTTAACCTGATGATGTTGAATATTATGGACCTAGCTTCAGCAACAGTGCCAATGATTACTCTCCCCACTCCATTCAAGCTATATTTAAGGATGCCTTACCACCGAATGCAACAACACCGGAACGTCCAAAAGAGCAATATCTGCTTGTTACCATGAAGCGGAAAGAGCAGCTGCTAGATTTGTTCAGTTGAAAAATTCATAATGATTTTGGGAATTTTTCAGCAGTTATTTTCAGTCATCTTGAACTAAGAAGTCTATTCTGTCATAACAGTTGTAATTTTTGTAACAAGTGGGCCAAAATAGATCTAATTTTTGCAAATGGCCGACACTGTCAAATCTGTTTTGACATTTGTGGACTAGACAGATGTAGAATATAGTGAATAAGCCATGGGGCGATAAACTCCCCAAGAACGTGAAATAATCCCACCGTTTGGCCACCAACATTGAAGAGTATGGGACCACACGAGACGTTGCCAAGAGTGGCCGGCCCCGGAGCGCCCGTTGTGCTGAGAATATCGCCGCTGTTGCCGAGGATGTCGAGCTATCACCGGAAACATCGACCAGACGTAGTGCCGCGCAATTAACCATCAGCTGGTCGTGTCTAAGGCGAATTTTGGTTAAAGATTTACGCAATTTCCCGTAGAAAGCCCAATCCGTGCATTAGCTGCTGCCTGTCGACCGCCAAATGCGTGTAACCTACGCTCAAGCCATCCTCCATCGAGGACTAAGTGGATGATTTTTCGACCAAAATCATAATGAGCGACGAGGCTCATTTCGACCTCAGCGGGTAGGTGAACAAGCAAAACTACCGCTTCTGGGGTACCGAAAATCCACGAGCAATGCACGAGGAGCCATTACACCCGCACAAAGTTACTGCATGGTGGGCTGTTCATGCTGGAGGAGTCATCGGGCAATTTGTTTTTCGAGACCAGTAGACGGTGCGCGCTATAGGCTTATGTTAACAGAGTTTTTTCTGCCGCAATTGGACGAATTAAGACTGCAGGACATGTGGTTCCAGTAGGACGGAGCCACGGCACACAATTTTAAAACTACCTTTCCAAGTTGGTTGAGGTCGGTTTCTACTTGTGGGCGCCACTTAAGGCGGGGTCTTCACCTACAGGAGTATTGGTGTCCATTCGTTCTACAAGTTCTAGCCATCTTAAGCGTCCAATGAGGAGTTTTTTTTGACCAGGGGAATGTCGTTGCACAGCTCATATAGTTCTTGGTTAAATCTTCATCTCGAAGAATTTTCGAAGATTTTTCTTCTCAAATCGAACAAGGATTTCTTCAACCGTTTTCGAGACTGCAGGACTGCGATGATCATATAGGATCTCCTTAGTAGTTCCAGTGAGGGGTTTACTACTGAAGCCCTACCTTTAGCGCCACCATTAAATGGGAGTTTGCCGGAAAGAGGAACAACTTGAGAGGTCTATAAGATAATTTTCAGATCATTTAAAAACAAAAAAACAACAATTGCTACGGTTGGGAGTCGGACACTTTTGGCAGCAGTTCATCACACTACCACTGGGCCACTTAAACCCAGGTCAATTGCTCTACATAATAATTAAATTTTATATTCCATATCTTGTATACCAATTACCCATCGTTACACCACATAAACATCATAAGTCGTATAATTGTGTTTATACAAGAGTTTCGTCGTAATAGGCCCTAGACATGTCAACACTCCAATCTCCAGTGCCAAGTACCATCGCGTTTCTCATTCACGCTCGGTGTTAAATAAAAAACCATGCACTGTCATATCGTCAAAACATAGATTAAAAAAACACCCATATAGGAGCGACGCGGTGCTCCAAAACTCCAGTCTCCAACCAATGCGACTTCGAGAAAGAAACGCCCATCTGCTGGATAAAACGAACCGAAAACTTTTCACACATATACGTATGTGCACATATTAAGATGATATACAAATGAGATTGTACATAGGTACTTATTTATGTATATATCTATGCAAATATATATATCTTCAAATTTCGTTCTCATTTCTTTTACTTTTTTTCTTTCTTTTTTTTTTCTTCAGAAAACCCCTTTTATTCCATCCTATTAAGGTATGCAAGAAAAAGGGATTTCAACTTTTTATCATGAGCCAAACAGCCATTCTCATTTGAACTCAAATTTACATATCGTTTGTCCTTTCGGGAAAACACCACACACACACACACACCCTCATGAGCATACGTTTGTATAGCATTCTCGTATGCAGAATGTTGGCTCAGTTGGGTGGCTGTGTATATCCTTCTCCTAACACCTACTATACACAAAAAAAATCATTTATTTGTTGTCCTCTGTAAATTTTTGAGAGGTTTTGCTTTCCTTTTTTTAATTTATCACATTTTCTCTCTTATGTAGTATAGTGCAGACTTCAATATATTCAGTCAACCCCTAACGCACTTGTCTTTCCATATTTTCCATATGCGCGAGTGAAGTTTCAAGTCATATGAAGGCAAGCAAAAAAATAAATAAATGCACTTGCGTGAGGGATATTTTTTTTTTTGCATTGTACGATAATGTGGCACACTATCAGACAGGCAAATAAAAAAATCTATTCAACCGAACTTAATGATTTCTAAAAATTCAGCAGCCATTAAGCAAGGTGTGAACTTTCTTTCATCGCTCGTTCGATACACTTGATGGTATCTCTACGTCGCGTCGTCCAAACGTTCATTCAAAAATATTTCAAACATACAACTGTTTACGATGGACATGCTATGAATGAACGTGTTGGAAGACTCAAGTAATAAAAAAAAAAGTAATATAACTCAGATGCACGCATCCAACCAATACAATGAACAATTGTAGTCACCAGTAATACACATTTTGTTGTTTTGTGTACGAGTAGTTATTGTTATGGGTTTTCCCTTGCACACAGATTTTCATTAATTTAGAGAAAAGAAAAGGAGCGCAGGTAAACAACATCCAAATCCCTTTTTATTTGTGGGGGTTAAAATGATCCAAATATTGCGGAAAACGGTTTGTGGAAAATGTTTGTTTCCGAAGTCGCAATCGCTTGTTGACTGGAGAGGTGAGACCCCACCTGATTGTCGCTTGAGCAGGAATATTTGCAGATTTTCATCAAAAAATGTGGAATATAGTAAAGGACTTCCCAGTCGAGTAGAACGGAAATGGTTTAGTTGATTCGTGAACGGTTTACCATTCATATGAGATTCCATAAGTCTGGTTGATGGCATCATTAATCATTAAATTCCTTGGGAATTTGCGCCCACGAGTCTGCGTCATGGTTTGTTTATCCTCAACTTGGGTCCAGTTGTAGCTTCCAATGAATTGCGTCAGTGAAACACAAAATATTTTGGGAATGAATTTTGTTTAGGTGGAATGACAACCATTTCTTCAGAAAAACAAATCTTGATCATTGGTAAGCAAAAGGGATTTTCTGAGAAAATGTTCTAAATTTCATAGGCTTTGTTAAAACACCAACACGTGAATGATTGAATTTATAAAAAAGCCAAAAATTGTTACAAACTTTTGACGCAACAGTCTCGTAAGTACCCAGGGCTTAGCTTTCCCAGAACCATTCATGTGTGCGTAATGCCGCAAGATGTAAAAGAAAATTTTCGATTTGGGTTTTCCATGATAGCTTTAACAGAACCCTTACACCAAGGAATGTTTTTCACTGACCATTCTATCGGTCGGATAAATTTTTGTAAGAGGAACTCTTATATCGAGTGAGTCGTTTCGATCCAACAGAATGTGTAAGGAAGGCCCCCAAATCGTTCGAGGAGATCAAATACATAGATGAATGGATGGTTCAACAAAAACTAGGCCATGTGTCTTAGCGGAACTGTCGCACGACTAATTTTTATTTGTAGTCCAGCTTTAAATCGGCTGTTTCCCATGATACCCTGATGTGACGCCTCCCGATTTCTTATTTATTGGGTTCTTGAAGGAACAGACAACAGAAAGAATCATTAGACGATAGTGGTCGCCACACGAAAAGCAAGGGATACGATCTCAAATAGAATCCTTTTAAGATGAACAAGCAAATATCGTATTTGAGACACAGTCGATGCTCAGAATATAGAGAACCACCCCTGCATAGTGTTAGACGGCGATGACGAGCAATATCCCGCTGTCAGGCAGAACCATTCAATATTGACGACGAGATCGAAAACTACCCTACCTAAGTGAAGACAGCAAAATCTAAAATCACGCTTAATAAGGCTGCCAGAAAAGAGGACCTTCCCGCCGAGCGTCATAAAGACGGTGGAGATCAATTGGTAAGTAACGTTCACCAAATCATAAGCAAAATTTGGTCGGCTGAAAGTATGGCCGAAAAAACAAAAAATACAAGAGCATGGTTTGCTTGATCCACAAAAAAGGAGACCCTCTGAACTGCGCCAACTCAGAGGTACAAGTCTCTTCAACATCACCTACAAGATCCTTTCTGACGAAATATGTGCGTTGCCTGAAGCTTTGTCTCCCCAAAATCACCTACAAGATGCTATCTGTCGAAATAAGTGCGTAGCCTGAAACGATTTACCAAAATCCTGATCGGCCCTCATCAGTGTGGTTTTAGGCCAAGAAAGTCCGAAACCAATCACTTCTTCACACTTCGGCAGCTCTTGGAAAAAACCAAAGAAGTCCAAGCCGATACCCACCGCCAATTCATCGATTACAAAGCCGAACATGACAGCATTTATGGAGACGAAAAGTACCTAATTTTGGTATACCGCCAATGTGATGATGCTGCAATCTCGTTGCTCCATTGGTCGGAAATTAGCTCACTAACACATTTGATAGCAAAAAACGTTTCTGGCAAAGTGATGCTCTGTCGTGCGCCTTCTGTAGTTTGATTCTTGAGAGAGTTGCGCAAAACTCCGGAGCCAGAGGCACAATCTTTCAAAAATCGGTGCAACTGCTAGCATGTGTCGACAATATTGACATCATTGGTCGGACTAGACCTGATGGTGACTACGACATTTTATCAGTATGGAGAAAATGGGTTTAGCAGAAACTGAGGGTAAGACAAAGTATCTGATGAAAGAACACACAACATCGACGAGTTGGACAGAACTTCACCATTGACAGAACATGTAACTTTAAGGTAGTACGGGACTTAATCTAGTTCGACTCCGCTATTAACTCTGACGAAGACATCTCTTCAAACGAAGAATTACTCTTGCCAACCGATTTTTCTTCGGGCAAAGAAAGCAATTCAGTAGTAAAGCCCTCAACCGAACTACTTAGGAGAATCTATATAAGACCCTGAACATACCAATCGTCCTGCTCTACAGCACAGAAAAAGAAATCCTTGGTCGATTTAAGATATAACAAAAATTCGGTCTCGTTTGCGATGACGGGCTATGGGGACGAAGATTCAACCAAGAACTGTACTACGACATGCCCCTAGTAAAAAAAAAACTACACATTGGACATTTAAGAAGATACGAATAATCCGGTTCGAAGAGTCTTCGATTCCCAGCAGTAAAGGAAGAACTCGAATTTATTTGGCGCGCAGAAGTAGAAAACTGGAAAACTAAGGACCGGTATAATTGGAGAGGCATGTTGGTTGAGAACGAGGTTCATTGCGGACTGTAGCGGCACTGAAAAAAATGTTGCTTTCTATGGATCATATTTTATTTTGACACTGACAGCTGTTTCGAACTCGAAATCTTGAGAGAAAGTCTGTATCACACCTCCGCGAAACGAAATGAGTTGCTTAACGCTCGAACAACGTTAGAAAATTTTCGAAAACTTATTTCTAATGAGACTGCTGTGTAGCCAAAACAGTGCGTTAATTCATAACGCACTTGCGTCGTATAGCACCTGCTATACGCAAATTTGTGCAAAATGATCTTGAGACTGGACTCATGGTCCTCGTTGTCTTACGGTACAGATTTTATATGGCACAGGCGAGAATGTGGCTGATGTAGCCGATGCTCAATTCACGAACAGCCACTTGCCATCGATCTAAACATTTCAACGTTTCACTAGGCTAAGGCAAAATCTGCACAACGATCTCGGATTGGTCGATTATAAGGTCCAAATGATTCAAAAATTGAAGGAACACGACCGTTTTTTGTTGAACCATAAAGATTTAGCTAAACCGTCTGAACAAGATTCATTATGGGATCATTCTTAGGATGGAATCTCAAAGCTCAAAGTTCCACTAGCCTGAGTAGAATTCCGCACAAGGATCAGTATTTGCTTACAAAGTCCAATTGACTTAGCAATTGAATTAGCACGACCGTTTTTTTTTTGATAACCATACAAGATTTAGGCAAACCGTCTTAACAAGATTAATTTTAGGATCATTCATAGGATAGGATGGAGTTTTCAACAGTACGCTTAGCGGACTGTAGCCTTATCATATTTTTTTTTTATTGAAATTGAAGACATGAATTTGGACAATCTATGGTTGGTATAGGATGGCGTGCTTTGCCACACGGCCCATACCATAATCGATCTTTTGCACACAAAATTCACAAAAAAATTCCCAAATCATGTTAGTAGCCGCCTTGGCGATGTCAATTGGCCGCCTAGGAGCTGCGATTTGATCCCTTTGGACTTTTTTTTTGTGTGGGAAACCGTGAAGGACCGATGTTATGCCAACAATCCGGAAACGATTCAAGCACTTAAGGCCAATATCGCCTAAGTAATCCGTGAGCTAAGGACCGTAGTTGCGCATTCTGTCACCATGCTTATGATGCTCTTGAAAAATCGGAACGCGCAACTACGAAGCCACTTGAACGACGTTGTGTTCCCTAATTAATTGGAATTTTAAATCTTCTAAAGCCATTATACAAGGTAGGCCAAAAGAAGTCATCCGGTGTTGTTGGCCTTCAGAATATCGGTTGTGGCTCGCGCAGTGTGTGCAATTGCTCCGTTCTAACGGGTGGTTAAATTTTAAGGGCCGATCTTGAATGTGAACGTAATTTTTTTTTGCATTTCATTTGACATTTCTCAATGTCGGACTAAATCAATTTGTGTGCCGGTGCTCCGCCCTGTTGGAACCACATGTCCTCCAGTCTTAACTCGTCCAATTGCGACAGAAAAAACTCGGTTAACATGGCCTATAGCGCGCACCGTCCACTGTTGTCGTTTGACCAGCAGCGTTCTCAAAAAAAAATGGTCAGATGACTCCTCCAGTGTGAACTCCTCGTGCATTACTCGTGGATTTTCGGTACCTCAAAAGCAATAGTTTTGCTTGTTCACGTACCCGCTGAGGTGGAAATGAGCCTAATCGCTCATTTTGATTTCTGTCGAAAAATCGTCCACTCGATTATTCTGCGTTCTTGGGGGTTGTATCGCTCCATGGTTTTTTCACTTGTATTCTACATCTGTCTAGTCCAAAAATGTCAATAGAGATTTGACATTGGCGGCCATTTGCAAAAATAAGAGCATCTTCCAAAATGGTGATCTCTTCTGGCCCACCTTGGAAAAAGTTGGAAAAAGTTTTACTGAATTTTTAGAAAAAAAAACTTGTATTTGACCCACCCGTTCAAAATGATGGACTACTTATCAAAGATAACCAGCAAAGCAGAGAGGGTAATAAAATAAATTTCAACGAATTTCATTCCCAGCATATGGAAAAAAAAGTCTCCAGTTGTTCGGGCAAGATAGAACATTCCGTTTGCTCATTTTTAATGATTACGGGGGGTTCTGTAAGTGGAACAGAGCTAATATCGATGAAGTAACGAATGGTATCGGTCAATATTTATTTGTATTATAAAATAGGATTATCTCAGTACGACGTTTATTTATAAATGTAATTCATTCAGTAGATTCTAATTTGCAAGTTATATATTTTCGTAGACGTTAAAAACTTCAATATAAAGATATGACCATGCGTTTATTGGGAGGTATGTGAATCCAAAACTCAACAGAGAGATCTATTGTTCAAGAAGCACAAGTCGTTTTGTGCTGCTATGTGGAAGTTTCAGTTGCAAAGCAATTCAGTTTTAGTTGAAGTAATTTATATATTTGTTATGAGAAACTATGGCAGAATCGAGATAATCACACCCACAATTTACTATCTCTTGCCTTGTGTACTCATACATCAAAAAGTTCATATACCAAAATTTCATGTCATTCTAGCTTGAAATTTAAGTCCTAAAAATCGATGACAATCAAACGAATGAGATAGATAGAGATAGATAGATAGAGATATCTCGATCAACTCATTTTTCGGTTCCGATTCGATATCATACAGCACTATAAACTATCAAAATATTTCTCTACGTTACAAACTATACATCAACACCAATATAATCCTATGGGATAGGGTATAACATTGTTTATCCTCAGAATGGTCACATTCGTTTTCTAATGGATGGCTCAGTTGTGTGCGTGTGCATCTGTGATGGGAGTGTGAAATCCCGAATCTCATGGGTGAAATATGAGTTCTTTTGTGTAGGTACCTGTTGTGAATGATCTTTATTGATTCAGTTTTTTTCCTTTGTTTTGTTTCATTTAGGAGGGTCGGTGATCATAGAACTTCCGTCTTGCTTGGTATTCCCTTATTGTCGGATAACAGGTATTTAAACAATAGCGATGGTTAGAAGGAAGATGCAAATGGAAAGAAACGCACAAGAACAAAAGGACATACCAGAAGGGAGAGCGACTTAAACTTCACTCAAAGAAGAATTTTTTTTTGTTTTGTGAAATTTGACTTATTTTGCCCTTGCATGTGTACCCCATTGTCTACGGGAAACAAATATACAGAAATTAGGTGCTAAGGTTTTGCGTTTCTCATATGTGTAGTGGCATTCTCATTTGTGTATAATGGACACATGTATATCTATAGGCTTTGACAGCTTTTAGTACTAGTTGGTGATCAGTTTGATCGACTGAACGAAAATTGTCACTCGAACAAGGAAGAACATGTGTTCAATGTTATTGCCACGCCCACACAAAATCGTATTTAATTAAAGAAGTTTTTAGAAAATCGAAGGTGTCCTTGCAAAGCAAATGCACAGAGAATTTTGCGAGCCATACTTTTTTTTCCTCCATGGACTGGCTGAGGCTAGATGCATAAACACGAGAAAGAGAGAGAGAGATAGAGCAACAACAAGATCCTTAACTGATGTAGGAGAGTTGGGATAATAACCCATGAAACCTATTGCTTAAGGGTTTTTTTTTTGTTTGAAAATGTTCATTCATCAAAATCAGATGAATTTCGTTGGAAATTTCTGACGACTATTGGAATTCCGAACCCATACACCAGGTACACGTACAGCAAGGCTAATTGCTTATCAGTACGTCAAATGTAAATACAGGTGTGCAAACTGGAAGTAACCTTCACAAAAAAAAAAAAAATGAAATTCGGTCTTTAGGTAGGAAAGTGTCATAGGTGGTGATTTTTGTATATTCTTGTATCAATAAAAATCAGATAGGTCTTACGAAAACAGTTGTCTGTGTAAATGTTTAAGATTTACCGGAATTTCTTATCCGTATCGCACAATGAAAGAATGTTTGTGTGTGTGTATTTTCATTGGACGAAGCCGCAATTATTTTGTTGTAATGATGTAAGTTATTTGAAACAAAAAAGGATCAACTAGATGGTGGGTCTTGCAGGGTTGTTATCTTGGTTTGTTCGCAGGTAGGTATGTTGAATAAATTTCTTCGATTTCACAAGATGGTTTATTTAGATTAAGGGTGTTATTTTTTATAGGAATTTGTTTGCTATCCAACAAGACTGACTATCACATGGAAAAAGATAGATATGGGAGCGCTGGCATGGAAAGCATATCTCGACTTTAGTTTTAGGGACCGAAATCTTACGAATCTGGTGCGCAAAAAACATTAATATTCATTGCAGCTAGATATTAAGGGCTTAAAATTGGATGGACGAAAATATAGACATAGATAGATTATCTCAGCTGAAGATTGTGATTCTAACATTAATTATATGTTCATGTCAGTTGTCTCTGTAAGGTAGTGTTGGTTAAACATCGATATCCTATCGATAGTAAAAAAAAACTATCGCGTACATCGATCGTATTAAACAAAAAATATCAAAGCAACTATCGATAGTTTCAGTACTTCTAAAATCCAACAAACAATTTTGGGTCATGACCGAAGCAAACTCGACTTTCGTAGCCGATTCCATGGCCTTTTTTGATATTAAGACCAACTCCTGAGAAAGTGTGCGTACAACTGGCTTACGAACGGTTCAAGATGTAGATATTGCCATACTAAAGCGCAAAATATTGAAGATTCTGATGTGACACTACAGCAACCATACTGGACAATCAAAAAAAAAATGAGCTGCTCTTTGAAATTCCGGCAACATCTGCTCCTAATGAACGACAAGGAGTCTTCTCAGAGGCAGGCCAGATGATGGCTAAGAAATGCAATCAAATAGAGGCTAAACATCCGTCCGTACGTCACCAGTTTGTGGGCCTTAAGATTTGAGCTAGAATGATGAAATTTGGTACATGTGCTCTGTGTTTCTCCCAGCTGAACCAGTGTAACATTTATCAAATGCGCCGACTGCCACGCCTCCTTTTTAGAAAAACGACGTTTTTTTGACAAACCATAAGGAATATTGAAAAAGTGCGTCTGAAGAAGATATTTAGACAATCTCAATATATATATATATATCTGTTTGAAGTTTTTTGGAAAGCCCACTTTTAAGGGCGTTTTCAATAATATTGAAAGTATTCGAAAAAAAACTTTGGATGCAAAATCATTGGCTTTGATAATATAAACATTTCTTCTATACCTATGTCATTTTAACCCACGCAAATTTTTTTGTGGTCCTTTTTTGATAAAAAAAAATCATTTGAGAAGGCTACAATCCACTGTGTGGATCGTTTAATACCCTATCCTATCCCGTCCTTTAGATAAATATCCCTAAAGTGTGGGTTTTATGGTTTTATGTGGGTTCGACCAAAAACATCGCATTTCTCATGCATACGGAATGGCTAAGTTATACAAATGGTTTTTGTTTGAAAACGCCTCAAAAAAGTGGGCGTGGCTAAAAATGATGTATGGAAGAAATGTTTATATTACCAAAACCTATTTTTTTGCATAAATTTTTTTTCAAAATGTATACTAGTATAGTATCTCTCAGTAGTCTCGAAAAGGGCCGCCAGATGTGGATTCAGCGCGAACCCTCAAAACCCACGCTAGTGCTAGCACGCTAGTGCAAGCTACTTAACTTCAAAATCACATGAGTTTTGATATACATCTTACGAGTATGTACTAGCGCGTACTAGTACACACGAAGCGAAAAGCTTGACCTGTGACCACGTTATTGATCACCTATAGATACGATTTGCTACCGCACTAGCGCCAACGCTTACAGAAAACACCGACCACACCACTACGCAAATCAGTTTTGAACATAACTTCACGTCAACCATTCCTAGTCGCCTTGAATGGAAGTCGGATAGGATCGGAACCAAGAACTCGATTCAAATCAGTCTTGAGCATAACTTCAGGACAACCATTCCCAGTCGCCTTGAATGGAAGACGGATATGATCGGAACAGAGAACTCGATTCAAATCAGTCTTGAGCATAACTTCAGGACAACCATTCCCAGTCGCCTTGAATGGAAGACGGATATGATCGGAACAGAGAACTCGATTTAAATGAGTTTTGAGCAAAACTTCAGGACAACCATTCCCAGTCGCCTTGAATGGAAGTCGGATACGATCGGAACCAAGAACTCGATTCAAATCAGTTTTGAGCATAACTTTAGGATAACCATTCCAAGTCGCCTTGAATTGAAGTCGGATAGGATCGGAACCAAGAATTCGATTCACATCTATACGGATGAGTCTAAAACAGAATTTGGCTGAATGGGGGTGTTTTTTCCGAGATGCATAACCTAAACATATCATTTCGCCTTCCCGATCTATGCAGTGTTTTCCAGGTGGAAATCATAGCAATTAAAGAAGACTTGTCCTGGCTCAAAAGGAATGTTATATCCACGAAATATTTTAAAATCTTCAGTGAAAGCCAAGCGCTAATCATATCCTTGGAATCCGCCTCGTAAAAATCGAAATAAGCCCACTAATACCAACTGTGCCGGGCGGCAGAGGCATACCAGGGAACTGCAAGCTTGCAAGATAGGGCACCACCCTTGACATTATACCTCCAGTAAATATGCTAGGTATGCCCCTCGCTACATGTAAGCTACAAATCCAACTGGATGCGATCTAGAAAGCATGTGCCGTTTATCCACGGCACAACGTGTCAAATATGCAGGCAACACTGACTAATCAAAAGCGCTCCATCTGCTTGACAATGCTGAACAGATCAAACATCAGCGCCATAATTGGTGTCCTTATAGGACTACTACCCTATAGACCTACACGCCTATAAAGACCAGGCCGCTTCAGCAATGACTTCTGTAGAAGCTGCTTGGACGAAGAAGAGGAGGAAAGTTGTATTCACCTTCTCTGCTCTTGCCCAGCTCTCTCCGACAAAACTCCATCTGGGAAATTACTTTTTTAATAATCTAGGTGAGCTGGCTAGTATCGATGTCAGAAACCTCCTACGCTACATAGTCAGCTCTGAATGGTTCAATTAGGAGAACGAATAAAGGGAGAGTCGACAGATCCATGTGGACTTTTATGGTCTAAGTGTGCACGCGCATTGCGTACAGCCACTGAAACCTAACCTACCTAGGCAAGTCCGTTGCTTCAAAAATTATTAATTTGTTTGTAGTTTGATCTCTGATTTAATGATGAATGATTTTGGGATGCATTTTTCGCCGTGACGGATTCCTCTGTGAATTAGATACCCGATCATGCTCTCCTACTCATACGAATGATTATCTTCCCACCTGCAGTCATGTTGGAGAATCGTTTCAAGTCGCGAAACTTTCCCTATCCGGAGTTTTCTCGCAAATCTATCAGGGAACCCTGCGTTCATAGGTTTGGTCCATCCATTATGCAGAAACATTTGTCAATCAGAATAAATGGGTTAAGATATTCAAATTCTCTTGGGAGTCAAGTCTGCGTCCATTAAGATTTGAGCTCATAGGAATATTGAAACACGCACATCGAACCCAGAGCAAACCTTTTCCCATTAACATAATGCATATTCATAGATTGTTGTGACGCCTGGTTCGCCTTACTCAACCCTCAACACTCAGTTCCATTTCAGGTCGAGCTTAGACTCTCTTTTGGGCTGGCTCGCGACCTTTGCGTGCACCTTATCGCATCAGTTTTATCAAGCAAAACATTTCTTTGTCGATGGCTATTTAAACAACTCAGCCCACCATGATCTGGGAAGCAGCAATAGCCCCCTACCTGCCAACACTCGAATTACTCATCGCGCCAACTATATGCACTTTATTCACTGTATGTTGACACGGACATGGCATGGCACGGTGGCTGGTTGCTGGTTGCTGGTTGCCAGTTGGTGGTGGCTTCGGCTGCGATACTCCTGTATTTCATAATAATTATGATGTGCTAATACACATGTTTTACAAATCGGCGTCGAGTGAGGCAAGAATCGAAATTTAATGAGACCGACTGCTGAATGGGAATAAAAACGTTTAGATATGAGATCTGCATGCGATCATCGGAGTGCGTGAGTCGCACGCCATCAGGCGCTGTTGTGACCGTAGCGGTGCATAATAACACGCTGGGCGAAGGGTGAATTATAGGGGCAAAGTGTTCCTGCGCTTGGCGCAATATTTAAGTGTGAATGAATTTTTGGCCATGGTTAACATTTCTGTCGGGCTTGAGGTTGTTGTTGTCGGTGGCATGGCAAGATTAAGATTTATTGGCTTTTGATTCGCAGTGATTTGCAGCAAGACCTAGTGTGAGCTCGCTAGGGTAGTTAGCTTCTTCACAATTATGTTGGGTATGCATCTTATCGTGGCTAGGTTTGTTAAATAGTTAAAGAGCGACAAGTTTGCTTATATGTTGCTTAATAGGTAGAAGAACCGACACAACTCGTCTGCACGTTGGAATAATAATCTTTGACGCTGTCGAAGTATTTGGCGATATCAACGTCAAAAAGTCCCTATAGTGGGCAGAGAACTGATAATATCTTAACACTTTAGCAGATTCGGGAAAAACCTCAATATCTCTACACTCGCACCGCTATGCAGAATGCGGATGGTAGCATTATGGTCGGCGACGATATCAAAAAAGGATTTCATCTGCTTTGAAGTTTGTTTTTGACTGAATTGAGGAAAACTAATGCACACGCAAAAACAACGATACTGACATTATTTTTCGATGCAAGATGTCAACGCTGCATTCGCGAGTATGAACAAGAAATCGACAAACATTCGTTCTGCAGTAGATGATAGGAAGAGCGAGGTTATCCTTTCATCAAAACGAGGCCCATATCATGGATGAATTGAATAAAACGTTACAACCGAATTGAATAAAACGTTACAACCGTTTTTTGTGTACCCTATGTAGTTCAACACTCTTTGCCCAAACCAATTTCCATGTTGGTAGTTATGTCTGCTTTGTAGCGGCTTAGATCATTCGTGAGTTCTTCAGCTGTGGCTAGTAATGAGTAATTTTTTAAGAGTTAAGTTTTCAGGTTGGCAGCACTGGTTAGTTATGACGTCCAAACGTCATCTGTCAAAGTACAAAGCTTTCAGTATACTCTGTCATTTGCAAACGATTGCAAATTATTGAATTTTTTTATCAAAATTCGTGCTCTGAGAAAAATTTGCACCGTTTGTTACCACCATATTGTTGCATAAAAGACCTGGTGAATCATAGCTTCGTGCCGTTATCACAAAATTTCGCACCAAGTTTACATTGTTGGACATTAAATGATCGACTCGCATGCTTACAGAGCGTGTCGAAGAGAATATTGCGGTCGTAGCGTCCAATGTTAACGAAGATCGTGAAATGTCAATTCGTCGGCGTTCTCAGAAATTAATCATGTGTAACTCAACCACATGAAACATTCGACGTGTTGATTTTGGTTTGAAAGCCTAAAAAAATCAACTTGTGCAAGAATTGAAGCCGAATGACCTACCACAGCGTCTAATTTTTGGAATATGGGCTCTAGAACAGCTCCATGAAAATCCGCTGTTTTATTGAAAAAATTGTGGTCAGCGATGAAGCTCATTTCTTGCTCAACGGATACGTAAATAAGCAAAACTGTCGCATCTGGAGTGATGGACAGCCACATGCCATACAAGAATTACCGATGCATCCCGAAAAAACGAAATTTCGGTGTGGTTTAGGGGCTGGTGATATCATCGGTCCATTTTTCTTCCAAGGCGACCGTGGAAGAAACACCACCGTCAATGGCGAACGATATCGAGCCATGTTACGTGACTTTTTTTTTGCCACAGTTGGCTGAGTTGAACTTGTTTGACATGTGGTTTCATACAAACGGTGACACATGCCACACAGCTCGTGAAACAGTGGATGTTGAAAGATGGATTTGGTGATCAGTTTATCTCTCGAAATGGTCCTGTGAGAAGGCCGCCAAGATCATGCGATTTAACACCTCTAGATTATTTTTTTGTGGGGTTATGTTAGGTCGTTAGTCTATGTGAACAACCCGAACACGTTTGAAGCCTTGCTGGATAGCATAACACGCGTAATTTGTGGAATTACGCGTGTTTTGTTGAAATGCTCGAAAAAATTACGCAAAATTGGACCTTCCGAATGGACCATTTGAAACGTAGCCGCGGACCGTTGTCTTTAAAACGTAAATGGCAAATGCCTATTTATCGATTGCATTAAAAAATTTAAATATTCGATGCAAATTTGAGTGTTTTATTCGATTTTTTACAAACACTGCGCTTAAAAAATCACCCGTTTTTAAAACAAACCTGAAACCAAGTTGTTAACAATAACAATACGGCTTAAATATTTATTCCCCATTCAATGTGGGTATACATACGTGTTTTGATGTAAATACGTAACATAGATAAGCAATTAAGATAGCCTATCTGTAGGTATAAGATTTAATCAGAATTGAAACCCGAGTCGATTTAGACAAGTCTGCCTGTCGATCCGCCCGCCCAAGGGAATTCGAAAAATTAAATAACTTAATTATTAACTGGTATCACAATGGACCAAAAAATAGCCCAAATTTTTCGGCGAACCCTCTGGCAGCCAATTAAACCAAATTTTTAACTGCCCCTTGCACCAACTTATTGATTGCTATATCCAGGTGTCGTCATATAGACTTAACCCAGCTGACACATGGTTAGTTGAACAAATGCATTTCTGCAAGTATCCAGAAGTACTTCAAAGGTATCTCCGAGTACAGTCCTGCTCTCCTTGTACCAAATCTCAAGCTTAGACAAATTCATACAACAACACCGTGCCTCAATACTTGAAATTAAAAACAAATTAATCTACATGAGCAGTATCCCACCTGGTTTTCTTGTTCGAGCGCACGCGCACGCGCTCGCTGCTTGCTCCCTTCTCATGTTATGTCATATTATCAATTTAACGGCAAACGGCTAGACATGCTGTATCCCCGTGCTCATAAGGTTCTTCCTATTATTTATCGACCATACCTCTGGTTTCCGAACAACCCAATAAAAAAATGATTTGGTTGCGCCTGGCTTGAGTGGTATTAAGAAGTTTTTTTCTCGACGTGTGTTGTCCCAGCTTTTTAGATCCAGGTACACATAGAAAAAACTCAATCTCAACTCTTTTTCTAGGGAGTCTCTCAGATGTAATAATTTTATGTTAATTCATTTGCATGTTTTGTTTTCGAAAAGGAAATTCGATCCCCCATTTGAATGTGTAGAAGGACAAGAGCAACAGCAAACAATCGAAACAGGGCAGAGGAGGCTTATGAATAATTTTGTTTCTCATAACAAATAAGTGTGCTTGCGGTATGAGTGTAGGATGTAACGCGTTCGAACCTAACCTAGTGCGGAACGGTATTCATGGTTAATCACGGCCAATTGCTAGTCAGGCATTAACCTTGAAGTGATTGTTTTGATTTATTGATGGGATGTTAGGTCTAGTAAATCCGATTGATAGGTCTTCCGAGTCCTATTTTTAGGACTCATTCCGATTGGATAACAAACTGCGTTTGTTTTCATTAGCATTCGATCTACATCTGTAAGCGAATGTGTGGTTGAACAGGTCTATGTCGGTGCACAAGGAAATATCGCAGTTGAGACACAGTCCGTGCTGAGGATATGGAAGAACCACTTCTGCAGACTGTTAAACGGCGATGACGAACCACATTCCTCTGTCAGGCAGAACGAACCATTCAATATTGGCAACAAGAGCGAAAACTGCCAACCACCCGATCTGATTGAAGTGAGGATAGCAATATCTAAACTGAAGCTTGATAAGGTTGCCGGAAATGACGGCCCTCCCGCCGAGCTTTATAGAGCCGGCGAAGATGACTTGGTAAGTAACATCCAACAAGTCACAAGCCCGAAGAAAGTATGCTTGAAGAATGGAACCTCAGTATCGTTTGCCCGATCCACAAAAAGGAGACCCTCTAGAGTGCGCCAACTACAGTGGCATAAGTCTCCACAACATCGACTACAAAATCCTATTTGCCGTAATATGTGACCGCCTGTAACCGTTTACCAACAACCTGATTGGCCCTCATAAGTGTGGTTTTAGGCCAGAAAAGTCCACAACCAAGAAGTCCAAATCGATATCTACCACCTTTTCATCGATTATAAAGCCGCATACGACAGCATTTATAGAGACGAACTATACAGGTATGGAATATCGCCCAAGCTCGTTTGTTTGCGTAGGATGATGCTGCAGAATTCTCGCTGCTCCATCAGGATCGGAAACGACCTCACCGACACATTCGATACCAAAAAAGGCTTTAGGCATGCGGTGAGCTGACTTCTTGGATTTGATTCTTGAGAGGAGTGTGTAAAACTCACGAGCCAACACCATAGGCACAATTTTCCAAAAATCGGTACAACTACAAGCATACGTCGAAGATATTTACATCATTGTTAGGACCCAACGTGATGTCATAGCCACGTTTGCTAGTACAGAGAAGAAAGCGGCGAAAATGGGTTTAGCAGTAAATGAGGGCAAGAAGAAGTATATGCCGTCAGCACGAAAGGACACACAACATCGACGAATTGGACAGAAGGTCACCATTGACTGATATAACTTTGAGGTAGTACGGGACTTTGTCTATCTCGGGTCCGCTATTAACTCTGACAACAACATCTCGTCAGAAATTAAACGAAGAATTACCCTTGCCAACCGCTGTTTTTTTTCTGACTAAGAAGGCAATTTAGAAGTAAAGCCCTCACTCGAAGTCATAGAAGATCCTATATAACACCCTGATCATCCCAGTCCTGCTTTACGGCGCTGAAGCATGGACCGTCTCAAAAACGGATGAAGAAATCCTTGGTCGATTTGAGTGGAAAATTCTTCGAAAAATCGGGCTGTGGAGACGAAGATTCAACTCAGAGCCATACGAGCTGTACAGCTCGTACAGTACAGCAGTACAGCTGTACTCGTGGGTGGCCGCGGTGTAATGGTAATGTGTTCGCCTGTTGAGTGGAAGGTTGCGCCTTCAATCCCAGCCAAAATCCATTTAACTTTTATTTAAAAGAAATAAAAAAAGTTCGGTTGTTATACCTAAAAGTATACGCCATTGTGAATTTGTTGTAATTTGACGAACACAAGAAAAAGTGACTCCCCGAACTAAGTACAGTACAGTACAGTACATCCAAAATCTTTCCTATCACTCTCCTTCTTCCCCCTTCTCTAATGCTCGTACTGTGGTTACATATAGAGGGTATTCATAACCCTCCTTTAAGTGCGTGTACAAAAAAAAATAAATAAACATGCCCCTCGTCAAAAAACTCCGCATTGGACGTTTAAGATGGCTAGGACATGTAGAACGAAGGGACACCAATACTCCGGCTCGCAGAGTCTTCGGTTCCCAGCCAGTAGTTGGACACAGTAGAGGAAGACCTCGCCTTGTGTTGTTCACAATTGGAATGAAGCTTTATCCAATGAGAGGCTTTATCTGTTATAAGTCTTGCAAAAGTATTTACTGTTCTAGATACACCAACGCCAACTTGAAACCCAGCATAAACTTACTAATGATCTAAACTGCTACAAAGCAGACATTACTGCCAACACGGAAATAAGCTGGCACAAGTAAGAGCCAAGAGGGGGTTATAGAATTAGTTACTAGTACGATGATTTGTGGTAGACGATAGTTTTATGTCTTAGGACCAAACTTTCCTATAGCAGGGTTAATTTCGTCGCATATGCATTCGCCCTCTAAAGAACAAAAAAGTGACAATCCTAAGAACGACTTCCTCGACGAAATTAATGAGCGACTATCAGAGTAAGATGGTCACATCTGTACAGGTCTTCGTCTGGCAACCGTCTTACGTAGTGAAGAGCAATGCGGTCTCCGGAAGAAGACCCGGTCAGAAGATTTTTTTGGAATTCCACCATAGGCAGAGCGCACTTCCTTCGTTTAGCCAAACATTTACAAAACGCGTATTCCATAATCTCACAATTAGTCCCACACAGCCATCAGCTAATTTCGAAGACAACAACCCATGTGAAGTGAAATGCAACACAAAACATACAATCGGATTACGAAAATGATAACAATTCTGGATCCGAAAACACATCGTGTATCGCTTAAAACACATAAGAATTGAAAAACATTTCCCAATAAATCATACGCAGGTAGAACTGACACAAATCATCATTTTGACGAAAAACTAAAAATCTTTTGATCTCTCACCTTCAGACACGTGAACTAACAGATTAGTCATTATCAATTCAAGATACTTCACACAAAGTGTGGGCAAAGACCCTTTAGAAAAAAAAAATAAACAAAAAAAAATCATCAGGATACGGACTCAAAATGTGCGTTAAGGTCAAATGAATACGATTCGTATCCTCTAATCCTTTTTTATCACTCTACCGTCGACTGTAATTTTTTCCCTCATTTCTCACCTTTGTCATTGAAATATTTGTTTTTGTCGATAGTACTGCAGTTTTTTCCTAATTCATTTATCTCTTAATTTAAAAAAAAAAAAAAAACGTCCCAGAGGACCTCATGCATACAGTGATTGATAAAGCAAAGCGACCACATAGATAGATGGTCTTAGAAGACAGAAAGAAAAAAAAATCAAGAAACAGAATAGATAACATGTGAGATAGATTGATGTATCTTTTGTACATAGGTATCTGATATTTTCCCCCCCTACGCATGCAAATTCCCAAACGAAGGAAAAATGCTAATGAATCTCAAATAAGAGAAAGAAAAAATTAATTCCGAAGATGACACTCATACCGGTCATACATATCAGTTGGAACACGCTGTATGGTGGTCTGGCGATGCTGATCCCCGGTTGCCTATACCGTGTACATGGAACAGAGCCAAGCATACACAACAAGAGTCACACACAAAAGACCCCATTTATCATGACGCAAATGGTGACAATTATTTAAAATCTGTGGGTTCATCTTTCATCTTTCATTTTCATTTATTTGGTGGGAACTAATGTAAGGAATATATGGCGAAGAAGCAGTGATTTAACGAGAATTATGCGGGAGACAGGAAGCGCTTTGATTGTATCAACAGAAGAAGGTGGCGGTGACGATATGGTGGAACGTGCGACTGACTGGACCCAGTTTTCGCTGTACTTCATTTAAATTGTATTTAGTGGATATTTAAGGGGTTTTAAAATAAACACTGGAATGACAATGAGTGTATAATTTAGAGCGATCTGGGCGATAGTCGAGTATCTAGGCCCCTCGCAGAGGTTTCCGAATTTACGACAAATTTATGCTGTGCTGTGGATATAAAGAGGATGGATAATGAGATGATGGATATTTGAGGAGAATTTTTAACGATAATAGTGGACGTCAAGCTGACAGAATTTGATTGAGTTTCCTATCAAAGGCAGGAGTTATTGTTTTTCAAATCATAGCTGTAAATGAATACCACCACTTCAGTGGTATTTTGAAAACATTTCACAGAACAAATAAAGTGCTCCCTAATTGGTGAAAATTGGTGAAATGCTATTGAGGAGGCTAGTAGTGTGACCATATGTCCGTGACTAAAACTTTACAATCAGAAACAATTCGCTAAGCAATTCTACAAGGTGGGCCCAAAGAAGTCATCCGATGTTGTTTGCCTCTCATTAATATCGGTTGTGGCTCGCGCAGTGTGTACCGTTGCTCCGTCCTGTTGGAACCACATGTCCTCCAGTTCTAATTCGTCCAACTGCGACAGAAAAAACACGGTCAACATGGCTCTATAGCGCGCATCGTCCACTGTTGTCGTTTGACCAGCGGCGTTCACGAAAAAAAAATGGCCGAAGACTCCTCCAGCGTGAACAGCGCACCATGTAGTAACTTTGAGCGGGTGTAATGGCTCCTCGTGCATTACTCGTGGATTTTCGGTGCTCCAGAAGCGATAGTTTTGCTTGTTCACGTGTTCCCGCTGAGGTGGATATGAGGCTCATCGCTCATGATGATTTTGGTCGAATCGACCTCGAGATTGAGGATGGCTTGGGCGTAGGTTACATGCGTTTGGCAGTCGACAGGCAACAGCTGATGCATGGACTTGACTTTGTACGGGAACATGCGCAAGTCTTTGACTAAAAATCGCATTGGGGACAACCGATTGAGGATGGCTTGGGCGTAGGTTACATGCGCTTGGCGGTCGACAGGCAACAGCTGATGCATGGACTGGTCTTTGTACGGGAACATGCGCAAGTCTTTGACTAAAATCGCATTGGGGACGACCGTTTGGTGGCTAATTGCGAGGCACGGCATCTGGTCGATGTTTCCGGCGACAGCTCGACATCCTCGGCAACAGCGGCGATATTCTCGGCACAACGGGTGCTCCGGGGTCTGCCACTCTTGACAACGTCTCGTGTGGTCCCATTGTCTTCAAGATTGGTGACAAAACGGCGCAATGTTTGCGCAGTCGGTGTCGGACGGCCGGGGAATCGGCGACGGAATTCGCGCTGCGCCAACACTACAGACGACTTGTTACCCAAAAAAATAGACACGATTATTCCGCGTTCTTGGGGGTCTTATCGCTCCATGGGTTGTTCGCTTGTATTCTACATCTGTCTTGTCCTCAAGTGTCAAAACAGATTTGACATTGGCGGCCATTTGCAAAAATAAGAGCATCTTCCAGTAGGGTGATCTCTGTAGACCAACCTTGTACATTCTCCCATCACATTGCTGAGTGACAAGACAGTCGCAATGTTTTTTTTTTTGAAAGAATTTTGCGAAAAATGCATATTCGGAGGTATCTCAACTGTGTGGAATGCAAGGAGATGAGCAGTGGTGTGATAAGCTTACGCAATTCATGCTTTAGTTTCGTCTTGGAACTGGTACCACAATTGAGAACCGATTTTGTAAAGTAAACATATGTTTGTAGTGGAGAGATCGAAAGCATTGGCCATGGTTTGGTGTCATGGCCGGAGTGTAAATGCATTTTTTTCTCTTTGCTTGCAATTGAAAATTAAGATGTTCCTCTTATGGCATTTAGGGATTGCTTTCTTCAATAGTGTTGCTTTTACAGTAATTATTTATCAACTGGTTTATCTTTATTACGTTTGTGTTCGGTATGCATCGCCATTTCATCAAGAATAAACGTATCTCGGAACAATATTGGTAGTGGAAACGTGTTCGTATGTTGAGTGGAATGTTTCGCGTTCAATCCTAGCCAAAATCTAGGAAACCATAACTCAAGAAGAAATAACAATAAAAAGTTCGGTAGTTTCTCATCTCAAAGTATACATCGACTTTCGTTAAAAATTCTGCGAATAAAACGAACACAAAAACTGAGACGCCCCGAAGTAAGTTTGGACACGCCAGCAGTGTGGTAAAACATTTAAAGGACATTCATGACACCTTTAGCGTTAGTTATAAAAAATTGCTACAGAGTCCTTCGACCACATTTTGGTCGTCATAATCGTCCAACTGAACGCACTATTCATAAAACCATTACCAACTGATTTTGCACTATTGGGCGTTCCAACAACCCTAGTGAGAATATTGCTGCAGTAGCAGAGAGTCTCCTCAAAACCGTGATCAATCAATTCATCGCTATTCTCAAGGTTTAGGCATCTCTTATAGAACGATGTGGCGTATTTTGAAGAGTGATCTTGGTTTAGAAGCGCGTAATGGAAGGCATTGGTACAGCTTCAAATTGATCAATTTTTTGATCGAAAAATTTTTATTCGCGACGAAACTAAATTTTGGCTAAACGGCGACGTTTATAAGCAATGTTGGCATATTTGGGCCGATGAAGATACAGAGGCAATACAACAGCTACCAAAGCAACCACAAAAATGAATTGCTGCGGTTAATAGGCAGGTGGCATCATCGCACGGTTTTTCTTTAAAAATGCGCAAGAATCGCATGTGACTGTCAATCGAGATATCTACAGAGCACCGATCAATGGATTTTTGTTGCCGAAAATATTGATACAGCTGACTTGTGGTTTCAACAGGATGGCGATACATGCCATAGAGTTCACGAATAGATCGATTTATTGAGGTAAACGTTCGATGGAAACATCATCTCAAGCAATGGATTACTTTCTATGGGGATATGTGAATTCTCTTGTTTACGTCCATAAGCACGAAACGATTAAAGTTTTGGAAGCCCATATAACTTGTGTTGTTCATGGAATTGACCGGTAGTCAACATTTACAGAAATTGGACCCACAAAGTGGACACTTAAGGCGTATGTCGTGGGCAATATTCCTCCTTTTATCATGATGATCACCCCCAAACACCTTATTTTTCACTGAATCTGACGAAACCGAAGTGCTTGAAAGTTTTCTTGGGACGAAATCAATTCGAAGCTAGCCCGTGAATTTAGAGGATGGCAGGCTGCAGTGAGTCCGGTAGAGACTCTTCACTGGTCGGAAGCCTGATAAGTATGTAAGTATTAAAGTAGACAATTCGTGCTTACCTCCAATGAAACTTTAGATATGGAGAATTTTAATTCTGCTAGTCCAGAAGAAGGCCTCAGTCACCAGTGCTGCTATGGGTCTGTAGTTCGTTGCATTCATGTGCGAAGTACTGTGATGTCAATGTCAATTCTGCTAGAAATCCAGGAATTAATTTCACAAATAGATCTATATGGGCTCTTGGTAAGATGTTTACGGCAAGGATGCTCTGGGCATCCTAACATAAAACTCCTGTAGGAACAAGGGAAATAATAGCTAAAACTATATACTCGTTCCAAATATGCTCTTATGTTGTGAGGTTTTTGGTAAATTGCAAGACGAGCTCAAGCATAAGCTTAACGTTGCTTAGAACAGCATCATACGATACATTTTTGTCGTAGAAGATATGACCACATCTCCGCTTTCTCTAAGTTAATATACGACATAACTCTGGAAAACATTATACAATTTAGGACTGTTGCTCATGCAGCACCCAGGAACGTTGTTCGCAAGCTTAATGTCGAAGTCAAGGACACAATGCTGAAACAGGATACTGTCCAGATGAACAAGCAAATATCGTAGTTGAGACACAGTCGATGCTGAGGATATGGAAGAACCACTTCTGCAGACTGTTAAACGGCGATGAGATGACGAACAACATTCCTCTGTCAAGCAGAACGAACCATTCAATATTGGCAACAACAACGAAAACTGCCAACCACCCGACCTGAGTGAAGTGAGGACAGCAATATCTAAACTGAAGCTTGATTAGGCTGCCGGAAATGACGGCCCTCCCGCCGAGCTTTATAAAGCCGGGGAAGATGACTTGGTAAGTAATATCCAACAAGTCACAAGCCCGAAGAAAGTATGCCTCAGTGAAGTGAGGATGAAAATACAAATTTTAGCGAAAAAGGCCCGTTAGTACCCAGGGCCGAGCTTGTTCACAACCGTTAATGTGTGCGTGTGTACATCTAGCACGATGGTGGGACCTCCTGTTTCATGCGAACTCCAAATAACTGATAATACTCGAATGATTTGACAGATCAGCACGAAAGGAGGGCCAGTGAAAAATCATTTAGGTGTTGCTAAGGCTGGGACCTTCTGCGCGGCAGTTCATCGCACTAACCATCGCGCCACTGAGCCCTTCAAGGTGGGGATAGCAATTACTAAACTCAGGCTAAATAAGGCTGCTTTATAAAGCCTGCGGAGATGATTTGGAAAATAACATCCACCAACCCATAAGGTAAATCTGATCGGATAAGAGTATGACTGAAGAATGGATCCTCATCATCGTTTGAGCGATCCTTAAAAGAAGACAGAGACATAAGTCTTCCCAATATCGCCTACAAGATCCTATCTGCCGTAATATGTGAACGCCTGAAACTGTTTACCAGCAACCTGATCGGCCTTATCAGTGTGGTTTTAGACTAGGAAAGTCCACAATCGATTACATTTTCACACTTCGGCAGATCCTGGGTAGAATCCAAGAATTCCAAATCGATAACCACCAACTTTTCATCGATTTCAAGGCCGCATACGACAGAATTTATGGAGACGAACTATACAGAGTCATGTCTAGTTTTGGTATACCGTCCAAACTCGTCCGTTTGTGTAAGTTGATGATGGAAAAATCTCGCTGCTCCATCAGGGTCGGAAACGACCTCACCGACACTTTCGATACCAAAAGCGAATGTAGGAATCCTTGGTCGATTGGATAGAAAAATTCTTCGTTCTCGTTTGCGTTGACGGGCTATGGAGACGAAGATTCAACCAAGTGTTATGCAAGCTGTACAGGGACATTCCCATGGTCAAAAAACTCCGCATTGGACATTTAAGATGGATAGGACATGTAGAACGAATGGACACCAATATTCCGGCTCGCAGAGTCTTCGATTCTCAGCTAGACGTCGGACACAGTAGAGGAAGACCTCACCTTAAGTGGCGCGCTCAAGTAGAAAACGAACTTAACCAACAAGAAGTGCGCAACAGTGGGCAGTAAGCTAAGGACCAGGCTATCAGGAGAGGCATGTTGGTTGAGGCCCAGGTTCATACCGGACTGTTGCGCCTTTTAGGTAAGTGAGTACTCTGCTGCATAATGATATAGAAAAACGTCAACTACTTTATTTACTTAACCTCGTCAATTTTTCACGTTCCGTAAGAACCATGAAACTAATTCCGACATGCTGTAGGTAGTTATTTAGTTTTCAAGCGTCATTTTAAAATTCGATTAAATAGTCGCAAAACGCCATTTAAGAAATCGTTCTGACAACACTGCGCGTCACAATGATATTTTTTTTTTAATTTAATTTTTTTATTCTCATATTATTCTGTTTAATATATAAAAATTGAGCCTTAAAATTTTGTTCGTTTGTCGCCGATTAACGAATTTTCATACCTTAACCAAGCTTGCACACACATCTTTGCAAATGGTCCAGATATGTTTTTTTTCTTCAAATTTTGGTTGAATTTTGAAATTTTTAATTTTATTTACTTAGTTAATTTTGAATTTTTCAGTACAAACTAAGTAAATTAGAAAAAAATGTTCGACGAAAATATATTGAGAATAAAACTATGAGCATTCCGTCAGTAAATCGTTTTAACATACGCCCAATTTTTGTGGGCGTTTTTCCTGACTGTTCCCTTTGACTGAGCACGTCATTTTTTTTTAGAGACGACAGGGGAATAATAACCAAGATGGAGTCAATGTGATCAACCTAACACAATTCGACAGTAAGATTTTGGTTTTGGAGTTATCGCATCCCAACTTTAAATAAAATCGTTTTCGACGACATTTTTATTTTTGTAGATGACCTCTTGCACATACGTATTTTTTTTTTTTTTTTTCGAAGAATAAGATTTTTTTTTTAATCTTTCAGTTGACAATCCTTAATCTTTCTAGCTGACCGTCAATAGGGAAACCGAAGACCATAGACACCAAAGGCGCATCTAGTAAGTTTAGTTTTGCCGCCGGCAAACTCAATTGTGTGGTTTTTACTGTTAATCCGATTAAAATACATTCTTCTGTATAACCTTGTGTTGGGTTTTTTTTTTTTTTTAGTAGAATGAATGCCACCCTTAGTGACCGGTTCGAAGAGTAAAAAAAATCGATTTTCACGTGAGTACTTAAGAAAACCTCTGGAAGGACACTGATATGTAGGTTATTTGGGGTGTAAAACTGACCCACATTTGAAGTAACCCGTTTCTCGTCTAAGGGTATGTTTAGAAGAGAACACACGCACTGACTGGCAGTGGCATGTCATTGCCTTTAACCTTTCCCTTACCCCACTTCAAAGGCAAAAAAAAAAAAAAATACTCGTATATCAAACGTCAGAGAGGACATCGAACTTTCGACCATACCAACAGAAAGTTTTGGTCTTGGAGGTAGCGTGGGCAGAGGGCACTGGGTGAAAGGGGTGGGAAACGAAGGACGAATAGGCTTCGATTTTTCCTTCCATTAAGTCTGGCTGGGTGTGTTTTTGTATGCTGCCGTCAATACACATCACATACTATTAAGTGAATGCTAGTGTGTTAGTGGAGCTTAAACTTTTGGACGAAGGTTAGTTTTCGATGTAGGCACATGTACACATGCATTACAATTTGGCTTTTGTTGGCACTTTCCACTTTCGATTCTGCGATTGTGGTGTTTGGGTCTTGCTCGTCGTCTTTGTCGTCGTCGTCATCGTCTGTCGGCCGTCTAGGAGAATATTGGCCTTTCACGACGTGATGTTGTCCCATCGAATGAATGAATGAATAAGAGACTGTCTGTGGAGACTTGTTGTCTCATGCAGGGAAGAGAAACATATGTTTGTGGTTAACGGGAATAATTGCAATGGATCTTTGTAAAAAGGCGAAGTAACAGCACCTGCTACTGGTGCGAAATTTTGACGGGGGTTAGCAGAATATAGTTACATTTTATGCTTCTTCTAACTATGGATGAATTTGCATAACGAATACCAATAAATACCACCCGCAAATATTCAAAGCATGCCTAAACGAATTTAAGCTAACTGCAGTCAGGATAAGGTACAATGCCGGGTAGTTTGGACACAGAGTTGTCAGACTTTGAGAGAAAATTATACACTCCAGGCATAGTGGTAGCTGTATTTGAAGCATTGCTCATGAAGGTAGGTCGAGAGAAGGAGATTTTGAGTTCCATACATATGCCTTCTGGCTGGGAGTTATATCTGTCAATGGAGATGTTGTGTCCAATTCGTCGATGTTGTGTTTCCTTTCGTGTTGACGGCATATACTTCGTCTTGCCCTCATTTACTGTTTAACCCATTTTTGCCGCTTCCTTCTCTATTGCGGATTATAACAATGCGTTCGCAAATGTCTTGGAAACATAGGTCTATTCGCATCCGAATAGTCGCTGTTTCTGCTCACTATAACACGGTCCGTGGTAGATATCACAGTTTTTCATCCTCTTTTTGCCCGGCCCATCCCATCGTATTTCCTGGATGACAGTAATGTCTGCTTTGTAGCAGTTTAGGGATTCCTCTAGTCGTTCGCTTGCACCTCTCCTATTTAATGTTTTCACATTCCAGGTGCAGATAAGAAAGTCGTTGTCATTTTTTCGTTTAACAGGTTCGTCAACAATAAAATCAGTCCTTTCCAAGGTTTTTGGTTGCTTCTCAACCGTTAGTTTTTGCCATGGTTGGGTATTTAACCCAAAGCACAGCCCCCAAGCTGAAGGGCCATTTCCAATTTATTAGATACCACTAAGACACGGGCTCAGTGGCGCGATGAATTGCCGTGCAGAAGGTCTGGGTTCGATTCCCACTGTAGCAACACCAACATGATTGGCCCTCCTTCTCGTGATGATCTGACCAATCATCCGATTAGTATCAATTGTCATGAAAAGCTTATCTCAACTTAGCCGTTCGTATTCGGCATAAAACAGGAGGTCCCGCCATCGTGCTAAGAACTACACACGCACACATGAATGGTTGTGAGAAAAAAGCTAGGCCCTGGGTACTACGAGCCTGTTGCGCCATAATTTTTTTTTTTACTAGGACACGGGGCTATCAGTATCCACTACGGAATTGAGCGCTGCCGTTGGCCTTTCGGTTCATCCGCCACCATCTCTGTTCAAGGGGCCTGACTAACCCTTGAAATTCCTAGACAAACTGTTGTTCGAATATGTCGAAGCAGCTTGTCTGGGTTCGCCTGGGACAGCAGGCCGGGTATTCATGCCGTGCCATTCTGAGCTGGCTGTTAATAGTGTCACTGTTTTCCGTCGTGTTATCAACACTCGTTGGTTGAGACCAGTACCCATTGGTTACCACTTGGAGAATAAAAATAAGCATTTGATGTGTAGTCAGAGGTACAACCTCTGGGTATTGCCAAATTAAAGAGTCTACGTCCGTTCTACAACACCCAAACCATGACTTTGTTTGGCATCAATATTTTTAGAGTTTCAGACGAGTTCATTATAAGACTGCTAGCCGAAATGAAGTTTTGGCGATGAAATGTGTCTGGAAACCTGTATTTCGAAGCGATTCGATATTATCTGACTCAGCGAAAGCACTACTTTAGCTAAAAACACAACTCCCATGTTTAGAGCATGAAAAATCGGAATTGAATCTTTTGATAGTAATAGTGGGAGCTCTGCAAAAATACGGCCTTTTGTCTGATTGAACAATTGAGGAGGTATTGACTTTGTAGAGAATTTACTGCCAAAGATTTTCTTTAAATTTATTAAAAGACTGCTAGCAATTGATAAGTCTTTGTGAATTTTTAATAACTGATACCGACTGAGACTATGTGAAAAGGCAATTCAAAGAAATGTTTATGTTCCTGAACCACACCTAGAAATAAAAATTCACATGCTTGTGGTGGTATGTGAAAGATGTTCCATACTGCTCTGGGAAGCTCACAAACTTTGCGTTTTCCTGGAATACCTCTGCGTCCCGGCACCCAGAAAAGAACTGGTATCCGGTTAAGAGATAATCTGGATTTTACAGGCTGTTTTTTAGTGTACGTAAAGCTGGAACATAACAGCTTGCAACTTTAAATGATTTTAATAGCTCTAACAAGCAAAGGAAAGTCGTTTTGGTATCACAGCTGTTTGAAATCGACAAATAACCATAATCGAGTGTTTGTAGCCAGAACATGGCTGTACATTTTTCATTTCTTGTCAGTTCGAACATAACGGCTTTTCGAAACATATATCGAGATAAAATATGATGCTTAATGTGAAATCACTCTGACCAAACCCTAGTTTAGCAATAGCTTTTCAAAACCATTTACTCTTCTGACTTCATTCAGGACAATTTCTTAGCCCAAAAATGGTGAGTTGTGTGTTGTAATTCTACGGTGGAAAGAATCACTTTAAGGCCGCGGTTACGACTAATAGTAACGACCAGTAAGCGTTGGCGCTAGTTCAGATTAGTCCGAGCTTGTCCGCGCTAGTAACCACGGCGTTATAGCATAACTATCAATTTTTCTTCTAAAAAATTCAAATTTCCAATTTCAAAAACAAATTTTAGTTGTATTGAGCTATTTTTGTACTTGTGCGGAGAAGTTCGGCCTTTTCATTTACTCTTGGAGGTATATCCACATTCTTTATAATGAAATCGTATATCTTTATAAGGCTTCCATAGAGTTTCCCGGGATGTGTGTACAAGTGACAGTTATATAGATGTTTATTGATGTTTGTTAGAGCTTCCGCCGAAGTAATATAGAAGCATAACATATTTAGAGCTCCTGACTTAAGGCTTATAGCAGCTGTGACTGTTTTTTTTTTTGTTGAGATGAATTACCAAGCATAACATCTGCGTTCGATTCCCATTTTTTTTTTTATTTCTCAAAATACACCCAATTCATAGAATAAGGAAATATTTCCCATCTTCGGTGTGCATTTAACTGATTGTCATAACTGATGTCTACGATTTGTAGATATAAAATGTGAATGTGTAATGCGCAAATGATAAAATCTGACAGCAAATTTCTTCGTCTCTGAATTCGTGGTTTAACAGAACACGTTTCAAGTTGTTGGTTACTGCTACTACTCTTGCATGTTGTAGATAATATCCTAGTGGGTGCAGTTATAAACTGACATGCAAGAGACCCTGATTTACTAGACCCCCTCATGCTGCTATGAATGCCATAAATAAATAATAAAATTGTTGTTAATTATTATTAACATAAAAACTAAATAAAAAAAAGATGGTGGAAAAGTAAATTTATAATTTTTATTTTCGTTATTTTATAGTTTCGTTAAGACTTCGGTAAGGTATAACGTCGTGAATAACGTCCACTAATTGGGGTGAATGATTGCCGGGCTTGGGGCATCAGCAACCATCGAACTATCAATCATTAGCCAGAGGGCTTGGCTTGGATGCCAGGGCTTGGGCTGAATAAATATAACCAGCGCACCATTATGCTACCGAGTCTAAGGCCGCGACTCTCAAAAAATGGACAGTCAGTCAAGAAACTGGTCAAATGTAAGTACATTTCGTTAAGACTTCGGTGAGGAAATCGTATAAAGTGCTGTATAGTGAAATGTGTTTCAATAAGACTTCATACAGATAGCAATAATAGAGAGGAGATAGCTTCGAAAGTGCTTTATCGAAGTGAAATTGCTAGTTGGGAGATACTTGTACCGACCTAATATTCTCCTTGTCATTTTTTGTCGCATACAATTATGAACGTTTCTACACAAGTTCCCAAGTTCAACTGGATGTCTGCTCTATTTGATTTTCTTAAACTAGTTTGCAGAAAAAAAAGTAACTCATCAGTCAGGTAAATCAGCTTACTTTGGCGATTTTGAATACGATACGTCATGCAAATTCTGTAACTTGATTAAGTGCATATGGGGCAACAAATCAAGGCGCTGTGCGATAACCACTCATAACGAATATACGCCGAAAAAGGACACACAATTCATTTATGATCGCAACCAAAACTATATGAAAATCTTTATGGGTATAGGGAGAACGAGCTTACTAAATGTTTGGTTTATTATTTTCTTGAATAGCGAACATCCAAAGAATGCGAACCAGTTTTTTTGTTTTGTGCTTGGGCTTTTAAAATCCTTTATGCACACTTTAACTACAAAGAGCAAGGATGGTCCTTTATATCATAAGACAATGTACTATGGAAACATTGAATAATTGGACTGTATTTTGTAAAAGGGTCCGTATTCTAAATCAACACACACTCACATATACATAGCGCACCCATAGAACGTGAGGTCACATATTCTGGTGCTAGGTGCGTTGCGCGTTTATCTCCCTTTCAGACTCACGGGTATGATTGACACTTGAATGCCGTATGCACAGAATATATGTAGATTATCCCTATCGTCTTTTGCGTCGTCGTTTTCATCGTCGTCATTGCTATGTCGCGTCAAGTAGTAGCAGCAGCGGCTGGGATATAATTGTGAATAGTGAGCCAATACTGAGCAAAATTTGTTGGTTGTGTTCTCTGCACTGGAAATATGTTGAGTTCTTCTAGTATGTCAACATCTTATTGAATTATACAACATCAGCAGCGGCTTGAAAGTGTTTCGATGGTGTTTTTGGGTAAGCCTGACCCTGAAGCCTAAAATTGGTCCTGAATGCTAGGTATAAGAGAAAGAATATATCCACGTGATGTACACCAGTATGTTGAGGAACAAATCCCAACCCCAGGTATGGTCGTTATTACCCGTAACATGGTCGTTATTATCCAAGGTCTAGCTTTTTCTCACAGAAATTCATGTGTGCTTGCACGAAGGCTGGACCTCCTGTTATATATTAAATCCGAAGACATTTATTGACAATTGATATACTACTCGGATGATTTGTCAGATCATCACGAGTGCAGGGCCAGTGAAAAATCATTCAGATGTTTCTAAGGCTGGGAATCGAATACAGACTTTCTGTGCGTCAGTTTATCACACTAAGCATCGCGCCACCCATCAAGTACACTGTTACTGAGCCTGAGCCCCCGTCACCAAGGTGTACTATTACAAAAAACGATTTAATTTAAATGCAATATAAAGAAAATTACTGTTCGCTTAACGATAGTCGTTTTAACCTACGATTGTCGTTTTCGTTCTTCAATTTTTCATTTTCGTTTAGGAAACTTTGCTGTTGTCGTTCTCGGTGTTAATAATCGATTTTTGTCATGAATATCGTTCACTAATCGGGGTGAAAGATAGCTGGGCTTAGGCACCGGCAACGATCGAAGCCAGAGGGCTTGAACTGAATAACTATAACCAGCGCACCATTAATCGAATGGGGTGGTAGGCTACCCTGTCTCTGGCCGCGGCTCTCGATAAGTTGTCAGTCAATTAAAAAACTGGACAAGTGTAAGTAAATTTTTGGACTAAAATATACTTAGAGTCATTCGAAACGGATTAGCAAAATCGCTTATGGCATGGCAAATCAATAAACAACGTGTGTAAATCATAAAATTTTGTTTCCCAAATCAGTGCTCAATGCGAGAAATGTTTCACGACGAGGTCCTTTTTAGCTAAAGTCTATTAATTTCTATTTTTATAAAAAGTCATTAATATTTAAAATAAAAATCCTTGTTAACCTCTTTTACAAAACAATTTTCTTTTTTTCTTTTTAATTGTTTTTTTTTGCCATTGTCAATCCTCCCTTAAATGAATTGGGACTCATTTGCCAAAACTCTATTTAACAAAAAAAAAAAAACTGGTGAACATCCATTCAGCCCTAACCCTAACCTTCACTATTATATACTCAATGCACCTACCTAGGCAAATATTTCAATAGTGTGCGAACCACCGAACAAATGTACAATGTATCCTCGCTCTAATGATAATCATTTTGCAAAAGGAAACACTCAATGTATAGAACAATACCTACCACTACCATGCTACCAGCGCAAGGTAGTGTTAAGAACTATAGCCTCAAAGATAAAAGAATTCATTTGCTAAAAATGTGAGTGACACCTGGCTGTAAAACGATCAGATAGGGAGAAACAGAGAGTTGAAGGATATGTTGTTTTTTTTTCCTATTTTTGTTTGCATGACAGATTTTTGTAATTATAAATCGTACATGTGTACATCATTATGCGAACTGAAACTAATCGTGTAAAAAACAGTGGCAGGATATTTTTTACCCAATTTTTTTGGACAGTAAGAATGTCAGGAGAGAGTCTTAAATTTCTGGTGCCATTTAAAAGACACATGTCTGCAACGTGTTAGACGAATTTAACTGTTTGGGTACAGAATGGTTTTAAAACCTTTAAAACGTGTTTTTTATTGAAAAAAACATTACGGGTTCATATGTCCTAATCGTCTCAAAGGGAGTTTTCTCATACGTCGAAAATCTGCGCTGGTCCAATTGTCTTTCTCTTTTGTTGCATTAATGGACACACTCATCCTGCAGAACGAGTGCAGGCATGCTTAAGTACAATTTTAAGTAGTCACTGAATGTTCATAAACGTCAGACAAAAAATAAGAAATGACCTCGAAAGAAGATGTGCTCAATCTTTTTTAATGTCCTCTACAATGATTTTTTTTTCTTTTTCCAGATTTGAATACTTTTTTTATGTTGTCTTATGTTCCCAAGACAAAAGCGAACGCATTTCAACTATCTGCATCAAGGCGAAATTCCCCAACGGCGGAAAAAGATGATTTAGCTAGGGATTGCTTCTATGAGGCTCCATGACGAAACCTATGAGCGACTACCGAAGTACGATGTTAAAATCGTTTTAGGAATAGAAGACATCTATAACTGTATTTGTCGGAAAACATAGACATAACATCGAAAGACTGCAATCGCAAGAGCCCGGCAAGACCTTTGCGCACCGCGTATCCTTAAACCTGTCGATTGATACCATGCCACCAACAACGAATGTCGAAGAACAATGGCAACGATGCCAACAAGCCATTAGATCAGCCGCAATTGATGTGCTAGGTTTCTCGCGCCCACCAGCAAGAAACTCCCAGATCGAAACTTTCAATGTTGTTGAAGACAGATACCAACCACACGACCTAAGTGAACAGAGGATAAAGTAATATCTACACTCAAGCTTAACAAGGCTGCACGAAATTACGGCCTTCCCGCTGAGCTTTACAAAACCGGCGGAGAGACCCTCTGAACTGCGCCATAATAATTCTCCTCAACATCGCCTACAAGAACAAATCTATCGAATTTTGTGACCGTCCTACAACCAATACAGAGTGGCTTTTGGCCAGGAAAGTCCACAACTGCTCCACACTTGGCAGATCCTGTAGAAAACACCCAATAAGTCCAAATCGATACCAACAACCTATTCATCGAATTTATAGAGACGAACTATACCGCCCAAACTAGTCCGTCGGACAATCTTCCAAAAATAGGTGCAACCACAAGCATATGCCGCAGATATTGACATCATTGGTAGGACTCAATGGGATGTCATAGCCACGTTTGCTAGTAAAGAAAAGGAAGCGGCAAAGATCGGTCAAGCTGTAATTGAAGGGAAGACCAAGTATAAGTTTATGCTGTCAAAACGAAAGGACATACAAAATCGTCGAATGTGATATTAAACGTAACCATTGGTGAGAGTTGCCTGGATACAAGAGATATAACTTTGAGGTAATAAAGGACTTTATCTACCTCAGCGCTGCTATTAAGTCTGACAACAACATCTCTTCAGAAATTAAGAGAAGAATTTTGTTTGCCAACAGAGATTTCTTCGGGCTAAGAAAGCAATTTAAAAATTATCCTACCATTGCCGACTATATCTTAATGAAATGGCTGAGCATTTCACCATTCACCTCTTCTGGGTGGCAGACCACAGAGATATACCAGGAAACTGCAAGCCGGATGAGCTTGCCAGATAGGGAACTTCCCTTGATATTCTACCACACAGGGTGTACGCCGGGAAGGTATACTAATTTGTTTTGCCGCCATTTGGGTAAACATTAGTCTTGACAGTTCATATTTGGCAGTCGTGAAGTAGACACGTGGCAAATTAATTATGGAAAAATATTTGATAAACCAACGTGTTTTAAACGTCAAAATTTGTTATCAAAATCAATCATCGATTACTGTGACGATGAGAAAGTTACGTGAAATTTTGGGGAGAAACAACGTGCCAACAAAACGCACTATTAATCGTGTAGTGAATAATTTGGAAGAAAGGGTGTATGTAGGTGATAGGCCCAAGCATGGACCTCACGTACTGCAAGATCGGCTGAAAACATTACTGCTGCTCAAGGAAGTGTTCAAAACAATCCATCAAACTCAATTCAACGCCGTGCTCAGGAGCTTGGTCTTCAAAGAACAAATTTGGCCACGATTTGCATTTATTTCCATTTAAGATTCCGTTGACACAAGAGCTTCTTCCACAAGACCATTTACGCCGCCGTACATATGCCAATAGGATGTTACAGCTAGCCCATGACAACCCCCATTTTCATCAAAAAATCATAATGAGTGACGAGGCACATTTTCATTTGAATGGATATGTGAATAAACAGAATAGTCGGTTCTGGGCAATGGAAAACCCTCAAATTATTCATTAGTTACCTTTGCATCCATTAAAGGTTACAATTTGGTCAGGAGGAACCACTGGACCTTACTTCTTTGAAAATGAAAACGGCGTAATGGAAACTGTGAATGGGGAGCGATATCTTGATATGATTGAAAACTTTTTAACGCCCCAACTTCATGCTTTGAGCTAAATAATCATGTGGTATCAACAAGATGGCGCCACATCGCATACAGCCAGGATTACAATGGAATTCCTCTTTCCACAACAGGTTATTTCAAGAAATGGTGATGTTGATTGGCCCCACGGTCGCCTGATTTGACTGCTCAGGACTTCTTTTTATGGGGATATCTGAAAAGCTAGTTTTATGCAAATAAACCACAAACGCTTGAGCAATTCAAACAAAATATTCGTGGTGAAATTAGTCAAATACCGCGTGATATGTGTGAGAAAGTAGCGAAAAATGTGCTCAAAAGGGCTCGCATTTGTGAGACTAACAGAGGCGGACATTTACCTGATATTGTATTCCGTACATAATTGCCGACGTTAAATAAAACATTTTTCATTATAAAATCCATTCCCGGCGGACACCCTGTGTAAAATTTCACTTTTTTGTATTAGATTTGCAAATTTTATTATGGTTTTTGAAACAATCATCGTTTAGTTAAGCACTAAAGATCGATTATAGATAAGAATTTAGGCAACGTTGCAACGTTGGTAGAATGTGATTAAAAAAATTATGAAAAGTAAAACTGCATTGCAAGCAAAAATGCAAGTCGGCAAAATGTGAACCAGTGCAGTCGAACAAATGATTAGTCTGCCAATAGCCACAGATACTATCATCGAGTCACGCCTTTAATCGCTTATTTCAGACATTTGTTTCATCGAGCAAAATAAACTCTGAATCGCTCATAATTATATTCCTATTCTTAACTGTAATCTTGAAACCATCAATACATTTAACGAACTGACTTACCGCAATCTAATGAACGATTAAATCATCCCCAACCAAAGATAATTGCAACTGGGGGCATTCTCTGATATATGTGTAGATAAACTTTTCAAATAAATATTTGCACTTCAAAATCACAAGAAAGTCCTCGGACCCGACTGGAAGTGGATTTATGTAAATATGGGCATAAGCACGAAAACCCAACCACGAGTAATTAATCAAACAAAGAATGTACCTAGGACGTTTTTATTTTGTTTCCCCCCTCCTTTAACGGAAATCAAACGAGAACCAAATAACAGAACAAAAAAAAAAGATAAACAATATCTTTGATGTAAAGTATGTTTAAAAAAAAGAAAACTTGGGTTGTTACTATCACAGGGCGCCTATATAAAAAAACAAAAGAAACAAGAACTAGAACAAGAGTAATCATAGGTGCTGCTCCACATATGTACTCGACACATGCATATATGCGACACATAGGTTAGGGGTAGCAAACGCATAAATAACCCTTTAGATTGGAAATTATGTGTACAGATTCGCCAAATAATCCCGCACATATATCCATACACATGGTATTTTTTTTTTTTCTTAAAAAAAAATGATAATAAGAAAAGAAATAAAAGCTAACACTGCATATAAACGCGTACCTACTCCCCACGAATGTTAACCGAATACTGTTTACCGTTCTCGCTTTTGTGATTTTGCCACGGACCGCGGGCTTTGCGGGTGTAAGTAGTTTAACATTTTTTTTTATCGATATCTTGAAAATCCAAAAAAAAAAAAAACGCAGAGATACAATATTTGCGAGCGATTGGTAGAATGTGATTAAAAAAATTATGAAAAGTAAAACTGCATTGCAAGCAAAAATGCAAGTCGGCAAAATGTGAACCAGTGCAGTCGAAAAAATATGAAGTATCATGCAAACGCAGAGAGCAGTTCAGAGAGACCGGTCGACTCCCAAATCGTAACTACTAGCCTGGCATGAGCATAACATGGCACTGGCAGTGGCAAAGTGGCAAAACCATCAACCACCACTGCAGGCAGGGCACCCAGCACCAGCACCATCAGAATCAGAAAATAGCATAGCAGCACCACCACGCTCTTCTATCTCGAAAGAGAGTTGTTCATGTTCGAAGAGTGCTTTCCAAAAGAGTTATTCCAAAGAGAATGCTACACACGTTACACGACTTTTTTTCAATCCATAGAATTGTCGACTTTTTTTTTTTTTTGCTGTTTAATTATTTTTATTTTATTATGCCAATAACGAGATGGATGTTTACACATGAAATATATTTTGAATTTCAATGAATTCTATTTATGAAGACGGTGCAAAAGTAGCACGCAAAATAAATTTAAAAATAAAATTGGCAATGCTAATACTCTATTCAGCATAATAACATAGTTTATGAATTTTGAATATTGTGTGCTTAAATAAATAAAAACAAATTTAAAATAAATGGGCTGACACGGATCTTAATATTAGATTTTGTTATATCCTAAATTTTTAACTATTAATATCTCATTTGTATAACAAATAACTTGACAGACATTTTTTATTGGATATCTAGTACCAATGCTTAGCAAAATTAGTTATTTAACACTAAGCTGACCCGGCAAACGTTGGTTTGCCTTCATATTCAAAACGATTTTTGGATGATCATTTGTAAATATGTTTAAAAATTCAAAAGCTTTGTTTTGACACCAATACGCGAACTAGTGAATTTATAAAAAAAAAGTCGCAAGAAATTAAAAAAATTTCCGATGAGGCTTTTCAATGTCAGCTGTAGCTGGACCCTATTGTAGCAAACAGGCAATGACTGCCCTTGAGATTTGTTAATTGTCATTGCAAATGCAAGCCGTACCGGGAACTGCTAGCGTTTAAAATGGAATGACAAGTCAGGCGGAACCATTTGGACTCATCTTCTCCTTTGTACTTCCCTTTAAGTATTGATGCTTCCTTAATGTTGTTCATCAAATTTTTCACCACAAGTTGATCGACATTACCGATCGGACTTTCAGTTGGAGATTGTGAGGTGGTTCAGGGTAATTCAAGCGAGTTGAAGAATTCGGTTGACTAGTTGACGATATCATCTTGGGAAGTAACTCAAGCCCCAGATTTTTATGTCACCAATTCGCAAGCAATTTCACTTTGAATCTAAAAATACAATTCGTTGACATCAATGTTTTTCGCAGCCAATATAGCACGTTCGGTTAACCAATCTTGATTTTTATATTTTCTTTTGCAATTTTTGGAAGAGCACCTTTTGGATGAGTTCGGATTTTGATTTGGTAAGCTGACAGAAAGCGACGGGAAACTGACCGGTCGAATAGGTATTTTGGCGTTGCTGTCTAGCAATCGCTTTGAAAATACTTCTCCACTATGGTTGTTCTGCAGATCGACACACATGTTCGTAAACGGTTTGAGTTTGACGTGTTTCCACAAAACGGACACTTCACACATTCATTAAGTTCATCGGCTGGAGTAGACCGTGGCAATGTTTTCCGAAAATCGCCTGACTACAGAATCATCGCATCACCAAACTCTCTAATACCTGTGACCTTGCATCTGTTGGTCTAATGCCTCTAAGAACTTTTTGTACATTTATCCCAATCGATCAGTTTGCTTTGCTGCAAAACTTTGGCCATCGCATTGTTCTTATAAATGTTGCACGTTGGATTAACATTGGCTTGCATAATGCATATTCAATGGCAAATTGAGTGCTGAATGAGCAATTCGATCACCTTCCAACAATGGAGGTACAAGTGCAATTTCATTCTGCGAGCGTGACGTTGCATCAATGCGATCAAAAAAGCTTATCCAGTTCCAACGGGAGCGTCAAAAAAAACATCCCTCCAATTCCCTTGCTCACAACCTTCATTAGAGTGTCGTACGAATATTTTTGTTGTCGATCAACAGTGGAACATTCCTTCGAACTAATTCCCTTAAAACACCGCAACCATATTGGTTTTCGCGTTGCAAGTCTTGATTAAATGCTTCGTACATCGAACGATTGCGAACTGTCATGCCTAAGTCAGATAATACCTTATTCGACATCATCAAGCACACGTCCTTAAACCATATCAAAGCCTCGTTGTTAAATTCCCCGCTTAGATGTTAATTTCCTCGCTTAGTTTCAAATTTGGATGTAATGTTGGGATACGCATCTGATGCAAAATATTTTTACACATGGCACCTTTGTATTAGCGATACATATCAGTAGGTTTGGTTGGGCATCATGTTGCGATAGTTATTTTCGAAATTAATTTTCAGATTTGATGAAAATTTGTCGAAACTGTAATTCCAATGAGTGTCATCCTCTACCAATCGCAAACGTTGGAATTCTTCCTTATACGTGCTGCACAATTCATCATTTATATATCCCATGACTTGGAATGATGTTGGGCAACGAAGGTTGACTAATAGTAAACGCAAATAAAGGCACCCGTCGTTTATTGTGGGCTATAACAATGATAACAAAACAAAATTAACCTAAAAGGCCAAGCATCGATCCTAAATACATCAAAAAAAACTTGGACGAGGTCCTTTATTTTTCCCTAACAATGTAAGTCGGATTACAACGACATTTGTAAATCAATGCAGCCGTTCTCAAATGATGCGATTCCCAACAAATGACATCGGATTTTTATTTATATAGATTGGATGTAATTTATATAAAGGGAAACTACCGTTTATTCTTAAGCTTCTTCGTTATTGTAATTTTTAGAAACTTCATGGAATGAGTCTCAATGAAAAGCCGCCTTCTGTGAAATTCTTTAGAGAACCCTAATGATTTTATCTACAGAATGCGTTTTTTTTTTTTTAAATAAAAAATAAAAGTATTCAAAACCATCGTCACAAACTGTGGAATAATAAACTTAGTAAGCTTCCAAATCATTTTGGAACTTAGCCAAAATAGTTAAAAATAAAACCAAAAAAATCCGTTGCCCCAAAAGTGGCCCCTCCAGCTTTGATTCGGATACCGAAAAGCCAGGCAAAAGCACTGGCACTACCTCTACCCAGAATCTTATTGTTTCTGAATATTTGGAATTCCGCGAATTGAATGAATTCGGTCTCAATACTGAGATTAATTTAAAAAAATGCGGTTAAAATATTGCAATTGAATGCTACAGGAAGTGCAAAATAAAGCTTAATGCTTTTGAAAATATCCAAGCTATCTTCTTTACCAGAAAAAGTAAACCTTGCTCCCTCCCCTATAAGGTGGAAGCCTTCTGTGTTGGAAGAATACTACAAAAATTGTAAAACAAAGCTTAATGGCTCCGAAAATATCCAAGCTATCTTCTTTACTGGAAAAAGAAAACGTTGCTCAAGCCCTTATAAGGTGGGAGCCTCCTGTTAAATATCTGGATATATAAACTGGCGATCACAAGGATAAGGCCAAATATTTCACAATCGATTTTAACTTTGTTAAAATCCAGCTACATATTTCCCAATAGGACGTCGTAAAATAAAATGATAGATGAGAAACTACCGTTGGAATTCCCCAGGATCAAACAATGAACTACTTGAAAATCATATAAAAAGATACGGCACTAGGATGAGGCCAAATGCAAAATCTTCGAAAGAGCGAAAAAATTAATTAAATTGTCCTTATCTTCAATTTGTCTGCCGTTTTCATAAATTTACTAGAAAACCATGCCCAAACATTTTCGATTATACTAAGGTTCGGTGAATAGGGCAGCCATTGCAAAATTTCGACGTCTTCTGCTGGATCGAACTTCTTACAACCATGGAAGTGTGGACGGGGTTATTGCCTTGTTGGAATATCCAAGACAGGGGGTCTGAAAATGTTTTTCGCATTTAGAAATGACCGCTCCAGCAAATATTTGTAGTTGTTTCCGTTCATTGTTGTGAACAGAACCTCCAACTCGATTGTGAAAAAGCTAGTAACTCCCCACCGTTACACCGCATGTACGTGATGTCTGTGATGTCTGGCGAAAAAAAAATTCCGCCTTTCATGGAAATAAAATCTGGACCGTCAATGTTAAGTTTGTTTTTTTTTTTTTTCATCCGAAAGGACAACGCGTTTTCATTCACTGCTCCAAGTAATATGTTCTCCTGCAAAATTCATTCGATTACATTGTACTAAATTTTTTCCTTATTTTCGACGATTTTTTATCATGATGGAAAATTGATTTTTAAATACGCAAACATTTCAAAAAACATATCTTGCCTTCAAAATGTTGCGTTTATTCATTAAGTTTTGAAATTAAAATTAAATTAAATTTTGAAATTAAAATTTAATTTAATTTTAAAATTTAAAGCTTTTTCATAAAGTAATTGTAATATAAGTCTTTGTTCCAAGCTATTTTTTTATGGATGCAATTATTTCTCGTGGGTTTTTCAAGCTCCACCGGTGACAACTTTTACGATTAACGAAGACATCAGGATGAAAATTTATAACTGAAGATAATTTTGTTCGAAAAAATCAGGATCCACTTGTTTTTGCTCCAAAAAACATTCAACGAATTCTCTTTCCGCTGAATGGTCAGTAGTCATCAGCTCTTGAATCAGTTAAACTTTTTAAGAATGAATTTTAAAATTTTTAGTAAGAATTCGCTGTAGAGAACTTCTAGAGGCTGTGATGTGTACACCAACATTCACTTATAACTTTTTCTCTTGTATTAGTTTTTTGTCCTGATTATCATACATCGATAGGCAATAAACATTTAGGAAGGTTCGGGTACCTTCTATTTCAAGTCTCTACCAAAATCATCAATTTATTCAAATTCCAATTAAAATTTAAAAATGTCAGGGGCCATATTTTTTAAAACGAATATCGTTGAAATAACTTCGTTCTTGTCGAAAATCGATTACATAAAACGAGAATCGTTCTATGTTTTACGATACTGGTTACTGCTTACGACTGGAATTTGGCGGTCGTATAGCTTTTGTTTTCGTTGAGTTGCTATAAATATTTCTCGGTTTTACACAATCGAACTTTGTCGTGACTATTATTTACTTCTCTATCGTTTACTTGTTGTTATTTTCGATTTATGTAATAGATTCATGTGCAAGTCCGTAAACAGTTCTTTCACAAGTATGCCATCTTATTCTAGATAATTTTCGAAACTTTGTTTTTCCATTTTAGCAACATCGTTAGAACGGTTTTCGAGATAATTGCGTTTTTGAAAATCCATTATCTTGGAGGCAGCCATATTTTTTGAGCTATCACCAAAGTTCTATACATCGCAACGTAGAAACGCCAACAACACATAGTCAAATCGACCGAGTATTTTTAACCCCAGTGTCAATTAGAGGCTCTCGACTCCAAAATCTAGATGGTAGGGATATGTTTTTTAAAAACATTTTTTTTTTAACTCAGCGTACCTCAAGAAATAAGAATTTGTTGAAATCTGAACTTTCCTATACTACGTCCATGTACTACTGAAGTACAAAATGGAAAGGTGAAAAGAAATATATGCATCATAGGGAGGCCCGAAGACAGGTGGACAGAGGTTGGGATGCCCCTTATTTCCAAGAAACAGAATTATACAAAAAAAAGTGAACACATTCCCTACAGCAATAAACAATTATCGTAAGAATATATATCCAAAACTCTTCCCAAAAAGGATTAAATCGAATTCATGCAAATTGCTAACAAAAAGCAAAGTACTTGCAATAGAAAACATTTCGTGTTTGCTGTCATATACAGTGAAACTTCTACAACTCGAATTTTTAAAGTGAACTTTGATTTTTTTGTTGCTTTTTATTTATTGTTTTCTCTTTTTCTATAAGTCGAGCTACTCGAAATGATTTTTCAACCGTATCTCGAATTTTGCGGGCAATTTACTGACTGAGCTACGTTTTCTCAGAAGCGCAAATGGGATATTCCGTGTTGTTATTTGAGTTCCATATTCAGATTCTGCTTACTAGTATATGGTACGATAAATGTACAGATAATTGCAAGATAGCGATGGAAAAACAAAATTTAAATCGCATATAAGAGAAAAAATACTTGGGAATAATTGAGGTAGAAAAAGGTTCTGAGAAGAAATAATATTGCTGCAACATTTGGTATTACCCGGAATACCTTATCAACCATTTTAATAAACAAGGATGGTATCTTAGAAAAAAAAATAACCATGGTGCTGGCAGTAAATTGAAATTTCAAAACCTGCCACTATGACGATATTGATGAAGCTATGATCAAATCGTCGTTCCAAACACGAAGTGGCATACCTGAAAAAATTGGCATTTTGAGAAATTTGGCGGATATATATTACGGTCGTTATTTTTTTTAATCACATGAAGTGGTGTATTTGTATCCATCAATCCGTTATAGTTTTATCGATACTTTTATTTTTGACGTAAATGATTTAATTATGTTTAACGCAAAATACAAAGAGACTTATCCGACGTATACGGCAAATAAGATTTTGCACATAGGCCACTTCGTGTTTGGAACGACGAAATGAGTAGCTAACCGCTTTCAGGAATCATAATATACGAAAAAAAGCTTAAGAATTCGCGAATGCTTTGGGACATGATGAGTTTTTATCTAGTATAAGTCGGTTAGATGAACTTAAAAAAGGATATTCCATTGTTAAAAAAAAAGGTATGTGATCGAGTTGACTCGGTAACTAGAGATCATTATTAAAATTACAGATTTTTTTTTTAAATAAACAAATAATTTAATATTCCAATACATATTTTGTTTTTTTTTATATCTCAATGTTTCTATCTATAACTCAGAGCTGTTTTCTGGTCCCTAAAATTCGACATATCGTCGGCTTAATAAGAAAACCTCGTAACTCTAAAATTTACAATTTTACAGGAGGAACGAAAGCTTCTTATCAAGCCCAGTTCTTCGGTTAACGGTGTTAATTTTATATTCTCAAATAATAATAAAAACGCAGGTTTTTGGACGACAACCATTTTTTTAATACGACTATTTATGTTTATTTTAATGGAGTTACGATTTTTTTGTCATTCTACTCTTGGAGTTATAAGGTTTACTGACAGGTTTTTGTCCGGCACTAGCAGTTGAAATTGAAATAAATGGGGATTCCCCGACTTCTCATACCACTTTTATTTCTTTGGATAGTTGAGTTATGAGTTTTTATTATTTTCAGCAGCAGTTACGCGGTTCGTTTTTCAGTAATTTGTCGGAGTTACGAGGTTTTTCAGGAAGTTTGACAAATTTAAAGTTACGAGATATAAACGAAGTGATTTTCAAGATATTTAAAGTTATTATCGAGCTGCACGGTTTTCATTAACAGTGCGGCTACTGAGTTTCTATAAGATAGCATCATAATTTTTGCCAAAAAATGGAGTTACGAGGTTTTCCTATTAAGTCGACGATATGGAAGTTCCACTGTATATTATTATGAATATTAAATTAATTTATAGAGCGTCTGCTATTTGGGCCAAATCTTTTTATTTGTAGTTACCAACGTTGCCTTTGTAGGTAATTTAAAAAAAAACGTTAAAAGTAAAACAATTTAACCCAAGTGGCACCGCTCTTAAGCAGTTTCTAACAAAGAGTGACGTTAAACGTGACTTACATTGTGAATGTCCTCCCGAAATCTCCGTCCGACATGTTGACCTACCAGCTTCGCATATTTCCATCGCTGAAATCCGATATCATCGAATCATACTTTCATGCATAAGTTGTTGAACCCCACTTAACACTCGAAAAGACACTTCCGATTCGGAGCAAAATATTCGCTTTATATTGCAATATTTTTGCATTTTACTAAACACACGCAATTTTTAATTGATATTGCATTTCAAAGATACTCTTAACGGAAACGGCACACAAGACTACAGTTTTATTCTTTTACGAAAAAACTATTTTTTTGCTTTTCCAAAAAGGATCACCTGCAATGGACATTTTATTAAAAAAAACTTAAAAAAACGCAATTAGCCGATTAATTGAAAATTGATTTAGTTTTACCGATCAATGCAACACATGCCAATTCATCATGATTTGCCGACGGAAAATGGATGAAATTTTCTCGAGAACAGACTTGCACTACAATGTGGACATTTGGACTTTGGCAGACGCCATTAACCAAACAGAAAACGCAAAAGACCACAAAAAAAACGAAACATTTCTATTAATTGGGACGAAATCAAATATGATATTCACAAGGAAACATCGAAATGATAACCTAATTTAATATTTTGTGGACCTCTGTGGACTTTGCACTCGGACGAACGTCATTAGTCGACAAGAAAACTAAAAACGCAAATGAACACAAAATTTTCGTTTAAACGAGGAGTAACACTGAACATATCGATTAATTAGAATTTTCTGGTTAATTCCGGTATAAAATATGATATTCACAACAAATAATTGAAATGAAAACTCAATTTAATAGCATTCGCGAGCACGCGGACATTTGCAATTGCAAAATCATTGGCAAAACTGAAAACTAGAAATGGAAATATCCTCACCGACTTCCATTATTTTTCACTGAAAAATGGATTAATACAATGCCGACAGCTTAATTTCACAACTTTTGGTGCATTTTATAGCAAATAGGTCCAGAATTATTGAAAATTAGAATTTTAATTTGCTCGCGCACTCAATTCACCTGCACAACAATTTCTTCACGCCAATATGACATTTGGCATACGCAGGGGTGGGCATGCGGTGTTTGCATGTAGTTTTGTTGATTCGAACCTGAAAATAAATGTCAATAAGAAGAATTAGCGATAAATAAACAAGTGAAATATTTTATGCTGAATGAAGGTAGGAATTAAAAATTGTAAGACATTTTCTTGCCAATTGAAATAAATCGACAACTAATTATATTCAGAGAGAAAATGTGATGTTTTTACAGTTTAACGCGAGTGATTTAATAGGTTAGGTGATTTGATTTGTTTTTAATGCTGACACTGACAATAAGAATGAGTCCTTTCCCAATTAGATTTTTTGACCGTAAAACCATGTGTAGCTAAATTTATGTAAAAGTGTAATTCAGGTGGCGACGCTGCAATCGACAGCATATATTCTAAAACATGCAATTTACATACAAAGATTAGGTACCTGCCTAGTCTAAATCCAATTGCCCAACTTTTGTGCTGGAATAGGTGGTCTTACAAAATAAACTTAATTCAGTTCTTGTATATTTTGACACTTATCTGTTATTGATGGAAATCTATCTTCTTTTGGTTTACGTGCCATTGCCATGTGAGCTTCTTTTTACACATAAGAGGCAGAGTACAAAAATAAACACACCACACACAAGAAGCAACTCACTGTGAAAGCATGAACATGAACTGATCAAACTCCACAACAAAATGCATTCGACTTTTACCTTTACAACGTACCAATACAAGTAGCAGTTTCTTCCTAGCCTGCAGCTGCATTTAAAATATCTGAGAACAAGTCTAGACATTTAACAGTTAAAACAATGTCGCACCCAAAACATACAAAGGATTAAAAAAAATGAACACATGAAATTTATACACAAAGAGTATGAAAAATTCGGAAGTTCACTATATTCAGATGAAAGTTTTGCCGATTCTAATTTAAGGAAACAATGGAAACGTATTTACATAGTCAACTGCCTCTAACAGAAACGCCCGTAATGTTCGAAAATGACACTTCAGTTTGTTGGCTTAGAAAAAATTGTTAAGCAATAGGCCAGATATGATGTGTATATGATGTCAAAGTTGAACTTAAAATTAAGTGCGGTTTTTTCTGGTGAGTGAAGGAAGGAGATAGTGAAGGAGACTTTCTGGGTACGTACCGTGTAATTTGTATACACGTGCACACACTAAGGACCCAGTTATAGCTATCATTGAACAACTTCATTGGAACACAACACATGATGGAGTATTGAAAGGTCACCCCCATAGCTTCTTAAACGAATTATTGGAATCTTCCGTTTCAGTTCGGTGAAATGGCAATCATTTCTTCATAAAAATAAATGTTGGTCAGTGGAAAATAGGAAGTGATTTTCTGCGAAAACTATAATTAGAAATTTAAATACTTTTGGATATTCTTGTTCTTAACTTCAGATTAGCACCCGAGAAGGTGCAGTGAAAAATGTTTGATATTTGGAATACGTTTTTGTTTGTGGGAATAATGATTTGAAATGTTGAATTTCGCTAATGAAATTATGAGTTTCGGTTCGGTGGAAACGTACTAACCGGTGATTTTTTAAGAGTTGAGTTTGGCAGGTTGGCAGCATTGATTAGCAATGTCGTCCAAACGTCATCTGTCAAAGTGAAAAGTTTTCGGTATACTCTGCTATATAATCATGGAAAGACTTACAAACGAGCAAAGGCAACGAGGTGCAAATTATTAAAATTTACTATCAAAATTCGTGTTCTGTGAAAAATGTACACCGTTTGTTACGAACATATTATGGTCGTCATAATCGACCTGGTGAATCAACAATTCGTGCTGTTATCATCAAATTTCGCAATAAATTTATTTTATTGGACATTAAACCATCGAATCGCATGCGTACAGTGTGTACCGAAGAGAATATTGCAGTCGTATCGTCCAATATTAATGAAGATCGTGAAATGTCAATTCGTCGCCGTTCTCAGCAATTGGGCATGTGTTACGAAAATCCGCTGTTTTACCGAAAAATTGTGTTCAGTGATGAGGCTTCTGGCACAAGGGAAATATTAGTCTATGTGGGCAAGCCGAACATGATTGTTCGGGTAATTCGTGGAATACAGGCCGCAATGCTCGCAAAAGTGAAGCAAAAGTGGACCTTCCGATTGGACCATTTGAAACGGAGCCGCGGACAACATTTACATGAAGTTGTCTTTAAAAAGTAAATTGGCGAATGCCGAATTATCGATTAAGATAGTAGTTTTGAATATTTGATGCTGATTTGAGTGTTTTATTTGATTTTTTTTTAAAAAAAAGTACGCTTAAGATATCACCCGTTATAAGAAACATTAAAACAAATGCTAATATTCGGCTTATTTTCACTTTCCGTTACGTCACGGCACCAATAATGTTGATTATTCCCTTAAACGCATGTGAAGAATGTTTTTTTTTTTGCAGAAAATAGGTATAGTTTTTATGAGACGTTTATTCGTGTGAAAATTGCATAAGACGGGTCTCTACAAGAATCTGTCTCGTAAAAAACGGTTTTTGGTAAAATTTTCAGAAAATTCGAGAAAAACCTTTCGAAGGAAATATTTCGAGAATAATACTATGAACGTCAATATAAAATCTTAACCCATGCAGATTTTTTGTGGGTGAATAACTAAAAAACGATTTGTGTGATTGTTTTTACCAAATATTGCAAAATATTGCAATTAATTATAGTTTCCCGGCAAAAATGTAAGAAAAAGACTTGCATGAGTATGTGGAGATATGTACTTGGGAAAACGCCATTAGCCAAACAGAAAACGCAAATAATCACCGAAAACAAACGAAACATTTCCATTAGTTCGAATTTCCCGGCAAAAAACGAAATAAATTATGATATTCACAAGGAAATATCGAAATGAAATCTTAATTTGATATATATCGTGGGCAACCGCCACGCGCCATGAACTTTGCACTCGGACGAACGCCAACATGAATACTAAAAACGCAAATGAACACAAAATTTTCGTTGAAACGAGGAGTAACACTGAACATATCGATTAATTAGAATTTTCTGGTTAATTCCGGTATAAAATATGATATTCACAACAAATAATTGAAATGAAAACTCAATTTAATAGCATTCGCGAGCAGGCGGACATTTGCAATTGCAAAATCATTGGCAAAACTGAAAACTAGAAATGGAAATATCCTCACCGACTTCCATTATTTTTCACTGAAAAATGGATTAATACAATGCCGACAGCTTAATTTCACAACTTTTGGTGCATTTTATAGCAAATAGGTCTAAAATTATTGAAAATTTGAATTTTAATTTGCTCGCGCACTCAATTCACCTGCACAACAATTTCTTCACGCCAATATGACATTTGGCATACGCAGGGGTGGGCATGCGGTGTTTGCATGTAGTTTTGTTGATTCGAACCTGAAAATAAATGTCAATAAGAAGAATTAGCGATAAATAAACAAGTGAAATATTTTATGCTGAATGAAGGTAGGAATTAAAAATTGTAAGACATTTTCTTGCCAATTGAAATAAATCGACAACTAATTATATTCAGAGAGAAAATGTGATGTTTTTACAGTTTAACGCGAGTGATTTAATAGGTTAGGTGATTTGATTTGTTTTTAATGCTGACACTGACAATAAGAATGAGTCCTTTCCCAATTAGATTTTTTGACCGTAAAACCATGTGTAGCTAAATTTATGTAAAAGTGTAATTCAGGTGGCGACGCTGCAATCGACAGCATATATTCTAAAACATGCAATTTACATACAAAGATTAGGTACCTGCCTAGTCTAAATCCAATTGCCCAACTTTTGTGCTGGAATAGGTGGTCTTACAAAATAAACTTAATTCAGTTCTTGTATATTTTGACACTTATCTGTTATTGATGGAAATCTATCTTCTTTTGGTTTACGTGCCATTGCCATGTGAGCTTCTTTTTACACATAAGAGGCAGAGTACAAAAATAAACACACCACACACAAGAAGCAACTCACTGTGAAAGCATGAACATGAACTGATCAAACTCCACAACAAAATGCATTCGACTTTTACCTTTACAACGTACCAATACAAGTAGCAGTTTCTTCCTAGCCTGCAGCTGCATTTAAAATATCTGAGAACAAGTCTAGACATTTAACAGTTAAAACAATGTCGCACCCAAAACATACAAAGGATTAAAAAAAATGAACACATGAAATTTATACACAAAGAGTATGAAAAATTCGGAAGTTCACTATATTCAGATGAAAATGTTAAGTTTTGCCGATTCTAATTTAAGGAAACAATGGAAACGTATTTACATAGTCAACTGCCTCTAACTGAAACGCCCGTAATGTTCGAAAATGACACTTCAGTTTGTTGGCTTAGAAAAAATTGTTAAGCAATAGGCCAGATATGATGTGTATATGATGTCAAAGTTGAACTTAAAATTAAGTGCGGTTTTTTCTGGTGAGTGAAGGAAGGAGATAGTGAAGGAGACTTTCTGGGTACGTACCGTGTAATTTGTATACACGTGCACACACTAAGGACCCAGTTATAGCTATCATTGAACAACTTCATTGGAACACAACACATGATGGAGTATTGAAAGGTCACCCCCATAGCTTCTTAAACGAATTATTGGAATCTTCCGTTTCAGTTCGGTGAAATGGCAATCATTTCTTCATAAAAATAAATGTTGGTCAGTGGAAAATAGGAAGTGATTTTCTGCGAAAACTATAATTAGAAATTTAAATACTTTTGGATATTCTTGTTCTTAACTTCAGATTAGCACCCGAGAAGGTGCAGTGAAAAATGTTTGATATTTGGAATACGTTTTTGTTTGTGGGAATAATGATTTGAAATGTTGAATTTCGCTAATGAAATTATGAGTTTCGGTTCGGTGGAAACGTACTAACCGGTGATTTTTTAAGAGTTGAGTTTGGCAGGTTGGCAGCATTGATTAGCAATGTCGTCCAAACGTCATCTGTCAAAGTGAAAAGTTTTCGGTATACTCTGCTATATAATCATGGAAAGACTTACAAACGAGCAAAGGCAACGAGGTGCAAATTATTAAAATTTACTATCAAAATTCGTGTTCTGTGAAAAATGTACACCGTTTGTTACGAACATATTATGGTCGTCATAATCGACCTGGTGAATCAACAATTCGTGCTGTTATCATCAAATTTCGCAATAAATTTATTTTATTGGACATTAAACCATCGAATCGCATGCGTACAGTGTGTACCGAAGAGAATATTGCAGTCGTATCGTCCAATATTAATGAAGATCGTGAAATGTCAATTCGTCGCCGTTCTCAGCAATTGGGCATGTGTTACGAAAATCCGCTGTTTTACCGAAAAATTGTGTTCAGTGATGAGGCTTCTGGCACAAGGGAAATATTAGTCTATGTGGGCAAGCCGAACATGATTGTTCGGGTAATTCGTGGAATACAGGCCGCAATGCTCGCAAAAGTGAAGCAAAAGTGGACCTTCCGATTGGACCATTTGAAACGGAGCCGCGGACAACATTTACATGAAGTTGTCTTTAAAAAGTAAATTGGCGAATGCCGAATTATCGATTAAGATAGTAGTTTTGAATATTTGATGCTGATTTGAGTGTTTTATTTGATTTTTTTTTAAAAAAAAGTACGCTTAAGATATCACCCGTTATAAGAAACATTAAAACAAATGCTAATATTCGGCTTATTTTCACTTTCCGTTACGTCACGGCACCAATAATGTTGATTATTCCCTTAAACGCATGTGAAGAATGTTTTTTTTTTTGCAGAAAATAGGTATAGTTTTTATGAGACGTTTATTCGTGTGAAAATTGCATAAGACGGGTCTCTACAAGAATCTGTCTCGTAAAAAACGGTTTTTGGTAAAATTTTCAGAAAATTCGAGAAAAACCTTTCGAAGGAAATATTTCGAGAATAATACTATGAACGTCAATATAAAATCTTAACCCATGCAGATTTTTTGTGGGTGAATAACTAAAAAACGATTTGTGTGATTGTTTTTACCAAATATTGCAAAATATTGCAATTAATTATAGTTTCCCGGCAAAAATGTAAGAAAAAGACTTGCATGAGTATGTGGAGATATGTACTTGGGAAAACGCCATTAGCCAAACAGAAAACGCAAATAATCACCGAAAACAAACGAAACATTTCCATTAGTTCGAATTTCCCGGCAAAAAACGAAATAAATTATGATATTCACAAGGAAATATCGAAATGAAATCTTAATTTGATATATATCGTGGGCAACCGCCACGCGCCATGAACTTTGCACTCGGACGAACGCCAACATGAATACTAAAAACGCAAATGAACACAAAATTTTCGTTGAAACGAGGAGTAACACTGAACATATCGATTAATTAGAATTTTCTGGTTAATTCCGGTATAAAATATGATATTCACAACAAATAATTAAAATGAAAACTCAATTTAATAGCATTCGCGAGCAGGCGGACATTTGCAATTGCAAAATCATTGGCAAAACTGAAAACTAGAAATGGAAATATCCTCACCGACTTCCATTATTTTTCACTGAAAAATGGATTAATACAATGCCGACAGCTTAATTTCACAACTTTTGGTGCATTTTATAGCAAATAGGTCTAAAATTATTGAAAATTTGAATTTTAATTTGCTCGCGCACTCAATTCACCTGCACAACAATTTCTTCACGCCAATATGACATTTGGCATACGCAGGGGTGGGCATGCGGTGTTTGCATGTAGTTTTGTTGATTCGAACCTGAAAATAAATGTCAATAAGAAGAATTAGCGATATATAAACAAGTGAAATATTTTATGCTGAATGAAGGTAGGAACTAAAAACTGTTGCCAATTGAAATAAATCGACAACTAATTATATTCAGAGAGAAAATGTGATGTTTTTACAGTTAAACGCGAGTGATTTAATAGGTTAGGTGATTTGATTTGTTTTTAAAGGTGACACTGACAATAAGAAAGAATCCTTTCCCAATTAGATTTTTTGACCGTAAAACCATGTGTAGCTAAATTTATGTAAAAGTGTACCTAATTCAAGTGGCGACGCTGCAATCGACAGCATATATTCTAAAACATGCAATTTACATACAAAGATTAGGTACCTGCCTAGTCTAAATCCAATTGCCCAACTTTTGTGCTGGAATAGGTGGTCTTACAAAATAAACTTAATTCAGTTCTTGTATATTTTGACACTTATCTGTTATTGATGGAAATCTATCTTCTTTTGGTTTACGTGCCATTGCCATGTGAGCTTCTTTTTACACATAAGAGGCAGAGTACAAAAATAAACACACCACACACAAGAACCAACTCACTGTGAAAGCATGAACATGAACTGATCAAACTCCACAACAAAATGTATTCGACTTTTACCTTTACAACGTACGAATACCAGTAGCAGTTTCTTCGTAGCCTGCAGCTGCATTTAAAACATCCGAGAACATGTCTAGACAATTAACAGTTAAAATAATGTACCACCCAAAACATAGATACATGACGAAGAAGTAAAAAAAAATTTAAATTTACACACAGAGAGTATGAAAAATTGGGGAGTTCACTGTATTGAGATGAAAAGTCAAAGCCCTCTAAATAAACAGGTCGTAGTGTAAATGTGACTTTAGTTTGATGTGCCAGCTATAATATGGTTCATTATGGTTTACATCTGTCAAATTTTCCTCGTGAAACTTTAAACTTCAACTGAAAGTTTTGTGCGAATTGTTTCGAGTTTACCTACAGGTAGGTGATACAATGTTTGGAAACACATAGAGTGACTTTAAAAACAGAAGAGAAATATTTTTTTTTGAGCAAAGATATAACCAACTATTGTTATAGAAACAGCTGGCATTAAAAAAAATTGGAATCCACTGTCGCCATATGGACATTATAAGTGTCGATAAATTTTAACACATTTTATGCTAGATTTACATATTAAAAACTAAGAAAAAATATATTCGTGACATTTAAAAACAATACGACGGCAGCTAATTATATTCAGAGAGAAGATGTCATATTCATAGAGTTTACCGCGTGTAATTTAATATGTTTGGTGATTTGTTTTGTTTTTAATTGTGACACTGACAAAAAAAAGGTGTTTTAGTGCCGTCATTTTACATTAAAAAAAAAACGATATGCCGATAGATTTCTCTGGGATTTCGCCAGGTATAATGGATTATTTATGACCGAATGAGGTGTCAAACCATGTATAGTCCTTCTTGGGACCTTAGCAACTTACAAAATGGAACTAGAGAGATAAAAAACCTATGCTTAGAGCCATTTAATAATAGTCAAATTTTTAAAATATAATAATTCCATAGCTTATCGTGTCGTTGATGCACGATTCCAATACATACAACTTTCATTTAAATCAATGGCTGAGTTCCAAAACGTCAAAAAAATTTGCATTGTGAATGCAGGCTGCTTTTCTGATGACAGATTAATAATGCTTTTGAGCTCATTTGGAATTTTTGACGTTCTAAAACCCATTTGTGGTGAGCTATCGACAAATTTTTCAAACACCAAAAATGTTAAAACAATGTTGGTTCGTTCAATGCAAACACGTTTAAACATATTCTCTCGGTTCAAACTGAAATGTCATTTGCATCATTCACGATGATCTGTTTGCCTTTGTTTACGTAGTTGATGCGTTCACAATGCGTTTTAGAAAAGTATGCATTGCATCATAGTTATTCGTTTGGGTTTTGGAAAGCTTGATTATGCAGTAATTGGAATTCGGAAAATCTTTTCTGTTGTCGAAAAATCAGTCATTTGGAAAACTACGGTTGTGTTATTTAATCAGATTACTTATTTATTCGTTCTAAGGGCAGTTATCGAGATAATCGTACGGTGGGACTTCCATTCTACAAAAATATTTTACTTACTTACTGGCGCTACAGCCCGGAATGAACCTGGTCCTCAACCAACATGCCTGCAGTTGCGTACTTCCAATGGGTTGAGGCAAAGATTATAAAGCCATACAGATGACGCCATGAGAAAAAAAAAGAAACTTTTGCTCACCTGCTTCATGGTATGGTACGGGCGGTCTGCACGTGCACATAATAGAAACGACATCCTAATATAGGGAGGGCTGTACCAGTACGACCTGCCGCAGAACAATTTGTCTTGTACGCAGTGCGTCATCTGCATGGCTTTATAATATTTGGTTGTGGTCAGTTTTTACTTGTGCTAGTAAATACGAGGTCTTCCTCTATTGCGTCCGACGTCTTACTAAGAATCGACGATTCTGTGAGTCGGATCATTGGTGTCCATTCGCTCGACCTGTCCTATCCATCTTAAACGTCCAATGGGAAGGATTTTGACTATAGTGGTTTGTCGTTGTACAGCTGGTGTAGATAGTTCTTGGTCTAATCTTCTTCTACAAATACGGGACCGAATGCCCAAAAATGATTTTTAGATTTTACGAATAAAGACCTGGATTCGATTCCCAGTCATAGCAACATCAATCATCATTATCATGCTCTGCAGGCATCCTGCGCCAACCCGAAGCCAGCTCATTTTCATTCTGGTTTCATCAAGAGGCATCAAAGGATGACTGAGTTAAGGGATATTGGCTACATGGGTATTATTTCGTTGTTGTCGATGATGGGTTTTCAGATTGGTGCAAGCTCTTCATATTCTAGGTTGTTAGACGCAATATTGAAGTGGTTAGCAAGGAAGGTTGTAATCTTGAAGCTCATGGCTGAAATATTATTTTTTTTATATTATTATGCCACGACGTCTTCCAAACCCTGCATGAGACGGACCTAACATTGTTTATTTATGTTAGCTTAGATGAAAGCTTAGTATCACCGATGGTCCTCATCAATACGGGAACATAGAGAAGATATCGGGTTTTGTGCGGATACGTGCATTGATGTTATAGCTTAGCAGAGTTACTATCGCATCAAATTTATGGTTGCACAACTCATGGCGACCGACGAGAAACTTAAATTGGATTTTACGAAACGAAAATGTGTAACGAAAAAGTCTCCACGAAATGGAGACAACTATGAATGTGTATTTTGGGTTTAGGATATGACAGAATGGGATAAAACGTGTTTCTCTATATTAACCAGAAAAAAATTTCACTTCTACCCCGAGTGAACCCACACTCGATTTTTTCTAAACGTTTGGTGACTTAAATTATCACCATTTGAATAAATAAAACAACGAAAAATGTGCTAACATTCCACAAGACGGCCTTTTACTTCTGGACTAACGCTCTGACACAAAAAAAAAATATTCCTTTATCCTTATAGAGGATATGCAGCCTCTATTCAACGTTGTATAGGTTTTATAAAACAAAATTAAATAAGCTGTGGGTGTTTGAGAGAAAAGGTTGACCATAACAACGGCCAAAGTTTTCGCCGTAGGTAAAGCGGCTTGAAGTAGTAATTTTTCTCCTTTTTAATCTACCGGAGTCCAAGAAGCTACTTCAGAGAAAAGGAAGCCTCTTAAAAGTGGCGTTTCAATAGACATTTTTAAAAGAATTGATTACGGAGTTCCCCATATTTTCTAAATCACATGTCTGCTGGTAAGTGCCAATCTCCGTCTTAAATCTGGTCTCTACGCTAAAGTCTCCACTCCTTTATGCCAGGGTTACTCCATAGCCCACCACTAAAACCAAATGCGTCACACTGTTTGCGAAAATATGTTGAACTCACTTTTCTGTCCTCTGTTGCATTCGTATATTGAAGGATCTTGCGTGAACCATTTTTCTTTATATGTACAGCATCATCAATGAGCAACCATTAAATACGGGTAAGCATACATTGTTCGCTTACAACAACAACCTTAAGACATTGTCCCTGACTTGAGATGAATTGAATCTCACATCGTCGTACAATTATATTTCGTCGCGAAAAGAACTGCATCGATATGCAGCAGCGGTTGATGCTGTAGCCTTGTATCTTTTGTCCATTTTCGCTCTTCCGTTTTTGCGCTGCATTGCGAGATCACCATCTTGTCTTTGCATTACCACATGCGACACAAAGATGGTCGATGGGTAATAGTGGGACACCACGCGAAAAGAATTAAGCGATTGGAGAAAAAAAGTTAACCGCTTGAGAAAAAATAAAATAAAAAACAAAAACACCAAAAGGAGGCAGGACTTGTGAATAACTTAATTCAACTAAACCTTGAAATCCTTTAAATTTATTCGCTTGAGTAGGTTAAACGAAACCCATGTATGTGTTCATTTATCAGCCAATCAGAGTAGCGAGTTTAATTAGTTACTAATCAGTGCTCCCACCAATCATTGCTCATCATTCCATAAATTGCTCCTTTTTCGTAAGCATCCAATAAGAGTTTTCGCACTCACTTCAAGGGAAAAAATCAACAACCGTAATTAAACCCTTGTCAGGCACAAGCATCCAACAAATCAGAGAATCGGATTCTGTACCTAAAAACTTTTCTTTTTACTCTCATTTACTTGGGGCTTTGTCTGTCTTGCGCCAACTACAGCCACCGGATTGCCGTACCGGAAGAGTAGATGTATAAATGCAGGAAAAAAGTATTAATTATCATCCACCACCACCAACACCTTTTCTAGTACATACAAACAAAGTCCTTAATTAGTCCAATCCGAGAGTGGATGCGCAGGATATTTGTACATACATCCCAGTAGCGATGGGGGTGGTGGTGTTGAAATAGAAAATATTTCTTTATGTAAAAAGGATTTCGCATTATACAACCATGAAGTTGAAATTAATTTCTGCAGAACTCCCATTTGAGATGGTGATTGCAAGTGATTTCCTGATTGGGTTTACTGGAAGAGTTCTCCAGAGAATAGAAAAGCTCTAAGCGTACCTAGAATTTCATGTACATTGAAAAGCTACAAGGACTTTCGATAATTTATATCTGTTGTACAAGGAATAAGTCTCGCCAATTGGTCTTTCTTTGTGCTATGAATGCAATCTAGTCCTCCCTAACGGCGCTGAAGGATGTATCAAAAAGTGAATAAAGAAATCCTCTGTCTTTGTTTCCTTTGGAGTAAACGGGCTTTAGAGAAGCAAATTCAATCTTGAACGTTGAGAGCTATAGTAAATGATTAGTTCTGCTGAGATCGTGAAATCGTTCCATACCCTTGTTTTATCCAAATTCCTAACCTCTAATGTGATTCAACTACCAGTTTTTCTTGTTCATTTGGACACAATTCTCTTCGTTCTTTAGTGTTTCATACTTTGCATCATTCCTGAAGTGGTACTACTATATATCATCGATTGCTAGCCGTTCTTGTTCAGTCTTCTTTACTCTTTTTTGGCTTATGAAGTTCTAGTTATTCAGCAGGTCCCCTCAGCGCCAGCAGCTTTGCGGCAGGCCTAATTCTTGCATACGAAAATACATCAATAGCTCTAAGTAATTCTTGTAAATCGGTTAGAGAACCTCAGAAAATCAACTGTGCTGTGGATGCTTTTGATTTTATTACCCTACATCATGTGACTCATTGCGAAAAAAAGGCGCTGGCTTAACTTTCAAAACGATAATCCTTGACGATAGTGAAGGAAACTTTCTGGGTACATACTGTGTAAATTATATACATGTGGACACACTCAATATAAAAATCACACGCTACGTACCCAGAAAGTCTCCATCACTATCGTCAACGATTAGCGTTTTGAAAATTACGAAGTGAGTATCCAGGCTTAGCTTTGATTTTACCGACAGCAATCATTGAATTAAAATCCGTGTGTGCTGTGTTATAGTGGCTAGTGGATTGGGCTACTAATCGCGGGAGTCTTGGTTCAAATTCCGAATGTAACAAGTCCCAAGTTTCTTATACTGTCCCACCTTTTGTGAGAGTCTGGCAAGCATCCATGGATATAACACGGACATGAAAAGCTTTGGCGTTCGGAATCGACGTTGTATTGGACGGCCCTTTTTTGAGGCAAAAATAGAATTTTTCACACGCAAATCTAGGGAGAATCTAGGTTTGAGGACCTATATGTGGCGTTAAATTCAGATACTAATTGTGCCGTTAAATTCAGATATTTCATTTCACTCTTGTATGATGGAGGGGTGTGTAAGGAGTTTTTTAGTCCCCGAAAATTTCTGTTGGGAACAAAATTGTCTCCAATTTTTCCGGAATCATAGAATTTTCTACCAAGGTATCCGTTCCGATTAGCAGTTCGAGCAGATCACCCGACGAAATGTAACGCACATGATCGCCAATCGGCGATATGCTGCAGTAAGTCAATAATTGTTGAGTTTCGACAAAAACAAAAATGCTGGATAGTTCTTAGTCGCAGTACAAATACAAACAGGGTGGTGGTTTAAGTGAATAAAAATCTCACACATAGTTTCTATAGAAGATTTCGAACACCCCCCGAAAAAAAAACACTTTTTGACAGCTATGCGTTAAATTTCTTCCGAAGTGCGCGATGAAGAATTGCTGCTGAATCAAATGACGCGATTTTTTTTCTGCAACAGAATTTTGAAAGTTAATTGAGTTCCGATTGGAACTAAATATTCTTTCGGAAATTGTTCCAAACGGAGGGGTGATAGTCATGCAAAAACTGAATTGATGGGCATGGTTAATTTGATGAACTGCCAGCGACACCTAAATAATTTCCACTGGCCCTTCTTTGGCGAGGATCTGACAAATCATCTATTGTCAAGAAAAGCTTATCTTAATTCTGCCGTTCGGAATCGGCATAAAATAGGAGTTCCCGTCATCGTGCAAGAAGTACACATGCACTCATTTATAGTTGTGAAGAAAATCTCTCAGCACTGGGTACCAACAAGCCTGATGCACCAAAGTTTTTATTTTCTCCTGACTCCTGAATTCATGAACGCTGAGTATCTATACAGCAAATGTCAGAAGTTAGTGACTGATTAGCTATTCAGCGTCCATAACCCGAGGTTTCCACTAGGAATATTTCATAGAATGCAATGTGAAAATTGCTTGTGGAGACTTCAAATAGAATTCTATGAACAATTTCATTCTATGTATTGCTCAGTCCATTGCTTTCTATGGATAATATGCTATGGGCGGTCGTTTCTGTTTGAAATTATTAGATTGTTTGGGATAGTAAGCAATGGAATGCCCTACATTTCATAGCATTCTATCATTATTTCTTTCTATGAAATGTGACACATAGTAAGCTATCAAATATTGCTCGTGGAGACGCCGTGTAAAAACGGGGGTGAATGTATTTGAAATTCACAACAACAATTGGTATGCAAGCACATTTTTTTTGGTTAAAAATACAGCTGCAGCAGGCATCACCAAAATTCCTCATTCAGATTGCTTCAGATTCCAAAGATCATGTATAAATAATTTGTTGTATGAATAAATCTTGAATGAACTTTATCTCCATTGTCTATCAGGCCAGGGACCTGAACATGTGATTTTACTCTCATTACCGACCGTGAGTCTTGTTGACTCTTCCCTGTTTATAATTAAAAAGCTTCCAACACCTTAAAAGGTTTTTGGCACTACTTGTGGGAGATAGTATATGAGACCCTGATCTTCCCGATCCTGCTCTACGGCGCTGAAGCATGGACCGTATCAAAAGTAGATGAAGAAATCTTTGGTCGATTTGAAGGAAATATTTTTCGAAAAATCTTCGGTTCTGTTTGCGTTGGCAGGCTATGGAGACGAAGATTCAAGCACCAGCTATATGAACTGTACAGCGATATACCCCTTGTCGAAAAACTCCACATTCAACGGTTAAGATGGCATTTGAACGACTGCACACCAATACACCGGCTCGCAGAGACTTCGGTTCTCAGCCAAACGTCGGCCGCAGTAGTTTAAGACCTCGACTTAGGTGTCAAGCACAAGTAGAAACCGAGCTCTACCAACTTTTTTTTATTGGTGGCAGCAATGATTATAAAGTCATACAAGAAAAATTGTTTTATGCCGGGTCGTGCTGGCACAGCCCGCCATATAATTTGGATCTCATTTCTCATGTTTGTTTTTTGTTGTCAATGCGTCTGTATGGCAGTTAGCTAAGGACAAAACTGATTGGGTAGACATATTGGTTAAGACCCAGGCTCATTCCGAGTAAGCAAGTTCGACGGCCGCGCAGGCGATGTTTTTACTCCGCCTTTGCCTTAAAATCGAATGTATATAGCGTTGCTTTGTACACCTCATTCTTGGCTTCGACCATCCAACAGTGCTCTTCGTTAAGCCAAGGGTGTCTGACTGATGAACGGGAAAATCCCAACTTATAGCACTGAAAGTTAGCAAGTTTGACTACCGCGCAGCCAATGTTTTTACTCCGCCTTTGTCTTAAAATTGAATGCATAAAGCGTTGCCTTGTACACCTCATTCTTGGCATCGAGCATCCGTCAGTCCTTTTCGTCTGGCTGATGAACGGGGAAACCCCAACTTATGGCATGTATGGTCTTCAACGTTTGATGCTAGCGCTAAATGAGCAATCAAGACATTAAGGGATACTCGCGAAAGTCTGGTGGTTTCTTCCAATTAAAATGTTTCCTTCCCCAAGTAATCTGTCTAACAGTCACTCCAATTTGTCAAGATCTTGTTGATGAAAATGCGCATCGCCAGAAAAGATAATTTTTTACCCAGAATCATTGAAAAATGCAAGCTGCTCTAAGACCCAAACTGCCAAGCGATAACGAAGCGGATGCACCTGCAATTGCTGAGTCCATTGGACCTTGTAAGCAAATAATCCGTGATCTTTGTGCAGAATTTTCCTCAGGATAGGACGTGAAACGTTGACCTTTTGCGATCGATGGCGAGTGGACGTTCGTGAATTGAGTCTCAAACTCTCGGCTGCAGGATTGTTCTCATCTGTGCATACCGTACGACGACGGGGACCGTTAGTGTTGTCATGAACTTTTTCCACAAACTTGCGTACAGCACGTGGGTGTGGGTGTTTTATTTCGGCCAAAAAGCAATGTTTGGACTATACAGCACTTATTTGGGAAATAAGTTTTCAATGTTTGCCAACGTTGTTTAAGTGTAAACAGACTCATTTCGTTCCGCGGAGATATGATACTGACTTTCTGTCTAAATATCGAGCGGGAAACATCTATAAATGTCAAAAAAACCTATGATTTAAAATTAAACCACTAGATGGCCGCAACTGGATGCAGTTAGCTATGAACCGCGCTAATTTGGGAGGCATGTTGGACTGTTGCGCCACTTAGAGAAAGATAGGTGATGACCAAACTTACTTTTCGAGGAGTTGGTGTTTTTCGTTTGCAGAAACATACATTTTTGGCGCAACAGGCTCGTTAGTACCCATGGCCGAGCTTTCTGACAACCATTCATGTGTGAGCGTGTGTACTTCTTGCACAATGGCGGGACTTCCTGTTTTATGCAGACTCCGAACGGTGAATTTCAGATAAACTTTTCTTGACAACTGATATGTACTACACGGATGATTTTTCAGATCATCACGAAAGGAGGGCCAGTGAAGAAATCATTTAGGTGTTGCTACGACTGGCAATCGAACCCAGACCTTCTGCGCGGCAGTTCATCGTACTAACCATCATCGCGCTACTGAGCCCGTCTTTCATGTTTTTGTTTGCGTTCGTCAAATTCGCAGAAAGTTTGTGTAACTTAAAGGTGGGCAACCACTGAACTTTTATTATTTTATTTCTTCAAAATATCAATTAAAAAATTTCATTTAGGATTTAGGAACCGTCCGCTCATCAGGCGGATACATTATCGCCACAGCCACCCATTTTGTTACCACAATTTTCCCATATTGACGTCAATGATGAAGAGATGAATTCTTGATTGAAGGCGATCTAAATTGTAGGCATAGGGTTTGGGGATGTCAAAGAGCAAATTCTTGGGGAAATATTCTTCATCCTCTTTCTGTTACGTTACCAATCTCTGTTTTGTATCCTCCTAGTCCAACTTATGTCCCAGCTAGTTCTCGTGGTAGTCCTTCTGTACTTGATATTTTCGTTACTAATTTGTCTAGTCATAATATAACACAACCGATTTCAGTGAACGACCTTAGCTCTGACCATAACCCTGTGCTTTGCAGTCTTCTCTGGTCATGGGATAACAAATTGGAATATGTTCAAGACTTCCAAAAAGCAAATTGGACTTGTTATCGAAAAGAAATAAATGTAAAGGCTAAGAAATGTCCCAACTAGTTTAGAAAATATTTCTACAAAACAAGACGTCGACTCTATCGTAAATGACTTTTCTACACACATTTTAAAAGCTGTTGAAAAATCTGTACCAAAAGTTGTTAAAAGAAAATTTTCTTCAAAACTTCCAATTCAAGCTTTGGAACTTATTAAGTAAAGAAACAAGTATAGACGAGATTGGCAGAGATATCGTCAGCCCTATTTTAGATATCAAGTCAACTATCTAAATACCCAAATTTCCAAGCTTATCTCAGAACATCGCAACAAGGAATGAAATACTAGACTTAATACCCTAGAGAAAAACGGAAAGCCTTTTTGGAATATAGTTAAGGTGATTAGGAATAAAAACAGAAAATTACCGTTCCTTAAAAATTCTGTCAACATCTTTTACACAGATATAGAGAAAGCAAATGCACTGGCATTAACTTTTGCAAATAATCATGTTGTAGCAAGTAACCTAGGTGACCAAGTTACGAACAACACAGTAAGCAACACTATTCAAAATTTTCTAGTTGACAGTTCTAACCAAACACCTTCTTCTATCTATATAACCGAAGATGACATTGCATTCTTTATCAATACTTTAAAAATTCGAAAAACAGGAGGTCTTGATTTCATAAGAAATATATATATCAAGCAACTCCCTCGAATTGGAATACAGTGGGCAGATCTTCTGGAATGGTCCTTCTTGACGTAGAAAAAGCATTCGATACTGTTTGGCATGATGGCCTTCTATATAAATTGATAAATTTCCGCTTTCCCCCATACATTTGTAAAATTGTCCAAAGTTTCCTTACTCGTCGTTGTTTCAAAGTCCATGTAAATAGTGGTGTTTCTGACCTGATATATTTCGACTCGGCTGTGCCACAAGGCTCAGTTCTTGGTCCAATTTTGTACAATCTGTATACATCAGACTTTCCAAATTTGCCTGAATGTCATACTGCAATTTTTGCAGATGACACTGCCATATTTTCTTCTCATTTATTCGCTCTCAATATTGAGAGGAACCTTAGAAATGCGATAAAAATATTGGAAAATTATTATAGCAAATGGAAGATTTAATTGAATGAAGGAAAAATGCAGGCTATCTTTTTCACACGAAAAAGAAAGCCCTGCTTTCTTTCAAATAATCAATTACAGATCAATGGATCTTTCATAAAGTGGGAGCCATCCGTTCGTTATTTGGGAATACATCTGGACACAAAACTAACTTTTAATGAACACATCTACAGGACAATTAAAAAGGTTGGGATTGCAATTAAGATGTTATACCCTTTTATAAATAGAAAACCATTGCTTTCAATCGAAAATAAAATGATCATTCAAAAAGTAATTTTTCAGGCTATTATGCTATATGGATGTCAGGTATGGGGTAATTGTTCGAAATTCCACATACAAAAATTGCAAGTATCTCAAAACAAGTTACTGAAAATGATGTTGAATTTGCCATGGCATCATTCAACTCAAGATGTTCATTGTAAAGCAAATGTTGAATTGATTTCAAATAGGATACATAAACTAAGGCTTAAATTTCTAGAACGCTGTAGTTTTACTGAAAACCCCCTTATTAATGACTTAATCACGATTAACATGTAATTCAAATTTTTGTTGTTTTTTTTTAATTATTAATTGTTTTTGTTATTTATTTATTTATTGAATGCTCTTAATCATCTAATATATTCTTACTTATTTATCGATTAATGTTTTTACTGTCTATTACTTTATTTATTTATTTATGCATTAATTTATTTATTGTGTTTGTTTGCTTAATTATTTATTTATTTACTTTTTTATTTATTTATTTATTTAAATCAAATTATATTATTTATTTATTTAATCAAATTATATTATTTATTTATCTATCACTCTTTGAGTGAAATATTTATTCCCTTCTGGAATTAAAACAAAACCAAAATATGTGATACCACTTGACTGATTTTTGTTGATTTATTTTTTTATTATTTTGTTTAAACATTTATATATGTATATACATATTTTGAAATTTTCTATTTATTTATTTGTTATTTATTTATTTTTTGTTTGTTTAGTTATTTATCTAGTTATTTATTTATTTATGTATTTATATATTTATTTATTTAGTTATTTAGTTATTTATTTATTTATTTATTTATTTATTTTTTTTTTTTTTATTAATTTATTTATTTGTTTATCTGTTTATTTGTTTATTGTTTATTTGTTTATTGTTTATTTGTTTATTTTTTTTATTTGTTTATTTACTTTACTTTTTTTTGTATTTAAATTGGAGGTTTTTTTCGTGTTTCCTCCAAACTATCTATTTTTGTCTCCTTTATATTTTCAATTGAATCAATAATGTTTCAGTAGAAAGATATATCTTATCAAATCTCTGTAAAATGTGCGATAACAAACCAAATGTATATTTAACGAAATAAAATCAATCTATCTATCTATCTTGACGTCAATTAATTCGGTAAACTATAAAACGTATGATTTTCCTTAGTTAATAAGATTTAATCAAAGCTCCCCAAACACCAATAAAATTCAATAAAGGTCGCCCATCCCTATGATTAAATCATTTCCATCTTACGTCTAAATCTTTCATAACTTAATTGGTCCACCATACAACTCTAATTAATCAAAAAAAAAAAAAATAATAAAAAAATAAAAAAAAAATCTCAAGCAAAGTCGCGCGGCACATAATTTACCGAAATCGTTTATTACATGAGCGCCCCAATGAAATTGATTAAGCAACCGGACAATCCCTATCAACGCGTATACCATTGTCACCAATTAAGCGCCCATTTCGTCTCCCTACATAAACAAAATAACAGCACCAAACTGAGAAGCTTCGGCTTCCTCATTTCATTGAGTGCCAACATCCTCGAATATCTTACAATTACTCTCATTTTCAATTATCTCGGAAATAAATAGCGCAGCGCGTTGTGCCCAGATTTATTTATCCACAAGGATACAGAGCCACACACAAATTAAAACATCACCAGAGAGACGGGAATGAATCTCAACACATGTCACATTATACCAGAATTAAAGTTATCAGCGTTGTTATTTCTGTTATTCCTCCGATCAATATTATTATTTGTACCGTCATGATGGCGCAGCTATAGAGCGGTCCGCATGGCTTTCGCTTTGTGTGCCTCCGAGTCTACAACGTATATGTAGCACTAGCACGACGATAACACGACGACAACGTCTACAGCGAGCGAAATGGTGGAAATTATCTCTCAAGCTACTTAAATCACTGAAAACTGAGCACACTGCTGCTGCTGGACAATAAGAGCTGGCTGGCGGGCCTGCCTTAGAGAACCCCCATTAATTGCAATAGGCACTCGTATATGAGGGTACATTCGGGTGACACTCATGAGTAGCTTCAAATCGTTTTTAATTCTTAAATTGGTTTAAATTGTATTTAATTATGCCGAATGCGAGCGATAGAGACCTACCAGTCCAACCGTCCAACCGTCCAACCGTCCAACCGTCCGACTGGGCGAATGGGCGACTTATTCATTATGTTCATCAATTTACGGAGACTCTAAATAGTGACAGACTGAGAATGACGCGGTCAACGGTAAATTAAATAAAATGATTAATAATAATGATACAAAAAAGGGTCTGGAGATTGGATGGCACTTTGTGGCACAACTTAGTGGTGGATATTGGATATTCACTTCCGCCCACTTTCTGGCCTTTAGGACCGCAGTGTCAGTGATTTCTGCGGGGTGCGGGATGAATTTGTTTAAGTGACAAGTCCTATAGTCTCAATAGTTGGGTGAGGAGAAAATTTTAATTCTTAGAGGGGTGAGCATGTTTTAAATGAGAGAAAACGTAATCATAGTTGGATAGCCACTGGCGATCACAAGGAGTTAGTTAAATCGATTTGGCTTATGAGCCGTCTACCAGTATGGCATTCATTAAATACTTATATCGCGTTTTTTTTAGAGGTATAAAACTTTAAGTTGGCAACACTATTTTACCTGGCGGCCATTTTTTCAGCTGTCAAGTGGTTTATCCTTGTGCGAAATACGTACCGCTAACTACGTCAATTTTCCGGTGAACATAATCGTCCATCAGAGCAATTAATTCGCTTAAGTATGAAACGTTTCGATGATTTTTTGTTAGAGGTATAGAGCTTTAAGTTGGCAGCACTATTTTAACTGGCGGCCATTTTTTCAGCTGTCAAGTGGTTTATCCTTGTGCAAAATACGTACCGCTAACTACGTCAATTTTCCGGTCAACATAATCGTCCATAAGAGCAATTAATTCGCTTAAGTATGAAACGTTTTCGGTGATTTTTTGTAAGAGGTATAGAGCTTTAAGTTGGCAACACTATTTTAACTGGCGGCCATTATGTCAGCTGCCAAGTGATTTATCCTTGTGCGAAAAACGTACCGCTAACTACGTCAATTTTTGGGTCAACATAATCGTTCATCAGAGCAATTAATTCGCTTAAGTATGAAACGTTTTCGTTTCATACTTTAAGTTAGCAACACTATTTTAACTGGCGGCCATTATGTCAGCTGCCAAGTGGTTTATCCTTGTGCGAAATACGTACCGCTAACTACGTCAATTTTCCGGTCAACATAATCGTCCATCAGAGCAATTAATTCGCTTAAGTATGAAACGTTTTTGGTGATTTTTTGTTAGAGGTATAGAGCTTTAAGTTGGCAACACTATTTTAACTGGCGGCCATTTTTTCAGCTGTCAAATGATAAATTTTTGCTTTGGTTTGGCATTTAAATACGAATAGACTGACGTCGGAACAGCGCTTTAAAATTGTGCAAATTTTTTTGTTTGTAAATCGTGGTTCTGTTCGAAATACGTAACGCCAAATACGTCCAATTTTCGGTCAACAAGATCTTTCATCAGAGAAATTCATTCGCTTAAATATGAAAAGTTTTCGGTGATTTTTTTCGAGGTATAAAAGTTAATTTGGGGTTACTATTTTAACTGACGCTCGTTCGGCAACTGTCAAGTGGTTTATTTTTGGTTTGGTTACCATTTCAACATGAATCGACTGATGTCTGAACAATGCTTCCGAATTGTGCAAATTTATTTTGAAAATCATGGTTCTGTTTGAAATACGTATCACGCACTACGTCCATTTTGTAGTCGATGAAGTATGGAACGTTTTCGCACCACGTTTACTCTAAATGATAATTCGCATCCACAGAGACGTCGAACAGTGCGTACAAAAGAAGTAATTGCTGCTGTCAAGCGTATCGTAAGGGAAGACCCCAATCAGTCTATCCGTCATCGGGCACAAGAATTGGATATGTGACCATGCACCTTATGGGAGATTTTGCGGAAAGATCGTAGTTTGAGTGCTTAAAAAATCCAACTCCTGTAAGAATTGAAGCCACAGGATCACCTATCAAGTCGTAGATTCAGTGAATGGGCCCAAAACAAGATTGCCGTTGATCCCAATTTTCATAAGCGAATGTTGTTCAGCGATGAAGCTCATTTTTGAGTGGAGACATCAATTAACAAAACTTCCGTCCGTGATGAAATTTCTCATTTGTATGTTGAGACACCATTATACCCACAAAAACTGACTGTTTGGTGTGTTTTATGGGTTGCTGCAATACCTGGTCCGCACTTCCTTAAATTTAGTTTTTGAAGTATACGTTCGATACGCGTTTGGTTCCTGTAACGATGCTGGCCACAACGTTACAGTAAATGGTGACCGCTATAGAGCCATTGTTACTTACAGAAGGAGCTGTGGTTTCAACAAGTAGGCGCAATATGTCACACAGCTTGTGCCACAATTGATTTGTTGGCGCTTGATTCCTGTCAATTGGCCTCCATGATCCAGCGATTTAACGCCACTTGACTACTTTTTGTGGGGATATGTGAAGTCGGTAGTCTACGCCGATAAGCCCGAAACGATTGACCACTTGGATGGCAACATTCGCGGCGTTATTGACAATATAAGGCCAACATTTGTGGTCGTCGAAATTTGGACCTCCAGATTGGACTACGTGCGATTTATTATCGCCACAAAATACCACAATTTTATACATAACCTCATTTTTTGTCAACACTTGTTTCCAAAAATCAACTTTTATATCCGATGTTTCGTCTGCTTGTTCTTGAAACTCAAAAACCTTTACCTGTACACCTTAGCATATGGTAAAAGTAGCGTAGGTTCTAAGACAGTGATGTAATGTTTTGAAGCACCCGTTCATAACGAACGGCTAGTTATACACTTAGCCTTACGATGGTGTTCTTATTAATTTATTTGTTGTCATAGGTACTAGCACATTCACAACAATAGTCTCGAAACATGAATCCATGTGGGGTGTACTTTTTTCAAAGTATGACATTTCGCGTTGTTTGGGGACAGCGAGACACATAGCTCGAAAGCGGGACGTATGATCGATCACCTTAAGCATACCTTACAACAAATTTTTGTGGTGAAACTAGATCCTTGGCAATGCGTGTGCCGCTATTGCCTAACATATATAAATTTCTTTGATGAAAAAATAAATTTTCAGTCATAATTAGAATGGAGATTTTAAGGCTTTTTCGCTGCACCAACTCCACCAAATTTCTGATTAAAATGCGAGTACATAAAATTGTCACGAAAGTAGTACCAAATTGTCATGAAAATCTTTTCTCAACTTGGCAATTTTAATTCCGCTCTGTGTATGAATACACGCAAACATGAATGGTTGTGTCCTTTAGACTATAGATACCATTACGGACAGATGGACTGACGGAAGGAACTACAAAATTTTTTAAGCGTATTTTTTTTTAAATCGAATAAAACACTCAAATTTGCATCAAATATTCAAAATTTTTATTGCAATCGATAAAAAGGAATTTGCCAATTACGCTTGAATAACTTCATGTAAAAGTTGTCCGCGGCTCCATTTCAAATGGTCCGTTCGGAAGGTCCAATTTTGCGTCACTTTTTCGAGCATATCGGCTGGTATTCCACGAATTACGCGTGGAATGTTATCCTGTAAGGCTTCAATCGTGTTCGGCTTATCCACATAGACTAGCGACTTTAAATAACCCCAGAAGAAATAATCAAGGCCTGTAAATCGCGATCTTGACGGCCAATTCACAGGGCCATTTCGAGAGATAAGCAGCTCACCAACTTCATCCTTCAACATTTCAATTGTTTCACGAGCTGTGTGGTATCTGGCACCGTCTCAGCTAACTGGGGGTAAAAAAAGCACAAATCATGGTTCTATATCGTTCGCCATTGACGGTAACGTTTCTTCCACGGTCGTCTTTGTAGTAAAATGGAACGATGATGCCACCAGCCGATAAACCACACCGAACTGTCGTTTTTTTGTGATACATCGGTAGTTCTTGTATAGCATGTGGCCGTTCATCACTCCTGATGTGTCAGTTTTACTTATTTACGTATCCGTTAAGCCAGAAATGAGCCTCATCGCTGAACACAATTTTTCGATTAAACAGCGGATTTTTATGGAGCTGTTCTAAGGCCCATTCACCAAAAATTAGACGTCGTGGTTGGTCTTTCGTCTTTAATTCTTGCACAAGGTTAATTTTATCGGCTTTCAAACCCAAATCGACACATTTTCCATATGGTTGAGTAATACATGCCCAATTGCTGAGAACGGCCCATGCTGCAGCTCTATGAATTTGTTTTTATTTTTCAAGATGCCCAACAACGTGTTGTAACGATTTCGTGACACCGCTTGAGAGTCTTTGGTTTGCTTCTTATCACAAAGGAGATCTGCGACGAAGCTCATTTTCACTTGAATGGAAACTTTTGCGCCCCTTTATTGTGGATCTCGAGCGAGTCATATAAACCGAAAAATTCGGTGAGTCAAAACATCAATTCCGCCTCAACATAACAGAATACTACCCTTTTATACCGAACCTACTCATTCTACCATTACCCCAGAAAACTCTCCCAAAGATATTTAATGAGAAACGTAGCCGCTAAACTTAAAAGATCAATTTACCCTTGATACAAAGCCAAAATCCTTCCCATATAATCGAACATCTCCGGGCCACATCCTCCAACTCGAAAAAGTTAAAATAGACGAACAACATTGAGTGGGTTACCTCAAACAAATGGGCTGAAGAACTTCAAAAAGCAGCAGTAGGTACAAACTCATCCATGGCCGAAGGTGACGAAAAGTCACCAATTTTCGACTAGACGTTTACGTCGGCCATTTGACCTTTTTTACACCCAAAGTGATGTATGTGTGTCTATTCTTCTCTCTACAAATACACGTCTATCTGTCTGGCTGGATGGATGTTTGGATGGCTTCACTGGTCCAGTCTACGGCTACCATATATATATAGCAGTAGTTCCATATACTCGTACACTGGACAGGTACTTTTGAAGTTTTTTTTTTTTTGTTTTTGTTTTGTAAAATTATTTTCAATCCTTCGTGCGTATTCGTAACACACAAATGGTGAAACGAACGAAATACATAAAAAAAAATAAGAAACCATCACAGGAAGACATGTAGACATAATATTTCCTGGAAAATAGGGGTTGCTACCTTATACCTCGTGTCTGCCAAAAGAGCATAAAAAAAAAACACTTTTAGGGGTCAGGGTCATGCCAAATAAAATACCCTATAATGCCAGCCAAACAGTTAGATGGAGACTAGCTAGCAGCAGCAACGAAAATAGGACACACGATGGGTGAGGATGAGGCCAACGCGTACGAAACGTGAAATATATCACTACACACAAAGTTGCCCATCGATGTGAAAAGGATATCCACCTTTGTTTGTTGTTATGTTTATTGATTTCTTTTATGATTGATTGAGAAAACAAGGAATATTTGCGCACATGATAAGGTTAACAAAGGCGCATACTTTTATGGCAACCCTTGGCACTCGAATAAGGACATTGTCAAGATCCTCCATGAGGCATGGGTGGAATGACAGAGAATGCCAACTTAAGCGTGGGTTCATATGGATTTTGTTATTCTAATTGGGTGCACGGTTTCCAATGTTCTGAAAAGCAAACTGGGAATTCGGTTTAAGGTGATGGTTAATACGGTAGGCCGTCCATTGCTAAATTGACACTGACATGACATGCCTTATATCGGACTATGATATGAACTCGCTACTTGAAAAGTCTTGGATGGAGTCTGGGGAGTGAAAATGGGCTTTCTGTCGTCGGCCAATCTCATCGTATTTCCCGGGTGGCAGTAAAGTCTGGGTTGTAGCAGCATAGGGCTCGTTGTTCACTTGCACTTATTCTGCTTAATGTTCTCATATTTCAGGTGCAGATATGAACGTCATTGTCTTTTCTCGTTAAGCAGGTCGTCAGCAATATCTGAAATCACTCCTTCCGAGGCTATTGGTTTTTTTTTCCATGGGTGGGTAGTTAACGAATATATAGAGAGGTGCCACTCCAGGAACTATGTTCGCAAGTTTTACCAAAGTGTAAAACGTCAAAGCCAAGGATACAACTCGAACAAAATCCTGTCGATATGAACAAGGAAATATCGTAGTTGCGACAGTCGATGCTGAGGACATGTATGAACCATTTCTGTAGACTGTTAAACGGCGATGACGAACCGTATTCCGCTGTCAGGCAGAACGAACCATTAAATGCTGGTAACGACATCGAAAACTGCCAACCGCCCGACCTGAGTGAAGTGAGGATAACAATATCTAAACTGAAGCTTAATAAGGCTGCCGGAAATGACGGCCTTACCGCCGAGCTTTAGAAAGACGACGGACATGACTTGGTAATAAACATCCACCAACTTATAAGCCAAATCTGGTCGGCAGAAAGTATACCGGAAGAATGGAACCTTAGCACCTTTTGTCCGATCCACAAAAAAGGAGACCCTCTAAACTGCGCCATCTACAGAGGCATAAGTCTCCTCAACATCGCCTACAGAATCCTATCTGCCGTAAAATTTGAACGCCTGAAACCGTTTACCAACAACCTGATCGGCCCTTAGCAGTGTGGTTTTAGGCCAGGAAAGTCCACAACCGATCAAATTTTCACAGTTCGGCAGATCATGGGGAAAACTCAAGATGTCCATACCGATACCCACCACCCGTTCATCGATTTCAAAGCCGCATACGACAGCATTTATAGAGACGAACTATACAGAGTCATGTCTAGTTTTGGTATACCGCCCAAACTCGTCCGTTTGTGTAGGATGACGATGGAGAATTCTCGCTGCTCCATCAGGGTCGGAAACGACCTCACCGACACAGTTGATACCAAAAAATGATTTAGGCAAGGCGATGCGCTATCATGTGACTCCTTGAATTTGATTCTTCAGAGGATTGTGCAAGACTCACAATCCAACACCAGAGGCACAATTTTCCAAAAATCGGTACAACTACTAGCATACGCAGACGATATTGACATCATTGGTCGGACGCAACGTGATGTCATAGCAACGTTTGCTAGTATAGAGAAGGAAGCGGCAAAAATGGGTTTAGCAGTAAATGATGGGAAGACGAAGTGTCAGCACGAAAGGACACACAACATCGACCAATTGGACAGAACGTCACCATTGATAAATATAACTTTGAGGTAGTACGGGACTTTGTCTATCTCTCTGCTCCGCTATTAACTCTGACAACAACATCTCGTCAGAAATTAAACGAAGAATTACTCTTGCCAACTGCTGTTTCTTCAGGTTAAGAAGGCAATTCAGTACTAAAGCCCTCACTCGAACTACTAAGGAGATCCTATATAAAACCCTGATCATCCCAGTCATTCGTCTCAAAAGCGGATGAAGAAATCCTTGGTCGATTTGAGAAGAAAATTATTCGAAAAATCTTCGGTCCCGTTTGCGATGAAGGGCTATGGAGACAAAGATTCAACCAAGAACTATACGAGCTGTACAGCTACATGCCCCTGGTCAAAAAACTCCGCATTGGACGTTTAAGATGGCTAAGACATGTAGAACGAATGGACACCAATACTCCGGCTCGCAGAGTCTTCAATTCCCAGCCAGACGTCAGACGCAGTAGAGGAAGACCTCGCCTTAAGTGGCGCGCACAAGTAGAAACCGACCTCAACCAACTTGGAGTGCGCAACTGGAGACAGTTAGCTAAGGACCGGGCTAATTGGAGGCCCAGGTTCATTTGGGACTGTAGCGCTACTTTAGTAAGTAAGTGAGGTAGTTAACCCAAAGCACAATCCCCAACCTGGAGGGTCAGTTCCAAATTATTTGATACCCTTATTACATGTGGCCTACAGTATCCACTACAGGATCGATCGCTGCCGGTTCATCCGCCACCATCTCTGTTCAAGTGACCTGACTTACCCTTAAGATTCCTTTTGTTCAAATATGTCGAATCAGCTCATCTAGGTTTGCCTGGGACAGCAGGCCAGGTGTGCCTTGCCATTCTGACCAGGACGTTTATAGTGTTGCTGTTTTTCGTATTGTTATCAACACTCGAACTTGTCGTTTAGCATGTCAAGTCCGGTTGGATGAGACCAGTATTCGATGGTTACCACTTGAAGGAAAAAATTAGCAGAATTGATGTGTGGTCAGAGTTTAAGCCAGTTAGAGTCTACAACACCCAACCACCTATGTTTCATCGAAGAGATTTTTAGAGTTAAAACATACAAAGATGGTTCCGTGTTTTGATAATACAGGGACATAAATTTGTCAGAGATATTACCGATTGTCTTCAACCATAAACAGGCCTCTTTCATCAGTGTGATATTCTCCAAACTGCACCTGTACCAAATAAGAAAGAACCATACTTGCATATAGCTTCGATTATTATCCCTAAAATCACATACCATTCGCAATCAACGATGGAATCCCACAAACTTGGAAACTTTTTGTTGTTGCCTTGGACTCGATTTCTATTAATTGTGATTGATTTAAGCTCAGCTCCTTTGTTCGATAAAGTGTCAGAATATTCATAAACAACCGAAAAAGGGACGAAAACAAAACAACACGAAGCCAAAAAAAAGGAAAAGGAGGTGAAAAAAATATGAAAATCAAGGCGAACGAATGTTGCGTCTTCTTCTTGCTCTTCTTGAAAACCACATTTTTACAACATTTTCCATATTTCACGAGAGGAATATTATTCAATGATATGCAATCGTAAATTTCTTGCTCTTGCTGTTGCAGCTCTCGGTGGTTCCAACCGCAACCCGCTGCATATACACCTTATGATAGGTACAATACCGAATACCGAATACTGAATAATGCCCTCAAGGCGTGATTTGATGGTCACTGGTCTTCTTGTGGTCATAAATATACTCTTTCGGATTTGTGCAGGAGGCAGCAGAAGAGCGAAGCTGGTGCCTATGCCTATGCCTCCTATCCCCTGCGATAATTGTTTTACATATCCCGACCGACATAAGAGCCAACCAACGCAAAGAAGATAACAAGGAAAAAAAAAACCCAAACACACACACACAAATATATATAAAAAGGAACCAAGCTAAGCTAAGGAAATCGAACCAAAAATGAGCTAAAAGAAATCGGCGGCTATAACGAATGGCGACGTTGTCGACCAAGGCGATCAATATGACGACCACTAGACTTGGAGTTGGACCCAGTGTGTGCATCGTATCTCGCTCAGCTCAGGAGGAGGAAATTGACCTGCCATAAGCAGAATGGGATCAGAAATTCACGCAGAACTGCAAAAATTGTTACGGAGGCTTATTTCTCCTTGGTCAAGATGTTTTTACACTTTTCTTGTTTCCCTCGCGTTGCTTTGCTGCTCCATGTCTGCTCCTCTTTAGTCAATTTGCGTTTGGAGCGCACAGTACTGTACGTAGACGAGGAGGACCCTTAATTTGCTTTTGTTTTCTGTGTATATATGGTGGATTGGCAAATCTTATAATTGTCCTCTTTTGGCAGAGAGGCAGGAATGTGGAATGTCTAAGACTCAACATTGAAGTGAAATTGAATTAATGAAGATGATGATTTTGATCACGATGATTAGAGAGACAAAGACGGAGCGACCGCGCGCCGTCGCCGCGGCCAGGAGGGAGTATCTCAATTGAAGCGCATGGAAGGAATGAATAGATGAACGCGCAGATCCGTAATCCGTATACGTATCCGTATCCTCTCTCCTGCTGCCGCTCTCACCGCATGAAATTATGTTTAAAAGCAATTATCGCCGGCGGCTTGTTGCTGTAATGCCGCGCGATGAGAGCCAAATATGGTTGGCTACACTACACCTATGGTCAGCTGAGGAGATCATGATTTTAGGTCTGGACTTGATTATAGGATTAGGCTTTGTTCTCTCCGTTTTTGGTATGGTAATATTAAATGCAAGGAAATGATAATAACAGCGCCCTGTGCATATTGTACCGGCGGAGGATAATTGAGAGGCCCTAGCCCTGTAATGGTGCTAGGAGAGCTCGTGTACTATGAACTGCATGGATAGAAAGGCAATTTTAAGCGGGTATTCCTATTTTAGTTTGTTGAATGCAAATGCTGATCAAATGGAGTAATCGCCATTTTACATGTTACACGTATAGTTTACAAAAAAAAAAAACATGTACCAAGGGTAGATTTACGCAATTGCTTTCATAAAACTGATGCTTTGCTTAGGGTCCAGTTATAGCTATCAGTGAACAGCTTAATGGTGAAATTGAAAGGGTACTTCGGTAGCTGGTTATAGGAATCTTTGGAAAAATTTTTTATTCATTTCGGTGGAATGTGATACATTACTTCAGAAAAATAATTCTTAACTCTTGTGTCAATACGAAATGAATACACGTTAAGTCAGCACAACGGGTATCCGGGTAGCCCCCCCATATATTTTGTATGGGCTGGGACAAATAAGGTAAATTTGCTTCAGTTAATGTTTAATTGATACGCTGTACACATTTTTTTTTATGAATTTTTAGAACATGAATGACTTTTGTTGATACTGGTATTATGTTGGTCGCAGCTAGGCTTTTCACAAAAGTTGCAGCATTTTCTGGATCTTTGCCTGGGTTTACGTTGCTCCGAGCAGACATGGCACGACCCTTGAGCCGTCCATTGGGCCACCGTGGTAATATCCCTGCGGGTGATGCCTTATGTGATACAGGTGTGTTATGTTTTCGTGAAAATTTTCGACCTCGAGATTTTGATTGATTCTAACATTACGATGATAGCCACTCAAAAAAGTGGTTTTTGGAATTCCGTCCGTCGGTTCGTCGGTCCGTCTGTCCGTACAAGTGTCTCCAGCCTAAACGACTTGACCGATTTTCTTCACATTTTTTGTGTTGAAGTTGCGGAAAAAACACAATTGCTTTCCCAAATCTTGCAGGAATTTTCGACGGTTATCCTTTTGCTGAGAAGATAATCGCCGAGTTCCAGAGAAGTGAAAAAGTTGTCCATTGTAATATTACGGCCGGATCTTTCGTAATGACGAAATACCCGTTTTACCATATTTTTCCCCACTTGCGTTTCACGTGGAACATTAACGGTTTTCCGGTGAATATTTCTCCTTTAGAAAATCGTTGATCCACAAGCCTACCACACCTTCATTCCATATATGGCTAGCTTCGATGGTGTGTGTGAATTGCGTTCTACCTCTGTAGGGAAGAAGCTTTTTATCGATTGTTATATTCGCTGATGGTCTATAGTTCTTATTGAGACTTACATTCATCATGTCCCACAAACCTCGAATTGGAGCAGCTTTATCGTCTGTCAGTCGATGCATTCGGATAACGTAGTTATCGAATCGGATAAATCGATTTATGGGCCAAAATCTATTAACGCACGATATAATGGCAAGGCTGTCACCTTTCATAGCTCGACTGAATGTTCATTTTTGGAATGATGAGCACCAGCTGTTATTAATATTCCAAGATAGCCATTGACCTCCTGCAATGTAAGTGGCCTCCAAGTCTTAGGCTCTCGAGTATTATTTTTTGCGTTCATAGCTACATAAATCTTCACAGCCTTTCGATTAGTTTCACGAACTATAATGGTGCACATATTGGTGGTAAAAAAATGGAATAATTGTGATTCAGACAGCAATTCAGACGATTGAAAGGGCACAGTTCTGACTCCAATAATGTTATGGCTTAGCGTTCTGGTGGCTTGATTTTGGGGATTCGCGATCCACATGGTACGTTCTCCATAATTTTTTCGCCTGCCTATAAGCTTTCCTGGTAACACAACGCTTATCCCAGCCGCTGTTTGGCCAACCTCGTTCGTCCCACCATTCTCATCATCATTTTCAGCATCTGAATAAAAACTCTCAGCTTGCTCAGTCACCGCGTTATTGTCGATGCCGTCTGTATCCGAATACTAGGCATCATGTGCTTTTCTGGTTAGATGGAACATAATTAGGTACCGAAAATATCATTATGTGGACCTGTGGGCGAAATGCGAATTTTTATTGGTTCAGTAATCAAATGGATACCCGGGTACCCTCACATTGAAACGAGGGTTAATCAATGTAAAACATGAAAGTGATTTTCTGCGAAAATTTTAATATTTTCAGATAATTATGATCCAAAAATTAGAGGCTTTAATGTAACACCTACTGAGCAATGATTGAATTTACAAAAGAGCAGCAAGAAGTAAAAGGAAATCTTCATTGGGGCTTTTCAATAGACCCTTAGAATTAGTTCTGGAAATTATTTTTTTCGTCTGCACCGAATTCTAGCTCTGTACTTGACCTTGGTGACTAGAACCATAGATTCTAGAACCACATAGATTCCGCATCTCATAAAACGAAAATTTTCCATGTGGGGTAGTGCTTTAATACCGTAGTGTTCACATTGCTACCCCAGCATCAAACAACAACATAGCCGACGCACACGATTGACGAAATTTCGACTTCGCACTTACCGCCCGAGTCTGAAACGGCTACAAAATTTTTAGAAGTGATGCGTACTCTCTGTATCTCTCTACTCTTTGCTAGAATTAAACATTAAAGTAAAGGGTGGTTAAATTTTAAGGGCCGATATTGCCTTTGCATAAAACACAATATTTTTAGGAAATTATTGCCATTCCTTTTATATTATGATAGTATTGGTATGGTTCAATTCAATTATGTATGAAACAAAATATCGGCCAAATGGCCGCCGCGACCTCAGCGGCACACCTCCATCCAAACACTGGGGCATAGTTGAGGTTCTATGCCGTTAGTGTTCCGAATTATCTCATCCTTTAGCTCTTGAATTGTCGCTGGCTTATCCACGTTCACATTTTATTTCAAATAACCAAAAAAAAAAGTCCAATGGTGTCAAATCACTTGATCTTCGCGGCCAATTGACGTCGCCACCACGTGAGATAACACGGCCATTGAATTTGTCGCGCAAAAGAGCCATTGGTTCGTTAGCTGTGTGGCAAGTGGCATCATACTGTTGGAAAAACATATCGTCCGCATCCATATCTTATAATTCGGGCCATATAAAGTTCGTTATCATCTCACGATAGCGAACACCATTCACAGTAACCGCCTGACCAGCCTCATTTTGAAAAAAGAAATACGGCCCGATGACGCTGCCAGCCCATAAACCGCGCCAAACAGTCAATCTTTGTAGGTGCATTGGTTTTACGACAATCACTCTTGGATTATCTTTCGCCCAAATGCGGCAATTCTGCTTATTGACGAATCCACTGAGGTGAAAATGTGTCTCATCACTGAAGATGATTTTCTTCGAAAATTTATCATCCACTGACGACGCTTGAAATGGTCCAGAGGCTTTAGTTCTTGAGTCAATTGCACCTTGTAAGCGTGTTAATTCAAGTTTTTATGCATAATGATCATCAACGACGAGCGTGAGAGGTGCAATTGTTGGGAACGACGACGGGTTGAGGTGGACGGCTCTTCAGCCACACTATCGCGAACAGCAGCAATACTTTCTGCAGTACGAGCTGTGCGAGCATGAACTGGTGTTTTCACATCTCCTACAGTTTCGGTTTGCTCAAAAATTTCCACGATTTTTCCGATTGTACGCATATTCAGACGATTAAATTGACCGAAAAAATAACGAAGTGCACGATATGCATTTTGATTTGAACGCCCATTTTCATAATAAGCCTCAATAACTGAAATGCGTCACTCTATTGTGTATCCTTCCATTGTTCAGATTGAATTAATCTGAAATTGAGAAATGTCAAACGAAAAGCAGAAAAAAACTTGACGTTTAGGTGTGATTCACATTCAACATTGGCCCTTAAAATTTAACCTTAACGGCGAAACTCACATGCGAACGCAATAGGGATAAAAGTTCAAGAGTGAGTTATGATTTATTCGACTCTATAAACACTATTCGGCCTTAAGGCCGATTAATTGGTGATGGACATCGATTTCGATATCTTGTGTTCTTAAGAGCATATCGCGAAGTGGGGAGATTTGATCAATCATTGACATCTTACTTTCTAATAGCTCTCCGCAGACAACCGTCTTACAACAATACTGCGAATTCAATTTCTAGTGAGTTTCTTAAATTTATTTTTGCAAATTAAAAAAAAACACACAACATGTCTTCCCCAGGATTGGAGGATCTCCCTTAAGTAACTTTCAATATTAAAACCCAACTTGAAGGTTTAAATACCGAACAACTTAAGAACGTAGAAACTCAGGAGAAGGTTATCCTTTCAAGTGCTGATGACGTTCAATCTTGCGAACCCTATGCATTCGTTACTGATTTTTTGTTTCCTTGGGCTGGTTGAAATCTTCTGCATGCTGATGAAACAGGACCACCACTAAAGTCAGCATCCCCCCACTTGCATAGAATATAAATGCTAACATAAGTATACATTCTAAAACTACAGCACTATTCCTAAACAATAGAAAAGGATGTGTATGACGAAACGATATATTTAAAGCGAATTTCCTCCAAGCCATGAGCGGGTGAAACTATAGACATTCGGAATGTTCTATAAATGTTGACATCATCCCAGATGTTGAAATGATTTCTTTGAGTGCGAATAAATCTTTCTCTTGAAAACCGGACAACAATGGTGTGGTAGTTGTCCTCGAGTTTTCCTCATCCGAGTCTATCATTTGACGGGGGCTCAGTGCGCGATGGTTAGTGCCATGAACTGCCGCGCAGAAGGTCTGGGTTCGATTCCCAGCCGTAGCATTGATTGATGATTTTTCACTGGCCCTCCACTCCTGATGATCTAATAAATCATCTAATAAGTATCAATTGTCAAGAAAAGCTTATCTCAAATTCGCCGTTCGGGGTCGGCATAAAACAGGAGGTCCCGCCGTCGTGAAAGAAGCATACAACCACACATGAATGTTTGTGAGAAAGGTCGGCGCTAGGTAATAACGAGCCTGTTGCGCCAAAAATTTGTATTTTTGAGTCTAGCACTTCCATTCAACTTGATTTAATCACTTCCAAGAAAAATAAGCAACTAAACTACTCAAACCAAACCAGGTCCCCCTAAGTTTTTTTTGTTGTTTATTTAGTTTTTTTTCGAGCCATGGACACTGTATGGGCTGTACAGCACTCACTTTGGAAATCAGTTTGCAATGTTTCCCAACGTTCTTCAAGCATAAAGTGACTGATTTTGTTCTGCCAAAGATTATAAGGCCGTACAGATGACGCACTGAGAACAAAAAACAGAAACTTTGCTCACCAGCCTCATGGTACCGGCGGTTGTGCATACATGAGAAACGAGATCCCAATATATGGCGAGTTGTGCCAGTAAGACCCGCCATAGAACAATTTTTCTTGTATGCAGTCTTAATCATCTGTATAGCTTTATAATCTTGGCTTCTGCGGAGGTATGACACTAACTTTCTGCCAAGATTTCGAAAGGAAGACAGCTTTCGGCGTCAAAATAACCCATGATTTCAAAATATACCACTAGATGGTCCAATCGTGTATATCATTGGGGTAGAAAGCCCGAAGAACAGGCTGTTATCGCTAACCATGGCCAAAGATTATAAAGCCATAAAGATGCCGCGTTGAGAGCGGGCGGTGTGCACGTGAACACATAAGAAACGAGATCCAAATATATGGCGAGCTGTGCCAGTACAACCCGACATAGAAGAATTTTTCTTGTATGCAGTTGGCCATTTGTATAATTTTATAATCTATGCCATCGGCCTAATAAGAAAATTGTCAATTCTATTCAGCTAACCCCCATCGTATAAGACCTTGTTGCGATGGACCTGAAGTCTATCCGTTCGGTACAATCCTTAGCAAGATGTGAGACACCGCCTCTCAAACAACCGTATGTTTTCCATGGTGCTACATTGAATGACAGCAAATGCACCCTTGAATCAAATTAGCTGCTTTAAAACAGTCGTCTTGTCTGAGCATAGGCTATCCTAGAACTGGTCAGCCAAACATCTTCATTTTTGTTAAAACACAGAAACTATTCAAGCCGGATGCCAAGATATTTAACTTCACTTCTCACAGTCAATTTTTTTTACAACTTTTATTGAAAAATTAAATAAAAACGTTTTACCCTATAACTTGTAAGGGTTTTTGAGGACACTTGCGCCTCTATAAATGCAGTAAATGGAATTTTTAATTTCAGAAATAATACATCCAAGTCCGAATTTTTTACAACTTTTATTGTAAAAATAAATAAAAATGTTTTCCCCTATAACTTGTAAGGGTTTTTGGGGACACTAGCGCCTCTGTAATTGCAGTAAATGGAATTTTTAATTTCAGAAATAATGCACCCAAGTCCAAGTTTTTTACAACTTTTATTGTAAAAATAAATAAAAATGTTTTACCCTATAACTTGTAAGGGTTTTTGAGGACACTTGCGCCTCTATAAATGCAGTAAATGGAATTTTTAATTTCAGAAATAATACATCCAAGTCCGAATTTTTTACAACTTTTATTGTAAAAATAAATAAAAATGTTTTACCCTATAACTTGTAAGGGTTTTTGAGGACACTTGCGCCTCTATAATTGCAGTAAGTGGAATTTTTAATTTCAGAAATAATACATCCAAGTCCGAATTTTTTACAACTTTTATTGTAAAAATAAATAAAAATGTTTTCCCCTATAACTTGTAAGGGTTTTGGGGACACTAGCGACTCTATAATTGCAGTAAATGGAATTTTTAATTTCAGAAATAATACATCGAAGTCCGATTTTTTTACAACTTTTATTGTAAAAATAAATAAAAATGTTTTACCCAATAACTTGTAAGGGTTTTTGAGGACACTTGCGCCTCTGTAATTGCAGTAAGTGGAATTTTTAATTTCAGAAATAATACATCCAAGTCCGAATTTTTTACAACTTTTATTGAAAAATTAAATAAAAACGTTTTACCCTATAACTTGTAAGGGTTTTTGAGGACACTTGCGCCTCTATAAATGCAGTAAATGGAATTTTTAATTTCAGAAATAATGCACCCAAGTCCAAGTTTTTTACAACTTTTATTGTAAAAATAAATAAAAATGTTTTACCCTATAACTTGTAAGGGTTTTTGAGGACACTTGCGCCTCTATAATTGCAGTAAGTGGAATTTTTAATTTCAGAAATAATACATCCAAGTCCGAATTTTTTACAACTTTTATTGTAAAAATAAATAAAAATGTTTCCCCCTATAACTTGTAAGGGTTTTGGGGACACTAGCGACTCTATAATTGCAGTAAATGGAATTTTTAATTTCAGAAATAATACATCGAAGTCCGAATTTTTTACAACTTTTATTGTAAAAATAAATAAAAATGTTTTCCCCTATAACTTGTAAGGGTTTTTGGGGACCTCTGTAATTGCCTCTGTAATTGCAGTAAATGGAATTTTCAATTTCAGAAATAATGCATACGCTGCTCCTTCTTTCGGCAGTTCTCAGAATTTTTGCCGAGAAGCTTGTTGAAACGCTGATTATTAGCAATGCATTAGCTTCCGTTATAAAAGACTTAAAGTTTGCTCAACAACAAAAAAAAAACAAGGATAACCTTGCGGAATTTCGTTGTCCAACCCTCTCCAGACGTGCACGTTGTACATAATTACTCTGACCAAACAACCTGTAGATCAAACATTGGATGTGCATTTCGATGACGACCATCACCATTCACCACCACCACTCCCTCGACAACATTTAACCCAATTTGATGGTTAAGCAATCGTAAAGGCACATCGGTCAGCACAGCAGCAGCGTGACTATTATCAGCGATGATGATGTTTGTTGGTCATCAAATGCGCACATTATTACACTCACTTATCTGAAGGAATCAAATCAACATATGTGTGTAAATCCCTATTATGAAATTAGTGCCAAGTTTCCCCCTGTACTACCGTCCACCACCACCCTGTTGCTGGTGGTCATTCTAATGCAGTTTATCCTATTTGGATGGCTGACCAGACAAACAACCCCTTCGCCAAAACAAAATAATCTCGTGTTGATGTTGATGTTGGGTTGTCGAAGGAGTGGGCTGCGCTCGCTGGTCAGTGAGGGAAGGGAGAGCGTTTATTTGCCCTGCTACGTCAGAGAAGGGTCAGAGCGAAAAGCGTGTACGAAAGTGCTGTAAAAACTGTTTTTAAGCACTACAGCAGTAATTAATCGGAGATCGGTGTAATAGATACATTCTGGTACGTGTTTTGGGGTCGATAGAAGGATTTGATTGAAAAAGAAATACTTGCAGCATTACAATGCCGGTGGTAGTAAGTGTTTTCTCGGTACAACAGGCTACGGTGTTGGGGAATAAGTGCTACGCTACGTCTTACACATTTGAAGAATGGGTGAACCTCCTTTTTTTGATCGGTGCATGCGAGTGCTGGATTTTGATTGAACTAACATGAGACTAATCTTGAAGACGTGCTATCGACTTGGGTTTTGTAGGCCCAAAAAATTGAGTTGATTTAGAATTGAATTAACTTACGTACAACTTTTTCCAATTTCAGGTATTTAATTCCTTCTACGTTTCGTTGGAAGGCTTTAGGGAATTCCTGTGGATTGTCGCCACCGTCATTGAAGATGAAGTTTCCTAGGTGTGACATCACTTCTAGAAGAAGTGATGTCACACCTGAAGTAAAGATGCTGCGAAATTCTTGAAAAAATGTGCGAACTCAAGCAAAGATCACGAAATGCCTGTGTTGGAATATTCAGAATATTTGATCAGCTTGTTATAAAAAGTAAAAAGTAGAGAAATTCTCACTATTTCTTGTTGACGACCTTGCTAAACGAAAACAGGACTACAACGTTCGTATCTGACCAGAAACGTAAAACATTAAACAGAAGAGGTGCAAGCAAACAACTAGCGAAAGCCCTAAACTGTAACAAAGCAGAAATTACTGCCATCCAGGAAATACGATGAAATGGGTCGTGCAAACAGACGATGAACAACTGTGCAATTTTTTTTTTTTCCGTGGGCTGGTGGAAATCTTCATAGACACGATGAGCACGTGCCCAAAGTTTTGAGAGATTTTAGCCCACTAAAATCACCACCTGATTTGTATTTGTATTGCAACTAAATATGCGACTTATCTAGCAGTTTGACTGTGCCATCTACTACGAACCGTGTTATAGTCAGCAGAACCTGTAGAGATATCCAAAAGGATACATGGTGGTCTTCAGATCAACGAACGGTCAACGAAATTGATCACATTGCGATAAACGTCGACTCGGACCACTACCTTGTTGATGCCAATGTAAGGAGACCCTCTAAATTGCGCCAAATTCAGAGGCAGAAGTCTCCTCAAGATAGTCTACAAGGTCTAATGTGTCGATGTACATAAACGCCTGAAACCGTTTGAAAACAACCTGATCGACCGCTGTCAGTGTGCTTTTAGAAAAGGAAAATCCAAAACTCATCAAATCTTTACAATTCGGGAGATACTGAAAAAACCCAAGAAGTCCACCTATTCATCGATTTCAAAGCCACATACGACAACATTTGTATAGATGGACTATACAGAGCTACGCCTAGTTTTGGTATACATACCAAACTCGTCCGTCTCTGCAGTATGACGATGGAGAATTCTCATTGCTCCATCAGGGCCGAAACGAACTCTCCGACAGTTTCGATACCAAAAAAGGTTTTAGGCAAGGCGATGCACTGTCGTGTGACTTCGTTAATTTGATTCTTGAGAGGATTGAAAAAAACTGCCGAGACATCTCCAGGGGCACAATTTTCCATAAATCAGTGGAACTTCTAAAGCATACGCCAATGATATTGACATCACTGGTAGGACTCAGGGTGATGTCGCACCCACGTTTGTTACTAAAAAGAAGGAACGGGTTTTGCCGTAAGTCAGAGTAAGACCACGTGTGTGTTATCTGCACGAAAGGACACAACATATCGACGAATTGGAGAGGACCTCAACACTGACAGATATAAATTTGAGGTCGTACGTGACTTCTTTACCTCGGCTCCGCTATAAACTCTGACAACAACATCACGTCAGAAATTACCATGAAATTACTCTTGCCCAGCGCTGTTTCTTCAGACTAAGAAGGAAATTCGGTAGTCAAGCCCTCACTCGAACTACTAAGGAGATCATATAAAAGACCCTGATCACCGCAGTCCTGGTCTACGGCGCTGAAGCATGGACCGATTGATTTGATTTCCAACCAAATGTCGCGTCAGAGGCATTACAGGAAGAACTCGTCTTAAGTGGTGCGTACAAATTGAAACCGGCCTCAACCAACTAGAAGTGCGCAACTGAAGGCAGTTAGAAAAGGACCGGGCTGATTGGAGAGGCATGTTGGTTGATGCCCTGGTAAGTAAGTAGTGTAGCAGTCTATTGCAATCGGGTTGTGCACGATTATATTAAAATCTCGGCCACAAGTTATATCATGGTTAGCTATCCTGTTGGAGTAGAATCGGCATTAAGAGATTTAGGATTTATTTAGTGCCATGTCTAGTGTATTGCCTGCATCTGATTATTTATCATTTAAGGACCGACTTTGTTTAGACTTTGGTGATATTGTCGCTACATAAGCTGACGAATGCTGACGGATATCTTTGCCTCTTTAGATGCGATGTATCTAATTGGATCGAAAAATCGTGTACAGACGTGAACTTACTCCGAGTTTATTAACTCACCAAATGGACATTAGGACCGGCAACTTCTGTAAATCGACAGCCCTGAACGAATACCTTCAGTTGTTGAAGAAACAACAGCTGTTGTGACAGGCAACATCGAAGGGAAACCAAAGAGCATAATAAAATATGCAAGCGAATAATCCGCACTAGGGACAGGAATGATATGCGAAGATCTATAGCCTTAAATGTCGCATTAGACAGAAATGGACGTTAGAGTTACCAACCTGCGATTTATTTTCTTAGTCGGCGATCACGAGAAGCACTTTATATCGGTGATTCCTGGTTTGCTCAGCGCTTCAATGTTGCGTACCATCTATTGGTCCATAAGGAACAAACATTTATCCGAATAAATTTTTAGAGTGATATTAGGGTGACCAGCTTCTATGATTAAATATTTCATTAAAGTATGGAGTTGCACGCACATCTCGCAGATTTCAACCAATGAGACCACATTAACCCCACTGCAATCATTAAATGCATTCCAAGTAGATTTTAAAAAGTATCTAGAACGGAAAATCCTTCTTTTTTGTCATGATGACATGTACCTGCATAAGTATAGTGTCCCATGAGATGTCTTAAAATTAATCAGATGCATGATGACTCACGTTCATCGATGGAGTTTACTTAAAAAAAAAAAACCGAATTCGAATTTGATATCTGCGAATATATAGAAATACATCGATACATTATATAGGGGTCTGTTTTTTAGTCGAACTGTGCACACGCAACACATGTGATTGAAAAGTATTTGAAATTAGCCTTAGAAGGGGTTGGTTGGTTGGGTTGGGTTGGATGGCAACAACAACAAAAACGAATTGTCCCTTTAAGTGTTTGCCACATTGAACTGTTCTTGACTACCACTATACGAGGGGTGAGAGTAAGGTGGTTGAAAAAAATGACAATTTCGTCGTTGTCGTTCATACTCTAAGAAAAATTGCAAAAAAAAAAAAAAATGTTTGTTTTGTCGGTTGGCAAGGGGTGGCATGGTACACTGCTGATGAAACCCATTTATGTATTCTATTCCAATCCATCTATCGATTGAGTGAGACCGACAGACAGGCAGCATTAAAATGGAAATGAAATTCAATCTATATCCTTGACAGGATTTCGCATGTAGCGTTTTTTTTTTTTTTTCAAATTCCATTGGCATCAGCGCAGGGTGTGTGGGAAGGGTTGAAGTATTAGTACAAGGAAAAAATGCTACGGCACGTATATAATCACTTTTTTCCGCCAACTCGTTCAAATGCTGTGTGTTTGTGGCCTCTTTTGCAACCTTTTACTCTATATAATGGCGAAATGTTAAAACTTGGAAAAAGGGTATATCGTCCTTCATATTCAATCGCAGCGCAGCGATGGGCCAAACTAACGACGATGCTCGTGGATGGATGGTGTGTGTATATTTTGTACGCTTTTTATCTATTTTTTCCACTTTCTTCGTTAGGGATATATATGTATCCATGTATTTGTTCGGGGTATCTTATCATATCACTCCTTATACAGTAAACAGATTTCTGTGTTCTTAGACATCTATTTACGGGTCCGCGCTGCTCTAAAACATAAATGGGTGGGTAAATAAATGGAAATTAAATCAGCAGGTTTTTGGAAGGATAGGGGTTGTTGAGCCGCTCATCTGTATATCTTGTCTTAACATTTCATTCAAATAATGGTTTCAGAAATGACAATCGTGAAAGTTTAATTAAAAGTGTTGATGACAATGGTGGTGGTGCAATTCCTTCTGCCTGCAATGACGAAATGCTTTTCCGTTGAGACTTTTTCTAACAGTATCGCCATGATGTAGGATGGCAAACTGATGGTGCTGGCGAGATTTGCAAATCGGGGAAGTAGTTTACAATTTCTTAAAATACAATACCAGCAGGACTGTGATGAGCACCGTTGAAAGCGGGTTATACGTCAACCAACCGGTAGCCTAGTAAAAAGCGACAACTTCGTAAGTCTTAGAGCCGTTTGGGAAGATACCTTTATAAAGTCAAGCCACTTAGACTTTGGCTCTATGTAACCAGAATTAAGCCCAAATTATCTGGGTCCTACGACATAATAATGTTCCAGGAAATGATTAAACAGAAGTGCTTGACGGACTAGGATCGTCCGGCTGCATCTCCTTATGTGACAACTTCGTTAGTCTTAGAGCCGTTTGGGAAGATACCTTTATAAAGTCAAGCCACTTAGACTTTGGCTCTATGTAACCAGAATTAAGCCCAAATTATCTGGGTCCTACGACATAATAATGTTCCAGGAAATGATTAAACAGAAGTGCTTGACGGACTAGGATCGTCCGGCTGCATCTCCTTATGTGACAACTTCGTTAGTCTTAGAGCCGTTTGGGAAGATATCTTTGTAAAGACTAGCCCAGTTAGACTTTGGCTTTATGTTACCAGAATAAAGCCCAAATTATTTGGGTGCTGCGATTATTATGTCGTAGCACCCAGATTGTTCCAGCAAATGAGAAAACAGACTAGCTTGACAGACTAAGATCGTCCGGCTGCATCTCCTTATGTGACAATAGCGTTAGACAGCTAGATACACGAAAGGTGGCAAAACATTAACACTTGCAAACACACCAAAGACCTATATGACCGGAATTAAGCCGTAGCAAATATAAGAACCTTTACGCTCTGAACAGCGCTTCCATTTCTCTAGCGGTGAAAGTGATAACAGATCACAATTTGTTGGGTAAGCACTCCCATAGAACCAGACTAACTGACTCACATAAACGGTTTAGTAAATGTGGAGATCCAGACGTCGCTCGTGGATTACATCACCCACCTAATGTTTCACTGCCAATATATTAGCAACCGCCGTAACAAACTCCTTGGCAGCTTTTACTAAGAGTACTTTACGGAGCTAGCAACAATCCCTATAGCACAGATCGTCTGCTTCTGCTCTCAAGAGAGATGGAGTAATTATCTCTTTGAAGCGGGACAAAGCAGATCACCACCACCTTGTATCACACTTACTCCAAAACAACATTCTTTTCAGGTAAATCTCAACAGAGGGTATCGCTTTGCGCCCACAGGCGTATGCGAGTTTGACCACTCACCTGAGCTCGTAGGTGCCGTGACATAAGGCCAAGCGTCAATAGCCAAAATTTATGAATTTGGACTTATGCTGCTTGTCATTATCTCACGGCACATAAGGCCAAGCGTCATTAGCCCAGATTTATGAATTTGGACTTATGTCGCTTGTCCTTATGTCACGTCACCGTCTCATACCCTACCGTATAGCGTATGCAATATAAAAACGCAGAAATAACTAGGTGGCAAAACATTAACACTTGCAAGCACACCAAAGACCTTTTACCGGAGTTAACCGGTAGCAAAACAAATAAACTTATAGCTCTGGACAGAGCTTCTACGTCTTTAGCGGTGAGAGTGATAACAGGTCACAATCTTCCCATAACATAAACCTAAATGACTCGCACCAACTATACAGGAAATGCGGAGATCCAGACGTCGAGGGGTCATCACCCACCTACTTTATCACTGCCCCAAGATCAGCAACAGCCATAAAAAACCTCATCGGCAGCTTTTACCTTGAGGAATTGGTGGAGCTAGCAACAATCCCTATAACACAGATCTTCCGCTTTTGCTGCAAATCTTGATAAAGAAATTATAGCTTCGAAGCAGATGGAGCAGCACAAATCTGCCTGCCGTAGGATCCAATCATTATGTAAACGGAAAGTGAGGCTTAGATGAAGTCGGTGGAAACACTACCACCCACTGCGCTTACCACCGCGTATAGACCTTCAGACTGACAAGATTTTCGACACTATTTGGGCTTTTCATATCATGAATGCTATGTTGCGTTGGATAGAGATCTCTTTTAAATTTTTTTCACCAAACCAGCACTTATGCAGGTAAATTCAACGGTGTCAGACTTTTCCGACGCTTAAAACATTTTAGCAGTGGCCTAGTGAGATCCCTGGTTAAAATCCCAAAAGTGACATCACCAACGATTTTTCATTGTTCCACTGCTTGTGAAAGTCCGACAGACTTCACAAATTTACCGTTTGGATTATAGGTGTTATGCAGGAGTTCATCTTCTTTGAGGCAAAAAAAAATTGTTCACACACATATGAGGGAAGAAGCTAAGTTTGATGGGTTGTATGGGCTGTTAGTGCCAAGTAATTCATTATTTTAACAGATTTAATCACGTAAGTTTTTTTGGTACCTTAAGATAACGTAGAATTCCTAAGTTTTTTTTTCATATGAGTATGTTAAGTATATGCAACTCCCCTGCTTAGGCTCACTGATATATGCAAAGTTGGAATATGAGTGCAACCCCACTACTTTGTCTCATTTGGCTCACTTGCTTTTCCATATAGCCAACCTTGCACCCAACCCTAATCCAACAGCGAACCCAAGCAGGGGGTTCCACTAATTCAAAGCTTGAGTTCACACAAATTCGCACTTCGTTGTGTTGGGCGAAACCGCTTTTTCAGGAAATTTGGAGTTATTTCCTTTTATAAAGTGGATAAGCGCGGAATTTCGGGCGTTTTTTCAGGCACAGTTTTTTTAACAAAGAGGAGTCGACAAATCGTCAAAATTATTCCCTTGATTCCCATCGAAGAGTAAGGTTATGAACTAGACGCACATTTATGCTGTGTTCAGTTGGTTCTTACTTTCAAGACACAGGTGATTTTCAGTCAGGTCAAGCTATGAGCTCAGTGGCGTGATGGTTAGTGCCATGAACTGCCGCGCAGAAGGTCTGGTTTCGATTCCCAGCCATAGCACCACCTAAAATGATTTTTCACTGGCCCTACTCTCGTGATGATCTGATAAATCAACCAAGTAGTATCAATTGTCAAGAATAGCTTATCTCAACTTCGCCGTTCGGTGTCGGCATAAAACAGGAGGTCACGTCATCGTGCAAGAAGTACACACGCACACATGAATGATTGTGAGAAAGATGGGTACGAACGAGCCTGTTGCGCCAAAAATTTGTATTTTTATTCAAGCCATGAGCTCACAAGCACACACAATGGTGCCGCTTTATGAAGTTAACTGTGTCGCCATGCCTTTTCTTCTTCCATCACCGAAACACCGTACTAAGAAACATATTACATCGGATATGCAGAAAGCTAAAAACTGTTTAGATTTTCTTTTCTGCCGTGGAACCCTACTTACTTTCATCCCCAAAGAAAGGCTTAATTTTTTGGCCTTGTCCAAAACCTCATGATACTATAATTTGGCCGCGCGCTTGTATTGGACCAAATTAAAAACCTCTTTCTCCCGAGACATGCAAAATACGGTGTGTTCCTTAAAACCCGCATTAATCGCAACTTTGCTGCACGCAATCGCCTCCATCAAATCATGAAAAAAAAAAACTAAACCATCCTTTCTCTCCCCATACCAGAAATTGGACAATTTCTATACAGAAAAGCAAACGGATGCAGAGATCGTAATTAAAACGTTCCGAAATTGCCTGCAGCTGTTATCCCTTTGAATCATAGGTTCACTCAGTTAGAGGATGACCCGTGTGTTCCTCTTATGCCACCGAACTTCTCCCAAATGTAATTAAAAAACAAAACGTACAACAAATTAGAGAGACAGGTTTAAATTAGTGATAGGATGATTTTCGAGACGTAGCATTTGGAGGGCAGTGGCGGCGGTGGTGATTTTCTTAATTACTATAATGCCCCCACTTTAATTCGTACGTTCGGGTCAAACCTCGACGCTAAATGTGTGCGCTCACGGAGATACCTGTGCCTCCACACACTTGCCTGCATATAGGTGCGCTCGTTGTTTTCGAATGGGGATTACTGTGTGGTGTTTCTCTTTCAGCATTTCCAAGGAAAATTTTTCGAACCGATTCATATGAGGCAATTATATGTGATTAGCAGCGCAGGGCAATAGCATTATGAAAAAAAAAATAAAAAAAAAAAAATTATCAAGGGTTTATGTTTTTGATCATGTGTCTGGCGGAGTTTTGAGTCTCGGAGGCCTCGTGTACATGTTTGTATGGTCATGTGAAGATTGGTTGTGTGATGGGTAAATATTTTGCAAATTCATTGATTAGCGTGTCTCTTGATAAAATGTGGACGAAAATTAATTACATGGAATTTTAATGAATAGATATGGTTGGAAGGATATTGGTCTTCACTCAGTACTTGGACAAAGTATACTTTGTATATACTGATTCATTGCCTTGTATACAAATTTGGGGTTTTGTATTGAATCAACGCAAGGATAGCTTGAGAAACTTCAAGAAAAAACGTTCAATAGAATACGAAGCTGTGTCAACTCGGCCTAAATTCCGGATTCCTCAGATTGTAGGTTTTATACAAAATATAAGGGTTTTCGTGATTCGAGATATTTCATAAGCTGAAGGTTTGTCAGCGTTTCCATGACCTTAGAAAGAAGTGAGGAAAGTGCAACTGGTCGATAGTTTTGGAGAGAAGAAGATTCACCATTTTTTATGGAAGGGCTGTACTAATGCTGTGTTCCATCTACTCGGGAAGAGTCCTGATGAATGGGACAGATAGAAAAGCTCAAGCTGTGATTTTTCCAGCAAGAAGAAGAATACCTTTTCAGAATTATGGTAGAGATGCCATCTAGACCAGACAATATGTGAATGTTAAGATCTCATAATACTCATGCGAATGTATGAGTACGGAGGTGGATTGGTCCCACAGAATATTCTACGTTCTCAAAAACAAGAGGAGACTGGGCACAATGTGGTAACGTCGAACTGGCAGTAAAATGAACAGCAAGTAGATTGGCTTTGTCTATAGAGGTAACAACTAGAATGCCATTGTAAATGAGGTCGCATGCTTAATGATTTTTTGTAAACTACCAAAAATGTTTACTACCTTTGGGACATGACAGAATTTTCTGCCTCAACTTTTGGGCGTGGGAGAACTCGACACGCTTTATGTAGGCATTACAGCCGTTTCTGTTTCTGTTGAATTTTAGTCGGTTTTGCTCAGTAGGATAGGTCTTACATGTTCGAAAACTCTAAAACTCTAAACCTAACAGCTTCTATGCAGCTCAAGTCGTACCACCCGATGCCTAAGGTTTGAAACTCTTTACCCGGTGAGGGATAAAGGATTTGATTCCTTCAAGAATGGTGCGCGTATCGCTGGAAGTCGAAAACTCTCTGAGCCAGAATATTGGTGTCAGTTCGTTCTACATTTGACTAAGCGCATGTCGCTGTACAGCTCATATAGTTCTTGGTTGAATCTTCGTCTCCAAAGCCCGTGAACGCAAACGGAACCGAAGACTTTCCGGCGATATAGAGGAAACTTATGTCTCTACAGTTGGCACAGTTCAGAAATCCGACCAGCTGGCTTATGAGATGGTGGATGTAACGTATCAAGACATCTCCGCGATTCTTATAACTCAAGCCTTGTTAAGCTTGAATCGTCATTCTACACAAACGGACGAGTTTTTGGCGATATACCAAAACTAGACATGGCTCTGTATAGTTCGTCTCTATAAATGCTATCGTGTGCGGCTTTCAAATCGATGAATAGGTGGTGGGTATCGATTTGAACTTCTTGGGTTTTTCCCAGGATTTGACGAAGTGTGAAAATTTGATCGGTTATGGACTTTCCTGGTCCAAAACCACACTGATAAGGGCCGATCAGGCTGTTGGTAAACGGTTTAAGGCGTTCACATACAAGGTGGGCCAAAAGGGATCACCCTATTGGAAGATACTCTTATTTTTGCAAATGGCCGCCAATATCAAATCAGTTTTGACATTTGTGGACTAGAGAGATGTAGAATACAAAAGAACAAGCAATGGAGAGATACACTCCCCTAGAACGCTGAATAATCGAAGTGGACGATTTTTCGACCAAAATCATAATGAGCTATGAGGCTCAGCGGGTACATGAAAACTGCTTCTTGGGCACCGAAAATCCGCTTAAAGTTACTGCATGGTGCGCTTTTCACGCTGGAGGAGTCATAGGGCCAATTTTTTCGTGAACGCTGCTGGTCAAACGACAACAGTGGACAGTGCGCGCTATAGGGCCATGTTAACTGAGTTTTTTGCACTAATTGGACGAATTAGGACTGGAGGACATGTGGTTCCAACAGGACGGCGCAACGGCATACACTGCGCGAGCCACAACCGATATTCTGAAGGCCACACAACATCGGATGGCTTCTTTCGTCCCACCTTGTATTATGGCAGATAGGATTTTGTAGGCGATATTGAGGAAACTAATGCCTCTGTAGTTGGCGCAGGTCATAGGGTCTCCTTTTTTGTAGATCGGGCAAACGATGCTAGGGTCCATTCTTCAGGCATATTCTTATCCGACCAGATTTGGCGTATGAGTTGGTGGATGTTACTTACCAAGTCATCTCCGCCGGCTTTATAAAGAGTAGCAGAAAGGCCGTCATTTCAGACAGCCTTATTAATCTTGAGTTTAGCTACTGCTATTCCCAGTTTACTCAGGTCGGGTGGTTGGCAGTTTTCGCTGTCGGTGCCAATTTGAATGGTTCGTTCTGCCTGACAGCGGAATGATGTTCGATATCGCCGTTTAACAGTCTGCAGAAGTGGTTTTTCCATAACCTCAGCATCGACTGTGTCTCAACTACGATATTTCTTTGTTCATCTCGACGGGTTTCTATTTGAATCGTGAATCCTTGAATTGGAATTTTGCATTTTGGTAAAATTTGCGAACATTGTTCCTGGAGTGGCACCTATCTCTATCCTCGATCGCTCGCTTTTCTTGCTCTTTTTTATTCTCTCTGAAAAGCCTGCGATCTTCCCTTCTTCACTGCCTATAGAGCTTACTGGCAGCTCTCTTGCACCTTAACCTCATAAGCCTCTTTCCCGCCTGCGAACATTTAAGGCTTTTGTTGGCGAATTCGGCCTTGATGCGAATTGTTACAATGCGTTCGCTAATGCTTTGGATACATAAGACTTCTGGTGTAAGTCTGGCACTTATAGCGAATTCGCATCCGAATAGTCGTTGTTTCTGCTCATTATAACACGGTCCGTAGTAGAAGTCACGGTTTTTCACCATCGTTTTTCCAGGCATTGCCATGTGAAAGCCAGTCAGAGTCTACCCTCGTTCTACAACACCAAACCCATCATCCCAAAAATTACTGTTTCAACTGCATATTGACGAAAATCATACAAATCGTCAATTTCTTATCGAAATCTTATCTAAACTCATCCGTTCCTATTCGACACAAAATCCATGCTATCCCAAACCATCACCCTTTCACGCAATTAAAATCCAAAAGTTAATGAGAAAACATTTCTCAAGAGCACTTAAGGCGGATTGAATTGCGTGCGATAATTTTTAGCGCACACCTTTTCTGGGTCATCAACTGGAAACGGGGAATTAAATATCAACGCGCCCATTAGGAAGCGGCTTTTAATTTATTTACAGCTATCACAGTTTGTAATCCATTCAACAGTCCTAGACGAATAAAATCTGTTATTAAACTGGTGGGGTTTATAACGCGGCAAATGAGCAAAGGACAGTGGGCAGCAACTAATTTTCCTTTCCTTCTTCTGTTTTTTTTTCCACTCGAAAAAGGCGATAAAAATAAACAATCAAATGGCAACATTCAGGGCAGGACGGATTGTCCACACTAACCAAGTGTCCTGCCGCAGAAAAAATGTTTTTTTTTTGTGTTAAAGAAAATGAAAAAAAGGGAAGAGGACGTTATTCCATTGCGGAACGAATTAATTACGGATTATGAGGTTATTCGTGTGGATGAAAAATATATTTTTAGCATTCCCTTGAAGGAAATCTCAACGCACCCCCGAGCTGAGATTATAAAGAAGGAAATTCCTCTTGTCTAAAGGAGAGAAAACAACTTTGTTATTGACGTTTTCCGGATTAAACTTTTTTTTTCTTTAATTTACTTTTCTTTGTTGTTGTTGTTTGAAAGGCGCAAGGATCAGGCAGAAGGACGGCTTTGAGATGGTTTTCCATTTCGCTTGGTATTGTAATTAAACGGATTTTGGTGGCCATTCCTCGCACCGATACAGTTGTGGATTTTTCATTATCGGGTTGAATTTAATTTGAGGGCTGTTTTGGTTGAGTGGGGTTCCTTCGACAATTGACCTTCATTTGAGTTTATTGCTTTCGGAGTGATTAAATCTGAACGCGGTCTTCGTTTTTTTTGGTTTTTAATTTGGGAAACTGAGATACATTTTCCGTGTGGAAATGGTTTTATGTAGGAAGATAAACTTTGGAATGGATGACGCTGGGTGTGGAGAATGGAATTATTTTCATTTAGGGAACACCATTCGTCATCTTTGCATATTGACGGGTTTATGATAAGGATAATAACGCTTCGACTTAACTGGATACCCAATGGCTCGCGCTTGAGGGTCTGATATTAGGTTTGTTTGATGTTTGGATTAATAAGAGTGAGTTCAGGTTTCAAGTGAAACGTTGAGGTGGAGATTTATGGACTATTTTACTGAAGAACACACTTATGGACATCCGGAATGGAATAACGTGAAAAATCAAGAGCAGGAACTTTGATATGTGCATGGAATTTAATATTCACTCGGTATGCCCAAGTAGGCCTCAAGTTTGTAAACTCTTTATTCATACTACGGCATGTGAACCCAAGTTCTTTTGCTTTGCCATCCACTAGACTATACGGAAAGCACTTGACACTTTAAAATTAACTACCATAAGGTTTTCAAATACAGCAATAGCTTATTTTTCAATGTCAATACTTGCAGCTCGATGAAAGTTTTGTCTGATTTTATGCTTCCGTCAAATTATTAATTTCTTAATTTTGTATTTATTAGCAACTTGATTCTTAAGAATTTTTTCTTTTATTAAACCTGTAACAACTTTTTTTAAAGCTTCCAAGAGATATTGAACCTATGGCTCCTCGTAAAAGGTCGAACAGCTATAAGCTGCGAGAATGACGTTTATTTCGTTTCAGTATTTAAAACGGGGTGGTCCAGCAAGAGTGAAAACTAACATTTATCCTGGAATAAATAATTCCGGGCGTAAAATCGTTACTTCGAAGTGTTATCGAAGCTATGGCTTCTATCAGCTATAAGCTGCGAGAGTAATGTTTCCTCCATTAAAGTATTTTAAAAAGGTACGGTCCAACAAGAGTAGAAACCAGCAGTAAAATCTTTACTTCCATGCGATATCGTAGCTATGGCTTCTCGGAAAAGGTCAAACAGCTATAAGGTGTGAAAAGTTACGTTTATTTCGCTTCAGTATTTAACACGGTGAGGTCCAACAAGAGTGAAAACCAACATTCATCCTGGAATTAAAAAATCGGTTATAAAATCGTTACTTCGAGGTGTTATCGAAGCTATGGCTTCTAACAGCTATACGCTGCGAGAATAATATTTACTTCACTTCAGTATTTTATAAGGGGACGGTCCAAAACAGTGAAAACCAACAGAAGAATGCCATTGGTAAAATCGTTAGTTCGAAGCGATATCGTAGCTTTGGCTTCTCGTCAAAATCTAACAGCTATAAGCTGCGAGATGTGATGTTAACTTCATTTCAGTATTATAAACGAAGCCGACCCTACTTGAGTCAAAGCCACAGTCATACTGGAATAAAGAATTCCAGGGGTAAAATTGTTACTACGAAGCGTTATCGTAGTTATGGCTTCTCGTAAGAAGTAAAAATCATTCGAGAGAAATTAAAACCTTAACGGGCACCTAAACAAACACCAGCACCGAACTTTCGAGGTTTGTGATATATTTTCCATTAACATTGACCTTCGCAGTACTTCGCACATGAATGCAACGAACTACAGACACATAACAGCACTGCCGACTGAGGCAATCGGCTGGGACAGAGCAAGACATTCGGCCCTAGCGAGGTATCCGTCGATTTTTTACGATTTTTAATTGTCCGGCCCGATGGATATTTCGCAAGGCAGATTAAAACAACAGGGAGAGAGAGAGAGATAGATACAGACAAAGAAGGTAGTCATATAATATAAACCGACGTGGCACAAAAAAGGAGACATAGATTTATATTATCCGATATTATCGCACAGATAAGCTGGCGATTTTTGTAGGGAAATAATGCTGCCAAAGATGGGGATTGAACCCACAGCGTTTGGCTTAGCAGTCAACAACGCATTCCTCTGAGAAATGGCCACCTGCACATATTTTTCAATATCCACTGCCAACAGTTTTAAGGTCATCCATTCTTGTCATGGCAACACCACAAGCAAACCATCGATATACATCTCTCTATGATTACATATAGTACCTGAACGTTTCGTCAAGATCTGACTAAACGCCAGACAGAAGAATCGACAAAACCTAGTACCATTGATGCTCTAAACCTTTCTTCAATGGAATTTCAAAACATTTACGCCGTAAGCGCGCTCCGCAAACGACGATTAGATTATTAGAGCAGTTTCCGAAAACGTTGAGTAGACAAGAGCTCATCATTTTGAAAGTGAAATGACCGCCCTTGTCCGTAACGACGATGAATAGAAAAATGGGATTTCAAGTGTTTCAATTCCTGATTTATGTAAATATACCTCCAAACACTCCAAGCTATATTGCTTTTTTTTAACGTCCGTCAGACCAACTCCACAAGAGGGGAGATCCGGTCAACAACGCCGATTATAGAGGCCTAGAAGGTCCTGTCTGCCGTTATATGTGAACGTCTGAAACCATTTACGAACAACCTTGGCGGGGTGGTATAAGGCCAGAAAAGTCCACAACTGGTCAAATCTTTCGGCAGATCCTGGAAGTCCAAGTCGCTACCCACCGCCTATTCATCGATTTCAATGCCGCATACGATAGCATTTATAGAGTCGAACTAGATCCATGTCTAGTTTTGGGATGACGATGGAGAATTATCGCTACTCCATCAGAGTCGGAAACGACCTTATCGAATGATTCGATAGCAAAAAAGGGTTAAGGCACGCTGGTGCACTTCTTCAATACCATTCTCGCGAAGATTGTACAAAACTCCCTACCCAACACGTCGATTTCAAAAATCGGTGCAACTACTAGTATACGCCGACGATATTAATCTCATTGGTCGGACACAAGATGATGTCAGCCGTGTTTGCCAACGGATGGTTAAGTTTTAAGGGCCGATGTTGAATGTGAACCATGCCTAAACGTCAAGTTTTTTTCTCCATTTATTTTGACTTTTCTTAATTTCAGATTAATTCAATCTGAACAGTGCAAGGATACACAATCGAACGACGCGTTTAACTTATTCAGGCTTATTATGAAAATGGGCGTTCAAATCAAAATGCAAATCGTGCACTTCGTTATTTTTTCGGTCCGAATATGCGTATAATCGGAAAAATCGTGGACATTTTGGAGCAAACCGAACCTGTAGGAGATGTGAAAACACCAGTTCATGGTCGCACAGCTCGTACTGCAGAAAGTATTGCTGGTGCCCGCGAAAGTGTGGCTGAAGAGCCTCAACCCGTCGTCGTGCCCAACAATCGCGCCTCTCACGCTCGTCGTTGATGAACATTATGCATAAAAACTTGAATATGCACGCTTAGAAGGAACTAAAGCCTGTGGACCATTTCAAGCGTCGTCAATGGTCAGAATGGTGGCAAGAAATGGCAACAGTGGATGATAAATTTTCGAAGAAAATCATCTTCAGTGATGAGACACATTTTCACCTCAGTGGATTCGTCAATAAGCAGAATTGACGCATTTGGGCGAAAGATAACCCAAGAGTGATTGTCGAAAAACCAATGCACCCACAAAGAGTGACTGTTTGTAGCGGTTTATGGGCCGTCGGCATCATCGGGCCGTATTTTTTTTTTCAAAATGAGGCTGGTTAGGCGGTTAATGTGAATGGTGTTCGCTATCGTGATATGATAATGAACTTTCTATGGCCCGAATTGGAAGATATGGATGTCGACGATATGTGGTTTCAACAGGAAGGTGCCACTTGCCACACAGCTAACGAAGCAATGGCTCTTTTGCGCGACAAATTCAATGGCCGTGTTATCTCAGTTGGTGGTGATGTCAATCGGCCGCCAAGATCATGTGACTTGACACCGTTGGACTATTTTTTTGGGGATATTTGAAAGAAAAGTTGTGCGTTGATAATCCAGCAACAATTCAAGAGCTAAAGGATGAGATAATTCGGCACATTCACGGCATAGAACCTCAGTTATTCCTCATCGTCATCGAAAATTCGGACCATTGGATGGAGGTGTACCGTCGAGCTCGCGGCGGCCACTGGGCCAATATTTTCTTCCACACATAACTAAATCATACCAATATTACCATAAAAAAAAGAAATGAAAATAATTTCCTAAATAATTTGTGTCCTATGCTAAATCAACATCGGCCCTTAAAATTTAACCACCCTTAAGAATACAGAAGGCAGTGGCGAAAATGGGAATAGCATCAACAGTTTGTTGCCCTAAGCGATGTCTTTACAAATGTCCACATTCCTCGTAAAACTGCTACAAAAACCAAAGCCCTGCAAAATCAGCTTTCTACAAGTATGGGCGAGCTATGGCGGTATTCCAAGAGAAGACTTCCCTGATGTCAGTCACTGCTGCGAATATTCTTTACCACACTTTTCCGAAAAACAGACAGAACTGCCTTCAAGTGATTACAAAAAAAAGGTCAAAGCCGTGAACGGCAAGCAAACAACACCAGAAACAAAATATTAAGGCAGTCGTATTCCTCCTTAAACTCGGTACTGCATCGAGAAGGGTTCGAAAAATCACTTTGGTTATTAACTCCACTTATTACCTGATGTATTCATGGAATTCGTAATGAAATACCTCATTAGTTTACCCAAACCGTCCGAAGCTGAATTTAGAAAGTACTGTGCAAACAGACCACGCTATTTGGAAACCCTTTTATGTTATTCTGCTATACATCGTACTACTTGTACGTATGCAATTAGCACCTAATAATGATAAATCAGAAAACGAAGACAAACAATACTTATGCTTAGCGTTTCGGACCGAAAAAAATCACACTTTGTCAAACAAACAAACAGAGTGCTAATGCCGTTTCTATTATTCCTTCCCATTACTAATCATTTTCTCATTTCAGAATGATATCATGCCAACATCGTTCCATTGACAATACAGAAGCAAAGAACACACAACACTGCATATACGTTTTCATTACACGGCCAAGATATTTTTTATTTAACTGTGTCGATTCTATTAGCACCTAATTAATAAGACTGCCTGACCGGACCGGACCGGGCACTCTGCTCCTCATAATACCCTTTTTTTATTTTTTATTTTTTATTTAACAACGACGATGATGACGGCGAATGCCTCAGAGTCATACCTACCTACCTACTTAGGCTTAAGTAATTATCATCGACGTTTGACGTGATAGCAAAAATACCCATCCATACAGGAAAAGATACAACCTTTCAATTGGTCGTAGTGGTTTCAGCTGCGCCCAATAATGAATAATTAGCGTTATTTTGTGAAAAGATGTGAAGTAGAAGAAAAATCATCACTCTTGGCTTGCTCGGTAATGAATACCTGATTTGCCTTAAGATTTTCTTTTGATTGGAAGGAAAATGGCTCCCGCATAAGAATGAAGCTACGTGGTGGTAGCTTTGTTTGCTTAGAGCAGGGTCTATCGTTTAAAGGTTGCTTTGCCTGACGCATACTCGTTATGGGAGCCAAGTTAATTGATTTGATGAGAAGTGTGTTCTCATTATTTAAATAAACAAAAAAAAAAAGAGCGTGGAATTTTGTGCGTCAGGTGATTTGAAAATCAACAGTGGTGAATCAGAAGCACGCTTTAACATTCTTCTCCATTCTTTACAGTATTCTAAGATCCCTTACTTACTCATGTGGATCAGGAGTATTTTAAGCCATGTCCAGCTACCAATTTCACTCCGATAGAGCAATTTCGAAATTATTTTCCCTCCAGCATTTTTGAATGTAAGTCTTATGGAAACACATTTGTCTCACGGGATTCTACAACATTGCTTACCGAAGCCTTACAGAAGGCTTACCGAAGGCTTACCGAAACTCAAAAATAAGAAAAATTGAAAACCTAAAAATCCAAATGTTTTATTTCGCTTACTACACCCAATAATGAATAATTAGCGTTATTTTGTGAAAAGATGTGAAGTAGAAGAAAAATCACCACTCTTGGCTTGCTCGGTAATGAATACCTGATTTGCCTTAAGATTTTCTTTTGATTGGAAGGAAAATGGCTCCCGCATAAGAATGAAGCTACGTGGTGGTAGCTTTGTTTGCTTAGAGCAGGGTCTGTCGTTTAAAGGTTGCTTTGCCTGTCGCATACTCGTTATGGGAGCCAAGTTAATTGATTTGATGAGAAGTGTGTTCTCATTATTTAAATAAACAAAAAAAAAGAGCGTGGAATTTTGTGCGTCAGGTGATTTGAAAATCAACAGTGGTGAATCAGAAGCACGCTTTAACATTCTTCTCCATTCTTTACAGTATTCTAAGATCCCTTACTTACTCATGTGGATCAGGATTATTTTAAGCCATGTCCAGCTACCAATTTCACTTCGATAGAGCAATTTCGAAATTATTTTCCCTCCAGCATTTTTGAATGTAAGTCTTATGGAAACACATTTGTCTCACGGGATTCTACAACATTGCTTACCGAAGCCTTACAGAAGGCTTACCGAAGGCTTACCGAAACTCAAAAATAAGAAAAATTGAAAACTTAAAAATCCAAATGTTTTATTTATTTGGGCGCTTACTGCTCCCAATATTGAATAATTAGCGTTATTTTGTATAAAGATGTGAAGTAGAAGAAAATTCATCACTCTTGGCTTGCTCGGTAATGAATACCTGATTTGCCTTAAGATTTTCTTTTGATTGGAATGAAAATGGCTCCCGCATAAGAATGAAGCTACGTGGTGGTAGCTTTGTTTGCTTAGAGCAGGGTCTATCGTTTAAAGGTTGCTTTGCCTGACGCATACTCGTTATGGGAGCCAAGTTAATTGATTTGATGAGAAGTGTGTTCTCATTATTTAAATAAACAAAAAAAAAAAGAGCGTGGAATTTTGTGCGTCAGGTGATTTGAAAATCAACAGTGGTGAATCAGAAGCACGCTTTAGCATTTTTCTTCATTCTTTACAGAATTCTAAGATCCCTTACTTACTCATGTGGATCAGGAGTATTTTAAGCCATGTCCAGCTGCCAATTTCACTTCGATAGAGCAACTTCGAAATTATTTTCCCTCCAGCATTTTTGAATGTAAGTCTTATGGAAACACATTTGTCTCACGGGATTCTACAACATTGCTTACCGAAGCCTTACAGAAGGCTTACCGAGGGCTTACCGAAACTCAATAATAAGAAAAATTGAAAACCTAAAAATCCAAATGTTTTATTTCGCTTACTACACCCAATAATGAATAATTAGCGTTATTTTGTGAAAAGATGTGAAGTTGAAGAAAAATCATCACTCTTGGCTTGCTCGGTAATGAATACCTGATTTGCCTTAAGATTTTCTTTTGATTGGAATGAAAATGGCTCCCGCATAAGAATGAAGCTACGTGGTGGTAGCTTTGTTTGCTTAGAGCAGGGTCTATCGTTTAAAGGTTGCTTTGCCTGACGCATACTCGTTATGGGAGCCAAGTTAATTGATTTGATGAGAAGTGTGTTCTCATTATTTAAATAAACAAAAAAAAAAAGAGCGTGGAATTTTGTGCGTCAGGTGATTTGAAAATCAACAGTGGTGAATCAGAAGCACGCTTTAGCATTTTTCTTCATTCTTTACAGAATTCTAAGATCCCTTACTTACTCATGTGGATCAGGAGTATTTTAAGCCATGTCCAGCTGCCAATTTCACTTCGATAGAGCAACTTCGAAATTATTTTCCCTCCAGCATTTTTGAATGTAAGTCTTATGGAAACACATTTGTCTCACGGGATTCTACAACATTGCTTACCGAAGCCTTACAGAAGGCTTACCGAGGGCTTACCGAAACTCAATAATAAGAAAAATTGAAAACCTAAAAATCCAAATGTTTTATTTCGCTTACTACACCCAATAATGAATAATTAGCGTTATTTTGTGAAAAGATGTGAAGTAGAAGAAAAATCATCACTCTTGGCTTGCTCGGTAATGAATACCTGATTTGCCTTAAGATTTTCTTTTGATTGGAAGGAAAATGGCTCCCGCATAAGAATGAAGCTACGTGGTGGTAGCTTTGTTTGCTTAGAGCAGGGTCTATCGTTTAAAGGTTGCTTTGCCTGTCGCATACTCGTTATGGGAGCCAAGTTAATTGATTTGATGAGAAGTGTGTTCTCATTATTTAAATAAACAAAAAAAAAGAGCGTGGAATTTTGTGCGTCAGGTGATTTGAAAATCTACAGTGGTGAATCAGAAGTACGCTTTAACATTTTTCTTCTTTACAGAATTCTAAGATCCCTTACTTACTCATGTGGATCAGGAGTATTTTAAGCCATGTCCAGCTACCAATTTCACTTCGATAGAGCAATTTCGAAATTATTTTCCCTCCAGCATTTTTGAATGTAAGTCTTATGGAAACACATTTGTCTCACGGGATTCTACAACATTGCTTACCGAAGCCTTACAGAAGGCTTACCGAAGGCTTACCGAAACTCAATAATAAGAAAAATTGAAAACCTAAAAATCCAAATGTTTTATTTCGCTTACTACACCCAATAATGAATAATTAGCGTTATTTTGTGAAAAGATGTGAAGTTGAAGAAAAATCATCACTCTTGGCTTGCTCGGTAATGAATACCTGATTTGCCTTAAGATTTTCTTTTGATTGGAAGGAAAATGGCTCCCGCATAAGAATGAAGCTACGTGGTGGTAGCTTTGTTTGCTTAGAGCAGGGTCTATCGTTTAAAGGTTGCTTTGCCTGTCGCATACTCGTTATGGGAGCCAAGTTAATTGATTTGATGAGAAGTGTGTTCTCATTATTTAAATAAACAAAAAAAAAGAGCGTGGAATTTTGTGCGTCAGGTGATTTGAAAATCTACAGTGGTGAATCAGAAGTACGCTTTAACATTTTTCTTCTTTACAGAATTCTAAGATCCCTTACTTACTCATGTGGATCAGGAGTATTTTAAGCCATGTCCAGCTACCAATTTCACTTCGATAGAGCAATTTCGAAATTATTTTCCCTCCAGCATTTTTGAATGTAAGTCTTATGGAAACACATTTGTCTCACGGGATTCTACAACATTGCTTACCGAAGGCTTACCGAGGGCTTACCGAAACTCAATAATAAGAAAAATTGAAAACCTAAAAATCCAAATGTTTTATTTCGCTTACTACACCCAATAATGAATAATTAGCGTTATTTTGTGAAAAGATGTGAAGTAGAAGAAAAATCATCACTCTTGGCTTGCTCGGTAATGAATACCTGATTTGCCTTAAGATTTTCTTTTGATTGGAAGGAAAATGGCTCCCGCATAAGAATGAAGCTACGTGCTGGTAGCTTTGTTTGCTTAGAGAAGGGTCTATCGTTTAAAGGTTGCTTTGCCTGTCGCATACTCGTTATGGGAGCCAAGTTAATTGATTTGATGAGAAGTGTGTTCTCATTATTTAAATAAACAAAAAAAAAGAGCGTGGAATTTTGTGCGTCAGGTGATTTGAAAATCTACAGTGGTGAATCAGAAGTACGCTTTAACATTTTTCTTCTTTACAGAATTCTAAGATCCCTTACTTACTCATGTGGATCAGGAGTATTTTAAGCCATGTCCAGCTACCAATTTCACTTCGATAGAGCAATTTCGAAATTATTTTCCCTCCAGCATTTTTGAATGTAAGTCTTATGGAAACACATTTGTCTCACGGGATTCTACAACATTGCTTACCGAAGCCTTACAGAAGGCTTACCGAAACTCAAAAATAAGAAAAATTGAAAACCTAAAAATCCAAATGTTTAATTTCGCTTACTGCACCCAATAATGAATAATTAGCGTTATTTTGTGAAAAGATGTGAAGTAGACGAAAATTCATCACTCTTGGCTTGCTCGGTAATGAATACCTGATTTGCCTTAAGATTTTCTTTTGATTGGAAGGAGAAGGGCTCCCGCATAAGAATGAAGCTACGTGGTGGTAACTTTGTTTGTTTAGAGTAGCTTATATCGTTTGAAGGTTGCTTTGGTTGTTACATATTCGTTATGGGAGCCAAGTTAATTGATTTGATGAGAAGTGATAATTTTTGCTTCTTAAGTGTTCTCATTATTTAAATAAACAAAAAATTAACGTGGAATTTGTGCGTCAGGTGATTTGAAAATCACCAGTGTTGAACCAGAAGCACACTTATAATACAGGCTGAACTTTTCCGCAAAAGTATAAAAAAAGCTCAATAGAAGTAATTGCTTCGGCAAATCGGAAATTTCAGCTTTATAGACAAAAATTGTAAGTAGTGCAAGTTTTTAAATTCAGTTTTTTCAATTTTGCATAATGGTGGATAGTTAATAGACCATATTTTCTGTAAGCATTCTCTGCTTTTGACTTGTATAGAGCTTACTTGCATTATTTCGACTTAAACTTTAAAATCAATAGAATGTTCGATACACTCTTTTATAGTGATGCTTCAACTCTATCCTTCTTCAAAGGATGTAGGGTATGATTGTCAGGCTAACCATGAATCTTGGCGTGAACTCGATTAACACAATAATACCTACATCGAATGTCGAAGAACAATCGCAACGATGCCAACAAGCTATTAGATCAGCCGCAACTGATGTGCTTGGTTTCTTGCGCCCACTAGAAAGAAACCTCTGGTTGATGAGGAATGAAAACTGACGCTCGCAGCCAAAAACGAGGGGTACAAAGCTTAGCTACAGGTGAAGACGAGAGCTGCCGTACAGCTCTATAGGCAGAGAAGAAGGGAAGAACACCGACTTTTCAGAAAGAAGAAAAAAGAGCCAGAAAAGTGCGCCAACGAGGATATAGAGAGGTGCAACTCCAGGAATTATGTTCGCAAGTTTTACCAAACTGTAAAACGTCAAATCCAAGGATACAAGGCTCGAACAGAATCTTGTCGAGATGAACAAGGAAATATCGTAGTTGAGAAACAGTCAATGCTGAGGATATGGACGAACCACTTCTGCAGACTGTTAAACGGCGATGACGAACAACATTCCTCTGTCAGGCAGAACGAACCATTCAATATTGGTTACGACAACGAAAACTGCCAACCACCCGATCTGAGTGAAATGTTGTTGGCAGAATTAACCAGGCTGCCGGAAATGACGGCCTACCCGCTGAGCACTATAAAGCCGGCGGTGATGCGTTGGTAAGTAACATCCACCAACTCATCAGCAAAAAGTATGCCTAAAGAATGTAACCTCAGCATCGTTTGCCCGATCCACAAAAAAGAAGACCCTCTAAACTGTACCAACTACAGAGGCATAAGTCTCCTTAACATCGCCTACCAGATCCTATCTGCCGTAATGTGTAAACGCCTGACACCGTTTAGCAAGAACCTGATCGGCCCTTGTCAGTGTGGACTTAGGCCAGGAAAGTCCACAACCGATCAAATTTTCAAACTTCGGCAGATCCTGGAAAAAACATCCAAGATGTCAAAATCGATACCCAACACCTATTCATCGATTTCAAAGCCGCATACGACAGCATTTATAGAGACGAACTATAAAGAGCCATGTCTAGTTTTGGTATACCGCCCAAACTCGTCCGTTTGTGTAGGATGACGATGGAGATTTCTCGCTGCTCCATCGGGGTCGGAAACGACCTCACCGACACATTCGATACCAAAAAAGGATTTAGGCATGGCGATGCGCTGTCATGTGATTTCTTCACTCTGATTCTTTAGAGGATTGTGCAAAACTCAAGAGGCAACACCAGAGGCAACAAATTCCCAAAGTTTGTACAACTACTAGCATACGCCGACGATATTGACATCATTGGTTGGATCCAACGTGATATCATTGCCACGGTTGCTATTATAGAAAAGGATGCGGCAAAATGGGTTAAGCAGTAAATTAGGGCAAGACGAAGTATATGCTGTCAACACGAAAGGACACACAACGTCGACGTATTAGACAGAACGTCACCATTGACAGATATAACTTTGAAGTTGTACGGGACCTTGTCTAATTCGGCTCCGTTATTAACTCTGACACCAACATCTCGTCAGAAATTAAACGAAGAATTACTATTGCCAACCGCTGTTTCTTCGGGCTAAGAGGGCAATTTAGCAGTAAAGCCCTCACTCGAACTACTAAGGAGATCCTATATAAGACCCTGATCATCCCAGTCCTTAGTCTCAAAAGCGGATGAAGAAATCCTTGGTCGATTTGAGAGGAAAATTATTCAAAAAATCTTCGGTTCCGTTTGCGTCAACAGGCTATGGAGAGGAAGATTCAACCAAAAACTAGACGAGCTGTACAGAGACATGTCCCTGGTCAAAAAACTCCGCATTGGACGTTTAAGATGGCCAGGACAAGTAGAACGAGTGGACACCAATACTCCGGCTCGCAGTGTCTTCGATTCCCAGCTAGACGTCAGGTGCAGTAGAGGAAGACCTCGCCTTAAGTGGCGCGCACAAGTAGAAACCGACCTCAACCAACTTGGAGTGCACAACTGGATGCAGTTAGCTAAGGACCGTGCTAAATGGAGAGGCATGTTGATTGAGGACCAGGTTTATTCCAGACTATAGCGCCACTTAAGTCAAGTCAAGTCATTAAACAGATGCCAACTACTTCCCTTTCACCACCAATTCATGTTCCCAAATGTCTGCTCAAGGCCCGTGACGCTCCATCTTCATCTACTTTCCGGCTTGTTATGACAACTAGGACATTTTGTTCTGAACTTACTAAATACCCGACTTAAATTCCTTGGTATACATTTTTTTTTTCATTTTTTTGAAAACCTTTGTTCACCATTCCTTTATTCCTTATAAGGACATTTTACTATTCAAGTCATTGTCTTAATTTCCAATTTGCACATGCAAATGCGCATCGTGCGCAAGGAGCATAAAAAAACAAAAAAAAAATTGCAACGCAAAACAAATCCACAAATGGATACGCGCAGCAATTTCATTTGGTAGTGTCTGAACAATGCACATGTCCAAAGAGTGCACCACCATCACTCGTCGTCGCGTCGTTGCGCATATATTTCGCACGTTTTGTGCTGCAATGATGCACAATATCAGCAGCAGCATAAGTTTGACTCTAAACTTCTGTATATATACTAATCATGGATAGAAAATCGTTACACAAAAAGGGCCTCCTTGCGGCCATGCCTGGTATGCGCGATGACTTTCCTTGGTTCTTTGCAATATCCAGACATTTACCTCGTTTGGCCTTCCGCCACGTCGCGGTCGGTCGCTTGGTTCCTATACACTGTCGTCCACTAGGTATACGTGTGAAGGAGGGGGAGTACCTTCCTCTGATGTGCAAGACAAAAATCTCCATCTCCAATTTTCTTTTCTCGAGTTGAAGGAAGCTTGCTGACTTTCTATCGAAGAGAGAGGCACTGAATGTGAATTCTGAATCTCTGAAATGTTAGCCGTGAGAAGGGATATTTGTACGGTGCACATATTTTGCATATTATAACATTTTATTTCTCCACTTCCCTTATTCTACTTCCCCAATATATGAAGGATAACGGAGGTGTGGTGATTGTGCAAATAATTGGATTTTTTTGTGTTTAAATGTTTAAAAACCAATGGCGGTGGATAATTGCGTTTAATATCTCACCAGGTAAGGTATCTTCATTGTAAGTGAAGGTGCTACAGTCCGGAAGAAATTAAAAAAAATTCCTCTTCAGAAAATTGGGTTCTAAGCTATCTACCTCTTTCGGTTTTTACTTCTTAAGGTGCTTTGATACTCTACTACGTCTAGCCAATCGATACTTGAAGACATTCTCAAGATGATCAAAATCCAGATGGTACGACCTACGATAAAGCCCGCCTGCATGTCAACAACGAAATGGGCGAACACAACAGTAGGACTCGTCGACATACGGTTCAGGAAGGAAGGTGCAATAGATCCACATTCACCCGATTCGACCGCGTCAGGGGTGTGTATGTGTGAGCCATAAACTCTGACAGCCTACAAGGAGAAGATCTGGTGACCTTCTGATAGTAAATTATACGTCATCAACAAACTTAAGACGGTATAAAGAACTGCGAGAATCGGCACCACTGGGCCATGAGATCATTTTCCACCGCTGCCTGCTCACACGTTACCTCTTCTTTATAACCAAAGATACTGAACATTCAGAATTGATAAATCTATCTCCTGAAGCAGTAATATCCTTGTTTCAATGTCAACAATTATATGATATCCAACTGATATTTAACAGATACATCACCAATGGTTTTCAACGGGAAACTATTAGATGGATGTACCGCTTGAAAAAAGACACACTTTGGCAAACCGTAGGCTCCAAAATAGACTCCGCGTCAGTGCAAAAAATTACCCAGTTACCCTGAGGTATTTAAAACAAATCGTTTCGTCTCCCTCAGTGGCGGAGTCACTGGCTATTAGGAAGGCATGCAACGCAACAAGACATCTCAGTACCAGGATACAAAATATCAGTATTTTTGTTCACAGTCAAGCCGCCATTAAAACCACCTAAACTCGGTGGTAGATCGCCCTGAGTTCCATTGGGACTCGGAGTTGACATTGACATCACAGTACTTCGCACATGAATTCAACGAACTACAGACGCATAACAGCACTGGTGACTGAGGCCATCGGCTGAGACAGAGCAAGACATTAATTCAACAGACAGAGACAGATAGACACATAGAAGGAAAGCCATATAACATAAGCCTACGTGGCACAGAAGAGCCGACATAGATTTATATTGCCAGATATTTTCGCACAGGTGGCCTCAGATAAGCTGGCAAATTTTGTAGAAAACAAATGCTGCCGAAGATGTAGCTTGAACCCGCAGCGTTTGGCTTAGCAGTCAACTACGCATTCCTCTGAGCCATGGCAACCTGCTGGGATTCGGAGTTAATATGGCTTCTTACTTACTTACTTAAGTGGCGGTACAGTCCGTCATGAACCTGGGACTCAACCAACATGTCTTTGCAAGTAGTCCGGTCCTTAGCTAACTGCCTCCTACTGCAAGGCTATAGTCCGGCATAAATCTGGCAATCAACCAACATGTCTCTGGAATTAGTCCGGAACTTAGCTAACTGCCTTCAGTTGTGCAAGTTGGTTGAGGTTGGTTTCTACTCTGCGAGTCGGATTATTGGTGTCTATTTGTTATACATGTTTTAGCCAACGTCAAATGCGGAATTTTTTGCCCAGGTGTACATCACTGTACTGCACGTATAGTTCTTGTTTAAATCTTCGTCTCCATAGTCCGTCAACGCAAACCGAAGATTTTTCAAAGACGTTGTTCTCTCAAATCGACCAAGAATTCATAGCGTACATGCCTAACCAAAGTAGGGCAGGACTGGGATGATCAGGACATTGTATTGAATCTCCTTAGTAGTCGTAGTGAGGACTTTACTACACATTTTGGATCTCTAAGGAGGTAAGCTAGAGTGAATCTCTAGCTCATTAGCATCTTGACAACCCTTTGACTAATGATGATGGCGTCAGTCTAATGTTCGCAAAATCAGGCAAATTCCTGGGTCTAAAACTTAACTGGAAAGCGAAAATCCAAGAACGCGTTAAGCCGTATCCTTATACTCTTGTAAAAAGGCAATTGGAAAGAAGTGATGTATGCAACCACATATCTCTCTGTTCTTACGTGTCCAACACTAGTTCCCAACTCCAGTATGTTGTCTTAGCCTGGTGGATGGCTGAAGAAAAGCCTCCCACAGCCACCTAAAAGGGAAGGTTAAATGATCAGCTTGCATATGTATATGCGGAGCTCTAAGAACAGCAACTACACATCCCTAGATGATATCGTTGGTCTATTTAGTACCCCCTACGGCAAACAGACCGCAGCATTTGCAGCTGTGAAACTGAGTGCCTCCTCACTATGGACACCCACTCAAGGTGAACACACAAAGATTCCGAATGACTCTAGCATTCTAGAAAACACCCACCAACTGGGTTTTGAGCATAACTTCAGGACAACTTTTCCTAGTCACCTTGAACGGGAATCGGATACGATTGGAACCAATAACTCGATTCACATCGATACGGATGGGTCTAAAACAGAGTCTGGAGTGGGTGTAGGTGATTTCTCCGAGAGCATATCGTGTCACCTTATCGACCATTGTTACGTTTTCCAGGCGGAAATCATAGCAAGCCTTGTCCTGGCTGAAAGGGAATGTATCCATGAAGTATACGAACATCTTCAGCGACAGACAAGAGGCAATCAGATCGATGGAATCCATCTCGTTCAAATCGAAATCTGTCCACTAATGTCGACTATCTCTGAATGAGATGGCATCGCTTTTCACCACTCACATCTTTTGTGTGCCGGGCCATAGAGACGTACTAAGAGGCGGATGAGCTTGCCAGGCAGAGCACTACGCGTGATTTCCTACCCCCACTAAATATGTTAGGCATGCCCCTAACTTCATGTAAATTAGAATTCAAACTGGATGCATGTGATCAGGGAAGCAAACCGCAGACTCTGACCAAACTATAATCAGAAGCGTTACATCTACTTAACAGATCGAACATCTGCACCAAATAGATATCCTTACAGGATACGGTCCTATAGTCTAACACGCAAAATGACTAGGCCTCCTCAGCAATGACTTCTGAAGCTGCTTGGGCGAAGCATTCCTCACCTTGTACGGTCAAAAAGATAACTCCATCTGGGGAACTACTTTTTTGATAATCTGGGTGTCGATGTCAGGAACTAGTATCGATGTCCGAAACCTCCCACGCTACATAAAAAGCTCTCAATGGTTCAATTAGGCGAACGAATATAGGGAAAGTCTCGACAGATACACGTGGTACCCCAACGGTCTTTAATGGTCGAAGTGTGCAGCCACTGTAACCTACCCTAACCTAAGGATGCTATTCGAGGAAGTTTGTCCGAATCGTGTCAGACGGCATATTTTATATTATTTATTGCAATGCACGCCCCTTGCTGCTGTCTATGTTTGTTCATCCTTTGCTGATGTAGTGCTTATAAATGTGTATGTAATGAGATCTGCTCTTTTGCTTTGTGCTACCCAGCTTCAGAGCCCAAGGATGCAGTAGGACGACATGGGGCTTCTCTACAGCTTTTGCTATTCTTCTCCATAAATACGATGCTGCTGATGTGTACCACATAGTTACAGATTGTGCAGCGCAAGAGGACATGTAAAAAAAAAAATTGTGGAGGACTTTGTAATTACCGTTCTACTCCATCCTATAGGGACGTATTAGATTTCATTTATGGTTCATAGAAAAAATACTAATGACAGTCATTCCGTTAAGCAAAATTTATATTAAAACAAATCCGAACGATAAGCAAAATTTAAGAATAGCCTGCACAAGAATATCATTTTTGGGGGTAAGGCATCCGTGCACTAAAGATGTAACGAGATAGGGCATTTGACGTTTTACACAGCAAACTGCAGCCTTCTCATATGTTTTTTTTTCTTCTATTTATTCCCATTTTCTTTGAAACATCAAACAAGGAGCAAACAAATAGCGTGAGGAGAGATTCTGTGGTAAGGAACCTTTGAGTATCCATAATGGTTAAAAATCGATTTCCATATCTCCGTGGATTATAGCAACAATGAGAGAAAAGGCAAAAAAAAAAAAAAACGGCATTTCTCCAGCAAAGGGCGGCAGACGACAGGGCGCAGAGATGACAAAAAATAAGAAGAAAAGAAAATGAAAAATCCGAATGAAAAGAGAAAAAAGAATATCCGAGCTGAGATAGTCAAAGGAGCGGGAGGTGACATAAATGCCTTTCTAGAGATGTGAGTAACGAACAAACGATTTTGCACTGAAGAATGAGATAAGTGCGGAAGACGACGACGCACCGGGATATCAATCCACTATTATACTACGGTTATATAGCACCACTCGTCCTCGTCGTCGCTTTACATATATTATACTGGAATTTCAATTACATTATATTTTATTAAGAGTTTCCTTTTTACTTCGTCCCTTTATTTTCACTTGCCCAGTGTACGAAGCACAAGGGAAATATAGTGATTATGCAGAAAGTCGAGGCGGGCTTAGGAGCTGGGGTGGATTTTATTGAGGCTATTTAACTTTTAAAATGTCGCTGCTATATCATGAGAAATGCGTTCTTGGAATAGGTAGTCCGATGATAAGTCCATAGGGTTTTTCGGGAATGAAATACATGAATAATCGTTAGACAGAATTCGAAAGAGGTTCTAATTTTCCTAAGCGAGGCAATAGACTCGACAAATGGTAGTTTAAGGCGATACTTGATGAGCCACATCTAGATCTGTTGGTTCTGCCAAAAGTTTTTTTTTTCGCATTCAGCTTTGTCGATATCAACAAATGGCTGTGATCGTTGATAACATTATCTTCGTCGGAAATAGTTTGCATATTTCTAAAGGGTTTTTCAATAAGAGCGCTACAAAAGTTTAAATAAAACAAAAACGGTTTTGGATATCAATGAAATTATTTATTCCTGTGAAAGTACATTCGATGCCATTATGTATGCAACTCGATTTCTTTTGCATGACCACCACGGGCACGCTTGCAGAAATCCAGACGCTGAACCGAATTTTCGACGGTTTTCAAGCACAAATCGGCCGATACTGCTGCAATTTGACGCTCGATATTCGTACGAAGTTCGTCAAACGTCGCTTGCTTGTTGGCTTTGACCATAGACTTGACCTAGCCCCTCAGGAAATAGTCTAACGGCGTCAAATCGCACGGCCGAGGCGGCCAAGCGACTGGACCATTTCGTGAGATAACACGTTCTCCAAACTTGGTTTCCAATAAATTGATTGTGGCATTCGCTGTGTGGCTTGTGGCGCCGTCCTGTTGGAACTACATGTCCTCCAAGTCCATATCATCCAATTGGAACCAAAAATATTTGGTTATCATTGAACGGTAGCGATTCCCATTCACAGTAACATGCCGGTCTTGATCATCACGGAAGAAGTACGGCCCAACGACGCCGCCGGCCCATAAACCACACCAAACCGTAATTTTTTCGGGATGCAATGATGACTCATGGAGGACGGCGTGGATTGCTGCCTGACCAATACCGCATATTTTGTTTATTGACAAAGCCATTCAGCCAGAAATGAGCCTCATCGCTGAAGATGATTTTTCGATGAAAATCCGAATCATTTTCAAGTTGTTGCTCAGCCCAATTCACGAACATATGACGCTTCTGGTGGTCAAGCGGCTTCAGTTTTTGCGTCAATTTAATCTTGTAAGGATGTAGGCCAAGATCTTTTAGCAAAATTCGCTTGAGAACGACGTGTGAGAGACACATTTGGGCTTTCTTCAACTGAAGCCTCAGCGGCAGCAATATTCTCGACACTACGGGCATTTCTTTGTCTCACTGGCACGGGAACATTTTGTACTGTGCCTATGGATTCAAATTTTTCCACTAGACGCTCAACTGTTGATCTGCTAGGACGATTATGACGACCATAAATTGGACGTAGCGCTCTTAACGTTGAGGCCACTGACTCCAAATTTCGGTTGTAAATTTTAATAATTTCGACTCGCTGTTGGATCGTCTATCTTTCCATCATGAAACGGCAAACTTTACTGAAGAGAAATGTCAAAAGAGCGGCAAGAAATATGGCGTCGTTTGCTGTCCCTGTCGCTCAACTTTTTTAACGTCCCTGTTGAAAAACCCTCCCTTTGTAAGAGAAAGTTAAAAATTACAAAATTACGGTAATAACGAGTGATTTTTTAGTAGTTACGTTTTTCAGGTTGGCAGCACTTGTTAGTAATGGCGTCCAAACGTCATCTGTCAAGGCGAGAAGTTTTCAGTATACTCTGCCATTTAACCATGGAAAGACTTATCAAAATTCGTGCTCAGTGAAAAATGTGCGCCGTTTGTGACGACCATATTATGGTCGTCAATTATGGAATCAACAATTCGTGCTGTTATCACCGAATTTCGCTCCAAATTTACTTTGTTGGACATTAAGCCATCGACTCGCATCCATACAGTGCTTACCAAAGAGAATGTTGCACTCGTAGCTCCCAATGTTAGTGAAGATCGTGAAATGTCAATTTGTCATGGATTACATAAAATTCTACCTATTTGCTACCACAGCGTCTAATTTTTGGTGAATTGCCCTTAGAACAGCTCCATGAAAATCCGCTACTTTATCGAAAAATTGTGTTCAGCGATGAGGCTCATTTCTGGCTCAACGGATACGTAAACAAGAAAAACTGTCGCATCTGGAGTGATAAACAGCCACATCAAGCCCCATTTTGGGCAGACCCTCTAACCATACGGTGTCGAAGGCCCTCTCAAAGTCAACTAGACAGGCCCCTGTGTATCGTCCTATGGATTTATTTCATTGGATGTCGGACACTAGTTCGACGTGGCATGAATGATGTCATGCCTTTCTCGAAAACCAAACTGATTTTCCGGAATAATTTTGTTTTCATCGACCCACTTAAGCAGAGCTATATTGACAGTCTTTTCAAATACCTTGCGTACATTCGTCAGAAGGCTTATTGACTGAAGATTTGCAGGGTTTGTTTTGTCCTTGTCCTTTTTAGGGATAGGATGTACCACCGCCGTTTGCCAGTGCACCGGCTAATGTGCATTATTCACTTCATTGTTAAACAGGGTGGTGAAGATATCGACTGCAGGTGTCTCAATACGACGTTTGAGACACCGTCCCCTGCCGTCGACTTTTTATTTCTCAGTGATACGAAGATGTCCAGAAGTTCATTTTTTTTGCACGAGCAGCAACAGGCCATTGGCGACTATGCCATTTGAATGGTTTAAGTCATTGAATACGGTAAAACCGTGATTCTCAGATCGCCAAGCTTGGAGTTAAGTGTGTAGATGAAAGCGATTCAGAAAAGCTCTTCCCTCAATATCGCGATTTGGGCAAACAGAATTTTTCAGTCTCGAAAACAGCGACTATCGATTTCGCCTTCTCCTGAGGATCTTCGATCCTGAAAATACTGTCGTTCGAGTCATCACTCTCTGAACTTATACCAACAGCCGTAAGTGTCTGTCAGTTTTCGATCTTTTGCGAAATTCGCACACTTGGAAAGTCGTTATGATCTTTTCGCCTGAATATTTTATTTATTTGCGGGAACATATTCGGGCTACTGGTTTTTATAGCCTAAATGTTCTCGCCCCAGTACAAATTTACAGATTTTCTGTAATTCTCCCAGATTAACTGTTCAAGGTTTTGGATCAGTGACTTCTTTGTCCCAATCTCTGGGTCTTGTCTGTCAGTAAATTGTCTACGCAGCCGTTTATGCATCGAGACGAGTCTGCTTTTGTTTCTGTTTCTGTGGAGTGCATCGATTGTTGGCGTTCCATATTTCTGCATCAGGTCTTCAGAACTCGTTACATTAGGGATAGCTAGATCCATTGACCTTGTGATGACCTTATTCATTTTAAGTAAATTTTGTTCAATGTCGTCGTTTGTAAGTTTTCTGTTGGTCGGTGGATTGACTTCGCTCAAACGTAGTTCTTGCCTTACAACTCTGGTGAAGCGCGGCCAGTTCGCCCTTCGGTAGTCGAAAGAACTCATTTGGTCGAACTCCTCCAGTTGAGTTTTCTCGTTTGGGATCCTGAATACGGCATCAAGTCCGAGTTGGTCACTATCGCAGTCAAATGCTCGCACACAGTTCGGCGCGTGTTCGTTATTTATTAGTTCTATCAAAGAGTATAGAGTACGCATCACTGCTAAAACTTTTGTAGGCGTTTCAGACGCTGGCGTTAAGTGCGAAATGGAAATTTCTTAGATCGTATGCGTCGGAAAGGCTGTTGTTTGATGCTGCGGTAGCAATGTGAACACGGGGGTATCAATATCGGTACCCCACATAGTAAATATTCCTTGTATGAGATGCGCACTATATGTAGTTCTATATCTACTCTTTGGTTCTAGTCTACCGTCCATAGGCGCTAAGTTCAAAAAAGGACTTCCTATCGGGAAGGACGGGATATCCGTCGCGTACAAGCTAAGTTTGTACTTAATTTGTACTCAATCAAATTTTGCTCTCGCCAATTCTGAAGTCGACCTCTTATGTTCGCGATTGTATTTCCCCAAACCGCGTGTTAAGATCACCAGCCAAAAAGTAATAATTTTCAACCGATTGAAGCTGTAGGTAACGAAAAAGTGTCTCGAGCTATAAATTGAGTTTGTTGAGTTGCTTCAGTTGCATAGATACATTCTCCTCCGACTAAGTACTTGTATGTCTATTTGGCCATTTAAGCGATCTTTCTTGCCTTTTTCTTACTTTAAGGTGCACAAAATATTCTCCTAATAGCGATTGCAATTTTCTCTTAGAAACCCGATTATTATATTTGCAAACGAATTTCATATTTTTTTAAACCAAAAACAACTCTTTTAATCAACATTTGACTCAGGGATATCTATAAAAACCGCTCTTAATACATTGAGGTTTGAGAAATCCAAAAATACTCATAGGGGGATACACACGATTGGATACTAATAAAAAAAAAATATTTGAACCGGAAACAAGTCATTAACGCTTGCTTGATGTTTTTTTTTTTTTCCACCTCAAGTACTTGCACAACAACAAAGAATATACGATAAGAATTTAATGATAATGCTATGGGAGCCAGACAAACTTATTACCACAGTCACATCCTCAAATATTTGGTCATTTTGCCTGACAGAAGAGATAATTAGTAGACTTTGTATGTATGTACATGTCGGTTAACAACTATAATTGCTCGACTTCCATCAAACATCACACGAAATTATAGACGAAAACTTCGACCCATGAACATTCACACATACAAACACACACACAGAGAGTGCGTTGTCGGCAAGTTGGACGCGCCAATATATTATTAGGTGTACTTACCTGTCTACACAAAAATAAAACTATCCTCAGCCGGAGCAGGAGAAGGGAAGCATTTTTTTTTTTTTTGTTCGTTAAGTGGCAATTTCGGGTGTCTTTTTTTGGAATTAAATTTCATCATTGTTTCTGTTGTTAAATTAAAATAATTGGTCCGTGAACGCGCGCATTTAATACGGTTGTTCCCCTCCGCGGTCCCTTGTCCGAGTCGCTGTAGTGTTGTCAAGATACACATTTTAGATACTTCGCCAATTAAAATCGAATTTTCATCACCGGTAAAACCAACAGTGATTATGGGAGGAAGGTGGAATGAACTTTAAGCCGGCATCATCGGCATGGCAGTCAAAGTCAGTGGTGCTTAAAGTTTTCCAGAAGCTTGTTTCTACATCTATCCGTTGTACCATTGTATCTATGCAGAGGTAAACAAATTTAAATCCATTAACAGTCTGGGCTGGTGTTACTTTTAAGTTGTCCCTCTTGTCATGGCGACCCCAGTGTTGATAATTGTTACCCAGCAGGCAAAGATTAGTGTCTCTCAGTAGTTTAGTTAATGAATGCACACAAACATTTATCAAATAAGCACCTAGTTACAGTAATTGGGTGATCACGGATTCATAACTTCACCTAACACCAACACGATAGGTGCGCGTTCAAAATGTATATTTTCGAAAGAAGAAGTATAAATAATGACAAAAGTAATTAAATGGATTTGACGAGGCAGAAAATTATGTGAGAATTAGGTGCTGCTACAGGGGAATACAAATGTTTCAGTGCGGTTTCACCGTGCAATTAAAAGTGAAAATTGGGCTTGATAGAGGGCTTCACATCCTGGACCGATAATAAAACTACGCATGGCATGCTTTTATTTTTAACAAAGAAAAGTACTGCAATTAGAGAACACAGTTATCTGTGTTTTGCTTTGGTCTGGGGAGACTAATGAATGGATTACTCTTTGAGGAGACTCGCCGTTGGGCTGCTAAATGTCCAATTGTGTAGAGAGAACATCAGTAGAAGGCTTGCAGGGATAGTTTTTTTTAGGATATGATTTGTTAAAAGGACATTTGGCAGCGCATTACGTTTGTGCTGGTTGAAATTTCAAATTATGCCATCTGCCAATATCGGAGTTCTCACAGTTTCGGCACGATGTTCCCGATATCTATAGGAGTCAGAAAAATAAAGTCTGTGCGATAATTAACGCAAAATAAAATTTTAATCGAAAATTTTAATTATAAAGCTTGCATTTTTTTTATTGATTCATAGAGTATATAGATTGGGGCTATGTATGGAATAAGCAGGATAAATGTCAGCAACGGCTTTGCTGGCAAGTACGAAAAAATACAAATTTTCGGCGCACAAGGTTCGATAGTATCCACAGCCGAGTTTTCTCACAACCATTCATGAATGCGTTTGTACTTCTTGCACGATGGCGGGCCTCCTGTTTGATGCCGACTCTAAACGGCGAATTCGAGATACAAATTTTCGACGCACAAGGTTCGTTAGTACCCACAGCCGAGTTTTTTCACAACCATTCATGAATGCGTTTGTACTTCTTGCAAGATGGCGGGCCTCCTGTTTGATGCCGACCCCAAACGGCGAATTCGAGATACAAATTTTCGACGCCCAAGGTTCGTTAGTACCCACAGCCGAGTTTTTTCACAACCATTCATGAATGCATTTGTACTTCTTGCAAGATGGCGGGCCTCCTGTTTGATGCCGACCCCAAACGGCGAATTCGTGATACAAATTTTCGACGCACAAGGTTCGTTAGTACCCACAGCCGAGTTTTCTCACAACCATTCATGAATGCATTTGTACTTCTTGCACGATGGCGGGCCTCCTGTTTGATGCCGACTCCAAACGGCGAATTCGAGATACAAATTTTCGACGCACAAGGTTCGTTAGTACCCACAGCCGAGTTTTTTCGCAACCATTCATGTATGCGTTTGTACTTCTTGCCCGATGGCGGGACTTCTGTTTGATGCCGACTCCAAACGGCGAATTCGAGACAAGCTTTTCTTGACAATTGATAATACTCGGATGATTTGTCGGATCGTCTCGATAGGAGGGCCAGTGAAAAATTATTTGGGTGTAGCTACGGCTAGGAATTGAACCAAGACTTTCTGCTGGTTCATCGCACTAACCATCGCGCCACTGACCCCGTCAATTACTTAGGTACACTTTTATTAAACTTTTCTATGACCGTATCGTATAAATGTGGCTGAGTTCCACTAGTACACCGCCCGATTTCCTCATTTAGGGACCTTGGTGGTCGTGAGCTTGTTTGCATGGACCTTTGACTTTGAACTAAACTAAACCTTTAAGATAAAAGTCCAATGGCGTTAAATCTTACGATTGGGAGGGCCAATTCTGATCGATAAAACAGCCGAGACAATATCACCAACTCATGGATGAATGGCTGAAGTACAGAACCTCAGCATAATTTGCTGGATCCACAAAAAAGCCCTCTGAAATGCGCAAACTAAAGAGGCATATCTAAGTCTCCCCATCATCGCTTGCAAGATCCTTATACGTGAACGCCTGAAACCATTTAGCAACAGCCTGATCGGCCCTTATCAGTCTATTTTCCGACCTGGAAAGTCCACAGCTGATTAAATTTTCATACTTCGACTAATTATCGAAAATACCCAAGAATTCCAAATCGATACCCACCACCCATCGATTTCAAAGCCGCATACGAAAGCATTCAAAGAGACTAACTATACAGAGCCATGTCAAGTTTTGGTATACCCCCCAAATTCGTCCATCTGTGTAGGATGACGATGGAGAATCCTTGCTGCTCCATCCGGGTCAGAAACCAACACATTCGATACAAAAAAAGAGGATTTAGGCAAGGTGATGCGCAGACTTCTTTCGTCTCAACCTTTAGGGGCTTGTACAAAACTCCCGAGCCAACACCAAATGCACAATCTTCCAAGAATAGGAGAAACTACTAACATACGTCTACATCATTGGTAGGACAAAAGATTATAAATCATACGGATGACGCACTGCATATAAGAAAAATCGTTCTATGGCGGGTCGCACTGGCACAGCCCGCCATATGTTTGGATCTCGTTTCTCGTGTGTGCACGTGCGCAACGCCAGCCCGTGCCGTGCAGCTGGTGAGATAAAGTTTCTGTTTTTTTTTGGTGTCAATGCGTCATCTGTATGACTTTATAATCTATGGCAGGACTCAGCGTGATCTCCTACCCAGGTTTGCTAGTATAGAGAAGCGGCAAACATTGGTTTGGCAGTAAATGAGCGTAAGACCAAATATATGCTGTCAACACGAAAGGACACACAATATCAACGAATTGGGAAGTACGTCATCATTGACACATGACTATAACTTTGGGGTAGTACCTGACTGTATCAGGTACCTGACCTCAGCTACGCTATCAATTCTGACAACAACACTTCGGCAGAAATTGAACGAAAAATTACTCTTGCCAACCGCGGTTTCTTTGGTCTAAGAAGGCAATTTAGTAGTAAAGGCCTTACTCGAACTACCAAGGAGATCCTATATAAGACCCTGATCATCCCAGTCCTGCTCTACCGCGCTGAAGCATGGACCGTCTCAAATGCGGATGAAGAAATCCTAGGTCGATTTGAGAGGCTTATTCTTCGAAAAATCTTCGGTCCCGTTTGCGTTGACGGGCTATGGAGACGAAGATTGAACCAAGAACTATACGAGCTGTAAGGAGACATGCCTCTGGTAAAAAAAAACTGGCTAGGACATGTAGACCGAGTGACACCAATACACCAGCTTGAAGAGTCTTCGATTCCCAGCCAGACGTCGGACGCAGAAGACCTCGCCTTAAGTGGCGCGAATAAGTAGAAACCGACCTCAACCAACTTGGAGTGCGCAACTGGAGGTAATTAGGACCGGGCTAATTTAAGACGCATGTTGGTTGAAGCCCAGGTTCTTTCCGGACTGTAGCGCCACTTAAGTAAGTAAGTAAGTAGGACCGGGCTAATTGGAATGTCATCTTCGTTGAGGCCCAGGTTCGTACTGGACTGTAGTTCCACTTATGTATGTAATTCCGCTAATTAGGTGCATTACTTCCATTCAACAGTTATGAATACAAATCAGCTTAGCCTCACGCCTATCTTCGGACGAATGCTTGAATATAAAGCTTCGTACACAAACCGAGCAACACGAATGTGTAATGCTCTAAACTCTAGATTTCCTTTCCGTTATAACCTCTAGCCATTTAAAAAATAATGTTCATCGGTACCTCCCTTCTTCTTATCCCGGATTTCCTTAACGCCCGCACTGCTAAAACAAATAAACCCCTTGAGTGCGCGTAAATTATAAAAAAAACTCCACTACTGCTAGCAAAACCCTATTTTCGAGGCTCACTATACTGCCCTTGAGTCTGATTGAACTTGGAATAGCGTTGTTTTTTTATTTCTTTAAAGTCACATCCATTCAACAAACCATTGCTACCATCTACCAAAGGTCAAGTCCAGAGACAATTTGACAAAACAATAACAACATCAGACAACAACAGCTACAACTCACTCTCCCTCACTCAGCACAACCCAAACAAAAACAGAAAATCATTCGCATTCCTTGCGAAGACAAACAAAACAATTCTCCCCCAATCGGTATTGTTCCGGAAATTATCCCCCGGACAGGTGTTGATCCCAAATTACAACATAACACCAGTATCGCAAACATTTCTCCGTCTTAATTGGTTTCCATCGTCTCGCTTTAAAATAATATCAACACAACCCGTCACCGAAACCCTCCGCCAGAGCCCCAGATACAAAAAAAAAAATGACATCAACGGTTAGGTCTTGATTATGAAAAGCCAAACCACCAGCAACCAGCAACTCCCACACTGTTCTGCAGCCCGTCGAGGAAACCCCTTTTGTCAAAAGGGTTAAACAATCGTGTTAATTGCCCAGAATAAACCCCTTTTCTTTGATTACGCGCAGGAGAATCTCTCAAATCATCTTTTACGCATTAGAGATGCAAATTACACATCACACAGTATGAACATCAATTTGCGTGCGACTAAGCGACAATATCCTTATCATCGTTATAATGAACGGGCAGCAATGGTTTGACAGAACGACAACAAAAAAAAAAGGAAAACAATCCACAGTTCTGGAAAAGTATGAAAGCCATGCCTACGCGCAACAACCCCACAGATAGGGTTGGAACTTGGGAATTATTCATTCAAAGGGTTAATTTTTATTACTCCTCTTCATTTGAATGTTTAATCATCATTAGGATCATCAACGGCTCTTTTAATATATTTATCTGTCAAGGGGTTGTGGGCTACAAATCTAACGACTCTAGGTACGACGATGACGCTTGAGGTGATCTTCACGCCCAGACATCATTTGTTGTGTGTGTTAATGATATTAATGACGCTGACGCGAGGGATGAGAACGCCGGCCGTGATGTCTCTATTAACGTTGCTTCTGTGTGGCCAAGTGTGGGTAAACCGAAACGAACTGAATCAGAATTTAATTACATTGGGACCTCTGGGGCTTTGTTTTGTCGATTGCGCGAATCAGGCCAGTGCGCGCTCCGTGTTGCATGCTTCCATTTGACAGAGATACGTTTTACATAATTGCACAGCGCTTAATGCAAGTGAGCAGATGATGTTTTTTTTTTTTTTTTTTTCTGTTTCAGCTCGTTACAGATTGCTTAAGCATGAAACAATACCTGCTCACGGTGGGTTGTACATCTACTTTAAGCGACGCGACGCTACGGTTATGGAGCATGGAAATTGTCCTCAATTTTCTCACGCTTATTTGTCGCAGTTGAATCTCCTCCTTCCACTCGTGCATAATGCCGAGTAATTGGTAGAAATTTGATTTCACAAAAAGTATGACAAAAAAGCTGCTAAGGTAATGACTGCGCGCGCTAGAGAAAGTTAAAAATTAATTTTAGAAGGCAAAGTTTTTTTTTTGTTTTCTGTGTTCAATTTTACAATTAGAAATTTTACTGCAAGACTTAGCTGTGTTCCGACCAGAGATCCGTTCTCAGCTCATCCTTTAGCAATTAATTTGGACGATGAATTCTTATCTGGTCAACTTGTCCAACGAAAGTTTGAAATTTTCATCATTGGGAATACGCGAGTTATGAGATCTCTAGATCTCTAGATCTTGTAGAGAGACACTTCAAGCGGAGATGTGATTTTGCAGTCATGACAGCAATCGTAGAACACGAGATACATTACTTGGGGAAAGAAAAATTCCAATTCCAAGATATCCCCAGACCTTCGCATATCCCTTAATGTACCGATTGATCATAAAGCGCTAGCAAAACATTTTTAAGTCCAACAATCGGGAAGCTGGGATTTTCACATCCATGAGCCAGATACCATTGGTTTGACGATGTACACTGACGGATGTTCGAAGCCAGGAATGAGGTCTATAAGGCAACGCTACGCATCCGGTATTAAGGGAAAGGCGGAGAAAAAAGAACAGGCTGTGCGACAGTCCATGTTGCTAACTTGAGATCCATTGATATATAATTCTAGTAAGACGCTATGAAATTCGAGTTTTGAAGCAAAATTAAGCCTTATGTAGTATGAGAGTCCACATCACCTACTTACTTACCCACTTACTCTCTTAAGTGTGGTGCTTCAGTCCGGAATGAAATTAGCCCTTAGCTAACTGCCTCCAGTTGCGCACTCCAAGTTGGTTAAGGTCGGTTTCTACTTGTGCGCGCCACTTAAGGAGAGGCCTTTCTCTACTGAGTCCGACGTCTGGCTGGGAATCAAAGACTGCAAGCCGAAGTATTGGTGTCCATTCGTTCCAGGTGTCCTTGCCACACGAAACGCAAGATGCGGAATTTTTCGACCAGGAGTATTTCGCTGTACAGCTCGTATCGTTCTTCGTTGAACCTTCGTCTCCATAGCCCGGCAACGCAAATGGGACGGGTTTTCAAAGAAATTTCCTCTCGAATCGACCATGGATTTGTTCATCCATTTTTGATATGGTCCATGCTTCAGAGCCGTAGAGGGAACTGGTATGACCAGGGTCTTAGAGAGGATCTCCTAAGTAGTTCGAGTGAGGGCTTTACTACTGCATTGCCTTCTTAACCCTAAGAAACAGCTGTTGCCAAGAGTTCTTCGTTTCATTTCTGGCGAGATGTTGTTGTCGCCGAGGTAGATAAATTCCCGGTACTACCGCAGAGTTATATATGTCAATGGTGACGTTCTGTCCAATTCGACGATGTTGAGTGTCCTTTCGTGTTGACAGCATATTCTGAGTCTTACCATCATTTGATGCTAAATCCATTTTTGCCGCTTCCTTCTCGATACTTGAAAACATGGCTATGACATTGCGATGAATCCTACCAATGATGTCGTCGGCGGTTGCTAGTAGTTACACCGATTTCCGGAATTAGTTTGGGCGGTTTACCGAAACTAGACATGGCCCTAGTTCGTCTGTGTAAATGCTGTCGTATGCGGCTTTGAAGCCGATGAACAGGTGGAACACGAAAGTGAAACGCCTTGTCTAACTCCTTTTTTTGGCATCGAATTTGTTGGTAAGGTGGATCAGCGAGAATTTTCCATCATCATCCTGCACAGACAGACGAGTTTGGGCAGTTTACCAAAACTAGACATGGCCCCAGTTCGTCTCTATAAATTCTCTCGTATGTGGCTTTGATGGGTGTGATGGGTATCGACTTGGATCCTTTTGTTTTTTCCAGGATCTGTAGAAGTGTGAAGAATTGATCAGTTTTGGACTTTCCTGGTCTAAAACCACACCATTCAGGTTGTTTGTAAAAGGTTTCCGACGTTCAAATATTACGGCAGATAGGCGATATTGAAGAGTCACATTTTTTAAGCTAAGCTTCTGTTGCAAATTAATATTCTTGACTCCAATTTTACTGGTCAAGGAGCAACACTTATGACTTATTTCCAAGAGTAATTGCCTATTTCCATTGCCAGCTACCGGATATCTAAAATTCAGGGAAACAAAATTCATTCGTTAAAAGAAAACTTTATGGCATCTTACTGAACCTGCCTCGCGATGTTCGCATACGACTACTCTAATGGGATAACCCTTCATTCCCGCACCCGATTTACACATTCCCCACAAATAAACCGTGCTAATGTGACTTTCTGCAGTCGTAGACGTGTGCTACACGCGCTAGTTCCGTGCAAATGTCCTTTAAACCAAGTTCACGATTCCATTACTACCAGCCTGCGTTTAAATCAGTTAGCACGTACTCTCACCCATTCCGCGTTAATCTCAAATACCCGTATTCGAAATGGCGAAAAGGGGTTGCGTGCACGCACCCACCACCTGATTCCGTGTGACCGGCCGTCAGGGACATAATCGTGATCTCGACATCATAATAATCAGCATGATGAGAAGTAATTAGAGTTATTGGAAGCAGCGGCATGCATTTTACAATCTCGCCAAAAAGTAATGAAATGGAATTTGTTACGAATGTAAATCGGTAAATGGATAGGGGATAGGGATCAACTTCACTGCGAAACATTAACCAAATGACCAGAGGGGTTGGCGCACACACCGGGCTTACGTGATGAGGGTTGTTGATGCGATTACATACACTTCTAATTTACATTTGAAGTGTTCTGATGTGTGCATCAATATCTCGAATTTCAATAAACGTGGACGATGAAGACGGCGACGGCAACGGCGGTCATTGTCGGTCGTATGCCTGGGTCGTATATTTTGCATTTTGATTAAAAATTACGTCGATAATGGTACTTTTCTGTATGGCATACATTTGTATATGAAAAATAACCCTTATGGGGGTCCTTGAGCAAGTTACGTGGGCTATTATCCATTAAAATGAAGACCACATTTTTTATTTGCGAACTGTTTTTTTTTTAATTTGAAATGGACCGTGAGTGAACTTTATGGCTTTATTAAGCGGGTGGGTGGCTATAGGTGGTAGATATTCACGCTCCCAATGGCATCATGGATACACATTGTTCCAAGTGCTACTATGATATGGTTACCGTGCTAAATCGACAAACCAAACCCTTCGCACTTGCTGCAAATTTTCAATTGAAAGGCAAAAAGTCGACTGATTAAAACATTTTGCAGACTAAGTTGAAAAATTCCACAAGATAAGGGATATTCAGGCCAATCGAGTTATCAATTTGGAACAAAACTTTGTCCGATTTCGAGCTAATCTCTACCGAGGTTTCCGTTTCGAATGTCATTCCGCACATGATGGTGCAGCAACATATTGCGTTAAGTCAAATGTTTTGGACAGCTAGGCATTGAGTTCCTTCCGAAGTTGTCCGACGAAGAATTGTTCCGGAATCCATCGAACGCGGGTGCAACCTTCATTTGTTTTTGATTCGCAACGGATTCGTCGAAAGCAAGCCGAGATCCGATCGGAACTGAATTCCCTTTCGGATATTCTTCCAATCGGATATTCTTCCAATCGGATATTCTTCTGATCGGATATTTCGAGAGGACTGTTAAGGTCCTATCTCGAATAATTTTTTCCCGGAAACTGTACCCATTCAGCAATCGGATTTACATTGTTGAGAAGGGATAAAATTCCCTAAGAATTTGTTCATGATGACCCGGATTACCTCGAGTGATACTGCTTACAGTGTGAGAAATAGAGGTATCAAGGATTCATACCTGATGGCTTGAAGTCACCAAAGTAGGTTGACACATATTTTAGTGTGTCCTATCTTGTATGGAGTTGTTCTCCCATCGGGCGCGTCTCCAGGCTGCGGATGTGTAAGCCTTTCGGCAGCGATACGCCAAGGATTGGTGGAAATACACAATACCACCTGCGGACCAAAAATAACTTAACGGCTGGTAAGGTTTTAAACTTCGCTTGCTGATAATCGGCTAGACTGGGGGCTCTACCAAATGCTTAGTAGCTAACAAAGTATTCCGATACCAGGCAACCACCTGCATAATGCGAATCTTTGTGTTGGTGTACCGACATTCCACGCTGGTCGTAGGACCCAATTATGAACACACCTAAAACACAATCACAGGAATTTACAACGAACAATTTTAAAATAAAAACGCGAGGACGATCCTCCGAAAAAACCTTTTTCTAGCACTTCAGGAAGCACTGCCGTAGACAAGGCTAAAATAACTTTGGGAAAACCAAAGTGAAAATGAAGGAACTCCGAAGGTAGCTGAGTGCACATCTGTGCCAAAACCCTATCCGAACCCAAACCCTGGACGAGTGTTGCAGCGGAATTCCCTTGCAACCAATCCTTGATGGATCAACCGGATGATCGGCTTCGACTTTTCCAAGAATGGACCATCTTTCTCTGACCCACACTCTTTCTTGTTCCATACTCGTATCTTCTCTTAGTAGTATCACCGCCGTTAACGTAAAGATTTTCGGGCCACTTAGTTCAAACGTAGCATTCGAGCCATCGACAAAGACAATGGTTTTGGAACTTGGTCCGATCCATAGCCAAGAGTTTCGAAGGGTACACCTTTATCCTTGCTCTGAACCATCGATCTTACACCAGATATTCCCTCTCAAAATCATTAACCAACCAAACGACCTCTAGCTACAAGGGTGTTCACCCTTCTACTTCCCTTCTACTTCCAAAAAAATTTGCCCATATCCAGTATTTACAGATCGAACTAAAAGAAAACGAGCTTCTGATCTGGACCAAGGAACAGCTTCAACGTTTCACCAGCACCTTCGAGGACACCGCGTTCAAACGCAAGGGTCGGCCAAAAAGGAAATAAAAAAACGGCCTAACCCTAGCTTTGCAGAACCCCTGCGCGGCAGTTCATCGCACTTACCATCTGACCACTAATCCCGTCTAGTCTCCAGTTTCATCCAAATCCTTCGCGATCAATCAGCCTCTGCGCCCAATCTTTCTGCTTGATATACGCTGAACAGATCAAATATCAGTAGCATCATCGGGGTCCTTACAGGACACTGCACTCTAGGTATATAGACTAAGCCTATCTAGCAACGACTACAGCAGAAGATGCTTTGATGGGGAACCTATTCCGCTCTTGTCCAGCTTTCTCCAACAAAAGAAAATTTCAACTTTTTCCTTAATAATCATGGGGTGCTGACTAATACCCTGCACTCTAGGCATATAGAATAAGCCTACCTAGCAATGACTTCTGCAGAAGCTCTTTGGATAAGAAAGAGGAGGAGCGTATTCCCTACCTTCACCGCTCTTGTCCAGCTCTCTTCAACAAAAAAAAATCCAACTTCTTCCTTGACAATCTAGGGGTGCTTATGTTGATATCACAAACCCCCACCGCCTTATAGTTTTCTCGGAATGGTTCCATTATGGAAACGAATATCAAGTGTAATCTACAGATCCACATGGTACCACAACGGAACTTTTTTTGATAAAAAGTGTTCATATGCATCGCCGGCAGCCACTATGACCTAACCTAACCTAACCTAGTATGTGCTGTTCTTATAAGGTCTACGTTACGAAAACTTGCAGGTCGTTTTCTAATGGGATGATTCCTAATCTGGTTAGGCTTAGGTTAGGTTAAAGTGGGTGCCAGCTATCTGACATAGCGAATTTTTCGCACATTCCAAACTTACAAAGTCGCACGAATACCCTTGTAATATATATTTCTTGTTCACCCTATGATTTTCGGTGTTGCGCATAACAATATTTATTTCCAGAGATTGCAACATCAAAAGATTTATCCCAACTCCATGAAAAATTAAAAAAATATCTGCGACCAAAGTAATGGCACAGGATTCATTTCATTGCACATATGCTCTTCAAACTAACTCGCCAGCCCCTAATTCCGCACAAACTTTTCACAAAGCTGGCCGCCTTATTTATATCGCTACCGTCTTGATGTGAGCCAGACATTTACAGCGGTCTCTAACGCCCATTGGGCGCGGGTAACAAAATTAGGCGATATGACTGCCATAACTTGCTTACACTCAAACTCACACATTTAGACGTTCCCTTCGTATCGAGACCATCCACGCCCTTAAGGTATAAAAAAAAAACATCCCAAGAACCATTTCTGGTCAAACAAATAATACCATCATCATTTTAATTGTTGCCGCGTCCGTGTGTTGTTGAACTGCGCGGCTTAATCGTTATCTTACGCTCTCATCTTATAATGAAATATGAACAAACGATGAAAGGAAATCTCGAGACCAATCGTCGGTCGTCCTCGTCGTAGATCATCCGTCATTCATAACAAACTCGCGCATCCATTTAGGTGAGTGAAAAAATCCACCTCTGTCTGCCTACTTACCTACCTACTATCAACTACTTTGCCGCCGCCGTAGCCGCATTCACTGCTGTGCTGCTATGGCACACCCCTACGCCGCACCGCGCTGCGAGGCCCCCAACAGTGCGTCTCATTCGATCGACTTTCCGTGCGCCGTTAAAAAAGGCCCAACGTTTGTTTTGTAACATGGATAAATGTGTGAAGATGTTTACTACTGGCGGGTCTCGCCGGTCTGCTGGTAGTTCGCAACATTCCACTGATGTGTTGTTAACTGATTAACGCAAACGATGGGTGTAATTAATACGCCCCAACTTTCAACTGTTTATATTCAGCCCTAACAAGAAAATATGCTTTTCGATGTGCAGCACACGCTTTATGTGTGTGCTTGTGCATTGAGCATAAATATCTTCACATACATGGGTCCGCTAAGGTAAGTGTGTTCCTTGTAATGTAATGAAGTTGTAATGCTTCACCAGTTTGCTGGTCAACTCTTTCGTTTGAGGAACATGTGTGCATATGGTTGTCAGTCTGAATTAATAACCTTTTCGGCATACAATATTATATTGGAAGCGGGCAACATTGAGAAAGTAGATGAAGTTGAAGTTCGATTGTCATCCCAGTTTTATAGCTAATTAGGGTAAATAGCAAAACTGCCAAACAAAACCTAATTTGCGAACGACAAAAGCGGCAAAGAATTTGAATGATATCCCAGAATACAATTGAGGGTTTCCAGCCTAATGGTCGATAATTATTCTTACGACTACAGATCTTCGCATTTCATTCTCCACCGCAGGAACGTTTTGATAACCCAAAAACATGGCAACCTCAGCTTTGGGGTGGGAAGAGTTAGTGATTGAGTGATTGAGAGTGTGTTCTAGGTTGTTCTTCGTTTGACTAAGTGATGACCAAAATAACTGAGCCGTACCGCTAGAATAAGTAACGCTAACATTGGATGTGAAAAATGCGTTCAACTCTGCAAACTGGTGAATTATAGTGCAGGATGGTGCCATCCTAATAAAAATAATGCTGAGCTATTTCGAAAAGCGGTTTCTGCTCTTCGGTACCGATTATGGAGGATCGGTATTAGGTAATATCCCATGGAACATTATGTACGATAGGTTTCTAGGTTTGGAATCCCAAATGAGGAAGGTGTTGTGGCGGCAAAACATCTGGAAGAAATGGAAGACATTGAAAACGAATGTATCCGAAAGACGATGGATGGCAGCAGTTAGGTTAGAGCTCGCAGGACATAAAACAGAATCAGTACTAGTAAGCAATCGTAAAAAAAGGAATGCAATCACCATCAAGGTAGGTGACCATGACATAATATCAAAACCAGCTATCAAATACCTAGGTGTGATGATATATGCTAGACTCGCTTACAAGGAAAACCTTGAAAGAACGTGCACCAAAGCTGCAAAGATGAGCGCTACTTTAGATAGAATAATGACGAACATTAACGGACCCAGAAAATAAAAATAAAACGACGAGTTCTGTCAAGGGTTGTGCAGTGAAAGATTAACTTCGTCAAACGAATACGTGCACCGAGGGTTTGCTTTGCATATCGGACAGTGTCACATGGTGCTATGTTTGTCATAGTGGGAATGCTACCAGCAGTTATCTTGGCTAACGAGCTACAAAGGACCTACGATGGCAAAATTCAGGAACCCCGAGCTTCAATCAAAGATATCAAGCTAGAAGAAATACAGCGAAGCATGGCAACATGGCAGGATAGATTGAACGGGTCTACGAAGTGAAGGTGGGCCCATCGACTTATATCGGATATCCACAAATGCATGGACCGGAATTACGGAGAAGAAGATTTCTACTTAAGCCAGGTCCTATTCAGGCTTGGCTGCTTTTGAACAGGTTTGCTCTCCAGGAGTCTCCTAACAATTTTAATTGTGGAGAGGCCAGAGAAGATGAGCAGCACATATTTTTCCAGTGCTCACTTATACGTTAGAGCGCTGAAAATGAGAAGAAAGAATTGGAGAAATACCAACTCCCGAGAACATTGTGAACCCAATTTTAACAGGTTGCAGCAATAATGATGAAGGAAATTCGACCATACCACTAGAACCGGGAGGCAATCAGCGGAAGGCTAACAGTGTTAGATATACTTTACATTTAATTGTTCATAACCATCCTGGATATCCTTTTTTTACAAATTTAATTCTTCTTCGTTTATTTAACATATCATGGCAAGAAATGAGTCAGTGGATTATCGACAATGGCTTTGGTGGTACTGAAAATCGAAACATATTTCTGATTTTAACTATCAAGTTTGTTAAACTCTGTTGTTTTGATACGTCCAGAAATTTCATGTCCCGGCATTAGTACAGGATATACTTGTTGCCATATGAGTGTGAAAAAAAACGAAGTCTCATTCTAGCAACAATATTTTTGTAGCCGATAATTATCTTCTTTAGTTAGGTTTGGTAAGGCCACCTTACCTGCACTATGAAGATCCATTGTAACACTACCTGGAATGATTGTTTTTATTCCACAAGCTGGCTATGTGAGACATCTCAAGCCTCCTATGAAGCGAAGTTAACCTTAATTAATCTTTATCTAGGTTGTGGCAGAGGTAGTCTTTGGTAGTCTTTGGTGTATGTTTTCATTATTTTTTTGTTGTATGTTGGCGATATAAGAATTTTATATGTCTATCCTGCGAGCATCGAGGCTTCCAGTCTAACAACAGTATAGTTATTGTTGTCAAAGATATCTGAGGTTACTAGAAACATTTGTGTTTTGCATTAGGACGGGACCTTTTTTAAATTCAACATCAGCATGGTGTCGCTAAGGGTTCAGCCCCATGTCGCTGCAACTTCGACTTCAGAGATGATCCATATCTTTGGGCATATTTAAACGGGTCGAATCAGATTCATAAAAAGGACCGATCTTGTCATGCCTAAGAACATTTTTGGGCAATTCTGTCGTCTAAATTTCGCTCGACTTCAGAAAAGGTCCAGTTTGGGGGCATGTTTATATGGATCGATTGTCGCCCAAGGAAATTTCAAAAAATGTCCATTTCTCTGGGCATGTTTATATGGATCGAATCAGAATTCGATATCGCCATGTCTGAGAAGCATTTTTGGGCAAATCTGCTATCTAAATGTCGCAGAAATAAAATTCCAGAGAAGGTCCATTTCTTTGGGTATATTTAAATGGGTCAAATAAAAGGCAAAAGATGGACAGATCTAGTCATGTCTGAAAAACATTTTTGGGCAATTCTGTCCTCTATATATCGACCAAAAAAATTTGAGAGAAGATCCATTTCTTTGGGCATGTTCATATGGAACGAATTAGATTCATAAAACGGACAGATCTCGTCATGTCTGAGAAACATTTTTGGGCAATCTTTGCTGTAAATGTTCAAAGGAAATTCCATAGAAGTCTATCCCGCTAGTCATGTTTGTATGGATCGAATCAGAATCAAAAGATGGCCAGATCTCGCCATGTCTGAGAAACATTTTTGGGCAATTCTATCCTCTAAATGTTGCCCAAAGAAAATTGCAAAGATGATCCAATTTCGGGCCATGTTTATATGGATCGATTCAGATGCAAAAGAGAGAAAGATCTCGTTAGGTCTGAGAACCGTTTTTGAGCAATTCTGTCCTCTAAATGCCACCCAAAGGAAATTCGCAGAGATGGTTCAATTTTGGGGCATGTTTATATGGATCGAATCAGATTTCGGTCTAGCCATGTCTGAGAAACATTTTTGGAAATCCTATCCCCTTAATGTCGCCCAAAGAAAATTCAAGAGATGCTTCAAATTTTGGGACATTTTTATATGGATCGAATAAGAATCAACAGATGGCCAGATCTCGCCATGTCTGAGAAACTTCCAGAGATGGTCCAATTTCGGGGCATGTTTTTATGGATCGATTCAGAAGCAAAAAAGGGATAGATCTCGTCATGTCTGAGAAAAAATGTTCCCCAATTTTGTACTCTAAATGTCGTCCAAAGGAAATTTCAGGGATAATTCAATTTTGGGGCATGTTCTTATGGATCGATTCAGAAGCAAAAGATGGCCAGATCTTGCCATGTCTGAGAAAAAGTTTTAGGAAATTCCGCCCTCTTAATGTCGGCCAGAAGAAAATTTTAGTGATGGTCGAATTTATTGGGCATTTTTATAATATGAGGGAAGTATTGTGATATGTTTGTGAATATAACTATCCTTTTGGTGAATTGGAATAAAAAAAAAATAATAGGGTGAAAGCTACAATCTCAGCTTTCATTTAATAAAAATAAAAAGCTAGGTACCAATATCACACCTAAACTCTTGAGCAAACAAAATTAAAATAACGCATGACAAGCATTGCACAATGATCATCACCAAACAACTATAAACATCGATCACGTGTATGCTAATTACTCTGCAATAACAATAAAACGACAAAGCTCTAGAAATATCTGGGAATTTCCAACGGATCATCGAAAAATCAATTAAAATCCAAAGCGGCGTTACACTTTTCAGCTAAAAAAATGCCTGATTAATATTTTACACCGATCGCGCGCCGTGTCGCGTCGTCATGATCATTATGAGTGTCTCGCAACATGATCACATCATTTTTGGGGGCTAATCATTTTGATTTGGCTGAGCTTCAGCGAATTCTCACAAAACATCGCGCACGCATTCCAATCACATACTCGCGCCGTACCTAATACTATTTTCAGATATGAAAGACTGGCACATAAATAAATATTTTAACTAGCGAAAATAATCACGAATAAAAGGACGGCCAACAACAACAACAACAACAACAACGACGACGATGATAATGACATGATAAAAACGTAGCAAATGATGAAGAACCTTGCAGACCCAGCGTAAGCGAATAACCATTAATATTCGTCTCTAAACCATAAGGCACGTACGCGATCAGCTACACACATTGAACTCATTTTCATTTGATGTCAAAAAACCAAAACCACATCAACTGCCGCTCCGCTACCATACCAACTAACAACACCAGCAACAGCAAACAGTCGTAAAAATAAAGGACTTTCACATACCAATTGGAGTGTGAGAAAAATGCGCCTATATCTACAGTACCTATACGTATGTGGACAACATCCTCCTTCGCCACAAATACAAACACAGCCATACAGCCACACAGACGACACATTCTAACACCAAGTTCAATTTTAATTTGTAGCCTACGGTCTTGCAATTTAAAGGCCAATACAACAACAACAACAACAACAATCGCGCTTAAGCCAATAATTCAAAGAGGAACGGACTAAGCCGTAAAGCGCGCACTCGTATACATAAGGTGTATCACAATTGGTCTAGTTTCCCTGTCCCCTCTTTCGCAGAGGTCTACACACCCAGTGTAAAATATCAAAACCCCAGATAAAGACCATGAAATGAAAAATAAAAAAATAAAAAAAAGAAATGGATAGAAAGATATACAGCAACCACGTTTAACATGTAAGAATTTTGACGACGGTACTTGTCACTCCTAAGTCGTCTTTATAAGATGTGTACATGCATATAATATGCAAAAACAAAAAGCGGGACCAAGAGCTACCACAGAACTACCTCGAGTATCTAACCTGAAAGCGGCCAAACCGAGAGCAATTAGTATGCACGGCATATCTGAGAATGTTAATTGTGAACGTGAATGAAATAAGCTCAAATTTTATTGGCCCAGTGTGTGAGTTTATGAAACCCCAAGTATTTCTCGTTACTTATTTTTATTTTAGTTTATATCGGTTTTTTTTTTTTTTTTTTTTCGTTGGTCACTTAGTTTTTTATGCGCACTTTAATTAAAATGTGGCTACGAATTACGTGAAGTGTAATTGTTGATGTGCATGCGTGTGTGTTTGTGTGTAGGTTTTTTTTTTTTTTTTGTAGCCGATCGTGATCTACTTTTGATGTGCACGATTGATAGATGGGGCGAAACCAATGACACCAAAACCATCGGGTACACATTGTAGGCAATCGGTTTTGAATGAACCAAAGCTGAGATGGGGATTTTTTTGATTCGAAAAGCCTTACTAAGGCGTACCTACTATTTCGGTAAATTTTTTTAGTTCAATGGTGTTGACACTGATTTCGCGACAAAGAAGGATTCCCCTTTTATCTGACAGGAGAACTTGGACAACGCAAGGCGACACCGCCTTTATGAACTTGCAACGAATAAATCGAAAGGCTTTCCATGATCGATGTTTTTGTAAGTTACTACCGTCGAGAATATACAAGGTTGGCTGTAATTTAAAAAAAAATAAAAACTTTGATTCTTCTTGTGGATTATTTTTATTTGGTCTTTTAATTTTTTTACATCATGTCGAGAATATGATGTCATGTAAATGGCCGCCGCCACAGTTGATTGTCATTTGAGCCCTTTTTATGACATTTTCCATCACTTTGGACAAAACTTCCGGCATAGGTCCTCACATTCTTGACGGATATTGTCTTTAAGAGCTGCAAGAGTCTGAGGCTTATTGACATAAACCCGCGACTTCAAAAAGCCCCACAAAAAGAAGTCTGGAGCGGTCAAATCAGGCGATCTTGCTGGCCAGTGCAAATCGCCAAAACGGGAGATTAGGCGCCCGGGATACAGCATATCGGTTGTGACACGTGCAGTGTGTGCCGTTGCACCATCCTGTTGGAACCACATGTTTTTCAATCCCAAATCATCAAGTTGCGGCAAAAAGAACTCGTTGATCATTGCTATGTAGCGCTCACCATTCACAGTAGCCGTTTGGCCCGCGACGTCTTCGAAGAAGACTCCTCCGATGACTCCTCCAGCGAAAACAGCACAACATACAGTGACTTTAAGGGGGTGTAATGGCTCTTCGTGGCTTACACGCGGATCTTCAGTGCCACAGAAGCGTAAATTTTGCTTATTTTCGCACCCGCTAAGATGGAAATGGGCCTCATCACTCATGATTATTTTTGATGAAAAATCATCTTACTCTTGGTGGTGAGTAAGGATGGCTTGAGCGTATGTTAGACGCGATTGGCGGTCAGCAGCTAACAGCTGATGCACCGTCTGGACTTTGTACGGAAACATCTTCAAATCTTGTACCAAAATTTGCTGTAAAGACCGTCGACTGATACCCATTTGCGTGGCACGTCGTCTGGTCGATGTCGACGGCGCTTCCAAGACATCTTCGGCTACAGCAGCAATATTCTCTGCAGAACGGCTATTCCGGGGTCTGCCACGCCTGGGAGCTTCTCGTGTTTTGCCAGTCTCTTCGAGGCGAGCGGCTAAACGTCGCAGTGTTTCACGTTGAACGTTGGACGGCTAGGAAATGTGCGACGAAATTCACGTTGTGCCAAAGTCACCGACCGATTATTGCTCAAATAAATAGTCACAAATATTCCGCGTTCTGGAGCAGTGTAGCGTAACATTGTTTGTTAACGTGTATTTCGCATGTGTTTACTAGACAAATGTCAAAACAGAACTGACATTAGGGGCCAATCGCAAAATTTATAGCATTTTCCGTTAGGAGGATTACTTTTGCGCCACCTTGTATATGATGTTGGTCATTGTAAGACCTGAGTACGGATGCTGTCAAGGCGTGCGCAAGTAACGCGTGTAGCGAGGGACAATAGTACTCATACCAGCTCAATATCTGCTGTGATATACTGTTACTAAAGTGAAGTCCGTCCGATGTCACTGAATAATAGATTTCCTAGAAATTGATAATTCTCAACTCTTGGCATGAAACAATTTTTTTTTTTCTCTTGTTGCATTTGGATCACAAAGAGACAAAAACTCACGACATTCCGACTAAAACTAGCTGCATCTACGCAAGCATGCCAATCATTTGTACCAGATATACGTACGGCAACAAAGAAAATGGCTGTGATCTAGGTTTGCTTCATCGATGGTAACTACATGGATTTCACCCCTTCTAACCCCTCAAACTTAAAGTGTTTATAGGTTGGAACTTGAGTTCAGCGCTCTCGTCTGGTTGAGTGCACCTTAATCAAACTCGATAAGATTAAAACGCATGTGAAAACACTTAAAAGCGACATAAGCACAGCGAACTCCCTAGTTTCCATAAGGCATCGTGAAAATATCTACTGCTTTATTTTTTTAATCGCGACATTCTCGAATGAAATATTCAGCTACATTCTGCTCATTCAGCAATTCAGTTGGAAATATTGAAATCCATACTAAAACTCCCATCCGATCAGTCCAAGCGCACAGGCATGCTTGGTCGTAGAAATGTCTAATGCTTTGCATTTTTTTTATCGCTCCTTGACGGGTTCATTGGCGCGATGGTTAGTGCGATGAACTGCCGCGCAGAAGGTCTGAGTTCGATTCCCAGCCGTAGCAACACCTAAATGATTTTTCACTGGCCCCCTCTCGTGATGATCTGATAAATCATCCGACTATTATCAATTGTCAAGAACAGATATCAACTTCGCCGTTCGGAATCGGCATAAAACGCACACATGAAGGGTTGTTGTGCCAAAAATTTGTACTTTTTTTGAACAATAAATCCTCAGTTGAAAAATTAGGCTGCATTCTGCAATTCAGTCGGATTTTTCAAGCCCATCTTCGGAAATATAGAGATTACTACTATAACCCCCAACCTTTCAATCTGAGGGCGCAGATCATCAATCGTTTAACCTGGAACAGAATTCTCTGTGTTTCTTCCTCTCCCGAAACTGAAGGCCAGAATTCAAAGATTCTCCTGGCTTAAGCTTCTCTTTTCATTCCTTCGGTCAACGTATATTCATGTCAAGAACCGTTTATAAAGCTCCCGACTGACTGGCTTAAAATAATAAAAACTATACAGGCCCTTGTCCTATCGTCCACGGAAAAAGTCTAATGGCAATAGGCAAAAAAATTGAACCGCATTATCAGATTATCAGCTTGTGCCACGAAAAGCCATTAAGTTGATTGTCCATGCAGCTGCAGCAGCCATTGAGAGAAAAATATTTTGTTAACATCTACCAAAGATTATAAAGCCCTACAGGTGCAACAGAAACTTTCGCTCACCAGCTCCATGGTACGGGCGGGCGGCAAAGGGCAAACGGGTGATACGAATCGCGCTGCTAAGAGGCTGACATGTGCAAAGAGTTATGATTTCAGTCACATAAGACATATCCTACTGAATAAAACCGACTTAAGTTCAACCGAGCCAGGAACGACAGTATTGTTAAAATTAAGCCCGTCGAATTCTCCAATGACCAAAAGTTGAGGCAAAAAACTCTAGCATGTACCAAAGGTAGTAAAAACTTTTGGTAACATTAAGAATTCGACCCCATCATCTATCCAAACGCTTTTTTACAAACACACTACAAGCTGTCACCTCTCTAGGCAACGCCAATCTGCTAGAAGCTGCCAGTTCCACTTTGCCAGATTATTCCCAGTCGCCTCCAGTACTTGAGAACGAAGAACAATCTATGATACCAATCCACTTTCGCAGTCGTACAGTCGCAAGAGTTATATTTGAACTTCAAATTCACAGATTGTCTGGTCCAAACTTCATCTTCTCACAACTCTGAAGACATGTTCTTCCACGTTGGGAAAACTACTGCTTAAGGCTTTCCATCTTTCCTATTAATCAGTACCCTTTACGAGTACGAGGAAAACAGCATCTTTCCAGCCTAATCTTCCTTTCTCCCAACCTATACTGACTAAACTGGCTCAATAGCGCTATGGTTAGTGCGATAAACTGCCGCGCAGAAGGTCTGGGTTCGATTCCCAGCCGTAGCAACACCGAAATGATTTTTCACTTGCCCCCCTCTCGTGATGATCTGACAAATCATCCGAGTAGCATCAGTTGTCAAGAAAAGCTTATCTCAAATTTGCCGTTCGGAGTGGTCATAAAATAGGAGGTCCCGCCATCGTGCAAAGATGAATGGTTATGAGAAAACTCGGCCCTGGGTACTAACGAGCCCTTTCCGCCAAAAATTCGTTTTCTTTTATTTTGACCAATTACGCTTACATGTCTTTTTTCGTAGGCTATGGAAACGCTGATAATCCGTCAGCTTATCAAAAATCTTAAATCATGAAAACTCCTTAATTACCTGGCGATTTCATGATATCTCACCGAAATATGGAACCAATCTTTCCACCTTGTTGGCAAAAGCAAGATCGTTGCACTTGAATTGCCACTTAACATCAAGTCGTTCTCCCGAAAATGCGTGCTTTTGGAATCAATGAAACTCTTCTCCTATGGATTAGAAACATACGTTCGAAGCATTCAAATCAAGTAATTTTTGTTCCACATCCGAAGGTAAGCTGAGGGTACAAGAGGTCATTAATAAAAATAAGTAGCAGACTATTGGTGTCCTCCAAGGCTCCATTTTGTCTCCGATACTCTTTCTCATTTTGTTTAAAATGACCTCTTGTCTGCTACTAAGGATTATAAAGCCATACAGATGACGCGTTGAGAACAAAAAACAGAAACGTTTGCTCACCAGCTTCACGGTATGGGCGGGCGGTGTGCACGTGCGGACTTGAGAAACGAAATCCAAATTATAAAGCGGGCTGTACCAGTACGAACCGCCATAGAACAATTTTTCTTGTATGAAGTGGGTCATCTGTATGGCTTCATAATCTTTGCTGCTACTCATGCTGGTGTTCTCCAAGGCTCCGTTTTGTCTCCGATACTCCTTCTTATTTTTATAAGTGACAGCTTCTCTGCAACTTTCAATACTCTGATGCAAGCTATTTTCCATTTTTTGAAATGACCTCTTGTCTGCTACTAATGTTGGTGTTCCCCAAGGCTCCGTTTTGTCTTCGCCACTATTTCATATTTTTATTGATGACCTCTTGTCTTCAACTTCTAATCCAATCCATTCCTCGGCACATGTCCTCAGCTTACCTATGGACGTGGAACAAAAATGACAAAATTTGTTTAGTCAATAAAATTCTGACATCGGCAGCATTAGCAGCGACATTGTTATCTAAGCGAAACGGAAATTTACAGCCATTTTCCATGAATGGCGCTTTTTTAGTCGAAACTTTTAACGCTCGGTATGTGTGTTCGTATGGAACGAACATCTTTCGAAATCGCTGAAAGCGCAGCGAAATGTACAAAAAATAAATGCTTGGCATTAACAGGGCCTCAAACGTAGTTTCGCCCGCATTTATGAGTGCGAAGTTACTCTTTCTGCCACAATGAAGAAATATCTAAAATCGACGTAAGGAATATTTCACACCTTGTGATATGTCCTCTATATATAAAGAGCATATACGCCCCAAAATTTAGTGCAACGTCTTATACAAGACTCTGATCATCGCAGTCCTTCTCTACGTTGCTGCAGCATAGATTGTGTCAAGGTGGATGAAGAAATCCTTGGTCGATTGGTCTTTGAAAAATCTTCGGCCCCGTTTACGTTGACGGGCTATTGACACGAAGATTCAAAAAAGAACTATACGACCTGTATAGCGAAATGCCCATGGTCAAAGAAACTTGAACATGTATAACGAATGGACACCAATACTCCGGCTCGCAGAGTCTTCGATCCCACCCAGATGTCGAACGCAGTAGAGGAAGACTTCACCTTGAGTGGACCGCACAAAAGAGCCAAAAGAGTTCCCCCTATTGGAAGATGCTCTTATTTTTGCAAATGGCCGCCAATGTCAAATCTGTTTTGACATTTGTGGACTAGACAGATGTAGAATACAAGTGAACAAGCCACGAAGCGATACACTCCACAAGAACGCGAATTAATCGTGTCTATTTTCTTGCTTAACAATTCTTCTGTAGTGTTGGCGCAGCGCGAATTCCGTCGCCGAGTCCCCGGCCGTCCAACACCGACGGCGTAATAACTGCGCCGTTTGACCACCAATCTTGAAGAGTATGGGACCACATGAGACGTTGCCAAGAGTAGCCCCGGAATGCCCGTTGTGCCGAGAATATCGCCGCTTTTGCCGAGGATGTCGAGCTGTCGTCGGAAACATCGACCAGATGCCGTGCCTCCCAATTAGCCATCAGCGCACTTGAGCTTGTTCCCGTACAAAGTCCAGTCCGTGCATGAGCTGCTGCCTGTCGACCGCCAAACGCGTGTAACCTAGCCATCCTCAATCTCGAGGACGAAGTGGACGATTTTTCGACCAAAATCATAATGAGCGATGAGGCTCATTTCTACCTCATCGGGTACGTGAACAAGCAAAACTATCGCTTCTGGCGCCCCCGAAAATCCACCAGTAATGCACGAGGAGCCATTACACCCGCTCAAAGTTACTGCATGGTGCGCTGTTCACTCTGGAGTAGACATCGGGCCATATGTTTTCGAGAACGGCGCTGGTCAAACGACAACAATGGACGGTGCGCCTTAGATGGCCATGTTAACCGAGTTTTTTTCTGCCGCAATTGGACGAATTAGGACTGGAGGACATGTGGTTCCAACAGGACGGAGCAAAGGCACACACTGCGCGACCCACAACCGATATTCGGAAGGCCAAACAACATCGGATGACTTCTTTTTGCCCACCTGTTAGAAACCGACCTCTACCAACATAGAGTACACAACTGGAGGCAGTAAGATATGGACCGGTTTAATTCGAGAGGCATGTTGGTTGAGGCCCAGGTTCATTGTGGGCTGTACCGCCACATGAGTAAGTAAATAAATAGGAATACAGCGTTATCCTTATGTTCAGTCACAACCTTTTTTGGGAAACGGTATAACGCTTAGTTAAACTAGCAGTTGGACTTGTCATCCATAAGCTCGTTTAAATTTAAAAAGGTCTCCTGGGACTTTTCTTTGCAGCTCCTTCCCCACTCCGTTAGCTCATCATTTGAAAAGAACCAATCATTCAGATCCTAACAATCATTTCCGGTTTTCCATATTTGGATCGCACACATTTCGCCCTCCGTGATTTATTAGCAAACAATTTTCACCTCAAAATAATTAATGTTCCTGACCGGTGCATCGAGGAGCATCCCCTCCGTGGCCGACCTAGTCGGAGATATCCACGAAGATAAATTGACTACACAATTACTGTTTCGCTATGCTGCACGTATATATGCAGGACACACATTTACATGCGGCCTATGCCTGTCATCCACATCGACGACGACGACGACGACTACGACGACGACGCGACGATGATGATGATGATGAGTACGCGATTTGTGCATGTGTGTTCGTTTCCCGTCCTGTATGTGTGTGTAAACTCGGATTAAAAATAAAAAAATAATCACTGGCTTAAAGGGGAATATGAGAAATAATTGCGTGAGAAACCAATTTCTCTTTTGGTCGGAATCGCGAGGAAGGAGGGCATTACTAGGGCACTTTTGCACTTCTCACTCGCTTCATCTCTCTCCATGCATATACCTACGTTGTAATTATGCCGAACGAAAAATGAAACAAGAATTAACAAAAAAAAAAAAAAAAAATAAGCGAAAACCACCATGCTGCGGGGGAAGAGAGATATAATAGATAGGTCTTGAGAATCGTACACGGCCGGCTGTTTGAAAACCACTTGTATTGAGATTCTTTACCTTAAGCAAAGATAATTGAACTACTTAATTGCATGGCAAGATGGTTCGCCGTGTTTTGCTGGTGTTAGGGTTGCGGCGGTTTTCGTTTACTCGTTTGCATTCAGGATATGCGCACCGCACCAAGGGAGCCGTATAAAACTCTTAAGGCTGTAATATTCATCGATCCATATGGGTAGGGTTTACGAAAACGATAAAAGACCTCAGAACTGCGGTGCAGTCATTTTACAAATCACACACGTGTGTATTAATTACACACTGTATGGGCAATACAAAGTTTGTCTTGGCAACGTAACGTAAGTGTTTATACCGTATGGCGTGGGGTGCTGAGGTAGGTAACCAAGAAGCTGCGTTGTGGTTTGGTACGCGAATCGGCCCGGAACCTTCAATTTGTCTGTCCGTTCGTAGTGTGCCTCATACAACATCAGGAGGCACGCTTTTGTACTCTGGGTGCGATGCGCTTTTATTTGATTGAAATTTGGCATGGTGCCGAAAGCAAAATCGTTACATTAAGTACGAAAATAGGCTGCTTGGGATTTCTCCAGTTTATTTTGGATTGGTGGGTGCCTATCGGGGGGTTTGAAATTTTAATTATTTTGTGTGGAATTGGTGTTTCCGATATATCACTGCTTCCTTTGGCCAACTTCGAAATATATTCATTTATTTTCAAAAATCTAAGTCAGGTAACAGGTTCGGGTCATCTGTCGAAATGTGTTTATGTTTCTTCGAAAGGGGTAAGATAATAATAGGCAGCTGCATTCCACCCTTGAATAATTTTACTTCGTCACGCCATGAATGCAAATCAGTCTAGGCCCTTCCTGCTATCGGGCGTACAATTTCAAAGCAGTCCATCGAGATTGGTATAAGTCGTTGGCATGGGAATGGTAGCAGCTAACGAAATGTTAGAAAATCTTTGCGGCTGGATGGACTTTTTTTGGGAAATGTCTCATCAAGTAAAGTAATATTCAAATTTCGTCCATGTACGGAAGTGGTTCACAATCTTTTAATCATGAGGGACCATTTGACAAAATGTCTGTCTTGGCAAGGACAACCAACTGAATGCTTGGATCAGTGTTTCTTAAAGTCAAACCTGTGGGCACCGCCATATAATCGATTTTGGTGATTGTTTTGAATTGTCAGAAGCGTCGAGAATCCATTCTCTTCCAGATTATGCCGGTGAAAACCAAATCAGGCGACGTATAGCAATTTCTCGAATCTTTGGAAAAGAAATTACCTTTCGGCTCCAAAAATCTTAAAGATTAGTTCCTGCCTCGATTGTATATGTCGAAAGACTGCAATCGCAAGAGACCGCCAAAACCTTCGCACAACACACCATACCACCAGCATCGAATGTCGAAGAACAACGGCAACGATGCCAAAAAGCCATTAGATCAGCCGCAACTGATGTGCTAGGTTTCTCGCACCCACCAGCAAGAAACCCCTGGTTTGATGAGGAATGCCGGCAAAGGCTCACAGCCAAGAACCAGGCCTGCAAGGAAAAGATGCATGTGAAGACGACAGCTGTCGTTGGGTGCTATAGGCAGAGAAGAAGGGAAGAACACCGGCTTTACAGAAAAAAGAAAAAAAAAGAGCAAGAAAAGCCCGCTATCGCGGATATAGAGAGGTGCCACTCCAGGAACGATGTTCGTAAGTTATACCAAAGTGTGAAACGTCAAAGCCAACGATACAAGGCTCGAACAGAATCCTGTCGAGATGAACAAGGCAATATCGAAGTTGACAAACAGTCGATGCCACTTCTGCAGACTGTTTAACGTCGATGACGAACACCATTCCGCTGTCAGGCAGAACGAATCCTTCAATATTGGCGACGACCGCGAAAACTACCAACCGCCCGACCTAAATGAAGTGAGGATAGCAATATCTAATTTCATCATTATCATGGCTGCCGGCAATGGCGGCCATCCCGCTGAGCTTTCTAAAGCCTGCGAAGATGACTTGGTAAGAAAAATCCACCAACTCCTATGCCAAATATGAGTCAATGGATTTGTCGTACCAAGTCATCTTCGTTGGTCATCAAAAGTTTTGGCATCGGGTCACATAAAAGTATGTCTGAAGAATGGAACACACGATCCACACAAAAGGAGACCCTCTGAACATCACCATCTACAGAGGCATATGTCTCCTCCTACAAGATGATACATCTGCTGTAGTAGGTGGACGTCTGAAACCGTTTACCAACAAGCTGGTCGACCCTTATCAGTGTGATTTTAGGCCTGGAAAGTCCACAACTCATCAAATCTCCACACATTGGCCGATCCCGGAAAAAACCCAAGAAGTCCTAATCGATACTCACCACCTATTCATCGATTTCAAAGCCGCATACGACAGCATTTATAGAGACGACCTATACAGAGCCATGTCTCTAGTTTTGTATACCTGTGCAGGATGACGATGGAGAATTCTCGCTGCTCCGTCAGGGTCAGAAACGACATTACCGACACATTCGATACCAAAAACGGTTTAGCCAAGACGATGCGCTGTCATGACGAGCTCAGTTGCACGAGTTGATGCGATGAACTGACGCCCAGAAGGTCTGGTTTCGATTCCCAACCGTATCAACACCTTAATTGTTTTTTTACTGGCCCTCCTCTTGTGATGATCTGACAAATCATCCGATTATTGTCAAGAAAAGCTTATCTCAAATCCGCCGTTCGGAGTCGGCATAAAACAAAAGGCCCCGCCATCCTGCTAGATGGCACACGCACACATGAATGGTTGTGAGAAAGCTCAGCTCTGGGTACTTACGAGTCCGTTGCGCCAATATTTTTTTTTCATGCCCTGTCATGTGACTTCTTTAATCTGATTTTTGAGAGAATTGTGCAGAACTAGTACGGGAATTTACTTAGCTCGGCACCACTATTTTCTGTGAACACAGCATCACGTCAGAAATTAAAGAAAAAATATCTCTTGCCAACCGATGTTTTTTTAGCCTAAGTAGCCAATTTCAGGCCCTCACTCGAACCATTAAGGAATTCCTATAGAAGACCCTGGTCTTAGTCCTGCTCTACAGCGCAGAATGGATAAAGAAAGCTTTGGTCGAAAAATTCATCGAACAATTTCTCCCCCGTTTCAGTAAAGAACTATACGAGCTGTATAGCGAAATGCCCTCAGTCAAAAAACTCCGCACTGGACTTTTAAGTTGGCTAAGACATTTAATACGACTGAACACCAAAACTCTGGCTCGCAGAGTCTCGATTCCTAGTCAAACGTCGGACGCAGTAGTGGTAGACCCCGCATTAAGTGGCACCCAAAAGTAGAAACCGACCTCAACCAACTTGGAGTTCGCAACTGGAGGCTGCTAGCTAAGGACCAAGCTAATTGAAGGGGCATCTTGGTTTAGGTCCAGATACATTCCTGACTGTAGCGCTTTTTAAGTAAGTAAGCTAGCAAAGCCGGGCAGCTCCAACTTTATTGAATATTTTTCGGCGGCTTCCAGGGATCACCAATGGTCCTTGGGCCACCCGATTAGAACCACTGCTGTACCGGATAGGTTAAATACAAGTTGTTTCTTCAAAGCTTCAGCATTTTTCTTGAATGAGAACTTTTTTTGCTGAAGGTCTATATAGTACCTTACATCTATAAAGGTTATAATGCTGGTCCGGTAATGAAAACTATTGTCTCCTGAAACCCAGTATTGCAAAACTCAACCTTACTTAACCTAAACCTCATAGTAATCCCCTGCTGCCATATATATAATTTTTCAAAATTACATCATGTGCTTGGCAGGACGTTAAGGATACCCCCTTCACGATATAAAACCTATTAACCATTATGTTCACATTAACCGTATTGTAAATATTGACCTCTTCTTGTCCTTAAAATTCCAGAAGAAAAAAAATTTTTAAATTCTTAAACTCTCATCATTCCCTCAATTTGCACAAAATTCAATCCCCAACAAGCAACAGGCTAATTGGTGTCCAACATTAATTAATTTCACTAAAACATGACTCTCCAGAATCAACCCCAGTGAGGACATAAAAAGTTGGTTGACTGGCTCACTCCATTTAACCACTAAAGTGGCTAATTGGCCATCGTTTACAGCGTCCTTCTTCGTTTCCTGTTTTTTCGTTTTTTTTTTTTTTAATTACTTTCCTCATGGTGCCGTAATTTACTTAGAGAAGAGGGATCTCTTCAGTGACTGTGGTGTGAAACCGAATCCTAGTGCTTAATTAAGGGTGAGCCCAGCAAAAGCGAACTTCTTGAAAGACATCTTCCGGCTTCTTAAGGAGACTGACACGACGACCCTAGTCCCTTTTTCGTCATCGTTTGTCCTTATCGGTGCTATTATAAACGGTGAAAGTCAGTGGGTGGGCATGGCACTCACTTTAAGACAAAAGGCGAAATAATTATCAACAAGAGATGGACCGAACCACTGCTCTGCATCCTCGCTGTGGGTTGTTTGTCGGCCAGGATTAAATCGGATTTTCAGCTTTATCTTTCGACAAGGACACCGTTTCTCTTGTTTTAATTTTTTTTTTTTTTGTATAATTTTCTCCCAGCCAGAGTGTCCTTTAGGTCCTCGGTTTTTCATTGGATTTAATTACGCGACAAAAATGTAAACTTGTTGGTTTTAGATCTTTCGCTTAAGTGATGTCGGAAACTTTTTGTAAATCTTTTCAATTTGTCACCAAATTAAAAAAAAAAACAACAACAACAACAACAACAGAAACACATTTTTATTTGTATTCTCTTTTTGCTTTGCTTTGCTTTGATGTAATGAATTTAATTGTGTAATTAGTAGCGGCTTTTGTGGGTTTAATTGGAATGAAAATATAATTTGTCTTCATCAGAGCTGTGGGGTGGTTAGGTTAGGTTGGGCGATGATGGTGTGGGTGTGGTGGGTTTGGGTGGGAGAGGATTGTGTATTGTAATCAAGACAATGTACCTGCGGCAGTATGTGCGGTAATTTTGGTTATTCTTTGATCTGTGAATTGCCGCAAATTAGGAAAGTGCATTATTTAGAGCGGTAAGTCGTACTCGCAGCACCCCACCCACCCCCAATACTTGCAATCAGAGATGGCGCAATAATCTTCGAACAGAAGGGTTGTCGGCATTTTTGCGCAAATAGTTTCTCGATATCAAACGAGTTCTTTTGTGTGCTATTTTTCCTTCCCCCGCCTCCACACAGACAAACCCATATCTGAGGCAGCAGTAAACACTTAGTAAACGAAGGGGGTTAACAAAATGGTCAATCAGTAGCATTCACCCTTCTACGTGTGGTGATTGTAAACAAAAGGAACGTTTTTTTTTTGTTGCCATTTCAAGGCGATTGCACAACTGTGCCTTGTAGATAAAAGGGTTGCAATTAACCGAGTTGGTAAATCTGGAGATACAGACACCGCAGTGGAGTGAGCCTCCAGCTTGGAATTGATTACGTTTGGTGATAACTTTCATCGATAGGCAGTCTTTTGTAAAGGCAGGATGAGATTTTCAATAGGATTGCTTGGAGTTTGTTGGGTTTATGCGGCCATGTTGTTGAAGCAACATCTGTCAATGTTGTTGTGAATGGTAGATTTGTTGTTCAGTGGAGTATCTTCATGAAAGGTCAGCAATTTGCGAGAGTCATCCAATTTTGTTTTCGAAATCAGTTTTCTGTTCAAAAAACTGGTTCGAAAAAATCAGCCATCATCTATACGTCGCCGAAACACAGGGTCTGCTTAAAACATCGCTGCTGTCCATGGCTACGTTTACACCGTGGACTCTATTTGGGCCGGTACTAAATATTTTGGTCTCAGAAATTTTCTGTTTGGACCTTACTGTACTAAATGGTTTTTCAATAAGAGCGCTACAAAAGTTTTTTTTTAAATAAAACAAAAACGGTTTTGGATATCAATGAAATTCTTCATTCCTGTGAAAATACGTTCGATGACATTATGTAGGGAACTTGATTTCTTTTGCATGGCCACCACGGGCACGCTTGCAGAAGTCCAGACGCTGAACCCAATATTCGACAGTTTTCAAGCATAAATCGGCCGATACTGCTGCAATTTCACGTTCGATATTCGTACGAAGTTCATCAATCGTCGCTGGTTTGTTGGTATTGACCACAGACTTGACGAAGCCCCACAGGAAATAGTCTAACTGCGTCAAATCGCACGCCAGAGGCGGCCAAGCGACTGGACCATTTCGTGAGATAACACGTTTCATAAACTTGGTTTCCAATAAATTGATTGTGGCATTCGCTGTGTGTCTTGTGACGCCATCCTGTTGGAACCACATGTCCTCCAAGTCCATATCATCCAATTGGGGCCAAAAATATTCGGTTATCATTGAACGGTAGCGATTCCCATTCACAGTAACTAGCCGGTCTTGATCATCACGGAAGAAGTACGGCCCAATGACCACACCAAACCGTAATTTTTTCGGGATGCAATGATGACTCATGGGGGACGGCGTGGATTGCTGCCTGACCAATACCGCATATTTTGTTTATTGACGAAGCCATTCAGCCAGAAATGAGCCTCATCGCTGAAGATGATTTTTCGATGAAAATCCGAATCATTTTCAAGTTGTTGCTCAGCCCAATTCACGAACATATGACGCTTCTGGTGGTCAAGCGGCTTCAGTTCTTTCGTCAATTTAATCTTGTAACGATTTAGGCCAAGATCTTTTCCCAAAATTTTCCACAACGACGTCACAGAGATGCCCAACGCTTGAGAACGACGTGTGAGAGACACATTCGGGCTTTCATCAACTGAAACCACAGCGGCAGCAATATTCTCGACACTACGGGCACTTCTTTGTCTCACTGGCACGGGAACATTTTGTACTGTGCCTGTGGATTCAAATTTCTCCACTAGACGCTCAATTGTTGATCTTCTAGGACGATTATGGCGACCATAAATTGGACGTAGCGCTCTTAACGTTGAGGCTACTGACTCCGAATTTCGGTTGTAAATTTTAATAATTTCGACTCGTTGTTGGATCGTATATCTTTCCATCATGAAATGGCAAACCTTACTGAAGAGAAATGTCAAAAGAGCGGCAAGAATAATGGCGTCGTTTGTTGTCCCTGTCGCTCAACTTTTGTAGCGTCCCTGTTGAAAAACCCGATATATGCAGAACTAACGACATCTATTCTTCAATAGACTTCTATTCACCGATGAAGCTTACTCCAAATGTAGGTTTAGTCCTGGGTATTTTCCACGGTGTAAACGTAGCCAAAGAGTATAGAACTACATGGAGTATGCATCACAGCTGAAAATTTTGTAACCGTTTCAGACATGGGCAGTAAGTTTGAAGGAGAACTTTCGTCGATTGTATGCTTCGTCTATGCTGTTGTATTATGATGGGGTAGCAATGTGAACACTGTGCCATCAGTATCAGTACCCCACATAGGAAATGTTCGTTGTATGAGATGCGCACTCTTTGTGGCTTTATACTCTTTGATGTAGCACACGATTGGTTAGGTTAGGTTACAGTGGCTGCTCTCTTTGCACATGCACGTGCACACATAGATCAGTAAATTCGGTTGTGGTACCACATGGATCTGTCGACCTTTCCTAGAAATTTGTTTGCCTAAGTTTCTGGCTTCTGCCACTAGAATTAGACAGGTCAACTATATTGTCAAAGGGGTAGTCTCCTAGATAAAGTTTTCATTTGACGGAGAGTGATGGACAAGAGCAGAAAAGGTGAGGAATAGAGTCCTCCTTCTCTTGGTCCAGGCAGCTTCTGCAGGATTCATTGTTTAGTAGGTCTAGTCTTTTTGTATGTAGGACTAAGGGGCAGTGTCCTCAGTTCCACCATCACCGTTGATGGCACTGATTTTGATCTGTTCAGCATAATCTCCCACAGCGAGCAAAAAGACAAACAGGCTCGTTGTTACCCAGATATGACCGCTCGTGTGTGCGTGTGTACACTTTGCACCATGGCAGGACCTCCTGTTTCTTGCCGAATCCGAAAGGCTAAGTTAAGACAACCATTTCTTGGCAATTGCTGTTACTCGGATGATTTGTCAGATCATCACGCGAGGAGGGCCAGTGAAAAGTCATTTAGGTGTTGATATGCCTAGATAATAGGCCGAAAGGCATTGATATTAAGTTGTTATCGTTTAATCTAGGGCGCTCGCATGGGACCTGTTAGTTAATTAAGTTGTTGATAAGTAGGCTATTTTTCACGAATTTTTGTCTAGAAAAAGAAACGCCTGGGAAACGAACGCATACCTTTTGCGCGGCAGTTCATCGTTCTAACCAGTGCGCCCCCATCCAAGAGCGTTTTTAGTAATAATTTAGCAAGGGGTGCCTGGATATTGTCCATCTGTGGTGAATAATAAAGTGCTCCGCCAATTCGGTATAAAATAGTCGGAACTCATGGGATAATTTCGATGCGAATGGTCTTAGGATTAGTTTGCCGCTGACCTGCCACTGAAGGTGGTAATATTATTTGTAGATATTACATTACACCTCATCTAGGACAAGGCTTCTTTAAAAGCCATTTCGAAGCCAAAACTACATGCATAAGTTAAGCATCTCGGAAAAAACACCTCCACCCATTCCAGATTCAGTTTCAGACCCACCCGAGCAGATGTGAATCGTTTTATTGGTTCCGATCGCATCAGACTCCGTCTGGGAATGGTTGACCTGAAGTGATGATTAAAACTGAGTTTGAGTAGACCACGTTTTCTGTAATGCTAAAGTGATTCAGAATTTTCGTGTATTTACCATGAGACGGTGTTCATTGTAACGAGGCTCTCAGTCTCACAGCTGATGTCTGTTTGACAATATCCAGGGGCACTAGATGTAAGATATGATGTAAGATAGAATTCAGGGCTGCGTGGAGTGGTTCTTAGAGCTCCGCTTATGCATATACAAGACGATTTTTGAACTTCCTCTGTAAGGTTGCGGTTGGAGGCTGTTTGTAGAGCAGTCCCCCGGATAACACGCCATAGAGGAGTATACATCTGATGATGGACGTGTAAAGCCAGAGGGATATATGTGGTTATAAAGGGAATTTCAGCAAGTACTCGACAACAACAACAAAAATCCAAACATCTCATTATCTCATTATTGACTTGAATTGGTATCAAAACATTTATGAGTGAAATTCGGCTTCGTTCATATATCCACCACTGGAACGTATGCAACGGTCGATACGCTGAACCCAATTTTCGATGACTGGGCCGCATTTTCGCATTTCGCCCGATACGGTCGCTATTTGTCATTCAAAATTAGCTCAGAGCGCCTCTAACGTCGTTGATTTGTTGGCAAAGACCAATCACTAAAAGCAAATCTTGAGGCTTCCGTTGCTCTAGTTGACAACTGATACTTCAACATCTCGATTTTTGCACCCACTGTGTGGCTTGTGCCACCGTCTTGTTCGAACCGCATATCACTGAAGTTAAATTTATCCAATTGCTCAAAGAAATAACTTTGGGACATGTCTCTGTAGCGAATATCATTTACCGTAAAGTGGCGGTCATTTTCATCGACGAACAAAAAAACGGCCCAATGACGCCACCAGCATGAAAACCGCACCAAACGGTAACTTTTTGCGGATGAAGTGCTGTCTCATGAAGCGCATGAGGGTTCTCACCTGTCCAGCAACGTATATTTTTCTTATGGTCGAAACCAACTGATCAAAAATTCGCTTCATCGATTTACAAGATTACAACTTAAGTGGCTCTATTGCATGCGTCAATTTGATCATGTAAGGGTGTAAGCCATGATCCGAACGCAAAATTTTCATAATATGGTCTGGGAGTGCCCCGAATCTTGAGGACATGAAATTCTGAATATTTTCGTCCTTCGGGCAAAATGCAGTCTCACTGGAAAGGCAACATCAAGCAACGAATGTTCTGCACTAGGCTATGAATTGCTTGTCTACTAGGATGAGAATCACGGCCGAAAATTGCCATTAACGCTCTTAAAGTTGCGACCACCGACTTGGAATTTCGGTAGTTAATCCAGGCCCAAGTACTTGAATGATTCTGCGAACTTGGCACTAACGCTATTCAGTTAATGAGGGTCAACATGTGGGACTTTATATTTCCCGATGAATAGGACCAATTCTTTTTTTTAGCCGAGTCCATGTCTGGCGGGCCATTTGAAGAGTACAGAGAAATCATTTTGTAATTTGCCTTTAAGGGTATTAAGGTACTCCCCTTATATAGCCATTGCCACGTCATCTGCGTAGTCAATCACCTCGTAGCCTTTCCCTTTATAAGGTGGGCCAAAAGAAGTCATCCGATGTTGTTTGCCCTTCAGAATATCGGTTGTGGCTCGCGTAATGTGTGCCGTTACTCCGTTCTGTTAGAACTACATGTCCTCCAGTCCTAATTCGTCCAATTGCGGCAAAAAAAACTCGGTTAACATGGCCCTATAGCGCGCACCGCCGTTCACTGCTGTCGTTTGACCAGCGGCTTTCTCGAAAAAATGGCCCGATGACTCCTCCAGCTTGAACAGTGACTATGCAATAAATTTACTCCTAGATTTTCGGTGCCCCAGAAGCGATAGTTTTGCTTGGTCACGTACCTGCTGAGGTGGAAATGAGCCTCATCGCTCATTATAATTTTGGTCGAAAATCGTCCACTTCGATTTTTCCGCATTCTTGAGGAGGGTATCGCTCCATGGCTTGCTCCATTGTATTCTACATCTGTCTAGTCCACAAATGTCAAAACATATATGACATTGGCGGTCATTTTCAAAAATAGGAGCATAGGGCATAAGAGGACACAGGATGCCCTTTGTGGGTTCGTACAGATTACAGATCTGAGTAATACACCATTTGGTGTATCTGAGGGATACACCAAAATTTGTGTAACAGGAATAGCTTCAATGAATTGAAAATTTAAACTTTATTGAGGTAAATTTGTTTTTTAGGAAGCAACGTCATGTGGCCTTAACTAGATGATATGGATACCAATGATGGGTGGTCTCAACAAGTGGGCTCTACTTTCCATACAGTGCATGTCATGATTGGTATTCGGTGCGAGCGATTAGAGTGCATGGTTATCCGAGCTAGTTGCCACCTATAGATTGTGGAAATTACATGCTTTCCGACTTTCTTCTTTGGATTATCATAAGTCGAAGGCTTAAACAATTAATCCCTTCAAAGTCTTCATCAGCCAGATTTATAAGAACGTAAAAAAAATCGAAAATTGTAACTCCCGAATACATGCCACCAAGCCAAAACCGCGGCAGACGTATGAAGGCCGTTCTGTCAGATAAGTCACTTTGAGAACATAGTGAATATATTACACACAACTTTATTTAAATATCCAAATCGAGTGTTCTTTTCTCTTTCTACGAAAAACTCAACGAAAGCCAAGCTAAAATAGGGGAAAGTTCGACTTAAAGAACACGAACCCTCCTTAAGTCGAACCTTCCACTATTTTTGATTGGAAGTCTTTGTTTGAGTTACTAGAATGTACGCATTATTTTTTTATTTATTTCTTTTTTCAAGGCGTCCTTGAAAGGGCTTAAGAATACCGATTACACTATAACAGCACTTGCATATTGAAGACCAGACTTTTTACTTTGATTTAATATTCGTTTCCATTTCCGCATTTAATACCTAAGATGACCTTGTTTGCTCTGCACCTATCTTGTTCGAACCTTTTTCGGCACAAAGTTAATTATTCAACCAGTATGGGGAATGCTGTAAGGAATGCAAATTAGAGAACCTTCTATAACTCTTTTGCAAACAATAGTCAACCTACTGCACTGGACAAACAAAAGTTGTCCCTGCTTCTAATACTGACATTGGTCACCATCAACGCGACCAAGTTATTCATCGCCATGACCGTCTCGTTAATTTTTTTTTTTTTTTGCGAAAACATAACTTTAACCAGCAACGACTGTAAACGACAACGACGCGAATGCAGATTGAATGATTCATTGCAAACAAACCGTGCGTTCCTAAAGCGCACCTTTCATCTGAATCACCAAGAGTTTCAATAGGTACATGGTCCTTTTCACTCCTAGATTACACTTTGTGTATTCTATCTCATAGGGTATACATGTTCTGTTGACACGCGAGGGAATTCGGAAGAAGTGTTGCTCTCGACAGGTATCTATTGTCCTGATGGAAAATTCTAATAGCTTTCCCCAAAAGGCAACCAAACTTTGGTGAATCCTAGTACGGATCCACCGGCTGTAGTAAACCGCTCATCGGATTTGGGCTTGCGGCATCCTTCATGTGGAATATACGACCAGTCCGACCAAATTTCTAGGAGTGAGTGAACTAAATGAACAGGTAAAGCTGAATACAGTTGAAGCAAAGGATTGACTATGATTTTGTGCTCTGTGGAGGAGGAGCCAGGCAGTGGTCCAAGACTAATACTGGCTGAGGGGACTAGGAAAAGTCTAATTTCCTGGATACCAATATCGGTGGGAATAATGTCAGCGAGGTTTAGCTGAAAAATTCGCAAAGTCACCATCATTCAGTGTCACGCTGAAAATCACTTTCTATGCTCAGCTAAGCCCTGTATATTGGAACGTTCCGAAAAGCGACATCGCTATCATCATGGGCGACCTCGACGCTAAGGTTGGTCTGGACAACGTAGGCCTCGAGCGCGTTATGGGTAGACACATCTTGAGCCAGCGAAATAGCAACGGCGATATGCTTGTTGACTTTTGTAACTCCCGTCAGCTTATGGTAGGTGGTAGGTTTCCACACAAGACATGCCATAAAAAAACCTAGGTCTCCCCTGATGGGGTCGAACACAAAACCAAATCGATCATTTCATAGTACAATAACGACGGAGGAACTCACTTTGCGTTTTAAAAGATGAAGGAAGTGCGGAAGCAGGAAGCGATCATCACTTGCTACTAGCAACGCTCCGCCTAAGACCAGCTGGTGTCCAGTGACGTTCAAAGAGTACGGATAGCAGGCCATAATTTAATACGAACGCTCTTGGTAACCCAAATATTTCTTGTAACTTGGTCAACATCCTTAACGACAAAGCGTCAAATGTAGATCTTGACGTTATTTTTTGATGATGGACAACGTAAAGAGGGTTTTTAATGGGAGCAGGATCTGAAATTAGAATCAACAACGAAACTGATGCTCAGCAGAAGTTGGTTCTACAGAACGTGTAGAGAGCTGCTGACAAGCGAAGAAACTGCAAGATGAGGAAACGTGAGGGAGCTGAACAAAATCTCTTAGGATATTATAGGTAAAAATAAGTTTCACCCACCCTGTGCTTGACACGAGTGGCAATCTCTTAGTGTCATTAGAAGACCAACTAGGAAGGTGGAAGGAGAGCATTTTTTTGGTCTGATCAATGATGACCAGTTTACAAATGCAAATCATCACCTGGTGGGCATACGTAGGTCTTCCAGGGGAACTGACAATCAACAAGTGCAGAAGTATAAACTGCGATCCTGCTTCGAAAGAATAACAAGGCAGTTGGAATGGATGGAATACCTGCCGAGTTCCTGAAAGCGGATCGAGACACAGTGGCCTGTATCTCGTTTCCACTTGTTCAGGTTGTTTTGGAGAATGAAACCTTTCTTGGAAGGACGGAGTTATTCTCAAAATACCAAAGAAAGGGGACCTTAAGAATTGCAACTATTGGCGTGGTATCACCGTTTTGTTCGTTTTCCCAAAGCTGATGGCAACTATCATTCTCGAAGGCATAATGTCCAGGATTGAGTTAACGCTCAAGAGTCACTAAGCGGGATTTCGCAGTTTCTATCACGCGTCGATCATAAAAACACCTTGTGAATCGTACTTGAACAATCATCGGAGTACCAATGACCTGTTTTCCTCATGTTAGGCATCTGAAGATCTCTTGAAATGAGAAGCATCCCTGAATAAAATTGTCATACAACAACGCAAGGTCTTTCATTTTGCACAATCGATGGCTTTCCGATGCATTTAAAGTGCAGCAAGGAGTAAGACAAGGAGACCTACTATCACCGATGCTGTGCTTACTGTGGAAGTACAGACCAGAGACTTGGTATTCATTGGAAGCCGTTTGATAAGCTAAGCCATTTGGATGATATCCGTTTCCTGGCAAACAACATGTTTTTTTTTTATAATTTACACGTACTCAAGGGGTTATGAATACCCTTTATATGTTACCATAGTACGAGCGTTAGAGAAGGGGAAGAAAGAGAGGATAGGAAAGATTTTGGATGTAGTGGAGACTTAACTCCATGGGTGGTGTCCGAACTAGCTTCGGGGAGTCACTTTTTCTTGTGTTCGTTAAATTTGAAGAAATTCAAGATGGTGTGCATACTTTTAGGTATTACACCGACCTTTTTATTTCTTTTAAATAGAAGTGAAATGGATTTTGGTTGGGATTGAACGCGCAACCTTCCACTCAACAGACGAACACATTACCACTACACCGCGGCCACCCACATGTGTGCCCTTCCCCAAGTGAGTCATTCACTTTAACAGAACGGCGAGCCACCTCCAGAACTTAAGGATAAATGCCAACAAGACAAAAATTAAGCACACTAGCCGAGCCGAACAACAGCAGGTAATCTTGAGACGGGAGGCCATGGAAGAGGTCACACAGTTCAACTATCTGGGTAGTTACGTGTCACAAGATGGTGGAGAGGATCTGGATGTCGTAAGAAGACTGAACGAAGCTTGTCCTTCATTCAGCATCATTTGTCCAGTGTGGAATTCAAGCAAAATATCGCTTCGCACTCGGTTGAAACTCTACGCATGTGAAACGTGGAAATGCTCTGCCAACATCTGGAGCAGGTTGCAGGTTTTTGTTAATCCTTGTCTGCGTTACATCCCAATGACCCGGTGGCCGCAAGTAATTTCCAACAATGAATTGTGGCTTAGGACTGAAACGAAAGTGGATGTTGAAATCAAGCAGAGAAAATGACGCTGAATTGGCCATACACTGAGGAAACTAGATGACAACATAGCGAAGCAGTGCTTTCAATGGAACGCTCTACGTGTAAGGCGAGTTGGTAGGCCAAGAATAACATGGAGGTCAACTGTTCTGACGGAAGTTCTCTGCGAATATTTATGATCGTTGACACAGCTGAGGTACGAGCTGTAAACGGAGAGATGGACGAAAGTAATTGTAGCCCTATGCTCCAGGAGGAGTTTAAGTGTTGCTGCAACAGCAGAAGGGATTCTTTTACACAATTCCACTCTTGGATAAATGAAAGTTTTAAAGCTTAGTTTCAGCATTTTCGACATCAAGCTTAACCACTGACCAAACTGACAAACTGAAATTTTTGGGATAGGGTATCTTATATCCTGCACACCCCATTACAGCATCCACGTATGTGTTTTTTTTATTTTGTCTTGGCTCTGGTCACAATTGCTTTTCATTAAGTTGTCGATGATGGTTGTTGTCGTTCGGTTGTCTCGCCAAATATCTTGTTTCATCGTTAGTCAGTGTCGCACAGAAGTGGTAATTAACCCACCACCCGAGTCATAGGTCCAGCAGCAGCAGCGGCACCAGCCACAGCACCAGCAACAACAACAACAACAACAAGAACAATATCAACAGCAGCCAGTAGCATCAGTAGTGGTGTGCCTCGACGATGATGACGACCATCCAAATGGCTACATTGACGGTAATGAGCGATGCAATTCCCAAAGATGGCATGCAGATCAATTGAATGGGAATGAGTCGAAGGAATTCCACCGAAAGCCTCCTCGTCGTGGATTGATGATTCTTGAAAATCCTTTCATCTCTTCATTGAGCAGTCAGCCCGCAGTCAGCGAGAATTGATTATTTTTGCATATTACGTGTAGATGCACGTTCCTTTTGTAATTTTCAACACATTCTCCGCCAGCACTCTAGCACCCAATGATCTAAAATCTCAAGGAGAAACAATCAGAGATTATTTTCGCGGAATTACACGGGGTCTCTCGAATCATCGAAGGCGAGCACGAGGCGAGGGCTGTGCGAGCGACACAAAATTTGTGTTTGTGACCAATTCATGAATATTTATGAAAAATTGAGAATATCTTAACGGATTTTGTTAATTCAGGGAGTAATACCTACACACACACAAGACCGAAGAAATAATAGACGTATTTTGATTTAATTTTCTTGTGGTATGATGGGGTGGGGTGGGGTGTGGTATGATGAGGACCGGTGTGGTGGGTGAATTTCGTTTCTATGTTCTTACAATCTCTGTTACGCGTACGTGCTTAATACTCAGCACGTTTATGCGAAATAAAATGCTGCTAATGGGTTTACATATGAATTAGCGTTTATGGTGTTTTTTTTTTTTTTTTTTTTTTTATTGTGTGGCCATTGAACCACTATAGCGGGTGAGATACTTTTGGCCGCACCTGATTTTTTTTCAGGTGATTTGTGTGAAACAGACGATGAAGATGGTAGAATGATATGTAGATGATGTGACGGTCGGTACGGGCCTTGTAACTTAAGTACCTAATATGACGACGGAAACAGTTTGGTAATTAGAATGCGTTATGGATCGATCTGGTTGTTGTTGTCTTATTTCGCGGATGTTTGCGTTGATGTCTTATCGAGGAGCTCATGCTTTGAAAAGAAAGTTTCGTTCTACTTTTTTAGGTCAGGTTGAGAACTTCATTTAAATTGTTCTGTTATAAGACAGATTACCATACGATATAAGTCTTAAGTCGTTTGTGTGGCTGCGGATATAAACACAGTAAGTCGGTTCAAGGTGACAAGGAAATGGAAACCGACCACCACCAACTTGATGTGTGCAACTGGAGTAGATAAGCCAAGGACCGGGTTACCTGGAGATGGATATTGCCTGGGGCAAGTATCTGTGTATTCAACATAATGGTTGATCTTAATTATGGATAATTGGTTTGAATTGTTTGGCTGCGTTTTATAAGTTGGTGTATAAAAGCTCTTGATTGGGAAGGTTGCAACGATTTGGCAGTCTCAGATGATAGGACAGCTATTGCCAATTGACAGATACCTCGCCTTTACTTCTTTAAATGTATAGAATGTATAGAAAACTACAGACCCATTGCCAAACTACAATTGATCCCAAAGGTCTTTGAATCACTTGTCAAAAAAAGATTATATATTATGGTTCGAAACCACATTTCAATATTTCAGCATGGGTTTATGAGTGAAAGATCCACTTCCACAAATCTATCCCTGTTGACAAATTTTTGCACTAATAGCATGGAAAATAGGAAACAAGTAGATGTTATATTTACGGATTTTTCAAAAGCTTTTGACAGAGTAAACCACTCAATTTTAGTTTAAAAACTTAAAATGCTAGGTTTTCATTCTAATTTATTAAAGTGGATTGAATGTTACTTAACAAATAGAGTTCAGTTTGTTAAAATTGATTCAAGCAAGAAAAATATTTAATTTTTCCGGTGTACCTCAAGGTAGCCACCTGGGACCTCTCTTATTTCTTCTTTATATAAATGACTTACCCTCACAAATAACTTCTTCAAAGTGTCTAATGTTTGCCGACGATGTTAAAATATATAAAATGGTAAATTCCTTGTCGGATTGTATCGCCCTACAAAAAGATATTAGTGACTTATCAAATTGGTGTGATATAAACAAATTGCCATTTTATATATCTAAGTGTTCTGTCCTTACGTTCACAATGTGTCATTGTCCTATTATCTTTGATTACACGATCTCAAACACTGCTCTTAAAAGAGTTTTTAATCAAACAGATTTAGGAATAATTTTAGATTCAAAATAAGATTTTAAAATGCATTTTGATTACATTATTTCCAAAGGAAATTCTATGCTTGGGTTCCTTTTTCGAAATTCAAATGATTTTCGCTGCCCATACACATTGAAATCGCTTTTTATTAGTTTTGTTAGACCTATACTCGAATATTGCTGCGTAGTTTGTCCTTCGTAAGTTAAATTGGTCTCTGCCTTTGCCACCTTATGTAAATAGATGCGCTCTTATAAAATTACAACCTCTTTATACAAGAAGGAAATTCTTCTTTATTTCACTTGCAAGGGATGTTGTTACGGGTCATATTGATTGCATCCCCTTACTATCTTTGTTTAATGTTTATGTTCCAGCACGTCCACTTAGACCTAGGCTGCAGTGTTATTTTGCCATACCAAGACATGAAACAAATTATGGTCGTAATGAACCTGTCACAAACGCATGTCCTTATTTTAACCAATATGCGAATGCAATCGACCTTAATTTGAGCAGAAATGCTTTTAAGATTAAGATTTTCGAAGCAATTAAATAATAAAGATTATGTATTACTTAATTTTATATATAATATTACTATAACATTCTAGTCTAAGAAAGTAAAATGTACTTATAGATGAAATAAATAAATAAATAAATATGAAAGTGTTGTAGTGTCAACTTTTTAAATTTTTAAGTACTTCAATCGTTTTGATGACAGTGGGCGCAATGTTAAACCAATTGGAATATGTGTAGACGATTAAATGTCTGATGAGTAACTCTGTCATATCTTCTCACGCAACCTTCAATCGCTGAAGAATTATAAACGGCAACAAACTACCGAAGGTGCAAAGAACCGGGTGAATGTGCATTGGTGGTGCATTGGTGTTGCACATCGCATAACTCCCTTAGCAGCAAAGACATTGTCTTTCCCCTTCAACCAATTTATAACCTTGCTAAGCAAATGGAAGCTAACTCAGCCATTTGACTTAAAGCCATCCAGCAGTGGTCAACTATACAAACAGGCAACTCAACAATTCTAAGAGAGCAGACAAATATTCCTGAAAACACTGATTACACCCTCACCAGGTTAAACATTGATAAGTGTTTCCAGGTCACAGTTCCAGGCAGATTGTCATGGAAATGTAACGAACCTGTGCAAAATTACTCGATCTATTTCGATACCGATGGTTCGAAAGGATGGAGTGGGTGCTGGTGTTTCCCCCTCAGCCCATCTTTGCGTCTTCCTGATTAATGCTGCGTGTTCCGGGAGGGACTCATGGCGATCAAAGAAGCTTTATATTGGCTAAAAGGGAATTTAATATCCTCCAAGTATATTTGGATTTTCTCGGACAGCCAAGGGGAATTCAAATCTTTGGAATCAGTCGCAACAAACTCAAATACAACCCTAGACTGCCGATCGTCCTTCAAATGATGTCAGAGCAGTTAAACATTCACCTATGCTATGTTCTTTGGCAAAGTGACATTCCAGGGAACTAAAAATCTGACGAACTCGGTGGACAAGGACATGACACAGGTGCAACTAGTATCCCTATCGCTACATGCAAAAGCGATGAACTGCTGCGCAGATGGTCTGGGTTCAATTTCCACCCGTAGCAACACCTAAAGGATTTTTTTTTGTCCTCCTCTCGTGATGATCCGAAAAATCATCCGAGTAGTATCTCAAGTTCAACGTTCGGAGTCGGCATAAATTAGGAGGTCCCACCATCGTGCAAGATGATTGGTTGTGAGAAAGCTATGCCCTGGGTACTAACGAGCCTGTTGAGCCAAACATTTTTTTTTGTACACGCAAATGTCAACTACCGTCGCAAGGTAACAGAATATCAAATCTCTGATGGAGTCTTGGCACGACGAACGTGCCAAAGCTGGATTTAAAAAGATCCAAGGACTAATCTCGCTCGGTGGACCATATATTAGTGCCACCGTAGGTTTTATAACTGGACACCGTCTAATAGCAAAGATTATAAAGTCATACAGATGACGCACTGCATACAAGAAAAATAGTTCCCTGGCGGGTCGTAGTGGCAGTCGCAAAAGTAAGGCTACGCTAGGCCTTCATGAAAGCGACTTTTGCAGTAGCTGTATAGACGAAGAGGAAAATGAAAGAATTCTTCATCGTCTTTGTAAATGTCCGGCGCTATCAAAACAAGAGAAAGCTTCATCTTGGAGCTTATGTCTTTCAAAATCTCTACGATTTGCCAAAACAGGAAGTGAGAAGTCTGCTCTGCTTTACAGATTGGTTTTCCTACAGTTAAAAAGGAGAAAACGCAAGATCTGTGTGATATCACAGGTGAAGTGCAATAATACCCGCGGGGATATTTTCGTTTCCAAATGGAAATAAGCCCCACCTCTTGAAATTGGCATTCTATTCAAGTTTGGGGGTATGAAACGTTTGAATGTGAATGTGGAGGCATATTGACCCCCCTGCAACCCCCCTGCTCAGGCTCCTTGCAAAGGAAAAAAGCCCCACAAGGAGGAGGCAAACGCCATGGGGCTTAATTCCGCGGGGTTTCACAAAGGACCAAAGAGGCAGAGTGTGCTGGCGAATCGCTGGCAGTCAGTTTTTTTATGTTCCCAGAAAAAAAACTGCATAGGGCCGACGAAACGTACAGGAAAAGCAAAAATAGACGCCAGAAGTAGACGTTAGAGTTAGGACTGCTTCCGTCCTCGTAGAATATCATTAAGCTCAATACCGTGGTGAGCATTCTGAAGTTTGTTAGTGATCCAGAATCTGTTACGAATGTTTTGATTACACCGCCATGGATCCTTATTTCTTGAAGGTTATTTCTGTCTTTAGGTTATTTCTCATCGATGATTGCTTCTCGTACCTCTTAATAGTCGCCTGCTTTCTGCAAAAAAATCCATTATCACCTGATCACCCGGTCGTTTTTTTTATAGTCTTCGTAGTCTTTTGTTGGAAATGTTGCATATTATATCTCGACGGCTTTAGACTGGGATTCTCTTCATTACTAGAGGTTATGTCACTATCTCTTCGTTCTGGTCTATGCCAGTCATCGGCGCAAGCAGTCTGCATAATCTTGGTGTACGAATAATCCACAAGAAGGCGCTTGTTCTTAGGTTTTGCTATTGTGAAATCGTGCTTTTACCAATCCAGCCAAAGGCAAAAGATAAAAAGATATACAGCGCCAAACACCAGAGTGCGTGAAAAGCTCAATCTCGAGCAGCTATTTCTCCAAACGGAATTTTCCACTAAGCACGCCTGATTAACTTGCGAACCATGGATTGATGCAGTTACATGGGGTAGGTTTAGGCTTAGGTTTTGACATTGTGAAATCGTTCTTTTGCAAATCCAGCCAAAGGCAAAAGATAAAAAGATATACAGCGCCAAACACCAGAGTGCGTGAAAAGCTCAATCTCGAGCAGCTATTTCTCCAAACGGAATTTTCCACTAAGCACGCCTGATTAACTTGCGAACCATGGATTGATGCAGTTACATCGGGTAGGTTTAGACTTAGGTTTTGCCATTGTGAAATCGTGCTTTTAGCAATCCAGCCAAAGGCAAAAGATAAAAAGATATACAGCGCCAAACACCAGAGTGCGTGAAAAGCTCAATCTCGAGCAGCTATTTCTCCAAACGGAATTTTCCACTAAGCACGCCTGATTAACTTGCGAACCATGGATTGATGCAGATTCATGGGGTAGGTTTAGGCTTAGGTTTTGCCATTGTGAAATCGTGCTTTTACCAATCCATCCAAAGGCAAAAGATGAAAAGATATACAGCGCCAAACACCAGAGTGCGTGAAAAGCTCAATCTCGAGCAGCTATTTCTCCAAACGGAATTTTCTACTAAGCACGCCTGATTAACTTGCGAACCATGGATTGATGCAGTTACATCGGGTAGGTTTAGGCTTAGGTTTTGCCATTGTGAAATCGTGCTTTTACCAATCCAGCCAAAGGCAAAAGATAAAAAGATATACAGCGCCAAACACCAGAGTGCGTGAAAAGCTCAATCTCGAGCAGCTATTTCTCCAAACGGAATTTTCCACTCAGCACGCCTGATTAACTTGCGAACCATGGATTGATGCAGTTACATCGGGTAGGTTTAGGCTTAGGTTTTGCCACTGTGAAATCGTGCTTTTGGCAATCTAGCCAAAGGCACCAGAGTGCGTGAAAAGCTCAATCTCGAGCAGCTATTTCTCCAAACGGAATTTTCCACTAAGCACGCCTGATTAACTTGCGAAACATGGATTGATGCAGTTACATCGGGTAGGTTTAGGCTTAGGTTTTGCCATTGTGAAATCGTGCTTTTACCAATCCAGCCAAAGGCAAAAGATAAAAAGATATACAGCGCCAAACACCAGAGTGCGTGAAAAGCTCAATCTCGAGCAGCTATTTCTCCAAACGGAATTTTCCACTCAGCACGCCTGATTAACTTGCGAACCATGGATTGATGCAGTTACATCGGGTAGGTTTAGGCTTAGGTTTTGCCACTGTGAAATCGTGCTTTTGGCAATCTAGCCAAAGGCAAAAGATAAAATAATATACAGCGCCAAACACCAGAGTGCGTGAAAAGCTCAATCTCGAGCAGCTATTTCTCCAAACGGAATTTTCCACTCAGCACGCCTGATTAACTTGCGAACCATGGATTGATGCAGTTACATGGGGTAGGTTTAGGCTTAGGTTTTGCCATTGTGAAATCATGCTTTTGCCAATCTAGCCAAAGGCAAAAGATAAAAAGATATACAGCGCCAAACACCAGAGTGCGTGAAAAGCTCAATCTCGAGCAGCTATTTCTCCAAACGGAATTTTCCACTCAGCACGCCTGATTAACTTGCGAACCATGGATTGATGCAGTTACATGGGGTAGGTTTAGGCTTCGCTTAACCAAGTCCATGATCTTTGTCAATCTGATTTAGTTAAGGTCCCTGATGATTTGCAGATAATAGAAAAGGATCAATATGGAGGGTACAACTGAGCTCTCGCAACGCTTTAAATGGGCTTAACATGTAAAAAGAAAACATATTCCATTTTGGATATTCACCCTTCCGCAACTATTATTTCCAAATGCAAATTGCCAAGCTACACGACTCAAAATCGATCTGTTGTGGGATAGAGGACATGACATACAAAAATTGATCAACTTACACTACAGCCTGACCCCATTAGACCCATCTAATAGGTAAAGGTTGAACCCACCATACCTTTTGTCCCCCATTTAACATTTCTATGCAAATGCCTACCAACTCATGTATCAAACGCACTGCATCAATGCGCTCATTGACGACACACAAAACCAAATTTATTCATCAATCTTACCGGATCTCAAACGCAAATTAAATCGTTTAATATAGGTAGTAGGCATCCGATTAAAAAAGACTAGCAGTGCTACCAAATGGTCACTGCCGCCTAACCCAACCTTTACAGTTAATCTTCTCTAGAATAAAATTAAATACATTAACAAACAGCAACTCCCACACAGATAGAGGTAATCTCCAGATATGTTTTCTCTTCATATGCTGCTGTCCCATATAGATCCATCCAAAGCGTCGATGACAAACCTAGTGAGCTTCACATTATACACCAAGTCACAAAGTCGTCTACTTACAACGCTTTATCGCTTTTCTCTTAGCATTGCTAATAAGGGCGTTGGCGTCGTGAGGGACAAAAAAAAAAAAAAAAAAAAAAAAAAAAAAACGGCTGATTTATCATGAATCATTTGCTCATTAGCAAGTCACCTCAAACGCGCTCGAAATCTATCACTCATTTCGTGTTTCTTGCGTGTCGTTCTTCGTCGCGTCGTCGGTCGGTTCAGTGTGTTTGTTCATGGTGCCAAGTAGCACCAATGAATTTATGCGATCATCATCATCATCATCATCACAGTTAAGTACATACAATGCCGTGTTCTAACAAATATCAAGAAATCATCTGTTCAGTTCTAAGCCTTGATTACATTCCTACTAGACGAGCAACCCATCTGCGAAATCACTTATAACTCTACTAACTGCGACTATGTTCTCCAGGCATATTGCAATATCGAACCCGGACCTTTCTTCGTCACTCCGAGGCGCAGTCGGCCACCGAGCCGCGCCGCCGCCGTGGTTCATTTAACCAAAGCCAATTACTTGCGTTTTAATGCTTCGTGTATCAGTATCCCCATCCATCCCATAACCGAATCGAGTCAGAAGTGTGTGGCTTCGTTTAGCTTATTCACACTTGTATTCAGTATTCCGGTCATGAGAGTCGCCCGTCATATAAAAGTATCAATGGTCTGCCCTGGGCTCTGTGCTCTACCTCTGATTCTCGTCTTCTGCTGCTGCTTATTGGTTTTCGTTTTCGTCGTCGTCAGCCAAAGAATGGAACGCTGACGAGGATCATTAGTGAGAGCAGACTATTTTAAAGCCGCACGACTAGATCGTACTTTCTCTTTCGCTGCATAGGTAAGGGTAAGTGCAAATACCAAGTATGCAAACCATGTCTGAATTCATCAAAATCTAAATCGACATCACACCCTAGGCTATATATCTATGCAGGCACCCCCAAATCTAGATTAGCTGTTTCCTTGAGCAGAGCTTCAGCTGATAATGTGACAATTACATGTGTTATTCGTGGCAGAAGGTAATCAAACAAAAAAAAAAAAAAATACCTAAGCTACGTTAATGAAATAATTAATCACCTTTCACGTTCACATTCTATGCGTTCGGATTCCTCGAGAAATTATTGTTCGCGGGAGTTTAGTGTGCGACTCGGTGTTCGCATTCGGTTCAATGAAAGAAGGACGTGATTTGGTCACATAAGTGCGGACTAAACGTTCTGATTTTTTTTTTTTAATTCTTTTACGTTTAATAATGTATATACGGTTATGGTGAGTTGTCTTGTTGGGTTCATTTAATATTGGAACGTGATTTTGATCCCCTATTTTGATATGGTTAGCCGTCTTAATGCAGTGGGTATGAGAAGCACATCGTTGGTATAAATGATGGGGCAGTTGTCACACAATTTTGGTGTGTTTATGTGTGTGTAGTAATTAAGCTTACAATTTGGCGGGAACAAGCATTTTTTTTTAATTGTTTTTTTTTTAAATTTCGCTCTTATAATGGATGTCTGAAATTATTTGTGTAAAATTGAAACTCAACACCATCCCTGTTTTAAAATTGGCTTTATTTCGTATTATTATCTGTGTATATAGTGCAATGGTTTGGGTGTTGTAGAACGAGGGTTGACTCTGATTGGCTTTAACTTGATAATGCCTTGTGGTTGTAACTATGACTACACATCAAGTGCTTGTTTTATTCTCCAAGTGGTAACCATCGGGTACTGGTCAGATTCAACCGGATTTGACTTGCTAAACGATAACACGAAGAAAAACAGCGACACTATAACAGCCAGATCAGAATGGCATGAAATGAATACCCGGCCTGCTGTCCCAGGCGAACCTGGACAAGCTGCTTCGTTGTATTCGGACAACAGGTTGTCTAGGAATTTCAAGGGTAAGTCAGGCCCCTTGAATAGAGATGGTGGCAGATGAACGGAAAGGCCAACGGCAGCTCTCAATCCCGTAGTGGATACTGATAGCCAAGTGCCCAAGGGGTACCTAATAAATTGTAACTGGGCCTCTAGATTGGGGGTTGTAACTGCCCAACCATGGAAAAAGTTAACGGATACGAAGCAACCAATAGCCTCGGAAAGGACTGATTTTATTGCTGATGACACGGCTAAACGAAAAAAGGACAACGACGTTCGTATCTGCACCTGGAATGTGAGAACATTAAACAGGAGAGGTGCAAGCGAACAACTAGCGGAAGCCCTAAACTGCTATCAAGCAGACATTACTGCCATCAAGGAAAGACGATGGGATGGGTCGGTCAAAAAGAGGATGAAAAACTGTGACATCTACTACGGACCGAGTTATAGTGAAAAGAAACAAATTTGCCAACATAAGCCTTATTTGCACTCATGCCCCACCGGAGGAAAAAGATGATATAGCTTAGGATTGCTTCTATAAGCTCCTTGACAAAACCTATTAGTGACTACCGAAGTACGATGTTTAAATCGTGCTGGGAGATTTTAACGCAAAGGTAGGAAGAGAAGACATCTTTAGCAGTATTGTCGGAAAACATAGCGTACATGACAACACGTCTGGTAACACACTTAGGCTAATTGACTTCGCTACGGAACGAAATGCCACTGTAGCCAGCACACGGTTTCCTCACCTCGATATCCATAAGGGGACATGGCGTTCTCCAGATCAAGAGGCCAGAAAAGAGGCATGCATCCAGTATTTTGGATATCCGAACATTCCGAGAATCTTACATCGACTTGGACCACCACCTTGTAGCAGCCAAGGTAAGAAGGCGGATATCCATCACGCCACAGCAATCCAGAAATACTGTGAAAAAAATTATTTTGTCGAAAGACTACAATCGCAAGAGACCGCCAAGGCCTGCGCGGAACGCGGTTCCCTTAAATTCTCGATAACACAATTCCACCATCATCGAGTTTCCAAGAACAATGACAAAGATGCCAACAGGCCATTAGATCAGCCGCAACTGATGTGCTAGGTTTCTCGCGCCTACCAGCTAGAAACCCCTGGTTTGATGAGGAATGCCGACAGATGCTAGCAGCAAAGAACGAGGGCTACAAGGCTAAGCTGCAGGTGAAAACGAGAGCTGCCATTGAGCTCTATAGGCAGAGAAGAAGGGAAGAACACCGGCTTTTCAGAATGAAGAAAAAAAAAAGCAAGAAAAGCGCGCGATCGAGGATATAGAGAGTTGTCACTCCAGGAACGATGTTAGTTTTACCAAAGTGTAAAACGTCAAAGCCAAGGATACAAGACTCGAACGGAATCCTGTCGAGATGAACAATGAAATATCGTAGTTGAGACACAGTCGATGCTGAAGATATGGAAGAACCACTTATGCAGACTGTTAAACGTCGATGACGAACACCATTCCGCTGTCAGGCAGAACGAAACCTTCAATATTGGCGACGACCGCGAAAACTACCAACCACCCGACCTAAATGAAGTGAGGATAGCAATATCTAATTTCACCAATATCATGGCTGCGACAATGACGGCCATCCCGCAGAGCTGTATAAATCCTACGAAGATGACTTGGTAAGAAAAATCAACCAACTCATATGCCAAATATGAGTCAGTGGATTTGTCGTACCAAGTCATCTTCGCCGGTCTTATAAAGCTTTGGCATCTGGTCACATAAAAGTATGTCTGAAGAATGGAACACACGATCCACACAAAAGGAGACCCTCTGAACATCACCATCTACAGAGGCATAAGTCTCCTCCTACAAGATGATACCTCTGCTGTAGTAGGTGGACGTCTGAAACCGTTTACCAACAACCTGTTCGATCCTTACCAGTGTGGTTTTAGACCAGGAAAGTCCACAACCGATCAAATCTTCACACTTCGGCAGATCCTGAAAAAAAAACCCAAGATGTCCAAATCGATACCCACCACCTATTCACCAATTTCATAGCTGCATACGATAGCATTTATAGAGACGAACTGTACAGAGCCTTGCCTAGTTTTGGTATTCCGCCCAAACTCGTCCGTTTCTGTAGGATGACGATGGAGAATTCTCACTGCTCCATCAGGGTCGGAAACGACCTCACCGACATATATGTTACCAAAAAAAGATTTAGGCAAGGCGATGCGCTATCATGTGACTTCTTCAATCTGATTCTTGAGAAGATTGTGAAAGACTCACGAGCCAACACCAGAGGCACAATTTTCCAAAAATCTGTACAACTACTAGCATACGCCGACGATATTGACATCATTGGTAGGACCCAACGTGATGTCATAGCCACATTTGCTGGTATAGAGAAGGAAGCCGCAAAAATTGGTTTAGCAGTAAATGAGGGGAAGACGAAGTGCATGCTGTCAGCACGAAAGGACACACAACATCGACCAATTGGACAGAACGTCACCATTGATAGATATAACTTTGAGGTAGTACGGGAATTGGTCAATCTCGGCTGCGCTATCAACTCTCGTCAGAAATTAAACGAAGAACCACTCTTGCCAACCGCTGTTTCTTCGGGCTAAGAATGCAATTCAGTAGTAAAGCCCTCACTCGGAGTTTTTTGACCAGTAGCATGTCGCTGTACAGCTCGTTTAGTTCTTGGTTGAATCTTCGTCTCCATAGCCCGTCAACGCAAACGGAACTGAAGACTTTTGAAAGAATTTTCCTCTCAGATCGACCAAGGATGTCTTCGTCCGCTTTTGAGATGGTCCATGCTCTGTATAGTTCGTCTCTATAAATGCTGTCGTATGCGGATTTAAAATCGATGATTAGGTGGTGGGTACCGATTTGGACTTCTTGGGTTATTTCCGGAATCTGCCGAAGTGTGAAAATTTGATCGGTTGTGGACTACAGTCGATTCCGAGCGATATGGGCTAATAATAAAAGACTTTTTTGGTCGGCGATTGAAGAGCATAACTTGGACGATATGTGATCCCAATATGACGGGACAACAAGCCACACAACACAACCAATTATGGTTTTATTGCAAAATAAGTTTAGCGGTCGCGTAATTTTACGTTTTGGCGAGGTCAATATGCCACCAAGATAATGCGAATTGACACCGTTAGAATCTGTGGGGCTACGCAAAATTCGAGCTTACGCGAGTCGATGTTGGACTTTCGGAATATCAGACATCCAAAATACTGAATGTGTGCCTCTTGTCTATTGCAATGTGATCATTTTGGTTGACCGCATTCGTTGATCTGGAGATCCCGAAAGTCTCATACGCTATCGTTAACGATTACCGTTTTAAAAATTACGGAATGAATACTTTTCCACACCATGCTAAGATTAAAACCTCATAAATTATAAAAAGAAGTAGGAAAACTGAAGGCTCACTTACTATACAAAGAAATTGTTTACGACCTCTACTGTGGCGACGTGTATGATATGCTTAAAGACACCTCACCCCTTTTCTGTTCTCTATGATATAAAATTTAGAAAAATCAATTCTTTCAATGCCAACGTTCATAAAGGATTCACCCAGATCCGTTCCCGAATGCGTTACTCGGAATCGGCGTAAACAAATCCCGTCCCAAGTATGTAACTTCTCACACAAGAATGATAGGTAGAAGGCCTTCCGCATAGCCCGCCAGAGCATACCATTTACTAATTAATTTTTTATTTATTATGGCGATTGCGACAATTTGCCTATTCCCGAAATTCTCGAACCTCAGATTTATTGAAGATCACAATAACAATAAAAATCATTTCAGTGTGTAATATCCGCATACAGTCCTTTGGGAGATCGTCTACTCGATGGTAGTAAAATTCTTGGTACTCGACCGACGCGACGCAACTCTGCCTACCAGCATAGCTAACGTGTGCACTGTGCACACGCTTATTGTACAAGGGAATATGAGGTTAATCAACAATCCATTCCCATCACCCATTTTCAATCAGAAAGCCGAAGCGCGCCAGTTGAATTAAGTATTCAACTCCTCAAGGACTTCATTAATATTTATTTTTATTTTTTTTTTTTTTGCTCGTCTTTAGCTTTCTTCGCATGGAGTGAACCCTTAACGAAAATTATGTATCTCTGTACGGCAGCGGTTTCATGCAAAAGGATCTATCTCATCAAACATAACCCCTGGGTTAATCAAGACCGCAACACAGAAAATATGAAACGAATACAAAACCTCATTATACTGTGGTGGTGGTGGTGGTGGTGGTTAGCTGTGGTGGTAGTGTTGGTAGGGGTTAGTTGGATGAATCGCTTCTATCGCTTCCCACTTTCATCAATATTTAAGAATAACAAAAGTCGAATAATAAAATTATGCGCAATTGTTATTCATGAAAGAAGGAATTAAATGTTTTCTCCTTTTTTATCCGTACGTCTTCGTCGTCGTCGTCGTCGTCGTCGGTCGGTCGTTGGGATACAATAGAATCTTATACGGCGCTCCAGGATGGCAAATGGCAAAACAAGAAGATTGCGACGGCAGCAGTGAAGACTATGGATGAGGATGCGAATGAGATAATACCTGCTCATGAGATATGATATTTAGTTGTTCTTGATTGCAATTAAATATGAAATATAGATACATGTATCCACATATCATTGACATCATTCCTGCCGAATGACAATTGACAATTGTTACGAATATTGGAAAAGGCCTTAATCAACATTTATTCAAAGCTGTGAGTAGGCAGTTCATCCTCATCCGATGAGCGCGTTTTGTCTGGATAGATTAATAACAGAGGATGTGCGCTAGGATATCATTTCCTGTGGGGGATGCAACGAATGAAACATCAAGTGTCTCGGTCTTGAGATGTGAATGAAATTAGTCGCCGTGGACAGGGATGAACGCTAAACCATTGATTAGTTTGGATGACGGTTCTTGAAAAACTCATTTAAGTGCAGCTACAGGGTCTCTCTATTACTTAAAGGGGGTTTCCGTTAACTGCTGAATAAGGGTATGACCAATATGATGGTGGTGCTATTGTTGTTCGTCAATGGCACTACGGCATCTATGAGAGTTTCATATACCGAAAATGCAGGGTAATTAGCATTTTCAATTAACATTTTTGAGCGAACCACATGTGACATGGTCATTAGGGATGTAAAATCACGGATTTGGAAAATCCATACAACAGGGAAAATTAAATACAGGATGTGAGCCTTCAATAACCATTCGAATGCTGGACTGAAATAATTGCCAGCATTTTTTCATGACTCGCCAAAGTGTAGGATTATGAAGTGGAGGCATGTCAATACTAGCATGGTACTGTGTTAATGTTCAAACGGTCTTCAGGAATAAAAATGTTGCATGTTTGGGACAATTTCAGACCACTATTTTTTAATTGCTTCTGTAATTTCAACTTGCTTCTGTTGTTTTAATTTGCTTCTGTGAATTGCAGGCTGGGTTACACCACTTGCAGTTCATTAAAAAAGAGACATAGAGCCCATTGGACGAATACAAAGGAATATTTTTGACGATGGCAGGGCTAGAGGAACACACAGTTTATCAAGCTTCGCTTTATCCAAAATGAACTGAATCTGCGTTCAAAACATATCTCCACAATGAAGTAAATTAGCGAACTACTTTTCCTATGGTCCCTGCAACATATGATTTATAGCCTACCAGGATAATGAATCTCGCAAGTATTTGAATAAAATTCATAGGTCCCACAGATTCATTAAAGCTTCCTAGGTAGTTCAGACCACCTCAGGCTTTTTTGTGATAAGAAAGAGATTTATACGCCAAGGGAATCGCAAAGTATTTACGTTTTCAAAAATGTTGCCACCACTTAATGGAGATCTACATTGCCTTGACAGCAAGCAAAAGAACCTTCAGATTAGAGGCGACTAGGAAGACCGAAAACCCGGTCTTCCGTTTAAATTAAATCTAAAGGAAAAAAATAGCCACGTCCACTTATTTCTAAGCTTTTTTTTTATAATTTACACGTACTCAAGGGGTTATGAATACCCTTTTATATGTTACCATAGTACGAGCGTTAGAGAAGGGGAAGAAAGAGAGGATAGGAAAGATTTTGGATGTAGTGGGGACTTAAACTCCATGGGTGGTGTCCGAACTAGCTTCGGGGAGTCACTTTTTCTTGTGTTCGTTAAATTTGAAGAAATTCAAGATGGTGTGCATACTTTTAGGTATTACACCGACCTTTAATTTCTTTTAAATAAAAGTGAAATGGATTTTGGTTGGGATTGAACGCGCAACCTTCCACTCAACAGACGAACACATTACCACTACACCGCGGCCACCCACAAATTTCTGAGCTGCCATTAAGCTTTATAGCCACAGAAAAAGGGAAGACCAGAAAAAAGAGCAAGAAAAGCGCTAGATCGAGGATAAAGAGAGATGCCACTCCAGAAATGATGTTCGCAAGTTTTACCAAAGTGTGAAACGAAAAAGCCAAGGATACAAGGCTCGAATAAATTACTGTCGACATGAACAAGGAAATATCGTTGATGAGACACAGTCGATGCTGTGTTAATATAAGAAACACATCTGCAGACTGTTAAACGGCGATTACGATGTTGGCGACGACAGCGAAAACTGCAAACCACCCGACCTTTGTGAAGTGAGGATAGCAATATCTAAACTCAAGCTTAACAAGGCTGAAGGAGATGACTTGTTAAGTAACATCAAAGATTATAAAGCCATACAGGTGACGCACTGCATACAAGAAAAATCGTTCTATAGCGGGTCGTCGTAGTGGCACAGCCCGGCATATAATTTCGATTTGGTTTTTCATGTTTGCACGTGCACACCCCCCGCCCGTACCGTAAAGCTGGTGAGCAAAAGTTTCTGCTTATTGTTCTCGATGCGTCATCTGTATGGCTTTATAATCTTTGGCAACATCCACCAATTCATAAGCCAAATCTGATCGGAAAAACTATGCCTGAAAAACGGAACCTCAGCATCGTTTGCCCGATCCACAGAAAAGTAGACCCTCTCCCTAAAATCGACTACATGATCCCATCTGCCGTAATATATGAACGCCTGAAACCGTTTACCAACAAACTGATTGGCCCCTATCAGTGTGGTTTCAGGAAAGTCCACAACTGATTAAATCTTCACCCATCGGCAGATCCTGTAAAAAAAAAACCGCAAAAAGTCTAAATCGCACACGACAGCACTTATAGAGACGAACTATACAGAGCCATGTCTAGTTTTGGTATACCGCCCAAACTCGTCCGTTTGTGTAGTATGACGATGCTCCATCAGGGTCGAATCGACCACACCGACATATATGTTACCAAAAAAGGATTTAGGCAAGGTGATGCGCTATCATGTGACTTCTTCAATCTGATTCTTGAGAGGATTGTGCAAGACTCATGAGCCAACACCAGAGGCACAATTTTCCACAAATCGGTACAACTACTAGCGGACGCCAACGATATTGACATCATTGGTAGGACCCAGCGTGATTTCATAGCCACGTTTTCTATAAAAGAAAGCGGGGGAAATGGTTTTGCCAGTAAATGAGAGTAAGACCAAGTATATGCTGTCAAAACGAAAGGACACTCAACATTGACGAATTGGACAGTCCGTCACCATTGACAGATATCCTATAACTGAGGTAGCACGGGACTTTGTCTACTTCGGCTCCGCTACAACATCATGTAAGAAATTAACAAAGAATTACTCTTGTGAAGCGCCGTTTTTTTAGGACTACGAAGGCAATTCAGTAGTAAAGCCCTCACCCGAACTACTAAGGAAATCCTATATAAGACCCTGATCATCACAGTCCTGCTCTACGGCGCTGGAGCATGGACCGTCTCAAAAACGGATGACAAAATCTTTGGTCGATTGGAGAGGAAAATTCTTTGGGAAATCTTCGGTTTGAGTTGACGGGATATATGGAGACGAAGATTCAACCAAGAGCTATACGAGCTGTACAGCGACATACTCCTGGTGAAGAGAACTCCATAATGGACTTTTAAGATGGTTAGCACATGTAGAACGTATAGACATCAAGACATCTTGAAAATCAAACGTTGAACGCAATTGAGGAAGACCTCGACTTAGCTGACCTGCAGAAGTAGAAGCCGACTTCAACCAACTTGGAGTGCGCAACAGGGGGCAGTTAACTTAGTTGCTGATTGAGGCCCAGTGGTTTGAAAACTTCTGGTATGTTTTTTTGTGTTTTTTTTTACCTCCACCAACTTGGAGTGCGCAACAGGAGGCAGTCAACTTAGGACCGGGCTAATTAGAGCAGCATGTTGATTGAGGCCCAGTGGTTTGAAAACTTCTGGTATGTTTTTTTGTGTTTTTTTTACCTCCACCAACTTGGAGTGCGCAACAGGAGGCAGTCAACTTAGGACCGGGCTAATTAGAGCAGCATGTTGATTTAGGCCCAGCGGTTTGAAGCCTGCTAGTATGTTTTTTTTTAATGTTTTTATTTTATTTACTTAGCCACTGCACCAATGCCGGGGTTACATTCTCCAACCGTATTTTCAGCCGGCCCAATTTAGCTAATAGGCCTAATTACCAAACCATCTTCCGTTTGGCAGGAAGCCTGTCATTTTCTGCAGCTTCGTAAATATTGCTACCAAATTTATTTCGGCTCGGGTAGACAGCCGTCGTAAATATTTAATAGTGTGTCCGACTGGCAATAGTTATTGCACGAAATCGTCGTTTAACTGTCTACAGAAGTGGCTCTTTCATCATTGGCACCGACTCAACTGCGATTTCTTCACATTTATGGCAAATCTATTGCAGAATACCCGTTCCATTATACTTTTTATTGAATAAAATCCAATTAATCATTCCCAAGCAATGTTCTTCACTAATTAACTTCAATCAGATTTATCTCTTAAAATCTTTACACATGATCCATTTTTGGCGACGAAAATTCTCTCTTTCTCCGCATCGTATCTATCGCCACAATTAAGTACTTAATACCTTCTGAGAACGGCACGAATCCCGACACATTGGGTTTCATTCACCTATTAATCTGCAGAATAAAAAAAAAAACAAGAGCCTTTCGGGCCAAAACACACTTACTGATGGGCTTCCAATAAACACGTTTTTTTTAGCTGGCAATAAACGTCTTTGGACTCAAACGAATAGAGAGAGTAAAAATCACGATAAACCACGAAATGAGTTTCATAATTACACGTTACCAATCGCGACAGCGACCAAGTCGAATGACCGTATCTTTACTCTTAAGAATAAACCGAGCGGTGGTAGATACTATTACGTAATTGTAAATGAGTTGCGCCACCTAACTTTTGTTTATCCACTTGCTTTCTCATTTGTAAAGCGAATTTTATACGAAAATTAATTATAGCCATTCGATTGCCAGTCCATTGATTCATTTCTGGATGTGACGTCTGTTTTTACCGATTTTATTGCTGTTAAGCTCTTAAATAAAATATTCATGAACAAAGTTCATACATATTCAAATCTACCTACGATCTTTCTGTTTCTTTTTTTTTTTATTAATTTTTTGTGTTAATTATATATAAAACACCTATAATCTGTTTTTGTTTTTTTTTTTTTTAACAAAATTTATGATAAAAAAAATCAAAATATTACCATTTTTGAAGGCTTGGTCACGAGTAATGGATATTTTTGAATAAATACCTACAGTGAGGCAAAAAAAAACAAAAATGTCATCGCAAGCTATAAGAGACACGGGAACATAAATTTAACGGAATACGTAAGAATTATTTAATATCTTTGTTTAAGTCTTGGGATTGCTTTAATTTTCAATAAAGAAAAAAAAAAAAAAAAACTGCGAAATCAATATGAAGGCTTGAATATTGTTGGAGATATTTAGTGTTGTGGATCGTTCGCCTTTACTTACACCCACGTCTTTGGAGTGGTGTCATCTATTTCACTATAAATTGTTAATTCATTTTGTGACCCTTTTTTGTGCACTGCTGCCTTCCTTATCTCGATGTCTTTTCAGTGAATATATGTTATGATAACACTTCTGCGTTGCATGCCGATATCTCGGATTCGCTGTTGTGAGATCGAAGGTAGGCATATGCATGGGCAAGGGAAAGCCATTGTGGGCAGAGAACTCGAGGAAGGTTTTCTTTTTGTCTAGAATCCAGGACAAGTGATGTGGGACTTTTTTTATGTGTGGCATGTGCGCATAATTATAGATATTTCCAGTGTGTTATTATTCCGTTGCACTTAGCATAATTTATGTTGTTCATAATGAATGTGACTCGGTTCTGTTTTGTGATTACAGACATCTTGTGACCCCCCCCTTAAAAAAGAGTTAAGTGATCCGAAGTCTAATTAGCACATTCAGTGCTTGGTATCGTGCATCTATTACGAGGCAATATCACGACGCTGTCAGGCGTTTGGAGAAGCAGATTGAATGCGAGTGTGTTTTGTAAACAATTGCGTGGTTAAGTAATTATTATTCGAGTCGTTGCCTTTAATGAAATTTCGTGGGGCATATAAAATATTTTAATGACAGCAGTTTATTGTTAGAAATTAGCTGACCCATTAATGTGTGAATACGCCTTGCATACGACGAAGCAAAAATTCATACGCGTAGTTGGACAATTTGACTTGCTGAGCAATCGCTTCTTCTTTCAATGCGGGAAGGCTACATTCAGGATCTGTGAGTACAGTTACCTGGGTAGGATTTCAACACCCTTGCCGTAGTCTATTATGTTCCCCTTAAAATATACCCAGCAGTCTGGCAGGCTTGATCATCAAAACCAATATGCTAACGGTAAGACTAAAGGGTCTTGGCTGGACTGCCTGTCATTTATGTATTTTATGCCAAATCACCCTCGACGGACTAAACCTTCAACAACACGTGCAAATGATAAATTTTTGTTTTATCAAAATGGTTGTTCAATTCGCGCATTTCACAATCGCCATAATCATCCTACCGAGAGGACATAGCGGGTGGATAATTTGAGTAAACGATGAACCAACCGTACGCTTGTCAAAAACATCGGCGCTGTCATAGCGAGTGTGAGGGAGAATCCGAGGAGGTCGATTTCGCGTCGTTTGCAACGGTAAACCGGCCAATTTCACGGCCGTCATAATCTTTATAACGAGAGGACCATTCTCAGTGTGGTGAATAAATTTGAGCCAAAACCCGTAGTTCGACGAAACGCAAGATCTGCAGAAAACATCGCCGCTGTCCGTGACAGTGTGCAGGGGCATCCGAGAAAGTCGATTCCTCGTTGCTCCCAGCAACTTGGCATTTCGCAGACCATTACATAGCGAATTCTGTGTCCTGACATGATCCTACACCCTTAGAAAAATTCAACTAATCTGGGACTTGAAGGTAAAAGACTAAAAACAATGACATGTGTTCGCTGAATGGGATCTGGAGCATTTGGAAAGTGACCCCAATTTTTATCGAAAAATCATCTTCAGCGATGAGGATTAATGGGTACGACAACGAACAAAATTGTCGAATTCGGTACGATACCAATCCACATGAGACCCCGAGAGTCCAATGAATCCCGAAAAAAGTTACTGTTTGGTATGGATTTTCATCATCGGTCCATATTTCTTTGGTAGCCCCGTTGGCCAGGGCCATCAACATCAACTGAGATCGCTATATGTCGATAATTTACAACTTCTTTTGGTCTGACTTCGGCTGGCGGCATCTCTGTCGAAATCTGATTTAAAACGACGCGACGTAGACCTTGCCATCACCGTCAACGGCGAGCCCTAAAGGTCGATGATTAGCAACTTCTTTAGGCCTGACTTCGGCTGGCGGCATCTCTGTCGAAATTTCATTTAGAACTACGTTGACCTGGCCATCGCCGTCAACGGCGAGCCCTAAAGGTCGATGATTAGCAACTTCTTTTGGCCTGAATTCGGCTGGCGGCACTTCTGTTAAAATTTCTTTGACAACGACGTTGGACCTGGCCATTACCGTCAATGTTGATCGCTATAGTTCGATGATTACCAACATATTTTGGGCTGAATTGGATGATATGGACTGCTTTTGGCCTGAATTGGGCTGGCAACGTCATCGGTCCATATTTCATTCAGAACTACGTTGGGCAGGTCATTCAGCGGCTCAGTGCTATAGGTCAATGTATTCCAACTTCTTTTGGCCTTAATTGGATGATGTGGACACCAGTGACATTTTTTTTTAACAGAACGCGCTACGTATCACAAATCGCACGCCACATCGGAAATTTTGCAACAACGAGGAGGTGATGTGAACTGGCCACCGAGATCATGCGATTTGACCCCGTTTTTGTGGGGTTTTCTGATGTCGTAGGTCTATGCGAATAACCTCGAAACTACAGCGCCCTCAAAGCCATCAATTTAAGCATGAATTATGCGCCAGAGTAATGGGAATTGGTATTTTTGGATGCGCGCCACCCAGAAAAGCGGTGGTTGATATAGCAAAGACGTTATATTCCATACATAACGGCATCGATAAGCCTTTCAAAGGAATACAAAATTTCGATAATATCTCACACACATGTTGATTTATTCGAATTTAACGAAAGACGCTTTGTAAAACCTCCATAGACGGTTGAGTAGTTAACGGACATTTCGTGTTTGCTTGTGGACTTGCAACCCGTCCATGCATAAACGCTTGAGTAGCTCAGTACCCACTAAGGGCCGATAAGTTAAATTAAGTAAACCAGTTATTGATAAGTTAGATTTAAGCATTTTTGTCTAGTAGTAAGTTAATATTTTAAGCAAATAAAAAAAATGAGTTTGAAAAAAAAAAAAAAACGCTTGACTAGCTTACGAAAATTTCGAGTTTACTTGTGGATTTACAACCCAAGCGAGTTAAAATTTCACTATAGAAATTTTTGGTGTCAGCATATGAACATGCCTAAAACCACACTAATAAGGGATGATCCGATTACTGCCCAACGATGTCAGGGACCGACATATTGATAAAGACGGGGCCTTAAAGACTACGATGTTGGGTTAGTGGGTGTGACAATATATTTTTTTTTTATAATTTACACGTACTCAAGGGGTTATGAATACCCTTTATATGTTACCATAGTACGAGCGTTAGAGAAGGGGAAGAAAGAGAGGATAGGAAAGATTTTGGATGTAGTGGAGACTTAAACTCCATGGGTGGTGTCCGAACTAGCTTCGGGGAGTCACTTTTTCTTAAGACTAATTTAGACTTCTTTGCATTACATGTACCAGTGCACACCCGAGATGGTAGATCTATTTTCAAGTCGGCATCTTTTTATTCACATCACAGGGATAGCATCTATCGCTTACGGAATATCGCAAAATTCAAATGTGTAGTTGATATATAGTCATTCATACCGATCCAGACGACTGAAGAAAACCTCACTGTCAGTAGGTATAACTTCAACCCCAGAGTCGTTAACCCTACAAATGAGATCGTCCTGTTATCAACACCGTTAAACACCTATTCCGCTAAGGTTTGACGGAACCAATTTGGTCCACACTCCTTACTGTGAATTCCAAACGTATCCTACACCAGAACCCAATTCTACTCATCCTTCTCGCCGATGAAATACGAAAAGTCCCTCATCGAATATTTCACCATTATTAAGCCGAGGTGTACCATAAGCAGAGACCCTCAGAGACATACAAGATCCATTCGTACAAAATAAACGCCAGACTCATGTAGGCTTTTGTCAAAGTGAGCTTCCCGAACAAACCACACATTCACCATCTAGCTACAGTGGTTGACCCACTATAGGACTTCAGTTGATGAACAACTCAAATGCTCCACACAACTTGATTCATATGCAACAACAACAAAAAAAAAACTTAATACCCTCTCCTGAGAAACCCATTTCTAACCAAAAAATAAACAACATGTGTACCTACGTGTTGTATGATAACTCCTTTTCAAGTCGACAAATTAAAAACAGAATTCTGGAGCATGTATCCACACGAACAAAACTGACGCGACGCTCGATACGATACGAAATGGAAATGCTGCGCACACTTACTGGAGTGAAGGCGCGCGCGTTAATCGCACAGGAATACTAATTTAAATAAGAAATTAATTTGTTGGAAATCCGTCCGGTACGATCTTTGGCTCAAGATAGAAGCCACGAGCAAGCAACAACAAAAAAAAAATGCGGGGAACAAAATTAAAGCCAGTCCAAGAGAAGAAACACTTAAAACATAATATCAGAGGAGATGAAGATCGCTCGCATTACACGACTGATCTGCGCTCATCTCTATATTAATTATTTTTTTACGTGTGCTTTATTTCGTTGTTGGCTGGAGATAGCGCAGGCAAAGAGCAAACCACTTCGATGGGATGTTATGGTGGTGTGGCTCGCGAGGTAAGGACGAACCTTTATTCCTTGCGGGCTCGCTTTGAGTGTATATCTTGTTTTTACGGTCATTTTATGATCGCTCGAAAGATTAGCATAAAAATGATATTTACAACAAAATTGTATCACTGCGGATAGGTGCACGCTGACGGTGTAGAGCGGTACACGGGCGCAGCAACTAAAACTACACACTTTATCGGTGCTGTGCAACACCATATGATAACCACGACAACGACAACGACAACGACAACGACAACGACAACGGCAACGACAACGACAACGGCAACGACGACGACGAACGACCTCCGTGGCAAGAGCAACGGCTACAGCAGCAGCAAAGGCTGATGACGATTGTAGCCAAGGTGTGGCGGCAATTAGCCAATTTGAATTTTGATATTTGTTGCACTGGGAGGAGGTGTCATTGACATCGCCATTTGTCGCGTGATTATTATTGCACACACGCACCTGGTACCTTTCATGCCACACAAGGCCATGGCACCGCGAAGAAGAAGCACACCCAGCTACATAATGAATCGAATTGATAATGTTAAGCCTGCTCTAGGTACATGGAGCGAAGAAGGGAATGTAAATACGTCATTAATCAGGAATACTTTTGTATACAAAATGAATGGATGATTTGAGTTATGGGACATTTATGGCTAGCGTTAAATAGTGGGCCTTATTGAACTCTTGGAGTTTTTAAAATCTTGAGAAACAGACATCAGTCAAAAAGTGACAGAACGTCACATCACACAATGAAAACTACAGCTACCGTTGTCGATCTGTAGATCCGTGTTGTTGCATTATGTATAGAAACTGTCAGACTTGATGTACCTGATCGGTTAAACGTTGGATGGCTTATCCTGTGGCCCAAAAACGAATTGAAATTCACACAAAAAACACTGAGCCACTAAAACACAAAGGGCTACTTGCAACAACTCATTTTTTCAACTAGATTTACCTCTAGCTAGCATAGCCACACAGGAGGACCTGGAAGGTTCGTGATGCCGCTTATTTGCAAAAAAAAATTATATAGGTTGTTATTTTTTTAGAGGTATAGAACTTTTTCATGTCAATAATTTGACTCTATTGGAAGGATAATTGTATGCCATCAATGTTAAAATATGACTTCGGGCATGTATCCGCCGCGGCTGGTTCGAATAAAGCAAGGTCTAGAGGTCCAATTTTCAACCACTTTTTCGAGCATTTGGAATCGTATGTAGGCAATAACGCCACGAATGTTGGCTTCCAATTCCTTTAACATTTCTGGTTTGTTGGCGTAGACGAGCGACTTCACATATCCCCAAAGGAAATTATCCAATGGTGTCAAATCACACAAACTTGGTGGCCAATTGACATGTCCATTCCGCGAAATTATGCGCTCATCAAATGTTTCCATCAATAACTCGATTGTGACTTGCGCTATGTGGCATGAAGCGCCGTCTTGTTGGATCCATATTTCATCCACATTCAAGCCATCCAATTCGGGAACAAAATAGTCGGTTATCATGGCTCTATATCGGTCTCCATTAACGGTAGCTCATTCTCCAGCATCATTTCGGAAGAAGTATGGCCCAATGACTCTACCCGCAGATAAAGCACACCACAGAGTCTGTTTTTGTGGATGTAATGGCGTCTCAAGGCTCCCATGTAGATTCTCTTCGCTCCAAATGCGGTAAATTTGTTGTTGACGTAGCCATTCAACCAAAAATGAGCCTCATCACTGAACAAAGTTTTGCGATGAAAATCAGCATCGAAATCAATCTCATTTTCGGCCCATACACCAAAATCACAACGCATTGCATGGTCTCGCGGGTTTAATTCTTCCACAAGCTGGATCTTGTAAGGTCGTAAGCCAAGATCTTTTTTGGCAAAATCTTCCATAAAGTTGATGGACAAAGCTCCAATAGCTGTGCACGGTGGCGATTCGATTCATTCGGGTCCTCTTCACCACTTTGCGCTACAGCGGCAATTGTTTCGTCGGTGCGCACAGTTCGACGTGTTGGACGATTATAAAATGGACGGAGCTTGCGGTAAACTTCGCGAACTTAACCATTATTTTCGTAATAAATTTGCACGATTTGCAAGCGTTGTTCATTTGTCAACCTGTTCATGATGAAATGGCGAACCAAACTGAATATAACTGTGATTAGAGTTGCCCGATTTGACCACAAAATGTTAGTTTAATCTCTATTCGAAAAACCAACCTCTAAGAAAACACCCGTTACGACGTTAATTAAAATAAAAAAAATTCTGTGAAGGCGGAAACATATCTCCGCTTGAAAATCAAACCGATATAAGTCAAATTTTGCCGATTTTGAACAAATGGCTACTTGCAACAACTCGTTTCTTCAACTAGATTTACCTCTAGCTACCATAGGACGGCAGACTTCTTTTGGCTACCACGATTGCAAAAATGTAAACGAGCTTAGAAAAAAATAAATTCCGGTGGTAATCTCAAAAGTCGTATACATTTCTTTTAATCTTAACAGCGTGATGCCGCTTATCTGCAACAAACAGTGTAAGAATTCCAAAAAGAAATAAACGATAATGGTTCGGAAATATATTCAGAACTCTTTCTCAAAAGGATCAAATCGAATTTATGAGAATTTATTAACAAATAACTAGCAAGAACCTTACCTGCACTAAAAAAATCTGTGAAAGCTATCACATATCGTCGCTGGAAAATCAAACTGACATAAGTAAAAATTTTACGAATTTGAGTTTAGTAAAAAAAAATACAAATATTTTATCAAAGCGTCATAACGATAGCTTTTAAACTGCCACGTGAGGGCGTAGGTGTCGTTGCGCATTTAAGCAAGCATTCTAAAAAACTTACAACAGCTTTTTGAAAATTTATGAATGTTGATGGCAGTTTGCTTTTCAAGTGACGATCTAAACTATTTTGAATATTAAATTATTTTATTTTAGAGAGCGTCTGCCATGTGGACCAAATCTTTGCAATGCCTTCCTAGGTAATTCACAAAATTTTTAAAGGAAAACAATTTTACCCAAGTGAAATCGCTATAATTAAGCTGTTTCATATATACAGTGACGTTAAACATGACTTACTTTGTGAATGTCCTTCCAAAATCTCCGTACAACATGAGGACCTACCAGCTTCGCATATTTCCATCGTTGAAATCCAATATCATCGAATCAAACTTTCGTCTATGAGTTGCTGAACACAACCCCACACCCGAAGCGACACTTCCTATTGTGAGCAAAACATTGGCTTTACATTTCGATTTTTTGCATTTTACTTAACACATGCAATTTTCAATTGATTTTGCATTTCAAAGATACTTTTAACGGAAACTGCACTTGCCCGCACTCCCTCTAAAAAAACGCCACACACGACCACAAATTTATTCTTCTCCAAAAGCATTACTTTTTAACTGAATTTCCCCGGATAGGAATGAAATAAAATCGACTTTTCAAAAAAGGATCACCTGCAATGGATATTTAATTAAAAAAAAATTATGCGAGCACTTGCACAAACTTTCGTTAAACGCAATGAGCCGATCAGAAAATTGAAATTTGATTTATTTTTCGCGATCAATGCAACACATCGCAATTAATCATGATTTCCCGACGGAAAATGGAAGAAATGTTCTCAAGAAAAGACTTGCACTACAATGTGGACATTTGCACTTTGGCAAACGCCATAACCCAAACAGAAAACGCAAAAGACCACCAAAAACAAACGAAGCATTTCCATCAATTGGAATTTCCCGGTTAAAACGAAATCAAATATGATATTCACAAGGAAACATCGAAATGAAAACTTAATTTAATATTTCGTGGACCTCCGTGGACTTTGCACTCGGACGAACGCCATTAGCCGACAAGAAAACTGAAAACGCAAATAAACACCAAATTTTCGATTCAATGAAGAGTAACACAAAATATTTCTAGTAATTCGAATTTTCTGGTTTAATCGATGAAATATGATATTTACCACAAATAATTGAAACGAAAACTCAATTTAATAATTTTCGCGAGTAGGCGGACATTTGCAATTGCAAAACCATTGGCAAAACTGAAAACTTGAAATGAAAATATCCTTACCGACTTCCATTATTTTTCACTAAAAAATGGATTAATACAATGCCGACAGCTTAAATTCACAACTTTTGATGCATTTTATAGCAAAGATGTCCAGAAGTATTGAAAATTAGAATTTTAATTTGCTCGCGCACTCAATTCACCTGCAGAAAAATTTCTTCAAGCCAATATGACATTTGACATACGCAGAGGTGGGCATGAGGTGTTTGCATGGAGTTTTGTTTATTGAAACCTGAAAATTAGTGCCAATGAAAAGAATTAGCGTCAAGTGATATATTTTATGATAGATATATTGAAAACTATATATATTCATAGCAAAAATGTCATTGCATACAGTTAACTGAGAAGAATTAAATATGCTTAGTGATTTGATTTGTTCTGCTTTTAATTGTGATTCTGAAAATAATAAAGAATCCTTTACCAATTAGTTATTTTGCACGTAGGTCCATATGAAAATTACTTTAGTGTAAAAAAGTGCCAATGAAATGAACTAACGATATATAAACAGTTGGCATATATTTTATATTTTATGCTTAGTATATTTAAAGCTCTAGAAATTATATTCGTATCACTTGAATCGGCAGCTAGTTGATGCGCTTAGAAGATAAAGGGCCTTAGCGAATTTTTCTTTAATTTACCATTGTAAAATCATGTGTTTTCAAAAAAAAAAAGAAACAATCAGTAACATTATAAAATACTTGAGCTTAATTTTTATTTATTTACTTTAAAATATCTTTTTACATTTTTCATGGTATTTATCAAGACAGTCATGGGTAAACAACTTTAAACTCTGATTACTCAAATATTTGAAATTGTCACTAGAACATCTTCTAAGCGCTACAAATATATGCAGAAAGAATGCTCATCGAGTTTACTGCGAGTAATTTAATATATTTGATGAGTTCGATTTTAATTGTCACACTGAAAATAAAATAGGATCCTCTACCAATTTGATATTTTGCACGTAAATCCATGTCAAAATTACTGCGCAAGGTGACGACGATGCAATCGGCAACATGTATTCTGAATCAATCCGCCCCATTGTTGTGCTACAATAGATTGTCTTAGAAAAAATTAAATCAAGGATGTCCTACATTCAGTTTCAGTTGACGCAAAATTTACCAGATATCTGTTATTGATGGAAATGGATCGATATTTGTATACCTCATGTTATTGCAACGTGAGCTTATTTTTACTCATATGACGAAGGTTAACAAAAAAACATACACACACACTCAAGAAGCAACTCAGTCAAAGGATGCGAACTGATAAAAATCCACAACACAAGTGCGTTCAACTTAATAGTAGCAGTGGCTCCGTAGACTGCAGCTGCATTTACAACATCGGAGAACAAGTCTAGACCATTAACAGTAAAAATAATGTCACACCCAAAACATACCTACAAGAGATATAAAATAAACAAACACATGAAATTAAGACACAAAGAGTATGGAAAATTCAGAAGGGCACTGTATTGACATGATTATGGAAACTTTTGACGATTCTAATTTGAGGAAACATCGGAAAAGTATTTGCCTCGCAAAAGGCCTTTAAAAGAACCGCCCCCGTATTGTTGGAAAATGACACTTCAGTTTGATGACGGAAAATGTAAATCAACAGGCAAATATGGAGTAAGCGATGATATGCTTCCCATTATTGTTTACATCTGTCAATTTTTCCGCGTGAATTTTGAAACTTCAACTTAAAATTAAGTGCGAATTGTTTCGAGTTTACAGGTAAGTAATATAATATTTGGATATATTTAGAAAATTTTTTGAAAAAAAGTATTTTTTTTGAAGAATAAAGGAGAAGCATGTTTTGGTGAATAGATATCTATTATCCAACCTTTTATATACAAATAGCTGGCAATGGAAAAAAAATCGAATCCAAAGTCGCAAATTTGGACATCATAAGCGTCAATACAAATATTTAGCGATATATTAACAAGTGAAATATTTTATGCTGTAAAAAATATATTTGTGCCAGTTGAAATAAATCGACAGCTATTTATATTCAGAGAGAAGATGTTTTTAATTGTGACACTGCCAATAAGAAAGGATCCATTACCTATGCGATATTTTGTAGGTAAATTTATGTGGAAGTGTGATTCTGGTGACGACGCTGCAATCCGCAGCACTTATTTTAAATTAAATTGCCTAGTTATTGTGCCTTTTATTAAACGCGTGTTATTGCCATGTGAGCTTTTTTTTGCACATAAAAGGCAGTACAAAAATTGCAACCCCCAATGACAATGAACTGATCAAAATCCACAACAAATGCATTCAGCTTTTACCTATACAACTTCTGTTAGCAGCCTGCTACTGCATTTAAGACTCCCAAGAACAACTCTAAGCAATTAGCAGTTAAAATAACGTCGCACCCAAAGCACGCAAGGAAAATATAAAATCAATCATACAAGGATTATGAACAATTCGGAAGCTTACTGTATCGAAATGAAAATGTAAATTTTTGCCGACTCTAATTTGAGGAAACGTATGACAAAACTCCACTCAAGGTTGAAATTTAATAGTCAGAAGCAATCGGAAGCTAATGTCAAAATTCTACGTTAAGTTTTCTTCGTTAAGTTTTCTTCGTTACTGTCAATTACTGAAGTTGCCCATTATAGACTTTTGTGAATGGAAGCAATTGTCAGAGTCGAAGTTGTTTTGCCGCCATTTGTGTAGATAAATGCTTGGTATGTAATTGAAATTAAAGACAATTGTGTTATCTCAAATGATAATTATAGTAAGTATACGTACTTACCTTACAAAAAATAAGAACAAAATTTAGTTATGAACTTTCAAATTAAAATGTACACAGCTGTTGAAGTAAAATGCCAAATTTTTGTATGGAAGAACAAAACAAAGAGAAAGAGCGAATGAATTCGCTTTTCGCGAGTTAGCAAAAGTGAACGAAAACTGAACGAATGGAAGTGAAAAGCTATTATGGTCGTAGAATACAGGGTGTCCGCCGGGAAGGTATACTACTATGTTTTGCTGCCATTTCGGTAAACATTAGTCTTGACAGTCCATATTTGGCAGTCGTGAAGTAGACACGTTGCAAATTTATTACGGCAAAATAATCGATCAAAATCAATCGATTACTGTGACGATGAGAAAGTTACGTGAACTTTTTGGGAGACACAACGTGCCAACAAAACGCACTATTTATCGTGTAGTGAATGATTTCGAAAAAAGAGGGTCTGCAGGTGATAGGCCAAAGCATGGACCACAACGTACTGCAAGATCGGCTGAAAACATTACTGCTGCTCAATGAAGTGTTCAAAACAATCCATCAACCTCAATTCGACGCCATGCTCAGGAGGTTGGTCTTCAATGAACAACTTTGGCCACAATTCAGCACAAGGATTTGCATTTGTTTCCATTTAAGATTCAGTTACTACAAGAGCTTCTTCCACAAGACCATTTACACCGCCGTACATATGACAACCCCGATTTACATAAAAAAAATCGTAAGGAGTGACAAGGCATATTTTCATTTGAATGGATATGTGAATAAACAGAAAAGTCGGTTCTGGGCAATGGATAACCCACAGTCACCATTGCATCTAATAAAAGTTACCGTCTGGTGGGCAATTTGGTCAGGAGGAATCATTACCCCTACTTCGTTGAAAATGAAAACGGCGTAACGGTTACTGTGAATGGGGAGCGATATCGTGATATGATGGAAATATTTTTAATGCCACAACTGCATGCTTTGGGCTTGATTAACATGTGGTGTCAAAAAGACGGTGCCACATCGCATACAGCCAGGGCAACAATGGAATTACTGCGAGACCTCTTTTCACAACAAGTTATTTCAAGAAATGGTGATGTTGATTGGCAACCACGGTCACCTGATTTGACTGCTCCAGGCTTATTTTTGTGAGGATATTTGTAAAGCAAGGTTTATGCAAACAAACCAGAAACGCTTGAGCAACTCAAAGAAAATATGCGTGATGAAATCAATGAAATACCGCGTGAAATGTGTGAGAATGTAATGAAAAATGTGCTCAAAAGGGCACGCATTTGTGAGTGACAGTGGCGGATATATACCTAATATTGTATTCCATACATAATTGCCGACATTAAATAGCACATTTATCAATATAAAATCCATTCTCTTTCATTTAATCAAAAATTATAAACAAACAAAGTAAAGGGTGATCGATTTCGAGGTTCCCTACTTTTTTAAAGAAAAAAACACAGTAAATTCAAATTTAATGGAGAATGTTTATTATCATTTGAAAGAACATTCTTTGGCATTTATTTTTTGAAGATTATGTCTATCAAATGTTGGCCGTTGCAACGTCGCAGATGGTCCATCCGTTGAGTCCAATTTTCGATCACTCGTTCGAGCATTTCGACTGGTAACTGGCGAATGACAGGCGTGATGTTTTCCTCCAAGGCCTGAATCGAAGCGGGTTTGTCGGCATAAGCTTTTGACTTTACATATCCCCACAGGAAAAGTCTAACGGTGTGATATCACACGATCTTGGTGGCCAATCGACCGGCCAAAACGTGAAATTATGTGCTCACCGAAATGTTCTCTCAATAAGTCCATTGATTGATGCGATGTGCATGAAACACATTCCTCACAGAACGTGAATTTTCATAATAAAGTTGAACAATTTGTAAACGTTGTTCACTCGTAAGTCTTTCCATTATGAAATGCCAAACAATACTAAACAAAAATAACATGACAGCATGACACGACTCACACGTTATCTGTCAAAAAAGGCTAATGAAAAAAGTATCTCTACTTGGATCACCCGTAAGTATACCTTCCCGCTGACACCCTGTGTTTTTATTGTTTTGTGTTTGCACGTGTATAATAATTACACGGTACGCACCCAGAAACTCTCCTTCGCTATCGTCAACGATTATCATTTTGTAAGTTCCTGAATGAGTAAAACTTTAGACCCAAAACGATTCTCAAGCTGTTTTGAGTTGAACTATAATTTTATAAGAACATTTGAAAGATGTGAACAATAATGGAAAGCATATCGATAACATCCCGGAAAAATTTACCAAGCGACAATTTGCCAGGAAATTACTATTTAACTTGCCCTTATAATTTGTGCAAGCGCTACGTTTTGGTCTTGCTTTGAGGTTTCTACCATTAATACACAAAACTATAGAAAAATAAAATTAACAGTACACTACCAAATACACCAACATTTACCAACATAGGAAGTTTCTTTTTTGTCTCCTGTAAAATTAAAAAAAATGTCGCTTAATATATGTTTCCGGGTAGATATCGATATCATCGTTTACACTAGAACTGTCTGTTTATTTACATTTTTCAAGCCATCAAACTGAAGTGTCATCCATTTTCCAACATTTTGGACTGTTCGTTCAAGTAGAGGCCCTTGAATGGGATAGTGTTGCAGTCACAGGTAAATTTGTTTCTTTTGTTTCATCGAATTCTAATCGGAAAAACTTTTCATTTTCATCTTTCCACAGTGAACTTGCGGATTTCTGATACTCCTTGTGGGTGTTTGCTTTTATATTTTCCTGTATATTTTGTGTGCGACTTTATTTTAACTGTTAATTGTCTAGACTTGTTCTCGGATGTTTAAAATGCAGCTGCAGGCTATCAACTGCAACCAGTATGTTGCATAGGTAAATGTTGACTGCATTTTGTATTGTGGATTTTTATGATCAGTTCGTGGCTATCCTCTGGAAGTGGGGTGTGTTTCTGTTGTTCGCATTCTGCATTTAAATTCCCGTGGCAATGGTGCGCGGCAAACATAAAGTGGATAAATAATAGATAAATGTCAAATTTTACGCAAAATGAATTGAATGGTGGATATGCCAGTTTTTAATTTTTTCCAAGACCACTTCCAGCACAACAATTGGACAATTTGATTTAGAATACACTTTGTGTGTGGAGAATGACGATGGAGAATTCTTGCTGCTCCTTCAGAGTTGGATGCGACCTCACCAACACATTCGATAGCAAAAAATGGATTTAGGCAAGTCGATGCGCTGTCATGTGACTTCTTCAATCTGATTCTTGAGAGAATTGTGGAAAAATCCCGAACCAACACCAGAGGCACAATATTCCATAAATCGATGCAACGACATCATAGTCACATCATCGTGATGTCATAGCCACGTTTGCTGGTACACAGAAGGTTGCTTCAGAAATGGGTTTAGATTTAGATGATAGTAAGACAAAGTATATGCCTTCAGCTAAGAACTTTTCGAACTGTACAGCGACATCTCCCTAGTCAAAAAATTCGGCATTGGACGTTTAAGGTGGATGGGCAGTGTGGAACAAATGCACACCAATACTCCGGCTCGCAGATTCCTCAATTCGCAGCCAGACATCAGATGCATTAAAGGAAAACCACGCTTCAAGTGGAGCGCAGAAGCAGAAACCTACCTTTAGACTTTTTGGGGACTGATAAATGAACCCGGAAATTCTGCGATTTATTTTGTCGCGAAAAAATGTACAGTCGCAGCTGCTATCCTTAAGTCAGGAGCTCTTAGCATAATATGCTTCTATACTACTTTTTCGGAAGATCTACCAAAACATTTGTTTAGGCGTATATATTGCTGAACATAAAATTTGCTTTGCATCCACTCTATTTCCCTACTCCCTCTTTTTCCCTTAACAGAACCCGATATACAAGACCCAAAATCAGCAATCGCCCCTTCCGCATTTCAACTCAAAGTGACTTTCACGTGATGATCCGCATAAAATCGAACGCTTTGGTTCTCTTTTTATTTAGACTTTTCTTTTAAACACATTGCGTCCCGAAACCGCAAACCCCGTACAAATCCTGACACACCCGAGTAACCAGCAACCTTATCCAGCTCGTATCTCCGCTGCTGCTCGTATCCCCGCAAAACTAACAAGCTCTGCTTGTATCCTCCCAATATCTTAATAAAATTCTTAAATTGATATACCATTTCATTATCTATATAGCCTGTGGATTTGCCTTCAAGAGTTATTAAACAGGTTGAACTTCTCAACACAAGTACGAAAAAAGCTTTATAGAAATTGAAACTGGAAATGTGGAATTTATAGAAGAAATTGTTCGTTGAGCCGGTGTTTGGTCATTGTTTCACGAACCAACCGAACCAATCCGAATAGTCGACTCGACGTTATGGCAAGGACAAAAATCTCGTTACATGCGAAACATTTTTCCGAACGGAACACGCTTTCAAATTGTGGATGTGGCTAACAACTTTAAATAGACGAAATATAGATATTGTGGATGTCTAAAAATTTTATATTGACATTTTTCCAAAACTTATAACCGTTTGGCCAAAAACAAAGTTTTACTTAAAAGTGAGCGTGGCAGTGAATGGATTTTTAAATTATTAACAGAGAGTACAAATCAAATTTCAACACTCTAGCTCAACTTTTAAGGCCCAAAAATCGGTGACATACAGAAGGAAAGTTGGACTAATTGACATGATTAAATCAATTAGCAAGCAGTTTTGAGTCGTCCTTTAAATTATTTCCCGATTTTGCAATAGGAATAGAATGGAAATGGAATAGGGTATAAAAATAACACCAAAAGCAATGCTTTCATTTTGTCCTTGTAATTTATATTTTGTGTGTGCTCGTGTATAGGTAAAAATTAAACGTTACGAACCCAGAAATTCTCCTTCACTATTATCAAGGATTATCGTTTTCTTAATTTCAGAACGTAGGTATAACCAAAAATTTGAAACAATTCGCACTAATTTTGAGTTGAATTTTGACAATTTGATCGGAAAATTTGACAGATGTGAATAGTGGAAAATTGTCATCGTTTACATAATATCAGCCTGTCTATTTAAATTTTGTTAAGCCATCAAAGTGTCATTTTCCAGCACAAGGGGCTGTTCATTTAGAGGCCTTTGACTATGTTAATACGTTTCCATTGTTTCTTAAAATTAGCATCGGCAATACTTTGCATTTTCATCTCAATACAGTGAACTTCCGAATTTTTCTTACTCTTTATGTGTAAATTTCTTGTGTTCCTTCTTTTATCCCCTGTATGTTTTCGGTGCGACATTATTTTTACTGTTAATTGTCTAGACATGTTCTCGGATGTTTTAAACGCAGCTGCAGGTTACAAAGAAACTGCTACTGGTGTTGGTACGTTGTATAGGTAAAAGTTGAATGTATTTTGTTGTGGATTTGATCAGTTCGTGGTTATCCTTTGACAGTGGGGTGTGTTTGATATTTTTAATCAACCTTTTGTGTGTAAATATAAGCTCACAGGCTGGCAATAGCACTCGGTAAACAAAAAGTGGATCAATTTCTATCAATAAAAGAAACTTGTACTACCTTTACGCGAACTAAACTGAACGTGTATGTCCTGGATTTGATTTTTTCTACGACCTATTCTAGCACAAAAATTGGCCAACTTGATTTCGAATATTACGCTGTTGATTGCATTTCTTTATTCACTTATCGTCAACACAGTAATTTTCACATGCAACATATGTAATTGGTAAAGGATTCTTTCTTATTGTCAGTGTCACAATTGAAAGCAAAACAAAATAAATCACCAAAGATATTTCATTCCCCACGATGACGAAATGACATTTTTGCTATGAATATATATGGCTGCCGCATTTATTTAATTGCAGTAATATTATATAGTTTTCAATATATCTATCATAAAATATATCACTTGACGCTAATTCTTTTCATTGGCACTTATTTTCAGGTTTCAATAAACAAAACTCCATGCAAACACCTCATGCCCACCTCTGCGTATGTCAAATGTCATATTGGCTTGAAGAAATTCTTCTGCAGGTGAATTGAGTGAGTGCGCGAGCAAATTAAAATTCTAATTTTCAATACTTCTGGACATCTTTGCTATAAAATGCATCAAAAGTTGTGAATTTAAGCTGTCGGCATTGTATTAATCCATTTTTTAGTGAAAAATAATGGAAGTCGGTAAGGATATTTTCATTTCAAGTTTTCAGTTTTGCCAATGGTTTTGCAATTGCAAATGTCCGCCTACTCTCGAAAATTATTAAATTGAGTTTTCGTTTCAATTATTTGTGGTAAATATCATATTTCATTGCTGATTAAACCAGAAAATTCGAATTACTAGAAATATTTTGTGTTACTCTTCATTGAATCGAAAATTTGGTGTTTATTTGCGCTTTCAGTTTTCTTGTCGGCTAATGGCGTTCGTCCGAGTGCAAAGTCCACGGAGGTCAACGAAATATTAAATTAAGTTTTCATTTCGATGTTTCCTTGTGAATATCATATTTGATTTCGTTTTAACCGGGAAATTCCAATTGATGGAAATGTTTCGTTTGTTTTTGGTGGTCTTTTGCGTTTTCTGTTTGGTTTATGGCGTCTGCCAAAGTGCAAATGTCCACATTGCATTGCAAGTCTTTTCTTGAGAACATTTCTTCCATTTTCCGTCGGGAAATCATGATTAATTGGGATGTGTTGCATTGATCGCGAAAAATAAATCAAATTTCAATTTTCTGATCGGCTCATTGCGTTTAACGAAAGTTTGTGCAAGTGCTCGCATAATTTTTTTTTAATTAAATATCCATTGCAGGTGATCCTTTTTTGAAAAGTCGATTTTATTTAATTTCTATCCGGGGAAATTTAGTTAAAATGTAATGCTTTCGGGTAAAAAATACAACTGTAGTCGTGTGTGGCGTTTTTGAGACGGAAGTGCGTTCGGGTATCTTGAAAATGCAAAATCAATTGAAAATGTCATGTGTTAAGTAAAATGCAAAAAAGTCGATATGTAAAGCCAATATTTTGCTCAGCATCGGTAGTGTCGCTTCATGTGTGGGATTGTGTTCAACAACTAAAGCATGGAAGTAATTATTTCAATCAGCGATGGAAATATGCAAAGCTGGTAGGTCAACATGTCGGACGGAGATATTGGGAGGACATTCACAAAGTAAGTCATGTTCAACGTCACTCTATGTAAGAAACTGCTTAAGAGCGATGCAACTTCGGTTAAAATAATTTCCTTTTAAATATTTGGGAACTACCTACAGAGGTAACGTTCAAACCTTCAAAAACGAAGATTTAGTCCAAATGGCAGACACTCTTGAAATAAAATAACTAAATATTCAGAATAATGTATATCGATACCTTCCCGGAAATATGTACAAAGCGACAATTCAGGAAATTACTTTTTGACTTGCCCTTCTAATTTATGCAAGAGCCACGTTTTGGTCTTGGTTTGAGGTTTCTACCGTTAATACAAAATGAACTATAGAAAACTAAAAATTAACAGTACACTGCAAAATACACAAATAGTTGTCAACATAGGAAAATGTCGCTTAATACATTTTCCCGGAAAGGTATCGATATGACGGCATTCTCGATTTTTTTTTATTCTTGCTATTGGTTGAAAAATTTCATAAATTCGATTTAACCTTCACCTTAACGATATACACCCAGGTGTAGATCCCAGTTTTTACCTTTAAATATTTCAGTTATTTTTTTAACAATTCTGAAATCGTTTTATCTAAGTGGCTAAATTGATCTGCACTCTTGGAAAGAGATAATCTGCCCTAGCGAGGTATCCATCGTAGCGGACAATTTTCCGCAACGCATACTTCATCGGAGGTTCAAATTCCATTCGAAGTCTTCGGAGAAAAAATCACTTCACTACAATTCGTAAATAAGTTCCATGAAGAATTTGTGTCGGTAGAAATCGGTAAAAGAGTGTAACTTAGCTGTCAAAAAATTGCAAGAAAATGCACCTGAACGCACTTCAACACAATTCGCCAGCATGCGTTACAAAATGTCGAAGAGCTATTCCGAAGAGCTTTTCGGAAGAATACCCCGAAGCTAAAATCCTCAGAACCGTAAAAAAATTGGAGAATATTCCGCTCCGACGCTGGGGATGAATATGAACATTTGTTGATACTTTAGTTTGCAGAAATTTCGATTTTTTTAGTACATTTTCGACACATTGACTGTATATGTTGAATTTACTACACGAGTATCTAGCATTCGTCTTCAAAGATTAATAAATGAAGGGTTAATATTGACAAAATGCACGGTCAAGTAGTGAATTGTTTCTGTAGTAAATACTGTTAAATGTTACAAAACAATGCCCAAGTGAACCGCGCGGGACAAACGGCTAATCCGCGACGGTCGTCGACAATGCTCCGGAGCTCCTCCGCCTTAGCACGGCGGTATCGGATCGCGATAGGATTGATGATGCAAAACAGCGCACTGAATTCTGGTGGCTATATGAGGAAGGTGATTGTGCACTTCCTCAGGACTTTACGGACTTTTAGTCTAACTTTATGTTTAAGATTTTAAAATTAGGAACAAGGTCTGGGGCGGGGCTTGTGCACCATATTGGCGTACAATATGGTTGAATGCATGCTGCCGTCTGACCGAAAGACGCAATCAGGATGGTGACCTCTCGGGGCATATGCAACGAGGGCTCGCTACCCCGACTATAAATAAGTTAGGTTTAAGTAGTCTTATGTTAGGCTTAAGTAGTTTAAGTTGTCTTAAGTTAGTTATAATCTAGATTAAGCTTTTTTATTAAAAAAAAGGCAATATTCAGAGTTTTTTTTATTTTTTCTTTGCAAATTAAAATTAAATGTGCCAATTAAATATAAAACCGACAAATTTAAGCCCAAAGGCAAAATAACACAGCTAAATATAAGCTTACAGCGCCCACTAAGGGCCGATAAGTTAGATTAAGTAAACCAGTTATTGATAAGTTAGATTTAAGCATTTTTGTCTAGTAGTAAGTTAATATTTTAAGTAAATAACAAATGAATTTGAAAGTAATGCCCAAGTGAAGGGGATAAGCGACTTTTTCTATAAATTTGCCTGCACATTCTGAAAACATAGCACATCTTGTCTTTTCAATAAAAAAAATATAACTAACATTTTAAGTCACTTTAGTCTTTTTACTGCAAAATATCTTTATTATTTTTATTGTTTTTATCAAAACAGCACGATTTTTGCGCCAAAATTTGATAACGGTTTTCAGCACAGGGGTCAAAAACAATAATTCTTTTACTATGCGAGGAGGGGGGGGGGTCTATCTTGCCCCGTTTACGAGGTAGAGGCAATTTTAGAAAAAAAAATACTAAAAATGAAAAAATAAATATTAAAAAATAACGGTAATACTTACAATTAAGTAGTATATCCATTGTTAAAGCCAATACTTTTTTCTATTAGCTTTTTTTTTAAATCAAAAAATAAAACTATACAAAAACAGGTTTTAAACTCAAAATTTAGGAAACATTTTTTTAAAAAAATAAGTTGTAAGTGTAATCTTTCAAAACTGTAAATTATATTTAATTTTTTATATCTAAAGTCCGTTGCTCTAATAAATTCTTAATCAAAAACTGAAAACTAGATGGGTGTCATCTTTTGGGGTTGGTTTTGCTGTAAGCGTGTTGGTATGAGTTCCATTGAAGAAGCTGAGTAGATTCTTAATGGTTTTCTGTATTGCGTTTCTGATATCTGGTTCATCGAAGATTTTGAATCTGAATACTGGAGCGTTTTGAGCTGATTTAGCTGCAAGGTCGGCATATTCATTACCCTGGATACAAGCATGACCTGGGGTACACATTAGCTTCAACTTGTTTTGTGATTTTATCAGGCTGTTTCGGATTTCGAAGATTCATCGAAGATTTTGAATCTGAATACTGGAGCGTTTTGAGCTGATTTAGCTGCAAGGTCGGCATATTCATTACCCTGGATACAAGCATGACCTGGGGTACACATTAGCTTCAACTTGTTTTGTGATTTTATCAGGCTGTTTCGGATTTCGAAGATTCATCGAAGATTTTGAATCTGAATACTGGAGCGTTTTGAGCTGATTTAGCTGCAAGGTCGGCATATTCATTACCCTGGATACAAGCATGACCTGGGGTACACATTAGCTTCAACTTGTTTTGTGATTTTATCAGGCTGTTTCGGATTTCGAAGATTCATCGAAGATTTTGAATCTGAATACTGGAGCGTTTTGAGCTGATTTAGCTGCAAGGTCGGCATATTCATTACCCTGGATACAAGCATGACCTGGGGTACACATTAGCTTCAACTTGTTTTGTGATTTTATCAGGCTGTTTCGGATTTCGAAGATTCATCGAAGATTTTGAATCTGAATACTGGAGCGTTTTGAGCTGATTTAGCTGCAAGGTCGGCATATTCATTACCCTGGATACAAGCATGACCTGGGGTACACATTAGCTTCAACTTGTTTTGTGATTTTATCAGGCTGTTTCGGATTTCGAAGATTCATCGAAGATTTTGAATCTGAATACTGGAGCGTTTTGAGCTGATTTAGCTGCAAGGTCGGCATATTCATTACCCTGGATACAAGCATGACCTGGGGTACACATTAGCTTCAACTTGTTTTGTGATTTTATCAGGCTGTTTCGGATTTCGAAGATTCATCGAAGATTTTGAATCTGAATACTGGAGCGTTTTGAGCTGATTTAGCTGCAAGGTCGGCATATTCATTACCCTGGATACAAGCATGACCTGGGGTACACATTAGCTTCAACTTGTTTTGTGATTTTATCAGGCTGTTTCGGATTTCGAAGATTCATCGAAGATTTTGAATCTGAATACTGGAGCGTTTTGAGCTGATTTAGCTGCAAGGTCGGCATTTCATTACCCTGGATACAAGCATGACCTGGGGTACACATTAGCTTCAACTTGTTTTGTGATTTTATCAGGCCGTTTCGGATTTCGAAGATTCATCGAAGATTTTGAATCTGAATACTGGAGCGTTTTGAGCTGATTTAGCTGCAAGGTCGGCATATTCATTACCCTGGATACCAGCATGACCTGGGGTACACATTAGCTTCAACTTGTTTTGTGATTTTATCAGGCTGTTTCGGATTTCGGTAACAAGGTCGGTGTTGTTGTTCGCATTGTTAACAGCTTTGAGAACAGAACAACTGTCGGAACATATAATATGTTTTCCTCGACGTTTCGCGGCTTCTTTTATAGCTTGTAAAATTGCGAATGCTTCGGCTGTGAAGATAGATGCGAATTCCGGTGGAATTCTAACGCACAATATGGTGCCATCTTCAAGAGTGACATCAAATGACGTATTTTCGGGTGGATTAGATTCGTCGCTGAATATTAGCTCCATCCATCCGATTTAAGGTCGGAAGAGATACTGGCGAACAGTGTACGGTAGGTTGCATTGTTGGTGTTGGCTTTTTTGTAATCTGCTAGTGACATTATAGTTGATTCGGGTTAAGGGGGGATAAGTCGTTGAAAAACTGTGTGGTCGTTTGTTTGGTAGATCCATCTGGGTGGTTTTTGTAGAGGATGTTGCTTATTGTAGATGGCATTCGTTTTTTTTATTTTGTGGGTTTATGTTTGTAAGATGTCCTTATCAATTACCGAATTATTGGAAAAAGCCAGCTTCGCGATAAGCTGCGACGTGATTGTGTCTCTTCTTTCTTCGACCTTTGGAAGTCCTGCTTCTGCCAAAATCCTATTTAAGGGGGTTATAGGAAAGGCATTTATGCTTCTTAAAGCTGCTTGGTGATAGGTTGGCTTGATGATCACGTCTTCGGCATAAATGAAGTAATTGACATTTATTTATTGACAATTTAGCTCCAGAGAGTCTTGTCCAATCTAGGATATCGTTTATAGCGATTTTAAAGAGATTTTGGCAAATATTTAAATCGCTGATCTTGGCAAGTATGTAGATATTGTCAGCACAGAGACAATAAGCTAAAAGCTTGTATTTCATAAGAATTATTCATATATAAGAGGACCACCTACGAAAGCGATCCTTGCGGGATACCGTTATAGAAAGGATGTTGTTTTGAATAGCGGTTGTATATTTTTGTGTAAAACTTTCTATTGGTTAAGAAAGCTCTAATATAACCATATATTTTTGTACCAACTCCCCATTCTTAAAGTTTTTCTCAATAACTAGAAGACATAAAACTTTTCGGTTTTTTGTGTTCGTTTCAGTATTGATATAAGCATTGACCACAAAGAGCCAATTAAGCACTTAATTTCACAATTGAAAAAAAAAAGTTTGGTCGTAATTTTGAGTTTGCATGCGAATTTTTCAAAAACTATTGACATAAATAATAAAATTTGAATTGAGGATTAAAGAAGAACTGGTTTCTGGCTTTCGGAAACGGGATAAAACTTCATTGGAAGTGTTGCGTTGTTTTGTAATATTTTTCCCCCATTTTAAGTCGTTTTTTTTTTCTGAAATAGCCCCTACCTCCTAAACGGGGCGGGATAGAACCCCCCATTGTAAAAAATGCTTGTTTTTGACCCCTTTACTAAAAAGCGTAATGAATTTCTGGCGCCAAACTTATCGTTCTCTCTCCCCGCTTAGCCCCTTCATCTTCTAAGCGCGTTACGTATCTTTTTCGTATTTTTATTTCATGAGTTCGAATTTACTAACACATGAAAGGAAATAGGTACTCAAAATCTAATATGTTCCCAACAAAAATAATATTTTGTATGACAATCTTGACATTTTGCTTGCTTAAAACTGTGAACTTGGCAAACTGTTTTCTTTTTTTTTCAGTGTATCCAAACTTTCCTAGAGGGGCGCTGCTTTTTCTCCTTAGAGTAGCACAAAAACCATCGCGTTGGGCGACCAGTTCCATCCCATGGTTGGGTGTTGTAGAACGAGGGTAGACTCTGATTGCCTTTAACTTGGCAATGCCCAGTGTTGTAACTCTGACTACACATCAAGTGCTTATTTTTTACCTCTAAATGGAAACCATCGGGTACTGGTCTCATCCAACCGGATTTGACATGATAAGCGCGAGTGTTGATAAAACGACGAAAAACAGCGACACTATAAACAGTCGGGTCAGAACGGCACGGAATGAATACATACCCGACCTGCTGTCCCAGTCAAACCTAGACAAGCTGCTTCGACATATTCGGACAGCAGGTTGTCTAGGAATTTAAATAGTTAGTCAGGCCCCTTGAAGATGGTGACGGATGAACCGAAAGGCCAACGGCGGCGCTCAGTCCCGTAGTGGATACTGATGGCCCCGTATCCTAGGGGTATCTAATAAATTAAAACTGGCTGGGTTAACTACACATCCATGGAAAAATCTAACGGTTACGAAGCAACCAATATCCTCGGAAAGGACTGATTTTATTGTTGACGGCACGGCTAAACGAAAAAAGGACAACGACGTTCGTATAAGCAGGTTAGAACGCAGATATCCACCACGCCACAAAAATCCAGAAATGCTGTTAAAAAACTTAATGTTGGAAGACTGCAATCGCAAGAGACTGCCAAGACCTTCGCGCAACGCGTATAAACCTCTAAACCTCTCGATTAACACCATACCACCAGCATCGAATGTCCAAGAACTATGGCAACGATGCCAAGAAGAACGAGGCCTACAAGACTAAGCTGCAGGTGAAGACGAGAGCTTCCGTTGAGCTCTTCAGGCAGAGAAGGGAAGAACACCGGATTTTCAGAAAAAATAAAACAAAGAGCAAGAAAAGCCCGCGATCATGGATATAGAGAGGTGCCACTCCAGGAACGATGCTCGCAAGTTTTACCAAAGTTTAAAACGTCAAAGCCAATGATACAAGGCTCGAACAGAATCCTGTCGAGATGTACAAGGAAATATCGTAGTTGAGAAACAGTCGATGCTGAGGATATGGAAGAACCACTTCTGCAGACTGTTAAACGTCGATGACGAACAACATTCCGCTGTCAGGCAGAACGAACCATGCAATATTGGACACGACAGCGAAAGCTGCCAACCACAAGCTTAATAAGGCTGCCGCAAATGACGGTCTTCCAGCCGAGCTTTATAAAGCCATCGAAGATGACTTGGCAAGTAACATCCAACAAGTCACAAGCCCGAAGAAAGTATGCCTCAGTGAAGTGAGGATGAAAATACAAATTTTAGCGAAAAAGGCCCGTTAGTACCCAGGGCCGAGCTTTCTCACAACCGTTCATGTGTGCGTGTGTACTTCTAGCACGATGGTGGGACCTCCTGTTTCATGCGAACTCCAAATAACTGATAATACTCGAATGATTTGACAGATCAGCACGAGCGGCAAAGAGCTGAGCGGCAAAAAAAAATTTAACATCAAATTTGCAATTTGCCGCTCTGTCGCTTGCCGCTCAATGAGTGACCTAAGTCTAAGGAGTTTTTATTTATCGACAAAGTGAAGGTTAATCCTTTTTAAAAACAATTTCCGTACCATTTTTGTTTTTTGCATTTGGAAAGTGTACACTGTTCGTAGATTTTTATTTTTAACTAAGCGGCATGCAAACCTTGCATCTTCATACAGGCCCGCCTGTGCGGTCTACATTTTCAGTTGCAATCTCAAAGAAGACGTAGTTCTCTTACATACATTTTGCCTGTCATTGTAATCGTGATAATATCTTCATTTGACATCATTCAAACGACATATTTAATCGCGGTTTACGTTCTTGGTGTTTGTTGACAAACATTTTCGTTTATACCGCAGTCCGGTGTTGTTGAGTTTTGTCCTTAAAATCGGGTTTAGTATTGAAATCCAACGACGAATTCGTCTACTCGTTCCAGATTTTCTTCCAAAGAACTAGACTGGAAATTGATAAGCAAAACCAACGAGTCAATTCCTTTTTTTTCAAAATGGCTTGAGGTGGAACATTCTTCAATCATGCTGCCAGATTAAGCTCAACATGCCGTTGAATAACAAACAGATGAAGAACTGATTTTGCTTACACGTCTAACAGACCATCTAACACTGGATCATCAAACGGTGCTAGCTCCCTCTCAGCGTAATCACATTTCTCGCATACTAACTTACTTACTTAAGTGGGGCTACAGTCCGGAATGAACCTGGGCCTCAACCAACATGCCTCTCCAATCAACCCGGCCCTTAGCTAACTGCGTCCAGTTGCGCACTCCAAGTTGGTTTAGGTCCGTTTCTACTTGTGCGCGCCACTTAAGGCGAGGTCTTCCTCTACTGCGTCTGACGTCTGGCTGGGAATCGAAGACTCTGCGAGCCGGAGTATTGGTGTTCATTCGTTCTACATGTCCTAGATCTTAAACGTCCAATGCGGTGTTTTTTGACCAGGGGCATGTCGCTGTACAGCTCGTATAGTTCTTGGTTGAATCTTCGTCTCCATAGCCCGTCAACGCGTTTCTCGCATACAGAACGAATAATTTTTCGTAGATCCGGTATCCTACTTATCCCATAAGTTCGGCTGATACTACGCATCTTCAATGGGTCATTTAAGCCTAAAAACCGTATTTGATGACAACGCGCGCATACAGTCTGAAGAACCACATAGACCTATCCACACCTAACGTTAAGATAACGAAAATATAAATAAATTTGCATTGAAAATTGAAATATGTTCACCCATAAACAATGAAGTCTACAGAAGACAAAGGAGTTGGTTACCTTCCCTGCACTTCATTCTAAACCCCTTCTCGCAAATACAATTCAGATCTCATTTTGGTTTCGTTTCCTTAATTCCACTTTTTTTTTTTTTTTATTTGCATCATTTTTTTTTGTTGTGTCCTTTTCGGCTCTTATTGATCACCCTCCTCTTATGTGGTCATTTGACGTTGGTCGATTTTTTTTTTTGTATATTTTTGTTGTTGTTTGTCTGTTGTGCTTACTTTGTCGTTTGTCGTCGTTTATACGCGGAGTTTAAAGAAAAAAAAATGAATATTACCAGCAAAGGTGACGGTCATTATCTTCCAATTGTTGGATTGGGCTCAAAACTCGCATAGAAACACATGAAAGATATAAACATATATAAAGCGATTTGTATCCTTTAGAAGGATGTTTTAATGCGGCAAGTGAAGGTTTTTAAAAATAAGGAAGAACAATTGAATCCGATTGTTGCAGTCTTTTGCTTTGGTTTTATTCAAAAAATAAGAGAAATTCTAACCCTGGCTCGGCTCACGCCGAAGTAACACTTCCATGTTAAAGCCTTGATTCAATCAGAATGAGATGAGAAACAAAACGAGTCGAGTTGAGACTATTTTAACTGTCGTGTACTGATTTTATGCCAGCTAATATACTACCATTGTACAAAAAGTCATTGGAGAAAATAATTGAAGCCCAAATCCAGGACTACATGGAACAAAATAATAACATTAAGGAACAAAAATCAGGATTCAGATATTCGTGTGGGACAGTTTTAAGCTGGATGATTGAAAAACTGAAGCAAGAAATTGATAAAAAAATGAGAGTAACGATAGCCGTTTTTCGAGATGGTAGATCGGCAAATTCTATTGAAAAAACTGTGGAATGGAATTCCAAATAATGAGTTAAAATGGTTTAAACCAAACAAACAACAACGAAGTATCAGACGCAATGGAAATAAATATAGGAGTACCTCAAGGCTCTATATTGGGGGTATTACTATTTCTTCTTCTATCTATATAAATAAAAATCAAATGTCGTTCGTAGGTAACCCCATCAGCTGCAGTGATTGCACTAATTTTTTTTTAAAATGTTCATCATAACCCAACTTAGGCTTTTACGGATAAAAAACTTCACCACACCCAATTTTGTGTCCAGTTTTTTGATTTATCTAAAATCGGAAAACGGCTGAACGGATTTTTAATTTTTTTTTGTAATTATTTATCATAACCCAACTTTTGATTTTACGAAAAGAAACATTTACCACACCCACTCTTACGCCCAAGTTTTTTTTTATTTATCTAAAATCGGAGAACGGGTGGAAGGACATTCAAACTGATAATCGTTGCATTGTTCCGTATTCGCCACTACCCACGAATATTGTATTCCGTGATATCCACCAAATTCTTCTGCAAGTAGGTGACCAAAGGAAGTCGCATGGCAGTGATTTGAGTTAGTGCGGAGAATTTCGACGATGAAGTAACTCAATTTCAAATGCGCCACTATGTTAGCGGTAAAGAAGCAATTTGGGGTATTTTTTTCATTTGCCATGTACGATAGACATCCAACAGTTGTACATTTAGCCATACATCTCGAAAATGTATTTCAACGAGCTGCTCGACCGCCATCTACAACATTGACCAGATTTTTTCAAATGATCCAGAATGACGAATTTGCCTGTACGCTGCTATACTCTGAAATGCCAAGGACTTATACTTGGAATCAACCGTCACAGAAATTTCGTCGGCGGAAAAAAGGAAATCAAGCTCCAGGTTACCCCCACTTATTTTCCACCGACGCGTTAGGTCGCATGTACAGAGCCCATTCTGGAATCGACGATTGGTTCTATTTGCGTTTTCTATAGCCAACGTTCGTGGCCCAACACCAATCCAAGATTTGCGTTCTATAAATGGTGAATTGTGCACTTATACAGAAGCGTGCCAACCTTTGCTAATGTTGGAGAATGACACTCATTGGGATTACACCCTCGGAAATGATGTGCTTTCATCAAATACTCATCAAATAAATGGTTTTTCAATAAGAGCGCTACAAAAGTTTAAATAAAACAAAAACGGTTTTGGATATCAATGAAATTCTTTATTCCTGTGAAAGTACGTTCGATGCCATTATGTATGGAACTCGATTTCTTTTGCATGGCCACCACGGGCACGCTTGCAGAAGTCCAGATGCTGAACCCAATTTTCGACGGTTTTCAAGCATAAATCGGCCGATACTGCTGCAATTTCACGTTCGATATTCGTACGAAGTTCATCAATCGTCGCTGGCTTGTTGGCATAGACCACAGACTTGACGTAGCTCAACAGGAAATAGTCTAACGGCGTCAAATCGCACGACCGAGACGGCCAAGCGACTGAACCATTTCGTGGGATAACACGTTCCCCAAACTTGGTTTCCAATAAAATGATTGTGGCATTCGCTGTGTGGCTTGTGGCGCCGTCCTGTTGGAACCACATGTCCTCAAAGTCCATATCATGCAATTGGAACCAAAAATATTTGGTTATCATTGAACGGTAGCGATTCCCATTCACAGTAACAGGCCGGTCTTGATCATCACGGAAGAAGTACGGCCCAATGACGCCGCCGGCCCATAAACCACACCAAACCGTAATTTTTTCGGGATGCAATGATGACTCATGGAGTACGTGTGGATTGCTGCCTGACCAATACCGCATATTTTGTTTATTGACGATCCCATTCAGCCAGAAATGAGCCTCTTCGCTGATGAGGATTTTTCGATGAAAATCCGAATCATTTTCAAGTTGTTGCTCAGCCCAATTCACGAACATATGACGCTTCTGGTGGTCAAGCGGCTTCAGTTCTTTCGTCAATTTAATCTTGTAACGATTTAGGCCAAGATCTTTTCCCAAAATTTTCCACAACGACGTCACAGAGATGCCCAACGCTTGAGAACGACGTGTGAGAGACACATTCGGGCTTTCATCAACTGAAACCTCAGCGGCAGCAATATTCTCGACACTACGGGCACTTCTTTGTCTCACTGGCACGGGAACATTTTGTACTGTGCCTGTGGATTCAAATTTTTCCACTAGACGCTCAATTGTTGATCTGCTAGGACGTTTATGACGACCATAAATTTTACGTAGCGCTCTTAACGACTCCGAATTTCGGTTGTAAATTTCAATAATTTCGACTCGTTGCATCTTTCCATCATGAAATGGTAAACCTTACTGAAGTGAAGAAATATGGCGTCGTTTGCTGTCCCGTCGCTCAACTTTTGTAGCGTCCCTGTTGAAAAGCCCGATACAAACATTGTGTTCAAAAATTATCTCAAAATGCTCACCGACTAATTTGTGGAGCAAATACAAAGATGTCATGTGTGAACATTTTCGCATCATGCGTATTCCAAGCGAGGAAATTCAAAACGAGGTTTTAATATTAATTGAGGACATGAGCTAAATGGTGTCGATCAAGGTATTATCTGACATAGGCATGGCAGCACCCAATCGCTAGATCCACGATGCATAATCCAGAGTCGCGGCGCAAAATCAATACGATTGCAATGCTTTGAGGGACTAAGTTCCAATGAACGTTCCACAAAAATGTGCGTACGACACTCTTATTAAAGTTGTGAGAGAAGGATTTGGAGGGATTTTTAGACGCTCCCGTTGGGACTGGAGAAACTTGTTTGATCGCATTGACTTTGGCAACGATACGCTCGCAGACTGATGTTGCACTTGCACTCGGCATTTCGTCTGTTGCCGTGCCGGAACACCATCAGCATTATTTGTTAACGCGGCAGCACTTGAAGCCTAGTATGTTATTCAATTTTATTATTTTAATTTCAAGTTTGCATTTCTTATAGTCAGGTTAGGTAAAGTTAGAGTGGCTGCCAGCGAAATTGCCGGTACACTTGGTACCGTGGTATTTTGGTACCGTGGATATATATACCCCTTGTTATCTGTGAGAAACCCATCTGAGCTGTTAATGTAAGTAAGCTCCAAGATAATGCTTCCTTTTGTTTGATAGGGCCGGGCAGTTACAAAGGAGATGAAGCATTGTTTCTTATTCCTCTTCGTCCATTGACGATATCTGGTATAAAGTTAAGGTTAGGACAGTCCGATTTTTACAAAGGCTGACAGTTGGTCGTGACAGACGTCGTCACCTATAATGATTCTGCAAAAGACTCGCTAGGTTGGTAGTATTCAGACACAACACTCCTCCTATCTCAGATTAAACTATTGCTCTTAACTCGAAGGCGTTCCGAGCGTAGATTGGGTCTTGTATTTCTGGCTCTTCGTTGTTCAACGGTAGAGTTGATTCTTCTTGACCTCCTTTCAGATCTTTATGTGATTGATCGGTAGCACTATGTTTGTTAGTAGCTTCTCCCTGGATTGTAGTCTACGGAATATCTGGAAGTCTGGTACGGAGTTGGTCCAAATGTAGTCGCATATTGTTTTCACTTTATGTCGTTATAGAATATGCAACTGGCCCAGTTTTTTGGCTACGTTGGCTGGAGTCTGTTTTGCTCCACTGGAATAGTTTCAAGCACAAGTTGAAGTTCTATGTGATTCGTTGTAGATTGATCCTTTTTTGTCGATCTATAAGGTGCACAATCCGGATTGATTTTATCGCATTATGACATTTGGCGTCGCTTAAATCGAATTTCGGATGGGGACGTCCCAGTGACCGTTAAGGGTATTGTGTCTTGACTTAGCAAAAAACTTTCTAGTCGAAGCTCCAGAAGATTCTGCCGAATTCCGCTTGACAATTACTCGACGGATAAAAGGGAGCAGTACGCAAATTAATTTTTAAAAATTGTTGGAATTCCTCGGACGTGAAGGCGGTTGCATTATCCGATACTATCGAATCCGGTAGACCATGACGGAGCGTAAACTATTTGTCGCGCAAACTGAGCTTACCATTGAAACTAGTTTTACTTCTTGACATTTATAATATGAACATGGGTTAGACACAACAGAATCGTTAAATCATACTGGTTAGGGACTAAAAGATCCCGAAAGCAAGCATTTGGACTTTTGTGGTATAGCGCTACGATCTTGACGGGTCGCCATAACGCCGTTGGTGTTAACTCTTAAGATAGATCAACTCCTAATATCGCAAAATTTTACCATTCAACACTGAATTTTCGTGCGAGGTCGGGGTTGGCAATGTTTTGTGTGCTGATACCACTTATTTTATCTTGTCAAAATTAGCTCGAAATAAATCGACATCAGCAGTCGGGAAATGCCAATGAATTTGATAAAAAATGTTGGCGCAACAGGATCGGTGGTACCAAAAATTATAAAGCCATACAGATGACGCATTGAGAACAAAAACACATAAAATTTTGCTCACCAGCTTCATGGTAAGGGATGGCGGTGTGCACGTTCACACATGAGAAACGAGATCCAAATATATGGCGGGCTGTGTCAGCATGACCCGCCATAGAACAATTTGTCTTGTATTCAGTGCGCCAACAACAGAAGCATATGTCTCCTCAACATCGCCTACAGGATCCTATCTGCCGTAATATGTGAACGCCTAAACCTTTTACCAACAGCCTGATCGGTCGTTAACAGTGTGGTTTTAGGCCAGGAAAGTCCACAACCGATCAAATCTTCACACTTCGGTCAATCCTGGAAAAAACCCAAGAAGTCCAAATCGATACCCAACACCTATTCATCGATTTCAAAGCCGCATACGACAGCATTTATAGAGACGAACTATACAGAGCCTCGTCTAGTTTTGGTATATTGCCCAAACTCGTCCTTTTGTGTAGGATGGCGATGGAGAATTCTCGTTGCTCCATCAGGATCGGAAACGGCCTCACCGACACATTCGATACCAAAAAAGAAATTTAGGTAAGATGATGCGCTATCATGTGACTTCTTCGATTTGATTCTTGAGTCGATTGTGCAGAACTCAAGAGCCAACACCAGAGGCAGAATTTTCCAAAAATCGGTACAACTTCAAGCATACGCCGATGATATTGACATCATTGGTAGGACCCAACGTGGCTATGACGCGTTTGCTAGTATAGAGGAGGAAACGGCAAGAATGGATTAAGCAGTAAATGTGGGCAAGATGAAGTATATGCTGTCAACACGAAAGGACACACAACATCCACGAATCGGACAGAACGTCATCATTGACAGATATAACTTTCAGGTAGTATGGGACTTTATCTATCTCGGTTCCGCTATTAACTCTGACAACAACATCTCGTCAGAAATTAAACGAAGAATTACTCTTGCCAACCGTTGTTTCTTCGGGCTAAGAAGGCAATTTATTGGTAAAGCCCTCACTCGAACTAAGCAGATCCTATATAAGACCCTGATCATCACAGTCCTGATCTACGGCGCTGAAGCATGGACCGTCTCAAAAGCGGATGAAGAAATCCTTGGTCGATTTGAGAGGAAAATTCTACTGGCGCACAAGTAGAAACCGATCTCAACCAACTTGGGGTGCTCAACTGGAGGCAGTTAGCTGAAAAAAAAAAGTCTATGGCGCAACAGGCTCGTAAGTACCCAGGGCCTAGGTTTTTCTCACAACCATTCATGTGTGCGTGTGTACTTCTTTTCACGATAGCGGGACCTCCTGTTTTATGCCGAATCCGAACGGCTGAATTATAATAAGTTTTTCAAGATAATTGCTACTACTCGGATGATTTGTCAGATCACACGTTGCTACGGCTGGGAATCTAACCCAGACCTTCTTTGCGACAGTTTATCGCACTAACCTTCGCGCCAATGAGCCCGTCAGGCAGTTAGCTTAGGACCCGGCTAATTGGAGAGGCATGTTGGTTGAGGCACAGGTTCATTCCGGACTGTAGCGCCCCTTAAGTAAGTAAGTAAGTAAGTCATCTGTATGGTACCCAGTATGGTACACAGGGCCTAGCTTTTTCTCACAACCGTTCATGTGTGCGAGTGTATTACTTGCACGATGGTGGGATCTCCTGTTTCATGCCGAATCCGAACGGCTGATAAAGGTCAGCTTTTCTTGATACTATTCGAATGATTTTCAAATCATCGCGAGTTGAGGTGTTGCTGCGCCTGGCAATCGAAACCAGATCCTTTGCGCGGCAGTTCATCGCACTAATCATCGCACCACTCAGCCCGTCCAATGTGTTTGATATCGTTCGTATATCACAGTCAAAGGCTGAATAGATTGGTTGAAGAAATTGCCTTTCGTGTTGACATCTACTTTCGAGCTTGTTTTCCCAACATGGAATTGAAGAACCCGCATGACAGCGTATCTATTATCAAGGGTGGAAAAGTTTTCATTTGCTGTACACTGCATGATGTTTTAGGCACTTTTCGGTATCATAATACTTTTCTGACTTGTCGGTACCATATGATTCATCAGCTTCTGGAAATATTTTGTTAATACTCTCGCTGCCGGAGCAGCGCTCTGAGGTGCCTTAACAAATCAATCTTCCAAACTTGAATTTGTTTCGATTCTCCACTTTACGAAATCAACAGCTAAATACTGCATTTTAAGCTGGTTGAGGTCAGTTTCTGCAAAGAGACCACACTAAGGGGGGCTGTTCTCCTACACTGGGTCTATCATCCGGCTGGGGATCGAAAACTCTGTGGGCTTTAAATTGCATCTGGACAATATTATCACGTCATTGAGTATTTAACCTAAGGCACAACTTTAGCCTGTAGGATAATGTCTCTTCTAGATCCCGATATTCTGTTACAACGCCGGGTATTCCTAAGTAATCGGAGGTTCACTGTCCACATGTCTTAAAACACCCATCAACCAAGACGATGTTGTATGACAGTTTTCACGCTCAAGAGCTTGAATAATTGGGTCAATATGTAAGATGTGGTTTAACAGTTACTTTCCTCGAGGGCCTTAGCACTCAACTGGAGTACTACTAGTTAAAAACAAATCCAAACTATCTTTGTTTTTTTTTCAAGATAAGGTAAGCAAGTCTGCATTGTATCAAGCAACACTGGACTAAAAGTAATTCCGTCACCTCTACTCTTCCTCTCAACCCTTAAATATTCCTTCGTTCTATTTAAATTCTGGACAACATAAAATAACGACAGGCATACATCAACAACAAACATCATCAACTCCGATTTCCCTAATTAGAAGTGCAATTTCCCTACAGCTGCCACCTCCAAATCAAACCATCCAAAGTCTGACCAGACGTTCTTCTCCGCTTAGACAATTTTAAATATCGTAACACTCTGCAAAAAAAAAAAATTTATTGGGGCGCAAAACACTTGCAGTAAGGGAACAGAAAAAAAAGGCCAAATCGCGAATTCAATCGCACAGTGGTAGCACTCGCAGGTACGCAAAATGCACGGCAAGTTTATTCCGAGCTCTAATGGTTACGAATCCTGGATGATGCTGGATGCTGCTGGATGCTTTGTGCTATTGTTTGCCGCTCAACGGACCGGTGCGGTGCCACTTGGTGCGGTACATATCGTATAATAATAATACAGGACCAACGAGCAACGAGCAACGACACGATGCCGATGGAAGAAATACTGTCGCAAGTCGCACTATTCCACGAGAGAAGTCATAAGCGCTTTTCCTTTTTTTTTTTTTTTGTTCTGCTCTGGTCTACTTGGATGACTTTTTATTTTGAGTCTCCTTTGCTGCCCCTGCCTTGGTGCGATTGTTGCGAAAGGAACCTTTTGTGTGTTTCCCTTGCTCCCATTTTCAATTCTTCAGCAGGAGACAATCATCATAATAATCTATCCCTCATCCGTTTTGCTGTTTAGCATTTTATGTTGTTTTTGGTTGCGCTGTTGGCTGGATGATGCTGATTCTGATGGTGATGCTTCTGCTTCGACTCCGGCTGTTGCTGCTGTTTGCTCGTTGTTCGTTGATCGATATAAATGGGACTTCGCATTTTAAAGCGTTTGTATCCAATATTCGATAGGATGACTGCGGATTTGAACTTCGATTTAAATAAAAGGGATCATGGGGACAGGCAAAAAAAAAACGCAAAAAAACAAAAAAACAAAGCAAAACAACAGCCAAGTCGAAAACTGTTTGTAATGAATGATTCGTTTTGGACACACAGAACCGCGCGAAGAAGGATGGCAGAATTCTTAAGAAAAAATTTAGGAATTCCATTGTTTTCGGTGGGAAGTCAAAATCATAAATTCTTTGTCATGAATTAAAATGTTGCTTTTAAATTCAGCGACCTTAGTCTGGCTGTGCACTGATCATTTTACCTTGCTATAGTTCTTTTGTCTCAGTGTTGTCAAGCCATCTGCTTTCGATCGGACGTAGCTATACAGCTTTTTATGGCTTGCTTTCGAATTTCTTTTAATTGTCATCTTCGATGCACCTTCGATGTACCTTCGATGCAAATCAGTCCTTCATCGACTGTCAACGACAGATCTGACCAATTTGTTGGGTCTGCACATAGGTGTCCATAGGTCGCCATGGTTGACATGCGGTTTTTTGTAGAGTCAAGCCCTTTAAAATAAAAACGCACCCTTAGTAGGTTTTCCCATTCCACTGCTTCATAATTATCAGCGTATTGGCAATGACATTCATTAACAAAACAACAACACAATGCATTGCATTTCTAATGGACTTTTGCTAAGGCAGATGTTTGCAAAAAACGAAGAAAAAAAAACAAGTCCCTCTGTCTATACTCTTCCCCTCTCCCAGCCTTACAGAAGTCGTCGTAATTTGCACATACACAAAATAGCTACACGCGAGCCAAAAAGAAAAAAAAGTCAAGGGTAGAAATTATATACTTTTAAGCCTGCTTTCCTTTTTTTTTACAATATTTCGTTGGGGGTGAAGTTTTCTCCTTGTCAGATTTTATTTTTTATAGTTCCGCTTGTATTTTTTTTTCATATGAAGAGGGGATGTTGGTGACGGCAAAGCAGGAAAAAAATGCACCCCTTAGTTTTTTTTGTTTGTACGTTTCTCGGAGCTCTCATTTCACCCCCATAAAATTGTGAATGGAAAAAAACGTAAACTTTCGGCAGGAACCAAGAAGGACAAACAACAAAAAAAAAAACGGCACCCCTCAGTACTAAAAACATGTAATATACATTTTTTTCGCCTTCTAACTGTGAGTGTGTAAGTAAAATAGATTTTTATGCTCTTTTCCTTTTGTTAATCTATCACTTGAGCCATTAGGTGTATGTTAGAATTTGTATGTGTTTCTGCTTGTGTTTATGTATGTGTCACATGGGGGACGTTGATAACGCAGGGATATATTTTTTAATTCGCGAAAAGAGATCGCAATTTCCATCTGATTTCTGTTCACTCTTTTACTTGGAAAACCAAAAAAAAAAAATTAGGTTGACTCGAATATGAACACTGGGATGAGGGCTGGTGGGCTTGATGCTTAAATTTTTCAATTTCAGCAATCGCGTGTCTGTATCGCTGTATGCCAATGGGAGTAGAACAATAGTGATTTTAATGGCATTTGAATGTGACAATTCTTTCGAATGAGCATAGCCTCTATGTTTTATGACCAGTAAAATAGGCACCAACTCTGGACCGGGTCGATAAAGTAGACGTCTAACAGACACCTTTACAGAAGATATCAGTTCTTCACAATCAGTTTGAATCATTCAAAAAGTGCGTTCCCAGACGCTTAAGTAGACTTTAAAAGACTTAATCCAATTCCGAGCTTATTTTCACACTGACAGGTCTTTTCCGCTCGAAATATGAACTTTCAATCAATTACCAACGCAAACGGGTTCGTTAGACCGGCTTGTTGGTCTCCATTCGTTTCAAGAATTACTTCGTGGGGGCAAAGCAGTCCATTTATTGAAACATCTACCATGTCTGGTTTGGTGTGACCAGCTTGCTTGTGGACAACACTCGCGGTCTACGTTTTAAGAATTAGTGTTGTGGGCCTAAAACAGTCCGATTATTGAAAACATTCACGGTCTCCGTCGTCGTTTTGAGAGTTAGTGCTTTGGGGCCAAAGCAGCCCGTTTATAGAAGCACCTAATGTGCCTGGATTGGTGAGACCAGCTTAATTGTGGATAGTACTCGCGGTTTCCATCGTCGTTTCAAGAATTAGTATTGTGGGGCCAAAAGAGTCCTTTTATTGATAAACTCGCGGTCTCCATCGTCGATTCATGAGTTAGTGCTGTGGGACCAAAGCAGTCCGTTTATTGAAGCACCTACCGTGCCTGCATTGGTGAGACCGGCTCCCTTGTGGACAATACATGCTGTTTAGATCGTCGTTGTAAGAATTAGTGTTGTGGCGCCAAAACGGTCCATTTATTGAAAATATTCGCGAACATCGTCGTTTCAAGAATGACTGTTGTGGAGCCTTTAATTGAAGCGCCAACCTTTTTTCGTTTGGTGAGACCAGCTTGCTTGTGGACAATCCTCATGGTCTCCATAGTCGTCGAACTTAATACAGGAAAAATTTTTGGATATCAAGACCATTTCGCATCTTCAAAACATTCGACAAAAAAAACGGATTAAGACATGACGAAAAGTTATTAAGTGATTCTTTGAGCTTTGCTCTCAATCAGATTGCTCTTTACATCAAACGCACCTCCTGTGCACATATACTATCCACAAGGATTTACTCGCCGAAAAAAACGACATCATCTATCGAAACTGACGGAATTTTGAAGCGAGGAAACGAGACGAAGACCACGTATGTCCTGTCATGAAGAAAGAACGCACAACGTCAATGAATTGGCCAACAGCAAAATTTGATAGTATGGCTCTGATAGTATCCCTCTGAACTTCGCCAACTACAGACCCATAAGTCTCCCTAAAATCAGCTACAAGTTTTTACCTGTCTATCATGGAGAAAGAACACACAACGTCAATGAATTGTCCATCAGCAAAATTTGCTGGTATGCCTGCAGACTAGAACCTCATCATCGTTTGTCCGATCCTTCTGTTCCAACTACAGACCAAAAAGTCTCCTCAAAATCAGCTACAAGGTCCTATCTGCCAAAATATATGAACGACTGAAAACGTTCACCAAAAACCAAATCGGTCCTTATCAGGCCATGAAAGTGCACAACCGATCAACTCTTTACACACTGGGAGATCCTGAAAAAAATCCACGAAGCCCAAATGGATACTCACCACCTGTTTATAGATTTCAAAGTCGCATACGACAGCATTTATAGAGACGAACTATACAGAGCCATGACTAGTTTTGGTATACCGCCCAAACTCATCCGTCTTTGGAGGATGACAATGTTGACTGCATCAGGGTCTGAAACGATATCACCGAAACATTGAATGCATCATTCGATAACATCATTCTTAAGAGAATTGTGCAAACCTTCCGATCCAATACCAGAGGCGCAGAGGTTACAACTACTAGCTAAGACGACGATATTGACATACAGTTTGGAATCAGCCCGATGTCATAGCCACGGATTCTAACAATGTATTCGATAATGTCTTCAAAGTATAAGAGTTCTCGCCAAGTCTTATAACAAATCCACATCCGAATATTCGGCTCTTTTTCTTACTATAAAACGGGCCGTAGCAGAGTCATAATTTTTCATTCACAGTTTTCCCAGCCCATCCCATCGTACATCCCAGCGCCAGTAATACCTACTTTGTACTAGCTTAAGGCTTCCGCTAGTTTTTCGGTTGGACCTCGTTTAGTTAATGTTCGCACATTTTAGGTGCATATACGATCGTCGTTATCCGTTTTTCGTCACAACATTGGTCATCAATCATATTGTCAGTCCTTTTCGAGGCTCTTGGTTGCATCGTAGCAGTGTTTTTTTTTTATTACGTGAGTGGGTTGTTAACTCAAAGCACTACGCCCGACTTGAAAAGCAGCTTCAATTTATTGGATACCCCTACCACCAGTATCTACTAAGGGATGGACAACTGCCGTTGACCTTTTAGCTCTTCCGCCACCATCTCTGTTCGAGGGGCATGACTAACCATTGAGATTCCCAAATGACCCTTTGTCCGAATATGTCTAAGCAGCTCAGTTAAATTTTTAACTTTGCCCATCCTAACTGGACCGGCATACGAAAGGCACCATCGACTCCATCATGGGAGTTCCTCCCCTGCCGTATTGGAAAAGCACTATATGCCATAATCTGAGGAAACCCTTTCCCACCGCTCTCAAGACATTAAGAGCCTATCTACGCTAAAGGTACTAGGCACGCGGTAGTCGCCACGGGAAGACTGATAGTCTGTAGGCATCAGCTGTTCCATATCTCCGCAATGCCTGCCATTTAACGACATTTTTCCATCTTAACCTTAAAAAATTTAGTTAAATACGCGATTATGTTTTTTGCGCTTTCACAATCCTATCCCTCAAGGGACTTACGTATGTCCCTCAGTTTTTTTCCTCCCTCTACCACCAACTTCCCCACCCAATTATTGTCTATATATTTTTTCCACCCTAAAAAACACAAATCTCTATATTGGAAATTAGATTTCCATTTATTCGACAACGTCTAATATACGAAAGTAACGGAAAATCGCATGAAAATGAATCGTCGCCTTATCCTTTCACCAGGCGGTTTCATATCGCATTTCTTGTGCACCCACGCACAGATCGAGGGGTAGCGCAAGAATAATTCTTAAAACAAAAAATGAGCGGAACGAAAAAAATAGCCGCCCTAATGCCAGTAATGCAAAAATATGCTCACGTACTCGCACACCACTGTGTGCCCAAATCTTATGGATTTTTTTTACCATCACCACCCCCTGTAGCGTACACGCCGAAGAGACAATAAAATATTAATGAATATTATAAGGGTAGTGTGTATGGCACTGTCACACACATAGAAAACAACTTTTCTTATTTTTTCTTCATAAAAATTTACCACCACTACGGAGGGGTGGAAAAACCTAAAAAAAAATCTTGAAAGCATAAGACGATATTTTCATTTTTTTTTTTAATTTTTCTAATGATAAAATTGTACACAGGTAGTGGCTTTTACAGGGGTGGAATATTTCCTCATGAGTGTCCTGAAATTTTTATAGCAACCCCTCGACCTAAATAGAGGCAACGGTCGTATCGGTAACGTTCCCCAACTCTTGGATTTCATAAGCTTAACTGAGAAGAATTATTGTGGATTGATGCTATTTGTGGGGGAGTGTGGATGCTGGGTGGTAGCAAACGATGGGACGTAGAGCTTCATGATGAGAGTGCCGTGGAAGTCTTTTGTTAGCATTAAAATTTCTGTACGGCACGTTTGTCAAACTTTAATGAGCTATCGAAGAGGTCCATAACTCGTGAGTCGAGGAGCTCAAAATATAATAAATTTCACAAAAAAAAAACAGCAGCAGCAGGAGTGCAATACAAACGTAGAGCGGAAACGTACTGTGGTGTGGTGTGATTTAATGCAAGGACACAACGGAGAGCACTGTGTCCTTGACTATGAGAATACATGTTATAATTCAACCACAGACATAGTAGGGTGGCATCATCTGCGTCGGTACTGCTTATTATTTCGACGTTGATGAGACCTTAAAGTTTGTGGTCTACCACTCATTATTTCAACTTATGGATCTGGTCCATTTTGTATCTAGAAGAAGGGAAGAACACCGACTTTTCAGAAAGAACAAAACAGAGCTGAAAAGGTGAGAGATCGAGACCATAGAAAGTTGACACTCCATTCGTTCTATCAAAGCGTAAAACGTAAAAGCGTGAACAGAATCCGGTTGAGATGAACAAGGAAAAATCTTACTTGAGGAACAGTCGATGATGAGGATATGGAAAAAACACTTTTGCAGACGGTTAAACGGAGATGACGAACAATCTCCCACTGTCATGTGGAAGTCGTTCAATATTAGCGACGGCAACGAAAACTACCAACCAGATAATCTAAATAAGGACAACAATATCTAAACTTGAGCTTAACGGCCGGCGGAGATGATTTGGTACGGAGGACTCACCAACTCTTAAGACGGATAAAGGTATGCCTAAAAAAGAACCTCAGCATTGTTTTTCGCGATCCACAAAAAGGAAGACCATCTGAACTGCGCCAACTACAGAGAAATAAGACACCTCAACATCGACTAAGAAATCCTATCAGCCGTAATATGTGAACGCCTGAAACTGCTACACCAAAAACATGATCGGTCCCTATCAGTGTTGATTTAGGTCACGAAAGTCCACAACAGATCAAAATTTCACACATTGGACGGTCGTGGAAAAAACCCAAGAAGCCCAAATCGATACCGACCACCTATTCATCAATTCCAGAGCAGCATAAAACAGCATTTGTAGAGACGAACTATACAGAGCCATGTCTAGTTTTGGTATACCTACCAAGTTCATCCTTCTATGCAGGATGACGATGGATAATTCTCTCCGCTATTTCAAGGTCGGAAACGACCTCACCGCCACATTCGATAAAAAAAGGGATTAAGACAAGGTGATGCACTGTCACGCTACTTCTGCAAAACTCCCGTGCCAACACTAGAGGCGCAATCTTATATAAATCGTCGCAACTACTAGCATACGCCGACGATATTGACATCATTGGCAGGACTCAACGTGATGTCATAGCCACATTTTCATGTGTGCCGTAAATGAGAGTAAGACCAAGTGTATGCCATCAGCAAGAAATGACTCACAACATCGACGGATTGGACAGAACGTCAACATTGACAGATATAACTTTGAGGTAGTACGGGACTTTGTCTACCTCGGATTCGCTATCAACTCTGACAACACATCTCATCTGACGGGCTCAGTGTCGCGATTTTTAGTGCGATAAACTGCCGCGCAGAAGGTCTGGGTTCGACTCCCAGCCGTAACAACACCTCAAATAATTTTTCACTGGCCCTCCTCTCGTGATGATCTGACAAATCATCCGAATAGTATCAATTGTCAAGAACAGATTTCAACTTCGCCGTTCGGAGTCGGCATAAAACGTCAGCAGTGGAATGTGGACGCCATAGGCCACGTTAACCGATTCTTTTGCCGCATTGGGACGAATTAAGCCTGGAGGACATGTGGTTCCAACAGGACGCAGCAACGGCACACACTGTGCGAGCCACAACCGATATTCTGAAGGCCAAACAACATCGGATGACTTCTTTTGGCCCACCTTGTTTGTATTTGTTTTTGCAACATCTCGTAAAAATCGAACGAAGAATTACTCTTGCCAACCAAGAACAACAACATGCCCCTAGTCGAAAAACTCCGAAGTGGACGTTCAAGATGGCTAGGACATGTATAACATCAAAACTCCGAAACACAGGGTTTCGATTCCCAGCTAGACGTCGGACGCAATAGAGCAAGAACTCGCCGCCTGCACGATAGCCATATCACTACCAACGAGGACTAAGAGCGTTAAGCGTTTAAAAAAGACCGCAGAGACAATTCAACACCAAAGCTCTTAATTCCTCTTATTTCCTTCCGAAAGATGGAAAAGCTGTTTAATAGGCACATTCACCGTCGATGATGAACACATATGACTCCATCCATAACTCCTCTATTGAGAATCCGTCTTAAGTCACGTATTACTATCACCAAGCTCATCCTGCCATAAGCGAACTCTTCATCACCAGAGTCACATGCTGAGTACGTGCAACTACCGTTTCCCAACGCATATTGACCATTGTCTCATGGCTAATCGAGCATCAAACCAAAAAGTAGCAATCATCCCGAATATAAGGCGACGAAATTAGACATCCCCCCTATAATTATCCCTGCAATTGGGAAACATTTTATGTTTTTGTTCGCCGATCCACTCAAGACCAAGCAGATTCTATCACAGACAGCCTGTCAATTGTTGTCACGGAGAAAAGGACGACGCAATCCCAGTCACACTTCCAATAAATTGAGGTCAAATAATAAAAAAAAAACCGATAACCTTCCAGAGTAAAACATGTGTTACTTCGCTTCAACACTTTCAAAAAAAAAAAAAAAAACAACCTCGATGAAGGCGGCCTCACATTTCTAAGGAGGGTTCGCAATAACACGTCTATGAACTTCTAAAACACTTCACTACTATCTAAACTATGAATTCACTGCCTCAGACTGTTTACCAGAAAGGTGGAAGCTGCTCTTGGTCTTCTCTCCCTCCATTGTTTTTTTTTTTTTTGCCGATGGGGCGCAATATTCCACATCGCATATCGCCTTTAATATGAGTCGTCGTCCAGTGTCCAAAAAATCAATGACCAACAACCATCATCACAACATCCATTCCAATCTATTTCACATTTTTGCGTCCGCCGCCGCCACCGCCACCGCCGATTCAACAAAAGAACCAACAACTACACCAAAACAACAACAACAACAACAACAACACAAAGAGAACAAAAAAGATGCTACACTTCCGTAAGCCAATTTTCACATGTGTTTCCTTCTTATCGAAGCAAATAAGTATCAAACAGTGGAACTGCCACCTTATCTTGTACGGTGTGCTTGGTAAGACAGGACACGGTCCGGCCAGTAATTTACTGTAAAATAAACAAGAAAAAAAAAAACCCCAGGAAAGTGGTATTCTGGTGGTGGTTGATGGTGTGGTAGAATACGACTATACGAGCATATAGGGACATGGGAGTAAATAACCGTGCCGCAAGGCGAAGAGCTACAACTACTTGAAAGACCGCAACAGCGAAATGAGGAAAGAAGTTCTTATCGACACCTAATGTTGTGTTACCATCGAAGGACATAGGTGGAGAGGGTGTATATTTGGGTCGGATATTTTTTTTTTTGTTTAATTTCCTTTATAATTCGTTTTGTTGTTTCGCAATTCATCAATTCGGTTCAAGACCGGGAGAGTCTATACTTTTATCTTCACATTGACGAGCAGCATACTGAGTTGTCATCCCTCATGTTAGACGGAGGACATCATCAAGTGGACAGTGGTGTTAATTCCTCATTTGCATCATTTGCACTTTTTGAACCCAAATAATGCGCGTCACATCACAATGGAACTTCGGAAAACAACCGATGTACAGTGGACACGAAACACAACGCAGGTGGTCAAAAGTCGATCATTTTAGTTGCTTGCGGAATCATAAAAGTCAACAAAATCGCATGAAATTTGTTTCTCAGGAAAGCTTCGAAAATGTTTTCGAATGAGTGTCTCAAGGAATGAAGAAGAATGCTATGATCTATGCTCTAACCACTCATCAGTCACTCAAAAAAGAAAGGACCGCCTAGGATAGCTTTTAACAAAACTAGCTGGGCCGCTTTCAGAAAAGGCTGCAAAGCAAATGCTGCTCCACTCCAAATAAAATTCCAAATTGACGATCTTTTGGAAGCCATTCAGACCACATCGTAGAAAAACACTACCACCCGATAGACAGCAATACACAACAATAAAACCGAACACCAACCTGAAATCGAAAACCTCATACGAGAAAAGAGGAGAGATGGCAACAATCCGGCGCACCCTCTGATAAAACCTATCTGAACCATCTTTGCAACAAACCCAAGAATGAGCTACAGGATTTAAGGAATCACGAGACTTCTACATACCTTGAGGGCTTCACGGCTGATTAGAGTTTAAGCTATTCGCTATGGTAAGCCTTGAAGTCCATGAGGAGACCTGAATTACACTCGCTATCAATAAGAAAAGCTAACGGCGAATGGGCAAAAAGAGGCAAAGAGAAAGCGGATTTATTTCGAAGAGTACGGAACTACATAGGGTACCACAACTAAAAATTGTTATTGCCGTTTCCGACGCGGGCGGTAAGTGCGAGGGGGAAATTCCGACGATCGTATGAGTCGGCTATGCCGTTGTTTGATGTTGGGGTAGCAATTTGAACACTTAGGTATCAATATCAGTACCCCATGTACAGGGTGGACCAAAAGAAGTCATCCGATGTTGTTTGGCCTCGCGCAGTGTGTGCGGTTGCTCCGTTCTGTTGGAACCACATGTCCTCCAGTCTTAATTCGACCAATTGCGGCTAAAAAAAACTCGGTTAACATGGCCCTATAGCGCGAAACGTCCGCTGTTGTCGTTTCATCAGCGGCGTTATGGAGAAAAAAGGTGCTCGATGACTCCTCCAGCGTGAACAGCGCACCATGCATTAATTTCGAGCAGGTGTAATGGCTCCTCATGCATTACTCGTGGATTTTCGGTGTCCCAGAAGCGATAGTTTTACTTGTTCACGTACCGACTGAGGTGGAAATGAGCCTCATCGGTCATTATGATTTTGGTCGAAAAATCGCCCACTTCGTCCTCGAAATTGAGGATTGCTTGGGCGTAGGTTGCACGCTTTGGCGGTCGACAGGCAGTAGCTGATGCACGGACTGGACTTTGTGCGGGAACATGCGCAAGTCTTTGACCAAAATTCGCCTTAGGGAAGACCGGCTGATGGCTAATTGCGATGCACGGCGTCTGGTGGATGTTCCCGGCGACAGCTTGACATCCTCGGCAACAGCGGCGATATTATCGGCACAACGGGCGCTTCGGGGCTGGCAATCTTTGCAACGTCTCGTGTGGTCCCATATTCTTCAAGGTTGGTGGCCAACGGCGCAGTGTTTGCGCAGTCTTTGTCGGATGGCCTGAGAATCGGCGATGGAACTCGTGCTGCGCCAACTCTTCAGACGAATTGTAACGTTAAGAAAATAGTCACGATCACGATATTATTTAGTGAATCACTCCATGGCTAGGCTAGTTCACTTGTATTCTACATCTGTCTAGTCCACAAATGTCAAAACAGATTTGAAGTTGACGGCCATTTGCAAAAGTAAGAGCATCTTCCGTTAAGTTGATCTCTTTTTGCCCATCTTGTGGAAAATTTTCGTTATATGAGATGCGCACTGTAAGTAGTTCTATACTCTTTGGTAGCATCTAGTAGAAAAAATCGAGCTGTCCATCGACAGCCTTTGAACGAAGAACCGAATGCTTATATGGCGCCCGACAACTATGAATATAAGGCCGTATCCCTGTATACCTCAGCTTCAACAGAAAGTTGAAAAATAAAAATGCTCCAGGATATGGTATAATCACTGCCGAAATTCTGAAGGATCTGCTGGAAAAGGCATTAGATAAGTTGCTCTACATCATAGAGGCTTCTCTGAGACTTTTATATGTTCCAAGACAATTGAATGTCGCCGAAGTCATTATGGTTCCGAAACCGGGGAAAATTACAAACGGCAAGAAATCTTAAAGACCCATTTCGCTCCTGCAGATTATATCTAAGGTTTTCGAGAATCTTATGCAAAGCGATTACAACCAGCAATTAAAGAAATGCGCTTGGTCCCAGATCATCAATTCGGGTCAAATATTCCACAAGCGATCAGGTGTCTTTCTCGACTCATCACAAGCCTCCGACTAGGTATGACGAGAAGGTCTAAGGTATAAGCTAGGGATAGTCGGAGCTGTGAAATAACGCCGAATTGCCATGTTCCCTTTGAATACAACCATTTCCGCACCCATCTAAAATACAACATTGGGCCCAAGCAGGGGGTTCATACTTTCAAACATCCCAGTGCGAGTTTGGATATAGGCAAGCCTTGAGTCCCCCTGCTCGGGTTCACTTTTGGATTTGGGTTTTGTATGGTAAAACAACAAGGATTTCATGCATATTCCAGCTTTGCATTGAATTTTTGAATTCAAGGTTATTTCATGGCACCGAACAATCCTAACGAAAAATGTATACAAAATACTGGAATCCAACATTCAAAACAGACCACATGGACTTTGAAAACATCTTTGCTTTCACCCAGAAATCGACCCAAGCTCGGTAGTCATGTTATCAGCCAACATGGCGAACGGTGGGGTTGTTTTTTATATTAAAGCGGAAAAAAAGTCCATAAAAACCAAACCCCTAAGCCGATACGGATAAAATGTTTGTAAATGAAAGTGTTTTCTGAAAACAAGCACCAAAATGACTTTGCACCCACTGCAATGCCCACTAAAATTCGTCCAAATTGATACCAAACGTGTCCATTATTGTATCGTTTGTTTGTGTGATATCACGTGTAAATAGGAGATACAATTGTGGTCCAAGGACGCTTCCTTGGGGTACTCCTGCCAATATTTCTTTGAACTCTGAATATTCGTTTCCAAGTTTGAGACGGAAGAGTCTATGCTCATAATAGTCTATGCTCATAATACGACACGAGGATTTTATATAATTTTTCAGACAGACCTTGTCTTAGTGTATATTGAAGGGCTCTATGCTAAGCCTTGTCAAAAGCTTGCGACACGTCAAGAAATACGGCTGAGCAAATTTTCTTTTCTTCGAAAGCTTTCTCGAATGTTTATTCTAAACCCAAATTGATAGTCAGGTAAAAGGCGTTTCTGATCAATAATGGGGTGTAAGCGACCGAGTTATATCCTTTCAAAAACTTTTGAAATTATTGGAAGGAGTGAAATAGATCTGTTAGATTTTATTTCATTCGGTGATTTTCCTGGTTTGAGAATCATAATCACTTCTGCGACTTGCCACTATCTTGGTATGTATTCTAGTATAATTGCTGCATTTACAATGTATAGGAATTTAGTTAATACTTTCCGAGGCGGAGGAACTCCTGACCAGTATTGACGGCCTCGTCGTGAATCAGCCGCTTTTCCAACCCTTAGTTTATTCTTATCGAGCCCCATATCTTCGCCAATTTTTTTTTTTTAACGTGTGTCTTGCTTTTTTACTTTTTTACTGCCTGCCTGTTGTATGAACCATCATTGCGTGAAGTCCAGCTCTACCCGTTTTTTTTTCTAATATTTCGACATTAAAACTTAAAGATTGTTAGGTAGTCGTCATGAATGATTAGTTTCGCGAAAGAAACCTCATGTTGTTCAAATGTGTTTGTCCGATGTTGAAAATAAATCTTTCACTCTTGTTGAGGAAAGATATGTTCGTATACTTTTGTTCGCTACTGTTTTACTGTTGAAAAATAAATCGTTTACATATGTACAGGGTGTCCGCCGGGAAGGTATACTACTATGTTTTGATGCCATTTTGGTAAACATTAGTCTTGACAGTTCATATTTGGCAGTCGTGAAGTAGACACGTGGCGAATTTATTTATTAATATTCGATAAACCATCGTGTTTTAATCGTTAAAACATTTAATGAAAATCAATCATCGGTTACTGTGAAAGTGAAAAAATTACGTGAAATTTTGTGAAGAAATAACATGTGAACAAAACGGACAATTCATCGTGTAGTGAATGATTTCGAAGAAAGAGGGTCTGTGGGTGATAGGCCCACGCATGGACCACAATGTACTGCAAGATCGGCTGAAAACATAACTCCTGCTGAAGGAAGTGTTCAAAACAATCCATCAACCTCAATTCGACGCCGTGCTAAGGAGCTTGGTCTTCAAAGAACAACTTTGACCACAATTTTGCACAAGGATTTGCATTTTTTCTATTTAAGATTCAGTTGACACAAGAGCTTCTTCCACAAAACCATTTACGCCGCCGTAAATATGCCAATAGGGTGTTACAGCTATCCCATGACAACCCCGATTTACATGAAAAAATCATAATGAGTGACGAGGCGCATTTTCATTTGAATGGATATGTGAATAAACATAATAGACGATTCTGGACAATGGAAAACCCTCAATTATTCATCCGTCACCTTTGCATCCAATAAAAGTAACTGTCTGGTGGGCAATTTGGTCAGGAGGAATCATTGGACCTTACCTCGTTGAAAATGAAAACGGCGTAACGGTAACTGTGAATGGGGAGCGATATCGTGATATGATTGAAATCTTTTAAATGCTACAACTGCATGCTTTGGGCTTGATTAACATGTGGTGTCAACAAGACGGTGCCACATGGCATACAGCCAGGGCAACAATGGAATTACTGCGAGACCTCTTTCCACAACAAGTTATTTCAAGAAATGTTGATGTTGATTGGCCTCCAAGGTCGCCTGATTTGACTGCTTCGGACTTATTTTTTGTGGGGATATCTGAAAAGCAAGGTTAATGCGAACAAACCAGAAACGCTTGAGCAACTCAAACAAAATATGCGTGATGAAATCAATGAAATACCGCGTGAAATGTGTGAGAATGTAACGAAAAATGTATTCAAACGGCCTCGCATTTGTGAGACAGACGCGGACATTTATCTAATATTGTATTCCATACATAATAGCTGACATTAAATAAGACATTTATCAATATAAGATCCATTCTCTTTCATTTAATCAAAAATTATAAACAAACAAAATAGTATACCTTGCCGGCGGACACCCTGTAGAGCAAAATATGTTCGCTTACTTTTGTTCACTACTATCTTAGATGAATGTGACTAAAAGCAAAGTGTTACCACTGCAACAGCCTTTTGGTGTTATTGTAGAGCAAAAAATGTTCGCTTACTTTTGATCACTACTGTCTTACATGAATGTGACTAAATGCAAAGTGTTACCACTTCAACAGCCTTTTGGTGTTATTATGTACATAAAATATAATTCACTACACGTTCGTTCTTGAAAGATTACTTCAGGGCCAGACCGGCATACATATAGAGGAAACGCTCTGAATAAGCCTTTCGATAAAGTCGTGTGCAAAAGTCACACAATCGTTTTGTTTACATAAAACTGAATGTCATTCTACCTGCTCGCGTTATTCTAATAAAAATACCAAAACAACTCATCAAAACCACGTCTCATCAACAAAATTAAATCCTTTCATCACAAAACAAACAAACGCGCTTTTTCACCATTAGGCGGCCATCAAATTTCTAACGACAATGTACATTCTTCACAATGGGTAGCTATCCTAGCGCGTTCTTTGCTCACTAAAGCGCGTCCAGTGGATATATACCCCTTCCGCCAATCAACGAAATAAAATCCAAAAGACATTTTCCAAATTCGAGACGCCACACATTGCCTATTGCCTTTAATAGGTGTCGGACTTTCTGACCCTGCGTCATGAAAGTCCTTCAACTCTTCCATATTAACAGATACGCCTTTCATAGCAAATTAAAATATTTGCATTGTGAGATACTCTGCCTATATTTGTTTTCATAACTAAGTAGGTACCTACCTACACACGTGTATAGACATTTTCGTTAATAACATACACACGATGGCATATTCACCCCTTTGCCCGAAATGATGGGAAAATATTTCCACCCCCCACCCCACGAAAGAAAAGCCAAACAAAAAGAAACGTGTAAGACAAAAATATCGCTCAAGTTCTGTCGTCTTTGCCTTTTTAATGTATGTACCGAGTACATATGACACTACACCACCCATTGAGAGAATGTGCCATGCCACAAGATGTAGGTACGTCGGTAGGTAGGTAGGTATATGCAATTTATCCCCATATACTCTTTGTTTCCAAAAGTGAAGCTCCTCCACCCCCTAATTTTCTCTCTACATCATGATGTAAAGCGCGTCCTTAAGAAAAGGAAGGAAAGAAAAGAAATTTTCTTAAAAAAAAAAAATAATAATAAGAGTGAGATGGAAAGCATTACTATCCAATTTATCCACCAAGAAAAATTAAAATACAGAAAAAAATCTGCACTTACAACACACAGCAGGCAACTAAATTCCGCTCCCCGCTCCCTTTTCACAACGCAAGTGAGTGTTATGCTGAATTTCTGGTCACAAGACGACAAAAAATAAAGAAAACTCACCCCAATACCATCACCCACCACCACACCCTCCCAGCAAAACAATCGGCAAAAATAAACTAAAAAAAAAAAAAAAAAAAAATGAAAGAAAAATCTCTCTCCTACTCTCTCTCCCACATCTTCAAGGTTCTGCCACACAACGGTGGCAGAAACGACGACAACGGTAACGAAGAAAACATTACAACGAAAGCAGACTGATGATGATACTATAGAGGAGAATAAAGAAATCTAAAAAAAAAAAAAAAAACAGAAAAAAAAATCGCAGAAAGGACGACGACGACGACGACGACGATGGAAGGAAAAGTGCTTTTTCATTTCTTCTCTAATGAAAAATCCGCCAGTGAGGGCGGATGGTGGTGATGGTGGTGGTGGTAGTGAATGCAAAACCCCCGAGGATGCTGGCAAAGTCGCAGCAAAAATATGAAGGGATTTCGGTGTTCTTAAGCATTCTTCCTTTCCGTTCGTTTTTTAAGGAGGAAAAGCGAACAAAGAATCCATATACACATGTATAGACGGTATACGGTATATGAGGCAACGTGAGTGAGTGATTGGTCAGAAAGAGAGGAAAAACGAAATTATAAAGCGAAAAAATGCGGGGAAGTCGCAAATATGTGTGTGTATAATTATATATTCACCACTATGCGAATGAGGAACAGGGTAGCGCATCGTTTCTCTTCCCTGTGTGTCGTTAGCAGGGAATTTACTTTGGCGCCGAGCTCGGCTTTGGTGGTGTGTGGGATGAATTTGATTGTGTGTCGCGTCGGTGTGTGCGCGAAGCAAGATTCAATGACGAGGATAAGGATGGTGATGATAATGAAGCTGGTGACGAATATATGGGGCGAAGGGGTGTAGTGTAGATTTTATTTTTTTAGTATCTTAGCTAAACCACCACCCACACCACTGCCGATCGATTTTTTTTTTGCTTCCTTGCTATTTTTTTTTTTATTTTTTTTTTGATTTCCCTTTGCATTTTCGTTTTAGATTCTTTCATTTTCTTATTATGTTTATTTGCTTGCCGGGTTAGGTAGACGTTTTTTTTTTGTTCTGGCTGCCTGGATAAATTTGGGGGTTGAATGTAGCACAAGGAACACGGCCACCGCCACTGCCTCCGCGCACCGCGCACCATACCGGTACCGATGCTAATGTGGATGCTTTTTATTGTTAAATAGGGGAAAATAAGAAAGTTTTCATTTTCTTCGTTTTTTTTTTCCATTTTCCGTGTGTATAATATGAATTTGAATTCGAACGCAAAGTTGGGACTTTGCTTTAAGGGTATGTACCTACAGAGCGTGGGTATGTAGATACTCGTATGCTTAGTGTGCGAATGTCTTTTGAAGCTTCTCGTTTAAGAGGAAGGTATTGTCCTCGTGAAGTATTTCGAATCTAATTAATTAGGAAGGGGTTTTGTACTTTTGTTTGGGAATCCATTTTATTTGGTATGCTATGGCAGTATTTTAGTCAAACACGGCCATTTGCAGTTGTTTAACTAAACAGGTAAATTGCTGAAAAACACGTTTTCGCATGTCACCCATAGAAGTCCAACGGTTGTGTTGCCACAGTTGGAGTACCTCAAGGAAGGCACTTAGGCCATATCTTCTTAATACTTATTATTAACGATGCAAGAGCTTGTTCTCGAGAGAGCAAAATACTTTTAGGTAAAGGGTGTTTTTTTTAAGAGGTATAGAACTTCGAATTGAAATAAAACACAAGAAAATCGTTTTGATGTCCATTAATTTGGCTTTATTGGAAGGATAGTTTTATGCCATTAACGTTTAAATATGACGCCATCGCGGTTCGTTCGAATAAAGCCAAGTCTAGAGGTCCAATTTTCAACCACTTTTTCCGGCATTCGTGGCCGTATGTCGGCAATAACGCCACGCATGTTGGCTTACAAGTCGGGTTTGCTGGCGTAGACGAGCAAATTCACATATCGTTAGAGAAAATAATCCAATGGTGTCAAATCCCACGATCTTGGTGGTCCATTCCGGGGAATTATGCCCTTATCGAATGTTTCCTTCAATAAATCGATTGTGACGTGCGCTGTGTAGCATGTAGCGCCGTCTTGTTGGATTCACATCACATCCACATTCATGCTATTCAAAATATTCGGTTATCATGGCTCTATACAGGTCTCCATTACGGGAGCAGACTCTCCATCATCATTTCGGAAGTAGTATGCCCCAACGACTGCAGTAGCCCATAAATCACACCAAACACTCAGTTTTTGTGGAAGTAATGGCGTCTCAAGGTCTCATGTGGATTCTCTTCACTTCAAATGCGGAAATTTTGCTGGTTGACGTAGCTATTCAACCAAAAATGGCCTCATCACTGAAAAAAAAATTTGCGATGAAAATCACTATCGAGATCTATCTAATTCTCGGCCAATACACCAAACTCACGACTCATTGCATGGTCTCGCGACTTTAATTCTTGCACAAGCTGGATAAGGTCTGGATAAGCTTGTAAGGTCGTAGGCCAAGATCTTTGAGCAAAATTTTCAATGAAGTTGACGAGCAAAGCTCCAATTGCTGTGCACCGTGGCGATTCGATTCATTAAGGTCATCTTCAAACACTTTGCTCTACAGCTGCAATTTTTTCTTCGGTGCGTAGTAAACGTAAACGTACTCCGAAAACGATCCATGATTAACCGAATTAATTGCTCTGATGTACAATTTTGTCGACCGTAAAATGGACGCGGTAAACTTCGCGAACTGAACCTTTGTTTTTGAAATAAATTTCCACGATTTGCAAGCGTTGTTCATTTGTCAACCAATTCATGATTAAATGGCAAACCAAACTAAACATAATTGACATTACAGTTGCCCGATTTGACCACAAAATGTCAGTTTTATCTCTACTCGAAAAACCAACCTCTAAAAAAACACCCGATATATGCTGATGCATGAATATTTGTATGTGGGTAGTAGATCCAATTAGTAGTTTTACCATTTGTTGTCTTAGAAACGTTTTGAATATGAACCGTACAAGGTAGCAGTATATAACATTATCACGAAAACGTGTTCTGTCTCACTCTCGTGACAGTTTTAAAGATTTCGGATGCTATAATCTGCTGTTGGGGTAGCTCCTCAAGAGCTGGGAGGGAAGTCGAACTGTACAGCTTCAAGCTCGCAGTCCCTTAACCCAAACAATAGCCGCACGAAGCTAAGGGTTTCGGAACCCCACCCGCCGTTTCATAAGCACTCCTCGGCGAAGTACTATAAAGGCTCGAGCTCGCAGTCACTCACTCCTCTTAATTAAAAAAAATCTTGGAAGCAGTGGACTGCAAAGCTACAACCTCGCGGTCACTCGCTTCTCTTATGTCAAAAAGAATCATAGAAGCAGTGGTCTGCAAAGCTACAAGCTCGCGATCCAGCCCTTATACAATTCTTATATGTAGATGGGTACTTAATTTCGTAACGATTATCGCTGACGATAATGTAGGGGGCTTGCTTTGTCGTAAAACATATCTAGAACCAGGCTTATTGCAAGCCAACCGTTGTGATTTGGCATAAAACTGGATGCCCCTCTTTCATGTAAGAAATACACATGCAAACATGAAAAGTCGTGAAAAAATTTAGGACCCGGCATATCTCAATCCTGCCGTTTTTATTTGGCATAGAACTGGAGGTTCCGCAACAGTGTAGTAAAGACACATGCAAACATGAAAGGTTGTAAAAATTAGCTAGGAACTGCTTCCTTACAAACTCGTTGCCCATCAATATGTATTTTGATTTTAAAAATTCAAAGCAGACCCTCGGTAAACAAGGTCTATAGCTTCCTAAAAATTATGACACAAAACATGGACAAGCTGGGTAGAACAATTCGTCCATGTTGTGTGTCTGTTTTTGTGTTGACATCAGATAATTGGTCATGCCTTTTGCGAATCCCATGCTACCCTTCTTGTTCTGCATTTTCTTGAAGAACTCATACGAAGGTTTTTGTCACTTGTCGCCGGCTTTAAATCGATAAATAGATAGTAAATGTCGATGTCATCTTCTCGGACCGCTTCCAAGATCTGCAGCAGTGTGAAAGTTTGATCAGTCATGTTTTTTTTGACACTTGCTGTCGCAAGGTATTTCTGCTCATAAGGGCCTAATCCCAGCCGAGATTGCCATACATCGTGGACCCGTTCCAGTCATCTGCCACAAGGTCTACCCGAAAGGCACTTACCATATCTGGCAATGTATCTTCATCGTAATTAGAACCATAAAACATAAAAAAAACTCAATAACGTGACTTTTGAAAGCATCCTTTGTAGTCAACGATAAAGTTCGTACGCCGCAATCGTGCACTTTATTTGTACAGCAGTAAACTGTGGCAAGGATTCAGGGAAAGGAGTTTTTGAATAAAAATAATTCCTATTCTCTCGTGGGTAGCACGATTGGTGGGATAAGTAGGTGGCCTTAGGTAAACCTTTTATTTTTTGAAAATGGGATTTTTGCGTTATGTATTTCCTGCCACTTTAGAGATATATCACCGTCCTGAAAAGTCAAGACGCAGATCGTAGATTTGTTTCTTCGTCGTTTGCCTGTAGAAAAATCTATGAAATGAGTGGGGGAATATGTTTTAATTGCCATAGATGACAACACAGACCCCTTTGTACTTTTTTTCATTCAATAAAAAGTTGTCAAAATTAATACGTCAAAGCTGATTTTGAGATTCAGATCGATCAGAGCTTCATAGTTCTGTTTGTAGATACATTCAGAAGATCATCAGAGCTTGCTTCATATACGTAAGATTACTGAGCAGCTAGGTCCTTGGAATATATGGTTCAAAAGGGTTATATGAATGAGAGCGATTGCGAAGACGAAGTTTTAATGGTTCCACTCCGAGCATTCAAAGTCAGCTATGATTTAATACGCTTGATTCAGATCGATCAGAGCTTCAAAGTTCTGTTTGTAGTTACATTCAGAAGATAATCAGAGTTTGCTTCATATACGTAAGTTTACTAAGCAGGTAGGTCCTTGGAATATATAGTTCAAAAGGGTTATATGAATGAGAGCGATTGCGAAGACGAAGTTTTAATGGTTCCACTCCGAGCATTCAAAGTCAGCTATGATTTAATACGCTTGATTCAGATCGATCAGAGCTTCAAAGTTCTGTTTGTAGTTACATTCAGAAGATAATCAGAGTTTGCTTCATATACGTAAGTTTACTAAGCAGGTAGGTCCTTGGAATATATAGTTCAAAAGGGTTACATGAATGAGAGCGATTGCGAAGACGAAGTTTTAATGGTTCCACTTCGAGCATTCAAAGTCAGCTATGATTTAATACGCTTGATTTTGCTTTCTTGTGAAGCAGTTCATTCACATGACTCAAGTTCGTGAAGGTATAATAAGTTTGGGTCCGTCATACTTGTCTCACTTGTAGGTGACATAACACCACAGTTGCCCAAAGTAGTACTCAGCATACGTTAGGTCCAGCTTGCCAGATGGACCCGCGCAACAAAAGTGTGAACCAAAAATCCATAAAACTACATGCAAGGCTAACGAAATTCTTAGGCAAGCTAGTCCACCAAGTAGAATCTCCGAGAAGGACATTTCCATAGTTGAATCTGATTGAATAAAGTTCACATGAACAGTGTGAGAAAGACCTTCCGTTTTGGTCACAAACAAATTAAAACTACCTTGACTGTCCTGAATACGGACTAAATGAAAATATCCGCTTTAATGATGGAAGCTAAACTAAAAAAAGATTCGACTTAGCATGCGGGAAAAAGGAATCAACAAAATCTGTCGTTAGGTTAGGTTAGGTTGATGAGGTAAGCGGTGTGCATCTTCCTTGTTAGTGCCTTGCCAGTCATCCAGATTTTGTTGCAAACCTGAAGAGATTAGAGAGAGGGATTTCGGATAGATTCGTGAGGTCAAGTAAAAAGTATTGTCCTAGGGTTCTCATTCTTAATTGGCTAGTGCTTGGGCCAACTGGACAGTGGCAAAAAATGGAGGATATCCTCGAGTATTTCTTCACCACCGCAGCCTCTATAAGGTCACCTTCTATAAGTACATTTTAAGTCCTGTCCATTCAGAATCTCTACTAGTGGCGAAACAGACTTTCTGAAGTTATTTGTGGGTTCTAGCTTTGTCATTCTCAGGCCAAATCCTTTTTAATGTTACACAGGTGGGGAGGGAGTTCCACCTGTTTTTTCGCGATATTCAGTGTTTTCTCTTCCACCCGTTGCTTGACGTCACATAGCGCTGTTTTAACAGACTTGTCTGCCTGATCAATGCTGGAGGCAGATCCCTTTCTCACCAGTTCATCAGCTATTTCACTGCCCTGTATACCTCTGTGTCCGAAGCCCTAGCAGAGCATAACACTATTTTGGATGCCAAGAATCTTTAGCTCTTCACGATAACGCTTACAAGCTTCGATTTTATTTCGTCATGCTGCTTTTATTGCAGCAAGACTGTCAATGAACATGGTGATATAATCTATTGGTAACGCCAGCATTGAGGTCGCCTTGGCTACCTCTGCTATTGCCAATATCTGAGGTTGGAAGACTCTGCTAAGTTCAGGAAGACGAAAAGGGCTGTTTAACTTAAGTGATTCGGAAAACACTCTCGCTCCAGCTCATGCGTCCATTTTTGAACCATCAGGTGCATACCAGTACACCGAAACCATATCCACGGTTTCGCTGCCCACTTCGTTCCTCTACCACTCTTATATACTTGAAAACATGCAGGAGAATGGTCTTTGAAAGTCAGGGTGAGGCAGCATGTAGCCGGAGGAAACAACTTTGTTAAGAATTTGAGCGTGCCTTTCTAAGTTAATTTTCCAACAGTTGAGCTGGCTTATTCTTAGAGCACTTTTAGCTGCAGATTCTGGCATGCAAAGGTCTAGCGGTAGCAGGCTTGGTTGGCTGGGGGTGATTCCTTTTTAAGCAGGTGCTGATGGGTATATGCAGTGTGACCAAGGCGCAGTCGGATAAACCTCTTTACGTCACTTTTGGGGATATCTGTTGGGAAATTTGGCTGGACTCTGGTTGGGTTGACTGTTTTATAGTGGTGTGCATAATGTTCCCATTCAAGTAGCTGTTTGTTCTGGCTTTCCTGGTGTATGTGTCTCTTTAGGTCTAAACGTGAGAAGGTGTAGTATGTGAAGGTGGGAGCCTGAAGCACGGAGTTTGCGGCAACATCTGCGAACTCGTTGCCTTTTATTCCAACGTGACCTGGTGTCCACATTAGTTTTACCTTTTGGTTATGACATGTGTGTCATTATGAGGATTAACGATGCCTTGCAGTACAGATAGACTATCAGAGCAGATCACCCATTTGCCGGGTATTTGAGAAGTTTTCCTTGCTGCTTCTAGTATAGCCAGTGCTTCAGTGGTGTAAATGGATGCAATATTTGGAAGGACTCCTTGCATGATTGTAGATCCATCTTGATTTACAACTGCAAAAGCTGTTTTTGTATCTGTTTTCGAGCCATCTGTGTATATAAAGCTCCAGCCTTTACGTTTTAGGTCCGTTGAGATTTCGAGGAATCGTGATTGATATATACCATTACTAGTTGTGTCCTTGCGAAACTGTTGTAATAGGAGAACCACTGAATCTTTATGGATTGCCCATGGTGGTTGTGTCGGTGTGTATTTGGCTATTTTATTGCAAGATAGATTTAGCTTATTACCAGATTCCAGGATGATATGTATTGTGGAAGGAATCCTTCTGACACGTGTGTGGGAAATAGCTTTACTAGCATCCTTATCTATTATCGAAAGTTTTGCGATGATTTCGAGGTAGCGCTCTTCTAATGACGGAAGTCCGGCCTCAGCGAGTAAATTTTTGATCTGTGTGGTTGGGAAAGCGCCTAGGCTTCTCCTTGCTGCTTGGTGATATGTAGGTACTATTATACTTTTGGTTGTTTTAGGGCAGGAACCGTAGATGGCCAATGCGTAATCCAATTTACTTAAGACGAACAACTTTGAGATATTACAGAGTGAATTAACATGAACATTACTTTTCTTTGATGATAGATACTTAATGATATTGAGCCTTGCTGCTAAAGATTTCTTAAGGTTTGTACAGTGAGGTTTCCAATTATATCTATTATTTATTAATAATCCTAGAACATTAAGGTTAGCTACTGTTTCTACTTTAGTATTATTAATCACTAATTCTATGTTTGTGCATTTTTTTTCCTGCAAATGTGAATTAATTTACATTTTTCCAAAGATAGTTTGGATCCAGAGGTATAGGACCATTCATGAATTTCGTTAATCAAGCGAGAAAATATAGTTTTTGTTTTATCTAGGTCATTGTATTTACATAATATATATGCATCATCTGCATAGATACAGTGATCTAGATCTTTGTATTTAGAGATAATCTCACTTAGTTGGTTAAAAGCTATTAAAAAACATGTGACCGATAGAGGAGATCCTTGCGGAATACCATTATCGAGTGGTACTAGTTTTGAAAACATATTTCGAATTTTTATGAAACATTTTCTGTTGGTAAGGAATGCTTTGAAATATCCAAAAACATTTGGGCCGACTCCCCATTATCTTTATTTATTAAGGATAAGATGAATGCCAACACGGTCGAAAGCCTTTTCAAAATCTAAGGCCAGCATTGTTATATGGTTACGGGCTGAGAGGGCGTTTGTGACAACATAGTCAATGTGAAGTAGGGCATCTATACACCCTCTTCTTTTTCTTAAAGCACTCGCATAGTCAAAACTGATAGATCCATGGCTGGAACTACAAACAAGTTCCATATTGAACTAGTAGCAAATGGTGGCCCTCAATACACTCACAGAACTTACTTACTTACTTCAACCAACTAGCCTCTCTAATTAGCTGGAACCTTAGGTAACCGCCTCTATTTCGTTTACAAAAGCAACACAGAGCTTCATCGCCTTAATATAGAAGTGGTCAGTGGTTTAGTGGTCACACAAATGACTTGATGTGCAGGGAGCGGAAGTTTTGCAAATGCATCTTCAATAGGGAGACCAAGAAATTGATCGACAAATGAATCTTCTGGACCAACACATCGGGGTTCATGTCAATGTGTCCAACAGCGATAGCCAAACTTTCTTCATCTGGAACTTGATGATGGCCTTGGCTTTATCATCGACTCCAGGTGGGATAGGGATCCAACAAACATATGATTCAGCAACGACTCTGCCGCCAAAAATGCGTCATTAAACTTGGCCAGCTCCTTCAAAGCTTCAGCTTCCATGCCCTCGATTTTGTTAACCTTGGCTTCATCTCAATGCTGTTGATCACCAAGAACGCATACTGCATCTTCGGGCGGGGCATTTGCTTCAACTTGACAGTGCCGCAGAAACGCTTATCCTTTTGGAGATCGTAGTTCTTCAAATCGATTTGGAGTTCCATAGTTTCCAAGAAACCGTGCTTCTTCTTCTAGAAGTGTTCGAGGATATCACGAGATAATTTTGATACCATTCTAGCAAAGACCGCTCTGTTTGATGGGTAATTGACGAAAGAGAGACTCTTTTGACGAAATGTTTTTGTCAGAGTTAATAGCAGAGCCGATGTAGACAAAGGTCCGTACTACCTCATCGTTATGTTATGTTATGTTCTGCTGAACCAAGTTTTGCCGCTTCCTTATCTATACACTACTAAACATGGTGGTGTCCTACTAATTATGTCAGTACCATCGACGAATGCTAGTAGATTGGGCATCTGGTGTTGGCTCGGGAGTTTTGTACAAAACTCTCCACAATCAGATTAAAGAAGTCACAGGACATTGCAGCGCCTTGCCTCAATCCTTTTTTGGTATCAAATGTGTCGGCGAGTTCGCTTCCAACCCTAATGGAGAAGCGAGAATTCTTCATCTTCAATCCTGCATAGGTGGAAGAGTTTTGGCGGTTTTCCAAAACTAGACATAGCTCTGAATAATTCGTCCCTTAAAATGCAGTCGTTTGCGACTTTGAAATCCATGAATAGATGGTGGGTATCGATTTGGACTTGTGTTGTGGTTTTTCCAGGATCTGCCGAAGTGTGAAGACTGGATCAGTTGTGGACCTTCTTGGCCTACAACCACTCTGATATTGGCTGACCATGTTATTGGTAAATAGTTTCAGGCGTTCACATCTTACAGCACATAGGATTTTTAGTCGAGGTTGAGGTGACTGTTTCCTTTGTAATTGGCGCAGTTCAGAGGGTCTCCTTTTTGTGGATCGGGAAAAACGATGCTGCGGTTCCATTCTTCAGGCACACTTTCATCCGACTTATTAGTTGGTGAATGCTAGTTACCAAAGCACCTCCGCCAGCTTTATAAATTTTGTCAGGCAGGCCGTTTAGGTTAAGCTTAGATATTGCTATCCTTACCTAGATTAGGTGGTTGGTAGTTTTCAATGTCGTCGCCAATATTGAATATTTCGATCTGCGTGACAGCTAAAGGTTCGACCTCGCGGTTTAACTGTCTGTAGAAGTCGTTCTTTCATATCCTTAGCATCGACTGTGTCTAAACAATGATCTTCATCTCGACAGGATTCTGTTTGCGCCTTTTATACTTGGCTTTGATGTTTAACACTTTGGTTAGCCAACGAGTATATTTTCTAGAGTTGCACCTTTCTATGTCTTCCATCTCGCGCTCTTCTTGCTCTTTTGTTTTTTTTTTCCGAAAAGCCAATGTTTTCCCATATTTTTTCTTATGAAGCAGCTCTCGTCTTCCCCTGCAGCTTTGCCTTTCGGGCCACGTTTTTGGTGCTAGTATTTATCGGAATTCCTTATCAAACCAGGGGTTTCTTTCTAGTGGGGGCGAGAAACCTAGCACTTCCATTGTTCTTTGACATAAGACTCTGGTGGTATGTTGTAACTCAAGAGGTTTAATGATACGCGATCTGCGTAGAACGTGGCAGTCTCATGCGAATGCAGTCTTTCGACATTTCTTCACAGTATTTCTCATTTGCTGTGGCGTTATGGACATCCACATTAAAACCTTGGCTGCAACAAGGTAGTGGACATCCAAAATCCTAGATGAGTTCCTCTTTATTGATCTGGAGGCAATACTGGTCATAATGGCATTTCCTTCAGCAGAAAAATCGATTAGCCTCGGCCTGTTGCCAGGCGAGTTGTGGTGTAGGCTGTGTTTTCCGACAATACTGTCAAAAATGTCTTCTCTTTCTACCCCTGCGTTAAAAACTCCCCCACAGATGGCTGACAGTACATTTCGTTTTCCGACAACACTGCTATAGATGTCTTCCCTTCCTACCTCTGCGTTAAAATCTCCCTCCCTGACATCACATTTCGACCTCGATCAATAATACACCTGTTAAGTAGTTTGAAGTTGAGGAAAGCCGTTGGACAGGAATATCTCCACTGTCCATAAGAAATGTGCACGCGAACTAAAATTATTGAATGGGTTGTATGATCAGCGGGTGTTCCAAATATAGTGAGAACCATTTGTTAAAAATGAGAAAATGCATTTGTTGACACTACGGATCAAATGCTTTGTTATCTATACTCTCAATAGTAATGAAAATGTTGATTAGCACAGCGGTTACCTCCAAAAGCAGACAAGTATCCCATATTTGGAGATTACGAATCGAGAGCAGTTGTAAAAATCGTCTGTAGAAACCGCTGGTGTGCCTCAAGGCTCAATTATCTTACCCACTTTGGTTCTGCTCAAGTTGAATAAAGACAGCAGATCTGTTAATATCTCAACTTTGGACACTATGGAAGAACTGGGGTCTGCTTCAAATGGCCCACTCGTAGTTCGATATTATGAAACAAAAACTATACTGGTGTCCAAATTTTATTAATGCTTATCCCCAGCAATCACTTGGAACTACAAAAATTAAGTTCAATCATGTTCCAGCGTAAATTATCTTGCTATTCGTACCAACAAGAGGGAAAAACAGTTGCTTGTGCATTTCATTTCAGTCCATCTATCTTGGACCACCCTGTGTTACGTTTTCTCCAATTCCTTCATTCCCTATAATCCATTTAACAAGCACTCCTATTATCGGAAGCACCACCACACTTCCTAAGCCCCCGAGCTGGTTTGTTAAATTCAATTACTAAGCATAAAAAGAATCATACCTTCGCCTACTTACTGCCACTCAAAGTCGCAAATCCGCAAATCTGTATCCACCATCAGCTCCTCCTTTGTCGCCGCATAAAACTAATTAAATCCACAGTGTGGAGTAATTACAGGCGCGCTATTTAAATGTTTGTGGGTGACTAAGTAGTTCCAACTCTCGGCCATTGGTCCCCAGCATCACATTGCATTATATGATGCTGCTCGGGGTTGGCATACTACCGTTCATCCGAAACATTGCCTAATCCCGAAATCAAATTCATTATTCTCATGAAACGAATACCATTAACCACAAGCGGTCAATTTGACACACATGAGCCAAAAAAAAAAAAAAAAAAAACACGAATACAAAAAACAACACAAAATAAAATCAGCGAATGGAGAGAACAAAAAGCACAGAAAACAACTGCAACATCATCTATCTCTACCCATTGCATGGGTTTTTGGATAGCGTCCCCTTGATTTATTTTTTTTTTTGTTTCGCCCTTTGTTACCCTAAAATTAATGAACAAACATTAATATGTCCCGTTTCTCGAATATCCTAATCGAATTGTGATCCATCCAACATAAAACGTACTCGTAGGATAAAAAATGGTTATCCCACATTTCATATGATCTGGGGTGAAGAAAAAAACGTAATTAATAAAAAAGGCAACTTGAGGGGTAAGGAAACACAGAAGAAAAAAACGACAGTCCCTTTCATAATATCCATAGACAACCCTCAAAGTGTGTACAGTTTTTTTTTTTATTCTGATGCCATTTTTTTTAGACTGGGGTAGGTATATGGTAGCCCGTTTTTTGCTTTTACAGCCGCTCATGAAAGTTATTGAAAAGTGTGTCGGAGAAATTAATAAAAATTTAGATACGCACACGTAATGTACTGCTTTGGCAAGTTGTGATAGTAAGGGTAGTTTCTGCACTATAATGACACCCGATAATGCTGAGGCTGAGGGGAAAACGAAGGTCAACAAACTGGGTGTTTTTTTTTTTTGTTTCCACGCACAAGGAAATTCTAATTAAAACCTACGCCATGAGCACGGACTGCTGTACCATTTCTGAATCATGGTAGGTTTGAATCTGCAAATATTCGGATTTAGTTTGGATACATTTTTGAATGGGAATTACCGATGTACCTGTATCAGAGCAAGTTCTTCTGAAATGCAGAATTCTCTTAAATTTCAGACGGAAAGATTCATCTCACATCATGGGTGCACTGCAATGCCCTAGTGGTAACTGCGTTGGACTTTGAATTTGCAAGCATTTGGATTTTTTCTTGAGATATTTTGAGTGCGAAGTGCAGAAGTACCAGAGCAAGTTCTTCAGAAATTCCAGAGTCTTTAAAATTTCAAACGGAAAGATTCATCCCACAACATAGGTGCATTGAAGTGTCCTAGTGGTTATTGTGTTGGACTTTGGATTTGCAAATACTCGAAGGGAAGATTGATCCCACAACATAGATGCAGTGCAGTGCCCTAGTGGTTATTTCGTCGGACTTTGAATTTGCAAATATTCGGATCTATTTTGGAAACATTTTTGAATGGGAAGTACCTAGGTACTTCCTACGTCACAACGTAGGTGCAGTGCAGTGCCGTAGTGGTAATTGGGTTGGACTTTGAGTTTGCAAATATTCGGATCTTTTCTGGAGACATTTTTGAATGGGAAGTACCTACGTACTTCCTACGTCACAACGTAGGTGCAGCGCAGTGCCGTAGTGGTAATTGGGTTGGACTTTGAGTTTGCAAACATTTGGATTTTTTCTTGAGATATTTTGAGTGCGAAGTGCAGAAGTACCATGGCAAGTTCTTCAGAAATTCCAGAGTCTTTAAAATTTCAAACGGAAAGATTCATCCCACAACATAGGTGCATTGAAGTGCCCTAGTGGTTATTGTGTTGGACTTTGGATTTGCAAATATTCGAAGGGAAGATTGATCCCACAACATAGATGCAGTGCAGTGCCCTGGATTATTGCGGTGGACTTTGAATTTGCCAATATTCGGATCTATTTTGGAGACATTTTTCAATGGGAAGTACCAAAGTACTTCCTACCTCACAGCTTACTGGGTCACAGCATGCACCCAAGAAATTCCGGAGTCTTTCAAATTTCAGAAGGAACGGTTCATCCCACAACGTAGGTGCAGCGCAGTGCCCTGGTGGTAATTGGGTTGGACTTTGAGTTTGTAAATATTCGGATCTTTTCTGGAGACATTTTTGAATGGGAATTGCAGAAGTACCTGTAGCAGAGCAAGCACCCAAGAAATTCCGGAGTCTTTCAAGTTTCAGAAGGAACGGTTCATCCCACAACGTAGGTGCAGCGCAGTGCCCTGGTGGTAATTGGGTTGGACTTTGAGTTTGTAAATATTCGGATCTTTTCTGGAGACATTTTTGAATGGGAATTGCAGAAGTACTTGTAGCAGAGGAAGTTCTTCTGAAATGCCGTATCCTCTTAAATTTCAGACGGAAAGATTCATCTCACATCATGGGTACAGTGCAGTGCCCTAGTGGACTTTGAGTTTGCAAATATTCGGATCTTTTCTGGAGACATTTTTGAATTGGTAAGTTGAAAAGATGTTTTGGTAGAGCTTTCGCCAAAGTAATTTAGAAGCATAATATGTATAGAGCTTGTGACTTAAGGCTTTTGATAAAGAACCGCACAAACGATTTAGGCTCGATTTCCAGGTGTATTTTTTGTATTTTTTTTTTCTTTTCCAAAAATATTCAGACACCCATTTCTTAGTGTAATCGTATCAAATGCACATAACAAATGAAGCATTTCTCATTTTTTTGTGCACATTTTATTGGACGCTATAAATGATGCCTATGATTTGTAATGAGGAAAAATTAATGTGTAGTGCACAAATGAGAGAATCTGATAGCACATTTCTTCGTCCTTCAATCAATGGTTTTACAGAACACATTTCAAGTGGTTTGTTGCTGAGGTTACTCTTGCATGTGACAGAATTAAGCCTCGGGGATGGCGTGTGGACTGATGTGAAAAGAGACCCGAGTTCCAATCACAGTAAGTACTTTTTTTGTTTATTTTACTTTCATATATCATATTATGAAAAACATTAAAATTGTTGTAAATAATCATCAATATCAACAATTAAATAAACAAATATGGTGGGTACAACAATACTTACAATATTCATAGTTTGTGCGTTTCGGTAAGGCTTCGGTATGGCTTCGGTAACGAAACCTTACAGAGTAAAGTAGACTCCGCCAAACATGTTTCATAAGACCTTATTCAGCCAGACTTGCTGGAGGGGACAGTGCTTTCTCGAAGCAAAATTTTTAGTCGGGCTTATCTCTTAAATTTTTGAAGAACATACTTCGGTAAAATGTTATCAAATCTCTGTATAAAATGTGCGGTAACAAACATAATGGTGAATTATACACAAAATAAAATATCTATATATCTATCACATAGCAAATGATGCATTTCCATTTTTTTTTGTGAATATTTTATTGATTGCTATCAGTTATGCTTATGATTTGTAAATACAAAAAATTAATGCAAACAATTAAACTGATAGAATCTGACAGCACTTTTCTTCGTCTTTCAAATTGTTGTACAGAACACCTTTCATGTGGTTTATTAACGAGGCTACTCTTGCATGTTGCAGAGAACAGGCTTGTGGATGGCATGGTGGAATTTTGTGCAAAGACCCACGAGTTCGAAACCCAGTATTCATTATTCATTTGCTGAAATTTAATATATCATATCATAAATTACACTGTTTACATTAAAATTGTTATAAAGAATAATAAATTCAAATAATTAAATAAACAAATATATTGGGAACAACAATATTTAAAATTAACACACCAATTGATTTTTTTTTCATTATTTGTGTGTTTCGGTTAGGAAACCTAATAGAGTACCATAGAGAACACCAAACGTGTTTCCATAAAAATTTATACAGCTAAAATTGCTGGAGGGGAAACAGCTTCGATAGTGCTTTTTCGAAGCGAAATTTTTGGGCAGGTGTCTCAATTCAACGATTGGATACCGTCCTCTGACGCCGACTTTTTATTTTCCAGCGATACAAAGATGTCCAGGTTTTCATCTTTTTCACAAACGGCATCATGATTTTGGCGACTATGCCATTTGAATGATTCAAACGTTGCTGATATTTTACCACAAATCTCTCTAATGGGGGAGGGAATGTACGAGAATAACTCAAAACAAGAACAACCATGTGATTATGATGAACTGACTCGGCTATAATTCACGTTGGTCACTACAAACCCCATTGCCTTGCAACGTCAGTTCTCTCTCCTACACCGCACTAGATAACGAGCTGCAGCTTAGCTTAGTGCTAGCATGCCTTTGGTGGTGCGCGAAAAAAATCCGTCCATTACAAAAAAAAATTAAAAAAAAAACTTGTTAACAAAATCCAATTCCCATGCCAATAGCGCTCTGCTCCTGTGACGATATTTCAAAAGAGAACAACCCTCCCAAATGACACAGGCTTCACCACTGCTAAAAAAAAAAAAAAAAAACAGCGACACAATCAAGAATGGCTATAAAAATGCACACCCCATCTTGTCACTTTTCGTTGGGTTTTAATTTATTTATTTTCCATCGTACATAGGCAGAGGCACACTCACAGGTCCTATAGGTACAAGCACATCAACTTACAGTTCAATAAAATGAATCACGAATTTTTTTTTCCATTCCCATTTTCATCCGCTAGTTCATGTTAAATTTTAATGACAAATTTTGTTTTTGTTCCCCGTTATGATGGGGGTATAGGTATACTTGCGGAAGCAATAAAATTGGAAAAGTCTGTTTGCTAACAAGCATTTCCCTAGACCTTGTCTAGGCTTTTACTATATACCAGCCCAGTTACACTTCTTCTCCTAGTTGTTATTATTTATTGACAAGTTCCACAGTACACGGCATACAACATGCAATCAAGCAAAAACAAAAATTGAATGGCGTTCCAGGTCTCAAGTTGTCGTTACCTGCTACCCTTTACTTTGCGCGAAACATCTATCTATCCATCTATTCATCCTGCTAATCCCACGAAATCAGTTTGCTTTGTTTTTAATGGATGTGTGTTTTGGTGGTGGTGGTGGTGGTCGTGTGTATCATGTGGTACCGGGCCAAGAGCTTTAGATCAGTCATCTCCCAAACAAGCCCAACAAACACAATTGGAGTCAGTGACTCTGTGCTAGCCATTAAGAGCTATTCGAGAGTGTCAATTACAATTCAAATTGCGAGGCAATTACCCCCCATCCCCTCCCCCACAAAAAAAAAAAAAAACAAAACATGTTTTCTTTATTTTCTGTTTGAGTTGTATAATATTGAATATCGATGGCGCTACTGTTATTGAATGTATGAGTGGGTGGATGGATGGATGGATGGATGAATGGATGGTTGGGGGAGATGAATTAATGGATGGCGCGGTGGATATAGATAGATGGATGTATAAATATGCATGATATTACACGAATCCTGCTAAAACTGTATGCAGTTAGAAACTGGAGCAAGATTTTGATTGATAGTATTGTGTGTGTGTCATTAGCATAATATGATTACAAATTCATGTAGAACACGTACCCATTAAACCGAAACTACGTACCCTATTACATTGCATGGACAAGTGTATATTTTAAGCAATGCGGTCGATTTGGCATTCGTGCTGGTTAGTCTGGATATAGCGAACTAATTATTTCAAGGCCTGTTCACAGTATCCAGGTTGTTCACTATAACATGTTTTTTTTTTAACTTTTTAATTCATTTTTTATTTACTTAAAACATTAACTTAATATTAGACAAAAATGCTTAAATCTAACTTATCAATAACTGGATTACTTAATCTAACTTATCGGCCCATAGCGGGCGCTGTAAGCTTATAATTTACATTTTTCTTTTGCTTTTCAGCTTAAATTTAATTTTATATTTGATATAAAGAAATTTAATTGATTTTTCAAAGGAAAAATTAAAACTTTAAACAGTAACATTTTTTTTTTTTATATAAAAACTTAATCTAGACTAAGACTAATTTAAACTACTTAAGACTAGTTAAACCTAACTAACACTACTTAAGACTACTTACTACTTAAACCTAACTTAAATATAGTCGGGGTGGCAAGCACTCGTTGCATATGCCCCGAGGGTTTGCCATCCCGATTGCGTCATTTGGTCCAGCAAGCATTTATGCAACCATATTAAATAAAATATGGTGCATAAGCCCAGTCCCAGACCTTGTACCTAAATTTAATTTACTTAAGTACTAAGGAGTGGACTAAAAGTCCGCAAAGACCTGAGGAACTGCAGAAATACTTTCCTCGTTTAGCCACCAAAACTCGGTGCGCTGCTTTTCAGCGTCGGTCCTATCGCGATCCGATACCGCCGTGCTAAAGCGGAGGAGCTCCGGAGCATTGTCGACGTACCCATCGCGGACTAGCCGCTTGTCCCGCGCGGTCACAGTAGCGATGGTATAAGACCGGGATACCGTTCCTGTCTTGCATTAACCCTAACGAATCGATATAAATGAATGCCTCTGGTGGAATAAAGCCGGACATGAGCGCACTCTCCATGTACATTTCATTGGGGTAATAAGCCCCAAAGATCAGGCTGTTGTCGCTAGCCATCGCCCTTGCAGCGTGCCTTCGCGTCACCTTAATCAGGAAATTATCAATTCTATTCAACTGATCCCCATTGTATAGAACCTCGTTGCGATAATATTTTATGTACTCGGAGTCCGGCGTTCGGTACAATCCTAAGCAGGATCGGAGACAACGCCTCTCAAACAGCCGTATCCTTTCCATGTAGGATGGTGATACATTGAACCACACGGGACAACCGTAAGCGATGATCGGTCTTATGAGGGCCATGTAGCAAATGACTTTCACCCTTGAATCAAGTTGACTGCTATGAAACAACCTTCTTGTCAGAGCATAAGCCCCCCTAGCCCTGGCCAGACAAGCATCCACATTTTTATTAAAATACAGAAACTTGTCAAGCCGGATGCCAAGGTATTTGACTTCACTTCTCACCGCCAACGGCCGTCCATGCTGTCCCAGGATACACAATTTTTTCCAGTTTTTTCTGGTATCGTAAGAAGCCCTCTGCAATGGGGTCCTGAACAGAATTATTTCGGTTTTTTGGAAATTGATCCTCAATTTCCAATCATCGCAATATCCCTTAATGTGATCGAAGTCACGTTGCAAAAGTGTGTTGATGACCTCGATTTTCGGACCTGACCTGTACGCCACTAGATCATCTGCGTACGCTATAGCGTGACTGAGAGAACCTACAAGATCACTTGTATAAATGTTGAACAATATCGGGGAGTTCACCGCCCCCTGTTGTAAACCGTTTTTAATTTCAAAGACTTTACTCGAAGTTACGTTGCCACATTTGACAACGAACTTCTTTCCCATAAGCATTTCATAAATCATATATAGCATGGGTTTCCGCATGCCCATTCTGGTCAACTTGTAGAAAAGCTCCTCTAACCATACGGTGTCGAAGGCGTTTTCAAAGTCAGCCATACAGGCCGCTATGCATTGTCCTTTGGATTTATTCCATTGGATGTCGGGCACTAGTTTCGACGCGGCATGAATGGTGTCATGCCTCGCTCGAAAACCAAACTGATTTTCCGGAATAATTTTGTTTTCCTCGACCCACTTAAGCAGAGCCCTATTGACTATTTTCTCAAATACCTTGCTTACATTCGGCAGAAGGCTTATTGACCGAAGATTAGCTGGGTTTGTTTTGTCCTTGCCCTTTTTGGGGATAGGATGTACCACCGCCGTTTTCTAGTGCACCGGATAATGTGCATTATTCAGTGCATTGTTAAACAGCGTGGTGAAAATATCGACTGCTTCCACTGGCAGGTGTCTCAATACGACGTTTGGGACACCGTCCTCTCCCGCCGACTTTTTATTTTTCAGTGATACGAAGATGTCCAGGAGTTCATCTTTTTGAACGAACAGCATCATGCACATAACAGCACTATGCCATTTGAAGGGTTTTCGTCATTGAATACGGTAAAACCGTTATTCTCAGATCGCCCACTATAACATGGTTGTGTTCGAAAACTCGCTCTATTCTCTCAAAATACGCATTGGTTTATGGAAACAGATATGTAAGGGGTGGTTGTATAGGAAAATAGGCACTAGATGTAGGATAGCATCTACGGATACGGAGGGGGTGGTTACGACCAACGCTAGTAAGCGTTGGCACTAGTTCGCACTAGTGCGCTAGTCAATCAATAACGTGGTCACAGATCAAACTTTCTCCCTTCGCTCTAGTCCTTGCTATTACACGCATCTTACTCGTATATCAGAACTCATGGGATTTTGAAGTTTACTAGCTTGAACTAGCTGAAACAATCGCTTACTAGCGCACTAGCGTGGACTAGCATGGACTATCTCGGACTAGCGTGAACTAGCGTACTCGCTTACTAGTGTTGGCCGTAACCACGGCCCTAGATCTCCGCTTATTCATATGCAAGCTGATCCTTAAACTTTACCTAATAGGTTTCGGAGGCTGACGCCATTAAGTTTACGAGATTCAATGTTCTGGGCTTTGCAATTCTTGTTGAGGAGGACCAGTTTGGGTTTTGGAGGGTTCGCGCTGATTCCACATCTGGCGGCCTATTTAGAGACTACTGGGAGACCATTTTTTAATAGTACTTTTCATCCTTCTCTTTTTAGGTTGACTAGTATCTCATTGACTACTAGATTTCAGAGACTTGCGGAACAACTCCTGGATTCCAGAAATGTTCGATCCAGCTGCTTTGTTACCCGCAATGTCTTGATTGTTTCCAAGAGTCATATCAGAAATTTTGGGATATTTCCAGATTTAACAGGAAATAAGGCTTTATTTCGTTGGGCCTTATTTAACATCACCGTTAAAAAAGTATCGCGAAAATGGCGCTCTCTTGCCGCTCTAGATCAAATAAAAAAAAATCCCGGAAAACGTGGCTTAGAAATTTTAAGGGCCGATATTGATTTTTGAATGAAACACAAATAATTTCGAAAATTACTGTTATTTCTTTTTATTATGATAATATTGGTGTGGTTCAACTATGTATGGAACAAAATATCGGCCAAATGGCCGCCGCAACCTCGGCAGCACACCTTCATCCGATGGTTCAAATGTTCGATGATGCTGAGGCATAATTGAGGTTCTATGCCGTTAATGTGGCGAATTATCTCATCCTTTAGCTCTTGAATTGTCGCTGGATTATGGACGTACACCTTTTCTTTCAAATAACCCCAAAGAAACAAGTCCAACGGTGTCAAATCACATGATCTTGGCGGCCGATTGACATCACCACCACTTGAGCTAACACGGCCATTGAATTTGTCGCGAAAAAGAGCCATTGCTTCGTTAGCTGTGTGGCAAGTGGCACCGTCCTGTTGAAACCACATATCGTCTTCATCCATATCTTCAAATTCGGGCCATAAAAAGTTCGTTATCATCTCACGATAGCGAACACCATTCACAGTAACTACCTGACCGGACTCATTTTGGAAAAAAATTCGGCCCGATGATGCCGCCAGGCCATAAACCGCCATAAACAGTCACTCTTTGTGGGTGCATTGGTTTTTCAACAATCACTCTTGGATTATCATTCACCCAAATGCGGCAATTCAGCTTATTGACGAATCCACTGAGGTGAAATGTGCCTCATCACTGAAGATGATTTTCATCGAAAATTTATCATCCACTGTTGCCATTTCTAGCCACCATTCTGACCATTGACGACGCTTGAAATGGTCAAGAGGCTTTAGTTCTTGAGTCAGTTGCACATTGTAAGCATACAAATAATGAGGTTGACTAATCAGTAATCGAAAACTATATTCCAAAAGTTAGGATCCACTCTATGAACGTGTCTTATTTCTACTGTGTTAGGGCTCTTAATTTCTTATGACTGGGAATCGAAGACTCTGCGAGCCGGAGTATTGGTGCATATTCGTTCTACATGTCCTAGCCATCTTAAACGGCGAATGCGGAGTTTTTTTTGACCAGAGGCATGTCGCTGTACAGCTCGTATAGTTCTTGGTTGAATCTTCGTCTCCATAGCCCGTCAACGCAAACGGGACCGAAGATTTTTCAAAGAATTTTCCTCTCAAAGCGATCATGCTTCAGCGCCGTAGAGCAGAACTGGGGTGATCGGGGTCTTATATAGGATCGCCTTAGTAGTTCGAGTGAGGGCTTTACTACTAAATTGCCTTCTTAGCCCGAAAAACAGCGGTTGGCAAGAGTAATTCTTCGTTTAATTTCTGACGAGATATTGTTGTCAGAGTTAATAGCGGAACCGAGATAGATAAAGTCCCGTACTATCTCGAACTTATATCTGTCAACTGTGACGTTCTATCCAATTCGTAGATTTTGTGTGCCCTTTCGTGTTGACAGCATATACTTCGTCTTGCCCTCATTTGCTTTTTGCCGCTTCCTTCTCTATACCAGCGAAAGTGGCTAAGCCATAACGTTGGGTCCTACCAATGATGTCCATATCGTCGGCGTATGCTAGTAGTTGTACAGATTTTTGGGAAATTGTGACTCTGGTGTTGACTCGTGAGTTTTGCACAATCCACTCAAGAATCAAATCGAAGAAGTCACTCGATAGCGCATCGTCTTACCTAAATTTCTTTTTTGGTATCGAATGTGTCGGTGAGGTCATTTCCGATCCTGATGGAGCAACGAGAATTCTCCATCGTCATCCTACACAAACGGACGAGTTTGGGCGGTATACCAAAACTAGACCTTGCCCTGTATAGTTCGTCTCTATAAATGCTGTCGTATGCAGCTATGAAATTGGTGAATAGGTGGTGGGTATCAATTTGGACTTCTTGAGTTTTTTCCAGGATCTGCCGAAGTGTGAAAATTTGATCCGTTGTCGACTTTCCTGGCCTAAGACTTCACTGATGAAGGCCGATCAGGTTGTTGGTAAACGGTTTCAGGCGTTCACATATTACGGCAGATAGGCTATTGTAGGCGATGTTGAGGAGACTTTTGCCTCTGTAGTTGGCGCAAATCAGAGGGTTTCCTTTTTTGTGGATCGGTTAAACGAATAAACGATGATGAGGTTCCATTCTTCAGGCATACTTTCTTCCGACCAGATTTGGCTTATGAGTTGGTGGATGTTATTAACCAAGTAATCTTCGCCGGTTTTATAAAGCTCAGCGGGAAGGCTGTCATTTCCGGCAGCCTTAATAAGCTTGAAATCAGATATTGCTATCCTCACTTCACTGAGGTCGGGTGGTTGGCAGTTTTTGCTGTCGTTGCCAATATTGAATGATTCGTCCTGCCCGACAGCGGAGTGTTGGTCGTCATCGCCGTTTAACAGTCTGCAGAAGTGATTCTTCCATATCCTCAGCATCGACTATGCCTCAACTACGATATTTCCTTGTTCACTTGGCTTTGACATTTTAAACTTTGGTAAAACTAACATCGTTCCTGGAGTGACAACTCTCTCTATCCTCGATCGCGCGCTTTTCTTGCTTTTTTTTTTCTTCATTCTGAAAAGCCGGTGTTCTTCCCTTCTTCTCTGCCTATGGAGCTCAACGGCAGCTCTCGTCTTTACCTGCAACTTAGCCTTGTTGGCCTCGTTCTTGGAAGCGACCATCTGTCGGCATTCCTTATCAAACCAGGGGTTTCTTGCTAATGGGCGCGAGAAACCTAGCACATCAGTACGGCTGATCTAATGGATTGACGGCATCGTTGCCACTGTTCTTCGACATTCGATTCTGGTGGTATGGTGTTAATCGAGAGGTTTAGGGCTACGCGTTGCGCGAAGGTCTTGGTGGTCTCTTGCGATTGCAGTCTTTCGACAATATTTTTTTTTACAGTATTTCTGGATAGTTGTGGCGTGATGGTGGTGGTGATGGTTGGTGGTTCGAGTCGATGTTAGCTCCTCTAAATATTTGGATATCCAAAATACTAGATGCATGCCTCTTGTCTATCACAATGTGATCAATTTGATTGACCGTTCGTTGATCTGGAGACCGCCATGTCCCCTTATGGATATCGAGGTAAGGAAACCGTGTGGCAAGAGTGGCATTCCGTTCCGTAGCGAAGTCACTTAGCTTAAGTCCGTTACCAGACGTGTTGTCGTGTAGGCTATGTTTCCCAACAATACTGCTAAAGATGTCTTTTCTTCCCACCTTTGCGTTAAAATCACCGAGCGCGATTTTAACATCGTACCTCGGTAGTCGCTCATAGGGTTAGTCAAGGAGTTTATAGAAGCAATCCTTAGGTACATCATCTTTTTCTTCCGTTGGGCCCTGATGCGGATTGTTACAATACGTTCGCTTATGTCTTGCAAACATATGACTTCTTGCCTAAGTCTGGTACTTAAAACAATTCCGTATCCGAATAGCCGCTGTTTCTGCTCACTATAAAACGGTCCGTAGTAGATGTCACAATTTTCCATCCTCTTTTTGCCCGGCCCATTCCATCGTATTTCCTGGATGGCAGTAATGTCTGCTTTGTAGCAGTTTATGGCTTCCGCTAGTTGTTCGCTTGCACCTCTCCTGTTTAATGTTCTCACATCCCAGGTGCAGATACGAAGGTCGTTGTCATTTTTTCGTTTAGCAGGGCCTTGACGGTCCTTTCCGAGGCTATTAGTTGCTTCGTAACATTAAGATTTTTCAATGTTTGGGTAATTATCCCAAAGCACAACCCCCAAACTGGAGGGCCAGTTCCAATTTATTGGATACCCCTAGGACACAGGGCAATCAGTATCCACTACGGAATTGAGCGCTGCCGTTGGCCTTTCGGTTCATCCGCCACCATCTCTATTCAAGGGGCCTGACTAACCCTTGAAATTCCTAGACAACCTGTTGTCCGAATATGTCGAAGCAGCTTGCCTGGGACAGCAGGCCGGGTATTCATTCCGTGCCATTCTGACCTGGCTGTTTATAGTGTTGCTGTTTTTCGTCGTGTTATCAACACTCGAGCTTATCGTTTAGCAAGTCAAATCCGGTTGGATAAGAACAGTACCCGATGGTTACCACTTGGAGGTTAAAAACAAGCACTTGATGTGTAGTCAAAGTTACAACCACTTGGCCAGTTAGAGTCTACCCTTGTACTAAAACACCCAACCATCATACAAGTAAGTAAGTAAATTTTAAGTAACAAATTAAAAATGCATAAAAATTTACATTTATAAATAATTTAAGAAGAATTTATTGGCTGCTTTCTTCTGCGAAGAAAGTCACAGCAATCTGCAACTCCCACATATGTGTTATTCAGAGTCAACAATAGCACGATCCAGTAGTTGTAACTGGTGGTGATTGGCACTCCTGTGGAAATAATAGTCTCCAGAACCGGAATCTGGGAGTCGATTCATCCAAACGAGGCATGAAGCAGAACAAGTATATAATATGAAGCGCAAAAATACCTGACCACTTACAATCTGCGATTGTAGGTAAAGCGCACAGCGCGGCCTATCCATATATGCGTGCCTAGACGTATTTTTGTTTATTTGCTTCGCATGTTCTGATTACCTGCCAAATGTACGACCCGTGTGTGCAAAATACCATCCCTGTCTACTTGAATTATGATTCCTCCCCTGGTATGGGTATACAAGGGATAAAATCATGTCAGAGGTCTTGCAAGGTGACCTGTTCTCCATCACAATGGATTTGTGTCGAAAGTGAAAGGTCAGCTCAATAATTAAAATGAACTTGTGAAACACTTTCCACCCACAGAGTGCAAATCACTTTCTAAGGGAAAACATCGAATGGAATGCAAACAGGATGGATAACCGAATACCCAACCACACTATAGATGGATACAATTCCATAACACAACACTACGGACTCCTTCACATGGATTATGTGCGCTTCCTACCTCAGCTCGCCATATGCATAGACGACACCACCTCATCTGCATGGGAATTCTTTTCAACTTCCTTGTGCTTATTTTTGTAATAAGCCAAAGCAAACAGAATACACATGGAAAAACATAAAAATAAGGCGAATGGACAATATTTGAGGATGGAGATTCGTAACGACTGTGATGGCATTCACTCTCATCCGTATTTAACACGTACGTACTACGTCTGCGGTACGTTGCTGCAGCAGGGCCGGCCGCGGTGAAAGAATACACACGTTGTGTTTTGTGTCATTGTGTGTTGTGTCGTCCCAGCCGTAGGGGTCCAGGTTGGACAATGACAATATTGTGATGCTCATACTCGTGTGCGCATCGAGTTGCTTTCGAAGAGAATTGATCTAGATACTGAAATGCATTCCGAGCACTTGGAGGTTACGGTTAGGGGATAGCTCGTAAAATATGCTCGCTGCTATTTATAATTAAGCAAGCGTAATGTAGCCTGGCAGAAGACTCCTGGCAGAAGACTCCTGTCTGAATAGTTCATTGACTTTCCCTAGGATCGTGGAAAGATCCATGAATTGGCATTCTATTTGAATGTATTAGGAGGCACACACATGCAGCTCCGATTGTGTGTTATCAGTGTTAAGACCAGACACAGAGATGTATGTTCATCCTCACCGGATTGGTAATAATTAATTTTTATGATTAATTTACCCAAGCTGGGTGATCATTAATTACTAAGCACCCACACAACCGAAAACATTCATTTGCAGTAAGCACTTAAAGTGGTAGGCCTGCAGGGTTCCCTTCAGTAGAGGTCGTGGTTGATATTTTAGAGGTTTTTTTTGTTGATTTATTGAGTTTATTTATTTTTTATAATTTTTTTTCGATTTCTTTTAATTTTCATGTTGGCACAGGAAAGTATCTAAGTTAACAGAAACTCGGGAGAGAATATTCTGGTGTGGATTTGGAGTGGCCTTCACCTCTAAATGCATCAATGCTGTCTCAAAGGGATTTGATTAAGTAATGCCAGTTCGGCTTGTTGTGGTATTTCTTATCAGCGAACGTACAGCTCAGGAATACAGGGTAGGCCGATATCGATTTTTACTTGACCAATTTGCGTAGTATAGGGAAACATTGTGATGGTACGAAAGTTCGAATTGAGATTTTTACAAAGTTTTATGTTTTGAGGTACCCTGGATCCAGAGAAGTTGTTTTTTTTTTAAATGTATGTCTGTGATATGTGTTCTGTGTTCTGTGAACTGTGAACTATAATGTGATCTTTGATCTATGATCTGTGATCTGCGATCTATGATCTGTGATCCGCGATCTGCTGTATGTAATCTGTAATCTGTGCACTACAATCTGTGTTCTATGATCAGTGACCGGCGTATTGTGATCAGTGGTCTGTGCTTTGTGATCTGTTGCATGTGATCTGTGAACTACAATCTGTGTTCGATGATCTGTGATCTGTGGTCTGAGTTCTGTGAACCGTGATCTTTGACCTCCGATCTTTGATCTGTGATCTGCGATCTATGATCTGTGATCTGTGATCCACGATCTGTTGTATGTAATCTGTGACATGTGAACTAAAGTCTGTGTTCTGTGATCAGTGATCTGTGTATTGTGATCTGTGATCTGTGTTTTGCGATCTGTTGTATGTGATCTGTGTTCTATGATCTGTGATCTTTGATCTGTAGTCTGCTTTCTGGGATCTGTGATCTGTGATCTATGGCCTAAGATCTGAGATCTGCCTTCTGTGATCTGTGATCTCCGATCTATGATCTGTGATCCGTGATCTGTTGTATGTAATCTGTGATCTGTGAACTACAGTCTTTGTTTTGTGATCAGTGATCTGTGTATTGTGATCTGTGTTTTCCGATCTGTTGTATGTGATCTTTGAACTGTGATCTTTGATCTTTGATCTGTGATATATGATCTGTTGTCTGCGTTCTGTGATCTGTGTTCTGTGATCTGTGATCTGCGAACTATGATCTGCGATCAGCGATCTGGGATCAGTGTTCTGTGATATGTTGTATGTCATATATGATCTGTGAACTACAATCTGTGTTCTATGATCTGCGATCTGTGGTACTGGAATTTCGGTTATGTCTGTTGTTGGAGGTTAAACATAGGAATTTTTGGAATAAAATGGGTTTCTTGGAACACTAATATCTCGGAAACTGCTCAAATAATTTTTATAAATAAAATAGATAATCTTTTACAAGTATTGAGAACTCGACAACATAAGCAGTTTTTCGCCAAAAATTCACATTATGGTTCTTTTGAAAATGATTGCAATTTCCACAAGCGATTACCTATATTGACCTTTTTTTAGTACTTCTGTGCAATCGTTATCAAGGCGAATTCAGGCCAGGAATCGACTACTGATTTGGCCAAAATCGGGAGATTTATATCGCTAGAGAATATATTTCCCGCACCATCTCTAAACTGAACATTCCTACAAAAATGAAACGCCTTATTAGCATGGCGTTGCAGAATCCAATGATTTACTGCTCCATCCAGGTTTCAAGATGCACTAAGACCATTGACACTCCCTGTGATATAATGTGATGGATTGCCGTGCAGTTTCCTAAATATCGTTGTCGAAAATGTGTCAGCATTACCCATCCCAGTACATTGGGTATTATCTTTTGAAAATCCACGCCATACAAGATGGAAATGCTGAGCTAATTTTTGATTTTGACCTTTTAAGTTTTTCGTTATCTCAGGAGGGTTATAGTGTTGGAAATTTTTTTTTTTAAATCAGTGCTCCGTCTGAGAAACGTCCCGCTTTTGTTTTTCATCTCTACGATCGTCCTGTCGAGGTGATAATTCGCCATTTGGTGATAATCGAGGCGAAGTGTCAACCAATTAAAAAATGCAAATTCTTGACGGAACAGTCTCTAGCATTTTTCTTACAACCATTATATCATTTATTATCATTAAATCTACTAAGGCAGATTCCAACCTGTTTCAACGTAAGTCCTCTTTGCCGAATTGAAGAGTTCCCATGATTCCCTGTGGCAAGTTCTTTGTACTAACAATGATTTTACGTATTGGGCTTGCTTTTGTGAAGGCGTTCTTAAGCCCCGGAATATTTCGTTCACGTTTCTATCAATCTGCCCTAGCGAGGTATCCGTCTGAGTGGACAATTTTCCGCAACGCATACTTCGTCGAAGGTTCAAATTTCATTCGAGGTATATGTCATCGGAGAAAAATCCCTACAATTCATAAATAAACTTCGCGAAGAATTTGTGTCAGTGGAAATCGGAAAAAAATTGCACTTAGCTGTCAAATATTGCACGAAAAATGCACCTGAATGCAATTCTCCGGAATGCGTTACAAAATGTCGGAGAACTATTCCGAACAGCTTTTCGCAAGAATACCTTGAAGCTAAAATCCTCCGAAACGTACAAAATCGGAGAATTTTCTGCTCCGACGGATGCCTCGCTAGGGCTGAATGTCATCCTAATTCAGTTGCAGCACTCTTGAACGTGTGTTCGGAGTTTTTCCGCAAACAGATTCCGGTTGGTCATCTTGGATTCCGGAATAGGATGGAATTTGCTATTTTCTTAACCAAGTTGAGGTCTATGATAGCCCCAAAGAATGGCTTTAAATCGATATAGGTTGCCAATTAAAGTCGCCTTGAGATAACCATGCAACCCTTGACCATCGTTACACGCATTTCGTGGCACATAGTGCAACTCTGCTGGTATCATGCGGTCGGTTTCCATATTTTCCATATTAGACCACAAAAAGGTGCTGACATTGAAGGTATCTCGTGTGGGTTTGTATTGTTCCGAAGTAAAAACACGTTGGTCGTTGATCTTTAGTTCCTGGGCCAGCTAATCATCTAGCTGACTCAGGAACTAAAGATCAACGACAACCGTCCTAAAGAAAAAGTTGATATTAGAGAATGACGAAACGTTGACTACACCTTGACGAACCAAAGGTGCTTCGGTACGACGAAAAATTACTTCTAAATTATCCCGTTTTCAGTGCTCTGTTTTGGGACTCCATCTGTGCACGGTGACTTCTTTCAGTTTTCAGTTTTCAGTGCTCTGTTTGCGATTCCATCTGGGCACGATGACATCTTGTCTTCAATATTTTTACACGCCGGCTGTAGTTCCACTTATATAACTGATGGGTATCTTCGTTGGATCTTTCAAAAGCCTACCCGCTCTGCCCTAACAAATAAAGAGTCCCCCCCGATTGAATGAGCCCTTCGAATCAAATCAGATGATTTCGGTCAAAGTCACATAAAAGCTATTTCAAGCCAAACCTTCACAATTTCTTATCATTGCGGGATCTCCTGTTCCAACCTATTTCTCGTGATAATGCTGACGCTATGTTGAAGTGTTTTATGTCCCCCAATGTTGTGACAACAATTCAACTCACAGCGCCAATGAATCTATCTGTGCAACCCGCTTTGGACCCTGTCTGTCGGACAAATTCTACTGAAATATGCACATGTACTTGCAAATTCATTTTTTTCTCGTGCATTTCTGCAATCGGTCCTCGGCTAAGAATCAAGAAATATAATCCAATGGAAACGGGACTTTTTATTAGTTTATTGTTTCGTATATCCGTTTTGTTGCAGATCTTCGATTTTTTTTTGTTTCCTATTCGAAGTATATTTCTTCTTGTCGGAGGCTCCCTGCTGTTGTACTGTGTGATGTAAAGTTTTTTTTTTTTTTACAAAGGAAGACCAGAAATCAAAAGACAATGACAACAACAACAGTCTTGGGGAAATTTCGCAAGTAACACCTGGTCTTATCTAAATAAGAGCGCGCACACACAGCCGTTTAACGAATCACGAATCATCCTCCAAAAAGGATGGGAGCACAAATAAAATCGACGAAAAAAGATACATACAAATATTCGTCGTGGATTTGTATCGCAATCCATTATATTTGCAAAAAAAAAACAGACACACACAAAAAACATCAGCCAAAGGAAACAGAAATGCTAAACCAGAAGGGGCATGTCCCCTTTTTGCATTGTTTAAGATGTTTGCGGCAATTTTTATTGAACTTTGTTCGGCGCAGAAAAAAGTGTTTCTAGGAAAAATTTTGGGAATCAATAAATTGTGCCACTGCCGCGCCGCTGCCAGAAAGGTACATATTAAGGATATTTTAATGGGCGCAGTTATATGAAACGTTTGTTTACTTTTTGTTTGCTTTGACATATATAAAACGTGTATAATGGACATATTTAGGTATGATACCTTCGCAGTCACCTTGTAAGGGTGCGAGGGCTAAAGTTTCAGAATACACCAATTCGTATGAATGAGGTTTCCGCGGACTGTAAGGTTTCCGCGGACTGTAGAACTGTGACACTTGAGGTTGAGATGGATATTTGGAAGTTTTCAAACAATTTTCGTCAATTATGTCAAAAGTACACAGAACCTAGGACAGTAGAGGAGTTGAGTAGTTGAGTGGTACTAAAAATATTTAGAGTTAACAAACAGAAAAGCCAGGCAAACATGTCATTTATTACAATTTGCAGACAGGATAGACATTCGTTTTCTATGAACGTTTCTCAGGTTAGGCGAACCTAAAACGCTCATATAGTGCCATCACGTGATGTTTCAAGTTGTTTATCTCTTGGGAGATTTGGAGCTGGGAATACGCATTTGTGGAGTTAAGTTGTTGAGTCGTTCTAAATATATTTAGAGAAGATTTTTCATTTCGACAAAACCACGTAAATATGTCATATTTGACAAACTGCAGACAGGATAGACATTCGTTTTCTATGCACGGTTCTGAGGTGAGGCAAACTTAAAACGTTCAACCAGTCCCCTCAAATGATGCTTGCAGTTGTTTATCTCTTGAATCGTAGATTGTAAAGGGTGTCCCAAAATTCACGCAAAATCTGAATTTTGCGCCATTTAAGAGTACTGTGTTGCCAAAGAAAAAATAAAATAACGACGTGACAGCTGACAGTTCGAGGGTTAATAAAAATTGAGCGCTATACGAAAGAGCAACGCTACTTCATTGATGAGAAATATTTTAAAAATTATGAAGCTACGGACTGCAATTTTCGTACCAAACACAGCCTACTTACTAGCTTACTTAAGTAGAGCTACAGTCCGGAATGAACCTGGGCCTCAACCAAGCTTTGGCTACTGGAATATTTGCGAAAAGTCAAGACTGTGCGGTGTGTACACACAATTAGGCATTTAATCCCTTTACAATATGGCAGCGGAAGAGTACCAGTTGGGATGGGAAAAGTGACAAACCTGAATAAGGTACTTCAACAAAATGTCATTTAGGAATCTCAAGGGTTAGTCAGGCCTCTTTAACTAAGATAAAGAACTGAAAGGCCAACGGCAGCGCTCAATCTCTAAATGGGCACTGGAAAAACTTTGTGCTTTGCGCTAACTACCCACCCACTAACAAAATAACAAAGATACTCGGAAAGGACTGATTTTAATGTTGACGACCATGTTAAACGATAACGGTTAACAACGTTCCTATCATCACCTGCAATGTGATAATGGGGACGTATTGCCAAACTTCCATCAGAAGCTACAAAGTACACATCATTACTGGCATCCAAGAAATACAATGACCGGGCAAAGAGAGGATGAAAAACTGTGATATCTACTGCGCACCCTGTTATACTGAGCAGAAAAAGTCTCCAGATCAACGAACTGTCAATGAACTGTCAAAAAGTGTGATGCTTAGGGAACGCACTGTTACCATCCGCACCAAAGTCAAAAAGAGCCGTTATATGATGATATAGGGAAAGACAGCATCTGCGAGATCCTTGACAAAACTTATGAGCGACCACCAAAGTACGATGTTAAGATCGTGCTGGGAGATTTTAACGCAAAGGTTCGAAGGGAGGACATCTTTTGCAACTGCAATATTGTCAGAAAACACACCACACCACTTCTAGCAAGAGACTTGGTTAATGGACTTCACTGTGAAAAGAGATGCCACTATAGCCAACACATGGTTTCCTCACCTCGATATCTATAAGGGGACATGGCGGTCTCCAGATCAACGAACCGTCAACCAAATTGCGAAAGACAAGAGGAACGCATCCAGTATTTTGGATGTCCAAACATTAAGAGGAGTTAACATCGACTCGAACCAATGTCGCAGCCATACGGTTATCCACCACAGCAAATCAGAAATACTGTGGAAAAAATTAATTTCCAAGGACTGCAATCACAAGAGACCGCCAAGGCCATCGCAGAACGAGTGAGTCTAAGTTCGCCACGGTGGCATCTTCAATAATAGAGATAAGAGCTCTACAACCTCGCGATTATTCGGCTAAACTTATCAGACGGGGTAGTAATTGACCTCCCACCAGACATTCCAGCTAATTTACGCAGACCACGGATGGACTAAAAGGATCCTAAAAGGAAAAGGATTAACAAGACACTACCAGCATCCAATGTCGAAGATCATGGGCGATTTCAACAAACTATTCTATCAGCCGCAACTGTTGTGATAACTTTTTCGCAGCTAAAGATTAGGCTACAAGGCTAAACTGTAAGTGAAAACGAGAGCTTCCTTTGAGCTTTATAGGTAAAAAGATAGGAAGAATAACGACTCTCCAAAAGGCTTGCCCTTATTTTCCAACGTACTTTTTTTTAACGCACACGTCATAATTTTTTTTTCTTTGAGCCTAAAACCGTTACAAAAAATTAGCGTGATTTGAATTTCACTATCTCGTACAGATTCCACGTAGATTTAGATTTATATGACCTTTTTGATTAGGCGCATGCTGATGCCTTACTTAATATTAAAGTAGAGGAGGATAGAATATTTTTTCTGCGTCAACGGGAACCAGGAAGACCGAGCTGCCTGGCAAGGCATGTCGCTGGGCAGATCGTATAGTTCTAGGTTGAATCCTCGACTCCATAGCCCGTCAGTGCAAACGGGACCGAAGATTTTTCGAAGAATTTTCCTCTCGAGCCGACCAACGATTTTTTCACCCGCTTTTGAGACGGTCCATGCTTCAGTGCCGTGCTACTGAATTGCGTTCTTAGCCCCGAGAAACGGCGTTGGCGAAAGTAATTCTTCGTTTAATTTCTGACTAGATGTTGTTGTCAGAGTTAATAGCGGCGCCGAGATAGACAAAGTCAAACAAAAATACAGCCTTCAGGGGATTAAGACCATCAGAGAAAACCAAGAAGAGAATAATTGAAAAATTCAAGAAGACTGGAGCAATTAGTGATTTTTGACACTCTGGGTTCCCTGTCTCACTATCACGACACCAATGTTGTAAGAAAGAGAGCTGCTGAAAAATTCCCATCATACAAAGTTGTGCAGAAATGCAAAGAAAGATTGCTATCCCATCAAATATATCAAGAAAAATGCAGCCACGTGTTCTCAAGTCAGTCCCCAAGCTTTGCTTGACATTGTACATCGAAAAGATAACTTTGAACATTGGGTTGTGTTATTGAATCAATAGAAGATAAAGAACTTGAGAAATGTTCAGTAAAGTCATAGTGGGGTTTCGATGGTAGCTCGTAAATAGTTCCTATAAACCAGCTTTTCACACATCAGAAGCATACGGTTCGGTTGTAAGTGGTAAGCATATAATCTTGCAAAACCCTCGTCCAGCTTCCACGAATTATTTCAGGCCCTTACAAAATGTATTTAACGGATGCTTTTTGAAGAGTTAAGTTTTTCAGGTTGGCAGCATTGGTTAGTAATGGCGTCCAAACGTCATCTGTCAAAGTGAAAAGTTTTCGGTATACTCTGCTATATAGTCATGGAAAGACTTACAAATGAGCAAAGGCAACGAGGTGCAAATTATTGAAATTTGTTATCAAAAATCGTGCTCTGTGAGAAATATGCACCGTTTGTTACGACCATATTATGGTCGTCATAATCGACCTGGTGAATCAAAAATTCGTGCTGTTATCACAAAATTTACTTTGTTGTAAATTAAACCATCAACTCGCATGCGTACAGTGCGCACCGAAGAGAATATTGCAGTCGTGGCGTCCAATATTAATGAAGATCGTGAAATGTGAATGCGTCGCCGTTCTCAGCAATTGGGCATAAGTTACTCAACCACACGGAAAAGTTTACGTGCCGATTTTGGTTTGAAAGTCAATAAAATTCAACTTGTGCAAGAATAAAGCCGAATGACCTACCACAACGTCTAATTTTTTGTGAATGGGCCTTAGCTCCGATGTTTTATCGAAAAATTGTGATCAGCAATGAGACTGATTTCTGGCTCCACATACGTAAGCAAAACTGTCCCATCTGGAGTGATGAACAGCCACATTCCATACAAGATTTACCGTTGCATCCCGAAAAAACGGTGGACTGGTGGCATCATCGGTCCATTTTTGTCAAAGACTACCGTCGAAGAAACGTTAACATCAACGGCGAACGATATCGAGTCATGCTATACGCGACTTTTTGTTTGCCCCAGTTGGCTGAGTTAAACTTGGTTGACATGTGGTTTCACGAAAACTGTGCGACATGCCACACTGCTCGTAAAAACAATGGAAATGTTGAAGAATGAATTTGGTAAGCAGCTTATCTCTCGAAAAGGCTCTGTGAGTTGGCCGCCAAGATCATGCGTTTTAAAGCCTCCTGATTATTTCTTGTAGGGTTATGTAAGTCGTTTGTCTATGTGGACACGCCGAACACGAGTGAAACCTCACAGGAAAGCATAACACGCGTAATTCGTGGAATACAGGCCGGAATGCTAGAAAAAGTGACGCAAAATTAAAATTGGACCTTCCGAATGGACCATTTGAAACGGAGCCGTGGGAACGATTTACATGAACGCCTATTTATCGATCACAATAAAATTCTTTGAATATTTGATGCAAACTGGATTGTTTTATTCGATTTTTTAAGAAACTACTCTTAAAAAATCACCCGTTATTAAAGATCCAGCTGAAGTTTCGAAAGCTGAAAAAACCCAAGTGGATGCACGGATTGAAAATCTTAAAAAAAACTGCCGTAGTAATCTTTAATTTTCAACATGATGGATGGAAGAGATTAACAAATACTACCTCAACCCAAAAATGTTATTTGCGTAGAGCGATTTCGAAGGATTTCGGCTCAGTGGCGTGATGGTTAATGCGATGAACTGCCTCGCAGGAGTTCTGGGTTCGATTCCCAGCCGTAGCAACACCTAAATGATTTTTCTCTGGCCCTCCTCTCGTGATGATCGGACAAATCATCCGAGTAGTATCAGAGGAGCTTATCTTAAATTCGCCTTTCGGAGTGGACATAAAACAGGAGGTCCCACCATCGTGCAAGAAGTACACATGCGCACATGAATGGTTATGAGAAAGCTCGGCTCTGGGTACTAACGCGCAAGTTGAGGGAAAAATTAGTTTTTTTGTTTTTCGATTTCGAAGGAATTCAACAAAATCGAAGATGAGATTACACGATCAGTAAAAACAGAACACTTAGCGTTGGGTATGTCTGGATTATATGGTTGGATACCAATGTTTGAACACCTTCTGTGGCTGCCTTCTGTATTTAGCATAACGGGCTTGTCTCAGAAGCGATCCCGAAAAATTTTCGGACTATAAGCTGTAACGGCTGTCTGATGCCATATTTTAGGTCATTCTGCCTTACTGTGTGGCGTTCATACAAAGGCAAATCAAACGCCATGTTCCGAATTTCATCGTTAGTAAGATATCTTTAATGAAGTGCTCTTCTCATTGGTCAATAGATCGTTTTCACAGAGAACAGAGCCTCTTTCTAAATCAGAAATCAGCAACACGGCCATTGATTGGGTATCCATTTCAGTGATTCAGTTCCACAACTATTGACAGTTTTTCTTAAACAGATAAAATTTTCTCGAAACTCTGCCAACCTAAGTAAACTGCGTCTCTTGTAGAAAGCACTACAAGTGCACATTTTGCACTGCAACGCTAGAGAAAATCCTCAACATTTGTTAGCACAATGCGAAGCTAAATCAGAGCAGAATAAGATACCTCCATGCGATATCGTCTTATTTACTTTTCACTCCTTTCCCCCTGTTCTTTTCCTTTCTAATAACCACTGTTCGACTCAGTGAGCTCGAAAAGTGTAGACACATAGGCAGCAGCAGCAGCAGACCGTCGTCGTCGCATCGCGTCGTCGATTAGGTTTCACTTACGCATTTATCATCATATTCCCCTTTGGTTATTACTTTTTATTCGTGTTGCTCAATTGTTGTGTTTCCGAAGAATCCAATATCAAGCAGAAGTAGTGTACGCATACGCAATGCAAAAAGAGAGAAAAAGCCAAAAGAGCACCCATTGTCGTCGTCGTCGTCGTCGTCATCGTCGTCGTCCTCGTCGTCGTTGTCATAATATCCATATTGCCTTGTGTTTCCCCAACTTTTCCAGCATCATTGTGCCTCGCAGATCAGAGAATTTTTGGTCTTCGCTAAAGATGCAGAAAAGGGAATCAATAATACAATAGAAATTCTTTTCCACACCAGAAGTTAATAAGCGTTGCAAAAGGGCACCAACTCTTTTTTTCTTATGTCGTTCTGTCTTCTTTTTTACCCCCATACTCCATGCGGTGTTCCAAATGCTTAACCACATAATACGTTGTGCCGCACTGCTTGCGTACGAAGTATGTACAGGGTGACCATTTGGGGCTAGCCATACCTTTTTTTTACGAAATAAAATTTTATTTCTTAAACTTTTATTTTACTGAAGTTTGTGTGTTTTGTTTTGTCTAAAATTTTCTCTCATAGGCTAACAATCATACTTCTCTTGATTTTCTAAGTGAAGGGGTAACTTATGTTCACGATAAACGGATCATTACTCCCCTACCTTACCGGATACCAGCATCAAATCTTTAATTTGTTTCAGAAGTTAAACTGCTTTTGGGACAATGTGAATTGAATTTTATGAAACGAAAAAGTGTAACGAAAAAGAGGAATCCTTAAATGTATTGTTAAGTTTAAGGCTGTGAGAGGATGAGATAAAATGCATAAAGCGATAGAAGTTATCGCGTGGTAACTCACATTCAGAAATATTTAATTCCCTTGCAGGTTTATTTTGCTTCTATTTACCAGTTGCTGCTGTATCAAGCAATCTATATAAGGGTAATCGCCTTAAACAGCCTTAAATAGACTTGTAAAGTCAAATATTGTGGGAATTATGAACTTGCTAAAATATTTCAGACAACAACCAATACGCTTATCATCCATCCAATTCCTCTCTTTCTTCATCTTTCGAAAAAAAAACTCCAGCGCTGAGCATAAAATCAATGTTAAGGTATTCATAGCCCATTAAGCGAGCTTATATTACAAAACACTCCGACACACGGGAGTTATAAATCAAACCCGGATAATCTCACTCCTCGACTCTAAACTTTCCACAGAAGCAAGATACGCATTAAAATCGGAGGATAAAATGCTTCCAATAATCTTTGATGCCATTTAGGTTATCTTTGTTCTCCTTAGACTAAATCGACTACTTCCAGAAATCCAGCGGAATCTTCAATTGTTATTCTGTAGGAAAAGTAAATAAAGGGTGAGATGTATACCTTTTTAAAATGTGAAACAAGTCGAAAAAATTAAAATATATCGCGAAATCTTTATTATTAATCTAAAGAACAATTCTTGACATTCACTCTTTTGAGATAAACCTTTTTGATCGGAACTGCGTAGAAGCTCGACCATGTGGAGGTTTCATATTTCGATGACGCGATCGAGCATATTCGTCGGTATCTTGCGACTAACACCGGTAATGTTGGCCTCCAATGCTTCAATCGTAGCAAACAAAGTAATATCGCATGATCTTGCTGGCCAATTTACTGGTCCGAAGCATAAAATTGATTGTTCACCGAAGCGGTCTCTGAAAATGTCCGTTATTTCAAGGATTGTGTGGCAAGTAGCGTCGCCTTGTTGGAATCAGATGTTGTCAAGATATCGGGCTTCAATTTTAGGCAAAAAATAGTCCGTTATCATGCCGCAGTGACGAGCCCCATTACAGTAACGTTGATGGCAGCCTCATTTTTAAAGAAATACGGACCGATGACTCCATCGGCCCATAGACCACACCACATGGTTGTTTTGAGTTACTGTAGCTCTTCAAACTCTTCCGGATGTTCTTCCGCCGATATACGGCCAATTTTGCATATTGACGTATCCATTGAACGAGAAGTGGGCCTAGTCGCTGTACAAAACTATGGACAGCAAATCCCTCGAGAGCCCATTCACTGAAACGATGCCGCAACCAGGTCAGTCAGCTTTAATGATGAAATGTCAATGAAAATATATGGCGAATTGACACGAATCTTCATTGATCCTCCATTACGTGAGGCTATATCATAGTCTGCTTTCGGTAGGTTGGTAAAAATCTCAAATACGCAGTTGTTTTTCTTGGAGTTAGAAGATCGGGTGCTTTTGCTTTTACACCAAAGTTCTGCTTTCACATTACAAATTTTTGGCGCAACAGGTTCGGTACTAGTATAGGCCGAGCTTGCAAGTTTGCGTGTGTACTTCTTGGCGATAGTGGTACCTCCTGTTTTAAGCCGACTTCGTACGGCGAAGTTGAGATAATTTTTTCTTGACAATTGATACAACTCTGGATGATTTGTCAGATAAATACGAGAGGAGGCTCAGTGAAAAATCATTTTGGCGTTTCTACGGCTGGGAATCGAACCCAGACCTTCTGCGTGTCAGTATATCGCACCAACCACCGCGCCACTAAGCCCGTCCTTGCTTTCAAATTTTTAGATGATATTAATTTTGGTATTGGATAAGTCATATTAAAACGCAGTTCGACAGCGTATTTTGGAATGCCATATAGCTCCCTTGGGTCAAGTGAATTTTAAATTCCATATAGCTCCCTATACCCTTTGGTTTTTATCATTTATTCCACAAACACAGCCCAGCTTTGTCTTAAAAACTGCTCAATACCCGTTCCGCAAAATCATTTTTTAAGGCCATTCTTTTCAGAAAATCTTTAGATTGAGTGCCATTTTTCGGTGTGTTATTTTTCCAAGTTTCTTGAGATATCCAGAAATCTCTAGTTCCGATTTGTCTTTGTAAAGTTGCGGATTCGGTTTCCATTAACGTGCTCTGACGTTGACCTGACCCTTCAATTCATCAATAGATAAATCAGAATTGAATACTTTGAATTTGTATGTTGAATAGAAAGAACGACTTCCATTCGGGCCCACTTCAAACCAACAATTGTATCTGATCTACAAAGGAAGGGAACCTCTGAACTCCTTAGTTCTCCTCAATATCGCCTTCATGAATCTGTTACCTAGTTACCTAGTAAGCCGACCACCATGAAAATCCACAACTGATAAAATCGTCACACCCCGAGAGGTTCTTACAAAAAAAAAGAAGCCTTCAAATAAACTCCCATCGGTTACTTTTCAATATATAGGCCGCATATTATATCACTTAAGATGACGAGCTATTGAGAACCATATCTAGTTTTGGTGTAACGCATAAACTTATCTGACAGTGTAGGATGAGGAAGGCGAATTCTCGCTGCTCCATCAACCAACAAGATCGACAACGACTTCAACAAAAAATTTTACAACAATAAATGGACTTAGAAAAATTGTGGTCAAAAAATAAACATTTTCCTGATCTTTCTGCCATCAAAAATTTTGAAAAACTTGAAAACGTTGACAAAAAGTAAACCACGAGTGTCAAAAACTTCGAAAAACTTCGAAAAAAAATTCGATCATGATTGGAAACTTATCGTGATGCTGGGGAAATAAAAAAAAACTTGATGATCTAACAAATCATCCAAGTAGTTAGTATCAATTGTCAAGACAAGCTTATCTTTAATACGCCGTTCATAGTTTACATAAAAAGCAGTAGGTGCCGAAATCGTGCAGAATTACACACATTCGAATGGTTGTGAGAAATTTAGACCCTATTCACAAACGAGCCAATAATTTGCATTTGTAAAGCTGTCAAACTTCAGTCAAAATCTTGAAATTATCGACGTCAAAAATTTCGAAAAACTTGAAAATTTTGATCAAAAGCCAAAAATTATTGTGATCTCGGCTTTCTAAAAATTGCAAGACTTTGATCAAAAATTGAAAATGATTGTAACTCCAGGGTAGTCGAACATTTTGAAAAACTTGAAAATTGTGAAAAAATTCAAAATATTGATCCAAATGATAGTGAACCTGGAGTAGTCAAAGTCACAGAAAATTTTCAGAAACTTAAACTTAATTATAGTGACCCGAGGACGTCGAAAAAATTTTGGAACAACTTGAAAATGTTTATAAAGAACTGAAAATTATCGTGACCCAAGGATGTCCAAGACATATTCGAAAAACTTTAAAATCTTTATCTAAGACTAAAACTTATTCTGAACCAAAACTGTCAAAAACGTTTTTGAAAAACTTGAAAATTTGGATCAAAAACCAAAAATTATCTTGACCCGGTGTAGTCAAACAATTTTAAAAATTTTAAAATTTTGATCAAATATTGAAGATTATAGTGATTGAAATAACTGCTTATTTTCATGACACCGGGGTCGACAAACATTTTAAAAAAACTTTGTAAACTTTGATAAGATACTGAAAATTATATTTTGAAAAACTTGAAAATTTTGATCAAAAACTTATAATTATCGTGACCCAAGGAAGTCAAACACATTTTCGAGAAAATTGAAAATATTGATCACAAACTGAATATTTTCGTAACCTCGGGGTCGACTAAAAATTTTAAAAACTTTTAAACTTTGATCAGATACTAAAATAATCGATCAAATATTTTGAAAAACGTGAGAATTTCGATCAAAAACTAAAAATTATCGCTACCCTGGGGTAGTCAAAATATTGTAAAATTTTGATCAGATATTGAAGACTGTAGTGGTTGAAATAACTGAACATTTTCTTGACCTAGACAAAAATTTTGAAAAACTTGTCAAATTTGATTAGACATTGAAAATTATCGTGGCGTCGGTCCGTCAAATATTTTGAAAAAATTGAAAATTTTGATCAGACACTACAAATTATGGTGACCCAAGGATGTCAAACAAATTTTCGAGAAAATTGAAAATATTGATCATAAACTGAACATTTTCGTAACCTCGGGGTCGACTAAAAATTTTAAAAACTTTTCAACTTTGATCAGATACTAAAATAATCGATCAAATATTTTGAAAAACTTGAGAATTTTGATCAAAAAATAAAAATTAGTCAAAAAATTGTAAAATTTTGATCAAATATTGAAGATTGTAGTGATTGAAATAACTGAACATTTTCGTGACCTCGGCAAAAATTTTGAAAAACTTGTCAAATTTGATCAGAATCTGAAAATTATCGTGACACGGGGTCGTCAAGTATATCCAAAAACTTGAAAATTTTGATCAGAAACTGCAAATTATGGTGACCCAAGGACGTCAAAAATATTTTAGAGAAAATTGAAAGCATTGAATAAAAACTGAATATTGTCGTGACTTCGTGGTCGTCAAAATGTTCATAAGAAAATAAAAATTATTGTTACATGTGGTCGTCAGAAAGCTTGAATATACATCCAGCCCGAAGAGTTTTCGTTTCGATTCTCAAGAATGGAAATCTTTTATGCAAAACTTTGGTCTTCGTTTTTAGCTTTTTACATGGTGATTGAATATTTTGCATATTTTTCAATGTCAAAAATATTTTTATATTAAGAATTAGTTAAGAACTTTAAACTAGCAACTGAGCAATTTGATTTCGACCACGCCAGGAGCTACTACGCACGACCAAAATCTGTGTTTTTGTTTTTTCCTAAAAGTGGTGAAGGAATATGTAACCTCTTTTAATCGTAGTGCATATCATTAAAACGCTGAATCCAATGGAACAACATTGGTTTTCTCTTAATTTTTTTTATATGACGGTTTGCGAAGCATACAATTTTTAATAGCATCCTCCCTACACATTGTTAAGAACGCATGCATAAATATCCTTGGCAACATTATGCTTTCCCGGAATTCATTCTTTTGCACCAAAAAGTTCACTCATTGCGACAATATTGTCACAACCATACAATTTTTCTCTGCGTGTGCTTTGTCCTTAACTGTGATGTGCACTCTTCGGCTAGTTCGTTTGTTTATTTCATTCTACACCTTAGCCAGCCCCAGCAGCCAGCGCTGCAGCGGTAGCAAACAATGTGTTCCTCATACATTTCAAAGATTTTTATCTGATTTCGGCGACGAGTGAGAGACCAAATAAAACATTTAAAATAATGTCTATAAAACTACTTGTGTTGGTTGTGGACTTGTTTTGGCGCGGGGCTGAGGCTGGGGCTGAGGCTGGGGCTGAGGCCGGCTTTTGCTTTTGCGAGGTTCCGCGCGCTTAGTCTTTTAAGTAGATCAGCAGAGTGGCAACTGGCAACAGCAACAGCAGCACCCATTGTATTGAGAGGGAGACCTTTATCAACGCGCTATCTGTTGATACTCCTTGGAATGCGCAATTGTTTTTTGTAGCTGGTTTTTACATTGCAAGATTTTTTCTGCGTATTGATGCGCCGAGATGAGGGATGTGTAATAAATGAATTGAATTGGCATGCTCCTTGTACTTTGGTGAATTATGGTCAAAACAGGATTGCTCTATTCTTAGCATGAGTTTGCTTCCCTCCTAGATCAATCGACGTAGAGTTTTATTTTTTAATTATTTTATCCATTATGGGGGAATAGTACGATTTTTTACCATTGGACAGTGTCTTATGGGCTGTTATTTGCAAATCCAACCGAAAAATTCAGAAAACTTGTGATTTTGCAAACACACATCCCACAGAACAGCTTACAGCATAGGTATCAAAATAAATTTGCTTGCTGTTAAGTATGAAAGTGTGAAATAGCTTACCAACAAATTTTGTCAAAATCACAATTTTCGGTTCGACTTGAAAACCGTAAGAGATGGTTTAAGGTCTTTCGAACTCAATAGAGATTTTTATAGTTTTTAATATAGAGACGGGATCAGTGGCGCGAGGTTAGTGCGATGAACTGCCGCGCAGAAGGTCTGGGTTCGATTCCCAGCATTGATTGATGATTTTTCACTGGCCCTCCTCTCGTGATGATCTGACAAATCATCCCAGTAGTCGGAATTGTCATGAAAAGCTTATCTCAACATAGCCGTTTGGAGTCGGCATAAAACAGAAGGTTCCGCCATCGGTTTTGAGAAAAAAGCTAGACCCTGGGTTCTAAAGAGCCTGTTGCGCCATAAATTTATTTATTTTTTTAAAATAGAGAAATAATTTAGCTAGATATACCTCAGAGTATATGGACCGACTCAGAATCACTAGCTGATTCGATTAAGCCATGTTTGTCTGTCCGTCCGTCTTTGGGTCACCGGTTTTTAAGCCTTAAACTATGAGCTAGGATAATGAAAGTTGGTACATGTGTTCCTTGTAGGTGCTGTTCGAACAAGTGTTAACATTTTCAAAATCCGCCCACTACCACGCATACTTTTTTACAAAAATTTGTATTTTGGCCAAACGGTAGGGATTTATGAAAAGTCTTAACATCTATATTTTGTCCATATAAAGTTTGCCAGGCCCACTTTTTGAGGGCGTTTTCAGTAAAAAATGTTTTTCTGTAAAATATAAAATTTTTTGAAAAAAACCGTTTGATGCAAAATTATTTGGTTTGATAAAAGAAATATTTCGTCCATACATCTTTTAAGCCCACGCCTAATTTTGGGAGCGTTTTCCTACAAAAACTATTTTTATTCATATGCAGGAGAGAAAAACGGTGTTTTTTGTCGAACCATAAAAGATTTTGAAGAATATGTTGTGACAATTTTGATATTTCTTTGCCATAAAGCCCACATTTAAGGGATATGCATTTTAAGGATGGGATGAAATAGGGTATAAAACGATCATATGGGTTGGAGCCTTCTCATATGTTTTTTTTAGCAGATCATTTGGAGCTGCTTTTTGATCCTCCCGAGTCTCAAACTTGCACATATCAATTCAAAATATTTCAGTTCTTTCGTTAGCATTTATAGATCATTTGGAACCTCGTTTGTTAACATGCTCTTCAGTCAGGCCGATACATTGTCTTTGGAAAAGCAAACTGTCATGTGTCAAAATTCATAAAATTTCAGAAAATCTATTTGAAGTTTTTTTTTATTACTGGGGGTGTTTCCTAAAATGCCAAATGACACTTACGCCCTCACGCTGTCAGTGTAAGAGCTATAGATATACCGGTTTGATAGAAAATTTGAATTTTTTTGCCAATCGGTCTGTATACATAACTCAAAATAATCAACAAATTTTGACTTATGTCTTTCATTTGCAAGCGACGAGATATCTCATTGATATTTTTCGGTACGGTCTTTCAGTGTTTCGCTGCGGACCAATGCTTTCTTAATTTTATTTTCTTAGACAAGCTCTATCCCTTACTTGTTTGGTTTTCAATCAGCAGGTGGCTATGGTTCAGAGGAGTGCGTAGTTGACTGTTAAGCCAAACGCTGTGGGTTCAAGCCCCAGCTTCGGCAGCATTTTTTTTCTACAAAAATCGTCAGCTTACCTTGGGCCACATGTGCGATAATATGAGACAATATCAATCGATGTCTCTGTGCCACGTAGTTTTATGTTATATGGCTTTCCTTCTACAAGGTGGGCCAAAAGGGATCACCCTAATGGAAGAAGCTCTTATTTTTGCAAATGGCCGCCAATGTAAAATATGTTTTGACATTTTTGGACTACACAGATGTAGAATACAAGTGAACAAGCCATAGAGCGATACACTCCCCAAGAACGCGGAATAACCGTGTCTATTTTTTTACATAACAATTCGTCTGTAGTGTTTGCGCAGCGCGATTTCTTTCGCCGATACCCCGGCCGGCCGACATCGACTGCGCAAGCACTGCGCCGTTTGGCCACCAACCTTGAAGAGTATGGAATCACACGAGACGTTGCCCCGGAGCTCCCGTTGTGCCGAAAATATCGCAGCTGTTGCCGAGGATGTCGAACTGTCACCGGAAACATCGACCAGGCGCCGTGCCTCTCAATTAGCTATCAGCCGGTCGTCCATAAGGCGAATTTTGGTCAAAGACTTGTACAAAGTCCAGTCCGTTCATCAGCTGCTGCCTGTCGACTGCCAAATGCGTGTAAACTACGCCCAAGCCTTCGTAAATCTCGAGGACGAAGTGGACCAAAATCATAATGAGTGATGAGGGTCATTTCTACCTCAGCGCGTACGTGAACAAGCGAAACTATCGCTTCTGGAGCACCGAAAATCCACGAGTAATGCACGAGGAGCCATTACACTCGCTCAAAGTTACTGCATGGTACGGTGTTCATGCTGGAGGAGTCATCAGGCCATTTTTTTCGAGAACGCCTCTGGTCAAACTACAACAGTAGACGATGCGGTCTATAGGGTCATGTTAGCCGTGTTTTTACAGCAGCAATTGGACGAGTTAGGACTGGAAGACATGTGGTTCCAATAGTACGGCGCAAAGGTACACACCGCGTGAGCCGCGACCGATATTCTGAAGGTTAAACAACATCGGATGACTTCTTTTCCCCTACCTGTTATGTGTCTATCTGTCTCTCTCTGTTGTAATAATGTCTTGCTCTATGCCAGCCGATGGCGTCAGTCGCTAATGCTGTTATGTGTCTGTAGTTTGTCGCATTCATGTGCGAAGTACTGTGATGTCAATGTCAATTTATCAATCAGGATAATATACAGGCATGTATATTTGCGAGTCCTTAGAATTCAATGGCTCTGTAATCGGAGGTGGTATCAAGTCTAAAATTAAAGAAAGGCTGATTTGATGAGCTCTTAACCAAAACCAAAGATTATAGAACTTCATAGAGTGCGCATCTCGCACTTACCGCCCACTTCAGGAACGGCTACAAAATTTTTAGCTGTGATGCGTACTCTATGTAACTCTATACTCTTCGCTAAAACACACCTTTAGTTGACCTTATGAATGGTATTGAAAGCGTTAAGTGAACTGAAACCCCAAAGATATAAGGTTTTAGGCAACTCCTGTCCAAAACAAACCAGTTAGGTACCAGTAAGGTACCAGTAAGGTACCACCAGGTACTCTAGAGGAGGACTATATAATCTGAGGTAAAGTTAAACAAATTTGAACACGAAAACGGTCTAGCCTCGCGAAGCATAGAAAGCCTCAGACACGATTGTTCGTTGGTGACTAGATGGTACATGAGGTCCTACTTCTTGTCTCTTAGTGAGATGCAAACACTTTTGATTATTCATTGCGCACTTCAAACTTTTTGAAATAAAATTGCACAACATAAACGGGAATTAATATTCACGACCGCAATAAGACCGACCTTACGACCAGCGGATGTTCCGCGCTTAACCGTAGACGCCTTACCAATATGTTGATGGTTACCACCACCGTGGGGATTTTCAACGATACTCAAAGCAACACCACGCACCTTTGTCCAGCTGTTCCTCCTCAACTTTTACTGGTGGTAGGCCCGATCAGCCTTCAAGATAGTCTTGTCAATATATATATATGAGATGGGTTAATGCAGTCTGCAGGGAGCATACTTCAATCAGCATACCTTTCCTAGTCCACCCAAGTTCCCAAAGATGGTTGAGGTTGGTGTGTACTCGTCACTTTGAGATAGGTCGCTGCAGCGATAATCATCTAGCTGGGCTTTGCGATTCGAAAACTTTTTGAACCACAGTGCTGATGTCCATTTTGCATGTATTTCCTAACCATCTTAGAAGAAATCGAATGCGGAGATTTATTCTAGGTCCATGTCAATGTACATCTTGTAAAATCGCCTACAATAACTTTCATATGTGAACGCCTGAGAACGATTACCGACACCGTGATCGTCCCTTATCAGTGTGGTTTTAGACCAGCAAAGTCCACAATTGATCATCTCATCACACTTCAGCAGATCCTGGAAAAACTCCAAGAAGTCCAAATCGATACACACCAACTATTCATCGATTTCGATGTCGATAAGTCCACCACCGGCAACAACACCAAACATAGCACGGTTTTGCTGATGGGACAACCTTCTTGTCGGTGGATGGCAGCTTAACACTGGTCTTCTTTGTGGTCTTGGTTGTTGAAAATGACTGCTGCATGGTTACCAAAGGTACTTTTTTAAGCGCCATGATCACCAGTCATTTTTCAATGTTGCAGATAATGTTTGTGCCAATTTGTAGACTCTCTTGCTTTCGTAGAGTTCGATTTAGTCGATATCCATACCTTTGGCGGCAATGACGATTCCTTGCGGGTCTTGAAACGAAAGCCGTCACGGAATTGAACGACAGCCAACAGAGCACCACAGAGCATCGTGGATGATTTCTTTGACTACAAACCTGATGTAGCCATGAAGTTCGGCAAAATCTACAGCGACTAAGCTTGGCGGTTTTCTTTCTCCTCTTGACATGAACTTTAAAGACAAACCTATCTTCCATGGGCACACGATCCATTATTGGCTTTTAAGATCGAAAGCCTACTGAAAAATAAAAGGAGCATGCTATGGGAACTTTGAAGTTGTTGTAAATATGTTTCCGAATTCAGTGGACGAATAATTGGTGAATACCAAAATTGTGAGTTTGAAGTGAAACTTCTCTTGGAGCGGTTTGAATGGGATGTTATGAAACGAAAAAGTGTAACGACTATAAATGTATTAAGAAGGCTTAAGCTGTAAGAAAATGAGATTAAATCCTTGGTCCATCAAGGGTGGGAACCAAAAATCACCAGCATCATCAACACCAACCATTTATGTTAAATGGCGTGATCTAAAATTTTTACTCCGAATACTTAGTTGAGAAGTCGTGTTTACTCATACCAATCAAATGGTCTGTCAGGTACAAATTGAACCTGCTATCGGGGAAGAATTAAGCCAGCATCCAGTAAACGAAGAGATAACTCATCCACTTAGTGTCCCCGTATAGAAGCAGACAGTGCAGCCATAAAAATGCTGAAAAACCACAAAGCCGCCGGTTCTAATATAGTACCAGAGAGACGCTTCGGTGTGCCGATGCCTTAAAAGTGCAGAACACATTTTATTTAGTGCAGTTGTGCAGTACCTAACTGCTTATAAGCCTACTAGGCTGACAAAACGATTACACATTCGGAGGATTCCTAAAAAGCCAAAAAATGCAAAACGAGAAAAACGGAAACACACCCAACCCATGAAACAGCTCAACTTAAGCAGCCACTTGTGTATAAGCCCTTAAATAATTTCAAGGTGAATCGAAAAAAAAGCAACCCACCAAACTTGTTACGGTCTTAAAATATCTAAAAATGTATTTATCAATTAATGAGCAGTAAAATTAAAATATTTAAGTGATGACATGGTTTCAAAGCAAACGTATACGAAAATTTGCATTAATAAATAATTTAGATGAATCCAATAATCGTTAAAAATATTCAAAAAATAAATAGAATTCGTCTATGGAAATGCCAGTAACGCCTACGCCAATTTTAGTAGATGCGTCCAACCTAGATGTTAATTGTTTGGATTAAAACTCGTCGTCAGTCCAATGACCTGTCGCGTTGGTTAATTATTGATGAAAATCCTGATTGAAATACACTGGACGAACTAAGGAGTCTGCACTTAAATGTTAGCGACCACTTAGACCATCTGTGATCGCAAACTATTTTGTGATGAGATGAGTTTATGCAGTCTGCAGAGAACCAATCAACATACCTTTCCTAGTCTGCCCAAGATGGCTCAGGTCGGTGTGTACTTGTACTCGTCACTTCGAGATATGTCTCTGCAGCGGTTATCATCTAGTTGGGCTTTGGAGCTCAAAAACTTTGTGAACCACAGTGCTGATGTCCATTTCATAAGCATGTCTTAGCCATCTTAGAAAAAATCGAATGAAGAGAATTTTTCTAGGCCCATGCCAATGTACATCTTGTTAAATAGCCTACATGATCTGCCATATGTGAACGCCTGAAAACGTTTACCAACACCATGATCGACCCTTATCAGTGTGGTTTTTGACTAGTAATGTCCACAATTGATCACACACTTCACTGCAGCAGATCCTTAAAAATTGCATCTACGATACACAACAACTATTCATCGATTTCAAAGCCACGTACGACAGCATTTACGGAGACGAACTATACAGAATCATGCGTAGTTTTAGTATACCGCCGAAACTCGTCCGTATGTCCAGGATGACGATGGTGAATTCTCGCTGCTCCATCAGGGTCGGCCTCAACGGCACAACAGAGCTTAGGGAAGGCGATGCACTGTCATGTGACTCATTTAATCTCATTCTTGAGGGGATTGTGCAAAAGTCGCGACCTAATAGCAGTATTGGGAAGGAATAACATAGTTTGGTACCTTCTAAGGAAACTGGTCGATGGTCGACGATGGACTTAGGTATCCATATATTTTCACCGATTATGAAGATTTGTGGAACATACAGACAGGAGACATTCCTAAATTGTTCGAGTGAAACTAGAAAGTTCGACAAATGAGCTTCGATGCCAAACTCTAGCAAAAAGCTGTGAAATAAGCTTCCTATCATCACCATGGTAAAGTGTCTGCTTCGATTTCCGTTAGATAAATAGAAATTGTTGGCGCAACAGGCTTGTTACTACCCAGGGCTAAAAAAACATTTATGCGACCTCCTGTTTTATGTCGACTCTTAACGGCGAATTCGAGATAACCCTTTCTTGGCAATTGATACTTCTCGAATGATTTGAATGATCTTCGCGAGAGGAGGGCCAGTGAAAAATAATTTATCTGGAAATCGAACCCAGACCAGTTCGTCACACTAACCATCGCCCCACTGAGCCTGACTTCCATCAGATGTCAACATAAATGTATGACCCTGATAAGATGTGACGCAAGACGCAAGCTCCTTGTCAAAACCTATGAGCGACTACCGAAGTACGATTTTAAAATCGTGCTGGTCCTCTGGTAACGCAGTTAGGCTAATTGACTCCGCTACGGAACGAAATGCCACTATAGCCAGAACACGGTTTCCTCACCTCGATATCCATAAGGGGACATGGCGGTCTCCAGATCAACGAACGGTCAATCAAATTGGTCACATAGCGGTGGACAAGAGGCACGCATCCAGTATTTTTGATGTCCGAACATTCCGAGGAGCTAACATCGACTCGGACCGTTACCTTGTTGCAGCCAAGGTTAGAATGCGGATATCCACCCCGCCACAACAATCCAGAAATACTGTAAAGAAATTTAATGTCGACAGACTGCAATCGCAAGAGACCGCCAAGACCTTCGCGCAACGCGTATCCCACAACCTCTCGAATAACACCATACCACCAGAATCGAATGTCGAAGAACTATGGCAACGATGCCAACAAGCGATTAGATCAGCCGCAACTGATGTGCTAGGTTTCTCGCGCCCACCAGCAAGAAACCCCTGGTTTGATGAGGAATGCCTACAGATGCTTGCAGCCAAGAACGAGGCCCACAAGGCTAAGCTGCAGGTGAAGACGAGAGCTGCCGTTGAGCTCTATAGGCAGAGAAGAAGGGAAGAACACCTGCTTTTCAGAATGAAGAAAAAAGAGCAAGAAAAGCACGCGATCGAGGATATAGGGAGGTGTCACTCCAGGAACGATGTTAGTTTTACCAAAGTGTAAGACGTCAAAGCCCAGTGAACAAGGAAATATCGTAGTTGAGACATAGTCGATGCTGAGGATATGGAAGAACCACTTGTGCACACTGTTAAACGGCGATGACGAACACCATTCCGCTGTCAGGCATTCGTTCTGCCTGCGATTCAATATTAGCGACCACCGTGAAAACTAGCAACCATAGCAATATCTAATTTCACCTTTATCATGGCTGCGGCAATGACGGCCATCCCGCAGAGCTTTATAAAGCCTACGAAGATGACTTGGTAAGAAAAATCCACCATCTCCTATGCCAAATATGAGTCAGTGGATTTGTCGTACCAAGTCATCTTCGCCTTCGTCTTATAAAGCTTAAGCACATAAAAGTATGTCTGAAGAATGGTCTGAAGAATGTACTCCTACAAGATGATACCTCTGCTGTAGTAGGTGGACGTCTGAAACCGTTTACCAACAAACTGATCGATCCTTATCAGTGTGGTTTTAGGCCAGGAAAATCCACAACCGATCAAATTTTCACACTTCGGCAGATCCTCTAAAAAACCCAAGATGTCCAAATCGATACCCACAACTTATTCATCGATTTTAAAGCTGCATACGACAGCATTTATAGAGACGAACTATACAGGTATGGAATATCACCCAAGCTCGTCCGTTTGTGTAGGGTGGCGATGGAGAATTCTCGCTGCTCCATCAGGGTCGGAAACGACCTCTCCGACACATTCGATACCAAAAAAGGATTTAGGCAAGGGGATGCGCTATCGTGTGACTTCTTCAATTTGATATTGAGAGGATTGTACAAAACTCACGAGCCAACACCAGAGGCACAATTTTCCAAAACCGGTACAACTACTAGCATACGCAGACGATATTGACATCATTGGTCGGACCCAACGTGGCTATGACACGTTTGCTAAGAATTACTCTTGCCAACCGCTGTTTCTTCGGGCTAAGAAGGCGATTCAGTAGTAAAGCCCTCACTCGAACTACTAAGGCGATCCCATATAAGACCCTGATCATCCCAGTCCTGATCTACTACGCTCAAGCATGATCGATTTGAGAGGAAAATTCTTCGAAAAATCTTCGGTCCCGTTCGCGTTGACGGGCTATGGAGACGAAGTTTCAACCAAGAACTATACGAGCTGTACAGTGACATGCCCCTGTTTAAGATGGCTAGAAGAATTACTCTTGCCAACCGCTGTTTCTTCGGACTAAGAAGGCGATTCAGTAGTAAAGCCCTCACTCAAACTACTAAGACGATCCTATATAAGACCCTGATCATCCCAGTCCTGCTCTACGGCGCTGAAGCATGATCGATTTGAGAGGAAAATTCTTCGAAAACTCTTCGGTCCCGTTCGCGTTGACGGGCTATGGAGATGAAGTTTCAACCAAGAACTATATGAGCTGTACAGTGACATGCCCCTGTTTAAGATGGCTAGGACATGTAGACCGAATGGACGCCAATACTCCGGCTCGCAGAGTCTTCGATTCCCAGCCAGACGTCGGACGCAGTAGAGGAAGAACTCGCCTTAAGTGGCGCGCCCAAGTAGCAACCGACCTCAACCAACTTGGAGTGCGCAACTGGAGGTAGTTAGCTAAGGGCCGGGCTAATTGGAAAGGCATATTTGTTGAGGCCCAGGTGCATTCCGGACTGTAGCGCCACTTAAGTACGTATATTCGGGCTGCTGTTTTTAATAGCCCGATTTTTTCCCCAGTAAAAACTTACAGATTTTATAAGTTTCTGCGAAGCCTAACCGAAGCCTTAACGTTTTTTCTGCAGAAGGTTGTATATGCAAAATAGCTTTGGTTAAGCGTGTGCTGTCTTTTATTTTAGTTCAAAAGTTTGAAGTATTTTTCAGATCTAGAGATAGTAGATTATGTTCCGAAGGAACGCTGTGTTTTAAGCTTTTTTTTCATAGTTTTTGTAGTTGCGGGGTACTTCAAAATGGATTGAGCACGTCTTCTGGTGTTAATTCATGGTTGGGTGGCCTTTTGGAATGATTGTCATAGTATTAAAGTATTAACGTCATCTTGAAGATATGTTGCACCTGAAGAACCTTCTATCATCGGGATAAGAGTTGCAGTTGATTGACCCCTCAACGCTAGGTTTTCTAGTTTCTGAAGCTTTCCTGAAGTGTTGGCCCAAGCTAGTATTTCGTATCTTAATTGTGATTCGACCAACGCATAGTGTACTTGATTTAGGATTCGTGATGTGACATGATGCCGTAGATGTGCTAAGGTTAACATAGCCTTTTTAAGATCCGAGCAAGTCTTATCAATGTGCATATTCCACATGAAACGGTTATCAATGATGACTCCCAGATATTTAAAATTTTCGACGATGTCAATTCCTACGGGCTAAGAAGAAGTAGTAGTAAAGCCTTCTCTAGAACTACTAAGGGGATATAAGACACTGATCATCCCAGGGCGCCGAAGCATGGATCGTGTAAAAAGTGGCGACAATATAAAATCTATGTCTCCTCCTCTGTGCCACGTAGGTGTATGTTGTATGTCTCTCCTTCTACGTATCTATCTATATCTCTCTGTTCTATTAATGTCTTGATCTGTCCCAGCCGATGGCCTCAGTCACCAGTGCTGTTACGTGTCTGTAGTTCGTTGCATTAATGTGCGAAGTACTGTGATGTCCAAGTCCAAGAAATCCTTGGTCGATTCGAGAGGAAAATTCTACGAAAAGTCTTCGGTCCTTTTTGCGTTAACGGGCTATGGAGAAGAGGATTCATACAAGAACTAAACGAGCTGTACTGCGACATGCCCGTAGTCAACATACTCCACATTGGACGTTTCAGATAGCTAGGGCATGTAGAACGAATGGATAGCAATACTCCTGCTCGCAGAGTCTTCGATTTCCAGCCAGACGTGTAGAGGAAGACCTCACCTTCAGTGACGATTTGAGGTGCACAAATGGAGGCAGTTAGCTAAGTACCGGAAGAAAGAGAGACATGTTGGTTAAGGCCCAGGTCCATTCCGCACATTAAATAAGTTAGTTCCGTTCAGTCAATTATTCTTCCATCTTCTGTAAAGTTCATACCGCATCTTTAATTTGCCAGCTAAGTTAAACTGACCTTCATGCTGCTTGATTTTGTTAAAACCGTTCCAGTCCCCGTGCAAGTAACCACCACATCAGTTGCGTCTGCAACAATTCCTTGTTAATAACTTCGTTGCTGGCCTTCCACATAAAATGCCCACGGTATGGCCTTAATCTAGAAATTATTCATCCCCGTCTTTTGCGGTTGCAGACTTGATTAAGTTAACGTCACTATCTCTCGTAAAAAGAAATAGAAGCGACTGTGCACTGTTCTAGCTACATTGCAAGGATATATTACAGGACGACGTCTTTCAATCGCATAGAAAAATTAAAATATCGGGGTCAGGATTGATTTTTTTCCCATTATCCATTGAGGTTGGTGCAATACGATTTCTGGTATAGGATCGCTGCTCCACAGCCGATAGGCAATTCATAGTCCTGACACATGCATATATCGTCCAATCCGTGTGCAGATAATAAGCTACCCATCGACTAACTTCAGTTAATAATTACTCATCGCACAGATGACAACCTGGTGCGGTGGTCCTATCGCCTCCGCCCTCCCACCAACATCACCTAGCGCAAGTGTCAAAAATGTCCGCCTGATTTCAAGTTAAAATTTATAAATGAACGACTCGACCGAGGTAGATGTAAGTGGATAGCTATGATCTCTTGTTAAAGGACTCACCGATACTCATATCGAATGTATTTCAGATTGCGCGCTCCACAAGACGGTTTGGTTTTGGGTCGGTGGCTTGGTTCCTCCATTCCTGTGGACTATTCTCCAAGTGAAAAATTACACCGTAAACAATGAAATATTTGTTGTTGTTGTTTTTTTTTTTGTTTTTTTTTTTTTGTATCTTTAGCTTTACAGTGCTATTGTGACCATGGACTTTGGATTTTTATTTCGATTTGTTTCTTCTTCGTCGTCGTCGTTGTGTCGTTGTCGTCCGTGTTGTTATTGTGTAGTGTGTCCCTGCCTTATGTTGCTTCATTTTGTTTGTAGTGGCCGATGGGTCTCTTTGTTTTCGGATACATATATTATTAACCACATAAAAATAAAAAGAGTTAAAGAAAGTAAAAACTCACTTCAGTTGAACTTGAGTCTGTCGTTTTCCAGAGTATCTTGCTACTCACTACTTTAAGGCTGTGCACAGATTACGATCTGTCTGCGTTCATTCATCGACTTTGTATAGTCCTGGTGTGTTTTGTGTCGCGTTTACCGTTTGCTGTGCTACACAATGGGGCAGACCGCTTTTTCCGACGACAACGATTCTGGATCTGGACACTGATGCAGCATCTAGCTGTGATTATGCGTGAAAGTCGGCGTTTTTTTCGTTATGCATACACAAAGAAAAAAGGCTTCGCGCGGTGTCCTTATGCGTGATCACAAGTTGGAGGGTTTTTTGTTTGTGTCCTGTGGATGGATGTGCATTTAACAGCAAAAAAAAAAACAAAAAAAAAACGACGCACCTTTTCTGTGGAGCTCCGGATCTCCTGTGTATAAAGACATGAAACTAATTAAACTAAATTGAGCGAAATATGCTAATGTGGATATTAAGTCTGCAGTAATGGCCTTATGAACGAGAGGCTAAAGGTAGGCACGAATGACGTTTACGTTGTGACGTTCGTAAACCCGTATCTAACTCGATTTTTAGAGTGTTCTTTCAAGAATCGATTCAATGCAGCAGTCAGAATGACTGAAAGCCATAAATCTTTGGTACCAAGAAAACAGTAATATCCTTACCGCCTTAATTAGGTAAGGATACGTATGCGTACAAATCTGTTCATAAACAGCAGTACTTAAGCGCAGGATATTGAAAATCGTTAAAGGAATGGTTTTTTGACAGAAAGTTATAAACATTTTGGCATTGAGGGTATTGAGGGATTAGCTTGGTGGATAATTGACGTTCTGAGTGAAACGCCAAGCACGTTAAGGTTTTAGTGTGTCTACATGAGAAGGCTATTAAAGGCGTCTAATGAAGAGGCGATACCTAATTATGTGGGAATAAGATGCGCTGAGTAGTTTGGTCGTGATCTCATAATCGATTTGGATGTACGAGAAGTTTGGTCAGATATTTTAGGCTGTTGGTGATTGTCGGACATTAGCATAACATGTAGGTACGACGTCATCGATGTTCAGAGAACAATCCTTTGAAAAATCCTGGGAGACAATGATTTCACCAAGAACTATACGAGCTGTATAGCGACTTGCAAAAAATACTTCACATTGGGCGTTTAAGATGGCTAGGATATGTAGCCCTAATGAAAGCAATTCTCCTATTTGCAGAGTCTTCGATTCCTAACCAAACGTCGGACGCAATAAAGGAAGACCTCGCAAACGCAAGTAGAAAAACCAACTTGGATTGCGCAATTGGAAGCTGTTAGCTTAGTACCGGGCTAATTGGAGAGGCATGTTGATTGAGGCCCAGGTCTATTCAGGACTGTAGCGCCGCTTAAGTTAGTCTTTGAAGTCAGGATAGCTGTATTTCCTGCATATAGCTCAATCTCATTGTAGTTGTAAGTGGCACACATAATTAGAAACCAACATCAACCAACTTGGTGTGCGCTTTTGGAACAGTTACCGGGCTATAAGAAAAGAAAATTTGCTCAGCCGTATTTCTTGTCGTGTCGCAATATTTTGACAAGTTTTGGCATCGAGGCCTTCAATACAAACTAAGGCAAGTTCTGCCTGAAAGATTATATAAAATCCTTGTCTCGTATCTTGAGCGAAGACTCTTTCATGTGAAACTTAGAAAGAATATTAAGAGTTCAATGAAATATTGGCAGGAGTACCCCAAGGAAGCGTCATTGGACCATTCTTGTTCCTCCTATTTACACGTTATAGCCCACAAACAACCGATACAATAGTTTCCGCGTTTTCTGACGATACATCTATATTAGTAGTTGTAGAACGAGGGTAGACTCTGATTGGCTTTAGCTTGGCATTGCCCAGTGGTTGTAACTCTGACTACTCATCAAGTGCTTATTTTTAACCTCCAAGTGGTAACCATCGGGTACTTGTCTCATCCAACCGGGTTTGACTTGATAAACGATAAGCACGGGTGCTGATAACATACGCCCCAACGGTGGAAAAATATGATAGAGCTAAGGATTGCTTCTATGAGCTCCTTGCTCAAACGATTTTAAAATCATGCTGAGCGATTTCAACGCAAAGGTAGGAAGAGAAGACTTCTTTAGCAGTATTGTCGGAAAACATAGCCTACACTACAAAACGTCTGTTAACGGACTTAGGCTAATTGACTTCGCTCCGGAACGGAATGCCACTGTAGCTAGCACACGGTTTCCTTACCTCGATATCTATAAGGGGACATGGCGGTCTCCAGATCAACGAACGGTCAATCAAATTGATCACATAGCGATCGGAATGTTCGGACATCAAAAATACTGGATGCGTGCCTCTTGCACGCCTTGTTGCAGCCAAGGTAAGAATGCGGATATCCACCACCCCACAACAATACAGAAATTCTGTAAAAAAATTTAATGTCGACAAACTGCAATCGCCAGAGACCGCCAAGACCTTCGCGTAACGCGTATCCCTAAGCCTCTCGAATAACACCATACCACCAACATCGAATCTCGAAGAACTATGGCAACGATGTCAACAAGCCAATATATCAGCCGCAACTGATGTGCTAGGTTTCTCACGCCCACCAGCAAGAAACCGTTGTTTTGATGAATAATGCAGACAGATGCTGGCAGCCAACAACGAGGCCTACAAGCCTAAGCTGCAGGTGAAGACGAGAGCTGCCGTTGAGCTCTATAGTCAGAGAAGAAGGAAAGAATACCGGCTTATCAGAAAGAAAAGCGCGCGATCGAGGATATAGAGAGGTCTCACTCCAGGAACAATGTTCGCAAGTTTTACCAAAGTGTAAAACGTCAAAGCCAAGGATATATGGCTCGAACAGAATACTGTCGAGAGGAGCAACGAAATATCAAAGTTGAGACACAGTCGATGCTGATATGGAAGAACCACTTCTGCAGACTGTTAAACGGCAATGACGAACAAAATTCCACTGTCAGGCAGGTGAGGATAGCAATATCTAAACTCAAGCTTAATAAGGCTGCCGGAAATGACGGAAATGAGATGACTTTGTAAGAAACATCCACCAACTCATAAGCCAAATCTGATCGGAAGAAAGTATGCCTGGAGAATGGAACCTCAGCAGCATTTGTCCGATCCACAAAAAAGGAGACCCTCTAACCTGTGCCAACTAAAGGGGCATAAGTCTCCTCAACATCGCCTACAAGATCCTATCTGGCGTAATATGTGAACGCCTGAAACCTTTTACCAACAACCTGATCGGCCCTTATCAGTGTTGTTTTGGGCCAGGAAGGTCCACAGCCGATCACATTTTCACACTTCAGCAGATCCTGGGAAAAAAACCCCTAGAAGTCCAAATCGATAGCCACCACCTATTCATCGGTTTCAAAGCCTCATACGACATATAAATAGAGACGAACTATACAGAGCCTTGTCTAGTTTTGGTATACCGCCCAAACTCGTCCGTTTGTGTAGGATGACGATGGAGAATTCTCTTAGCTCCATCAGGGTCAGAATTGCCCTCACCGACACAGTCGATACCAAAAAAGGATTTAGGCAAGGCGATGCGTTGTCATGTGACTTCTTCAATCTTATTCTTGAAAGGATTGTGCAAAACACACGAGCCAACACCAGGGGCACAATTTTCCAAAAATTGGTACTTCGACATGCCACTGGTCAAAAAACTCCGTATTGGACGTTTCCGCTGGCTAGGACATGTAGAACGAATTGGACACCAAAACTCCGGCTCGCAGAGTTTTCGATTCCCAGATGTCGGACGCAGTACAGGAAGACCTCACCTTAGCGCGCACTAGTAGAAACAGACCTCAACCAACTTGGAGTGCGCAACTGGTGGCAGTAAGGATCGGGCTAGTTGGAGAGTCATGTTGGTTGAGGCCCCGTTTCATTCCGGACTGTAGCGCCACTTAAGTAAGTAAGTAATTGTTAAAGCCGGTCTGGACATATGGTATACAACTATGGGTTTGTAACAGTGAAACGAATCTCAGCATTCTAAAATCTTTTGAAAACAAAATTTTAAGATCATTGAGCCCGCATACCAGCTTACAGCGCTTGGAAGGTTTTTTTTTCTTAGTTATGTTAGAATCCGAGGTAGATATTCCAGCTTACCTCCACTTTCCGAAGCTTATCTCCACACGCCAACACAGTACAGATAGTTGATTGACGTCCTCCCATCGACCTTGCAATACCAACTGCGCATTCTCCCCTCTTTCCAAGCGTTGAGGATTGTCCAGTTCAGGGTTTAATTCCCAAACATTTCTGACTTCCTGAATTTTTGCCGTCTTAAATCGAAATGACGGTAATCGAAGCGTCGTAAAACGATTTATTACCGGAATCCCTAATTCATCTTGTAGGGGTTAATTGGCTGCCAGCATCTGCCTCCTAAGTCACACCGTGGTTTCTTGTTGGTGGGGGTGAGGAACCAATTGCATCAGTTCCGGCGATCATATGTTCCCTTTCATCTTCGGCATTCAATACTGGCCGTATGGTATAAATCCAGTTCTGCTTTGGTTTGCCCCATTTTATCTAATCAATCTGATTTACCAGGCGACAAATTTTCACCGCAATGCATACTCACACAGCGACATACCTCTCTCTCATCCCACTTAAAAGTACTTAATTCAGGTATGTGTACACACCCAGAACCCTCAAAGTCAGTTTTCGTCCTCAAAAACGAATATCATGCACCATAACTCATCCAGTATTTGTGTGGTCTTAATTTTGTTCCCCCCTAGTTCAGTGCCCATCCACCTCCTACATCTTACTAATATACTCGATATAAACATATGATCGGACGCACACCAGGCTAACTGCCACGCTCTCTATTCACAGGTGCGGCAGACGCTGCTGGTCAAAAGTCCATTCTAGCATCTAGATGCTTATAATGATGATGGGCGATGAACAAAATAACATCTCCCGTCCGACGAAACTTAACGACACCTCTAAAGACGACTCGCAACAGGTATGCTCCACCACAGATACTATACCCGCAATGCCTTTGAATCCACACACTTAAAATGAAAAATTTTAAAACTAAGCAACAACAGAACGATGAAAAAAAAACCAAAAAAAAAAAAAAAACATAAAACCCAAATGACAGAATATTAATGCCACCACTGAAGTGTGGTGTGCTATGGTGTGGTATGGTTTGATGACTCGATGTCCTCTATGTTGTGCGTACGGATTGCGTCGTTCTCCCCGTGCGTTGTAATGTCCAATAGATGCCATCCTCCGATCATTTTTTTTTTAAATATTTATTTTGTTTAATTTATTTAATTTGAACTGAACAGATACGACAATATGTCGACAAGAACAGCGGCGGTGCGTGGTGGTGTTGGGTGTCACCTCGAGGTAACATTTCTTCACATCTACCTGGCTAATGCGTTTTCATATTTTTTTTTTTCGTTAATCTCCTTCTCCATAGTCAGTCTGGGGCCGAGATACTATATACAATTTAATAGTTATAGAGAAGAATGATCAATCGGATAATGCGATGAGACAAGTGACTAATTGGACAGTTACACTGTCAAGGCGGGTGGTAGGCTTTCATTAATGTATCCGATACGAGAGATGTTGGTATTCGCGTTGGAGGGGGGGGGGGATAGGTATAGGGCTGGCGTAAGCGATAAGTGTTTTAAGGGTTGAGGATGATGTTTGTTTTTTTTTTTTTTTTTCTGTTGATGATTTGTTTTGATTTTGGTTTGTCGGAGTAGATAAAGTGTTAGGGGGGCTACCCTCGCGAATTTTAGTCAGTCTGCGAACGTGGAGAATACACTTTGTCAAGACACCTACAACCATCAAATTCAGGTACCAATTTAACGCTGACACTAACTGGCACTCTATTAGCAGATGCATTTGAGGAGTACCTACTTGGGCAGAAAAAAAAATCATCGTCGTCATCATGATCATCATCATCGGTATCTTATAGCGCGTTCAACAGCACCTTAAGACCAAGAACGTATTTCTCTCTCGGTTTTGTTTTGGGCTTTTTACATTCGTGCGCGCACACGGCCGGCGCGGCGTGCCGCATGCCGTCGTGGTAGTCGTAGCTGCCGCGAAGCACTAAAATGTCACAAAAACATAATGAGATAAACTTAATTACATTTGTTGTATTTTATTTTTCAACAACACCTTTGAACACAACGAGCTGCGAAAGGGGTTAAGTCGCGCGCTCTCAATCCCTGAGTCATTCCCTCTTGTTCATAAACTGGTGGCAGACTGACAGTCGGACGAATATGCATTTATCCACTTAAAGTGGTTTTGGCTTTCCATTTCTGACCATCTCCGATGCCACCACGACGTTGTGGTCGTCGTCATCGTCATCGTCGTCGTCGTCGTCGTCGACTTTGACTTCACCTATACTCGACGAAGAAGCGTTGTAACCTCTGCCTCTTTACTGCGCCTTTAGGTTTCTCCACGGAATGTCTCGGAAATCGTTGGCTAAGATTCAATTAATGAGTCGAATGGCTCAAGTCGCAGTGGGGCCTCAGGTGATATTAAAAACTAAAAAATATGACTTCACGCCCGGCTTGTGTATCTGTGTAGGCGTTAAATATTGAAGAAGCCTGTAAATAATCAATTAATTAGGAGTTGCTTTTTCGTTTCTTTGTCTTATTTACGTGGTTTTTTAAGACTCTCTGCGCATGTTGCTTTCAGAGGTGAATATTTTGTCGTTGTCGCCGTTTGAGCATAAGATTATATTTCGATTCACACTTAAGAGATGTGTAGATACATGGGTGTAGGTAGACGAGTATGTATATTTTGTCATTAACAGATTTTCTCGTTATAAGTTTAAGTGGAGGTTGACGAAATTCCAACTGAACTTGGTTTTAAGATAGAGGGCGATAACATGTATCTGAAATAGAAACGTCAAAAGAAGTGTGGAGACTGAGGTGGAACTATTGGCGAGAAATGCTATCGGGGTTTTCAACAGGGACGCTACAAAAGTTGAGCGACAGGGACAGCAATCGACGCCATATTTCTTGCCGCTTTTTAGATATTTCTCTTCAGTAAGGTTTGCCATTTCATGATTGAAAGATATACGATCCAACAACGAGTCGAAATTATTGAAATTTACAAACCGAAATTCGGAGTCAGTGGCCTCAACGTTAAGAGCGCTACGTCCAGTTTATGGTCGTCATAATCGTCCTAGCGGATCAACAATTGAGCATCTAGTGGAAAAATTTGAATCCACAGGCACAGTACAAAATGTTCCCGTGCCAGTGAGACGAAGAAGTACCCGTAGTGACGGGAATATTGCTGCCGCCTAGGCTTCAGTCGAAGAAATGTGTCTCTCACACGTCGTACTCAAGCGTTGGGCATCTCTGTGACGTCGTTGTGGCGAATTTTTCGAAAAGATCTTGGCCTACATCCTTACAAGATTAAATTGACGAAAGAACTGAAGCCGCTTGACCACCAGAAGCGTCGTATGTTCGTGAATTGGGCTGAGCAACAACTTGAAATTGATTTGGATTTTCATCGAAAAATCATCTTCAGCGATGAGGCTCATTTCTGGCTGAATGGCTTCGTCAATAAACAAAATATGCGGCATTGGTCAGGCAGCAATCCACACGTACTCCATGAGTCATCATTGCATCCCGAAAAAATTACGGTTTGGTGTGGTTTATGGGCCGGCGGCGTCATTGGGCTGTACTTCATCCGAGATGATCAAGACCGGTACGTTACTGTGAATGGGAATCGCTACCGTTCAATGATAACCGAATATTTTTGGCCCCAATTGGATGATATGGACTTGGAGGACATGCGGTTCCAACAGGATGGCGCCACAAGCCACACAGCGAATGCCACAATCAATTTATTGGAAACCAAGTTTGGAGAACGTTTTATCGCACGAATTGGTCCAGTCGCTTGGCCGCCTCGGTCGTGCGACTTGACGCCGTTAGACTATTTCCTGTAGAGCTACGTCAAGTCTTTGGTCTATGCCAACAAGCCAGCGACGATTGATGAACTTCGTACGAATATCGAACGTGAAATTGCAGCAGTATCGGCCGATTTATTCTTGAAAACCGTCGAAAATTGAGTTCAGCATCTGGACTTCTGAAAGCGTGCCCGTGGTGGCCATGCAAAATAAATCGAGTTCCATACATAATGGCATCGAACGTACTTTCACAAGAATAAAGAATTTCATTGATATCCAAAACCGTTTTTGTTTTAAATAAAAAAACTTTTGTAGCGCTCTTATTGAAAAACCCTTTACAATGTTTGTACAGTAGGGTGGATCGATGCTATGCTGTTAAGTTTCAATTTTTGAGTGGCGTGAGAATTTTTTACTGACGGGTGTTTTCTTTAGAGGCTGGGTTTTCGAATAGAGATAAAACTGACATTTTGTGGTCAAATCGGACAACTTTAATGTCATATCTGCCATTTCATCATGAACAGGTTGACACATGAACAACGCTTGCAAATCTTGCAAATTTATTTCGAAAATAATGGTTCAGGTCGCGAAGTTCACCGCAAGCTCCGGCCATTTTATGGTCGACATAACGGTCCATATTACTTACTTACTCGCCACTTAAGGCGAGGTATTCCTCTACAGCGTCCGACGTCTGGCTGGGAATCGAAGACTCTGCGAGTCGGAATATTGGTCTCCATTCGTTCTACATGCCCCAGCCATCGTAAACGTCCAATCCGGAGTTTTTTTTTTAACCATGGGCATGTCGCTGTACAGCTTGTATAGTTCTTGGTTGAATCTTCGTCCTAATAGCCCGTCAACGCAAACGGGGCGGAAGATTTTTCGAAGAATCGACCGAAGATTTCTTCGTTTGCTTTCGAGAGGGTCCATCCTTCAGCGGCGTAGAGCAGGACTGGGATGATCAGGGTCTTCTATGGGATCTCCTAGTAGTTCTAGTGAGGGCTTTACTACTGAATTGCCTTCTTAGTCCGAAGAAACAGCGGTTGGCAAGAGTAATTCTCCATCTAATTTCTGACGAGATGTTGTTGTCAGAGTTAATACCGGAGCCGAGATAGATAAAGTCCCATACTACCTGAAAGTTATATATGTCAATGGTGACGTTCGGTCCGATTTGTGGATGTTGTGTGTCCTTTCGTGTTGACAGCATATAATTCGTCTTGCCCACATTTACTGCTAAATCCATTCTTGCCGTGTCCTCCTCTATAACAGCAAACGTGGCTATGACATCACGATGGGTCCGGCCAATGATGTTAGTATCGTTGGCGTAAGCGAGTTGTTGTACCGATTTTTTGGAAAATTGTGCCTCTGGTGTTGGCTCATGAGTTTTGCACAATACTCTGAAGATTCAAATTGAAGAAGTCACATGAATGTTCATCGCCTTGCCTAAATCCTTTTTTGGTATCGAATGTGTCGGTAAGATCGTTTCCGACCCTGATGGAGCAACGAGAATTTTCCATCGTCATCCTACACAATCGGACGAGTTCAGGCGGTATACCAAAACTAGACATGGCTCTGTATAGTTCGTCTCTATAAATGCTGTCGTATGCGGCTTTGAAATCGATGAATAGGTGGTGGGTATTGATTTGGACTTCTTGGTTTTTTTTCAAGATCTGTAGAAGTGTGAAAATTTGACCGGCTGTGGACTTTCCTGGCCTAAAACCACACTGTTAAGGGCCGATCAGGTTGTTGGTAAACGGTTTCAGGCGTTCACATATTACGGCAGATAGGATATTTATCTGCTTTAATATGAGAACGCCTGAAACTGTTTACCAACACCCTGATCGGCCCTTATCAGTGTGTATAGTATCTTATATGCGACGTTTAGCAAAATTGTGGCACATTTGATCCAACAATTCCTTGTTTAGATGGGTCCCTTCGGTCCCGTTTTGCGTTGACGTTCTACGGAGACGAAGATTCAACCAAGAACTATACGAGCTGTACAGCGATATGCCCCTGGTCAAAAAACTCCGCATTGACCGTTTAAGTTGGCTAGGACATGTAGAACGAATATACATCAATACTCCGGCTTGCAGAGTCTTCGATTCCCAGTTAGACGTCGGACGAAGTAGAGGAAGACCTCACCTCAAGTGGCGCGCACAATTAAAAACCAACCTCAACCAACTTGGAGTTCACAACTGGAGGCAGTTAGCTAAGGACCGGGCTAATTGGAGAGGCATGTTGGTTGAGGCCCAGGTTTATTCCGGACTACAGCGCTACCTAAGTAAGTAAGTATGATGGGTAGTAGGTTCAGTTGCGCCACTCTCAAATTGATAACCTGTTACTCTTCATTCGCATTCGATTAACAGGCGCCTAAGAAATGCTGACTATGTTTCTTAATATTCTGCGTCCCTCTACCACTATCTTCAATATCAGATTTAAACGTCTACATATATCTACAATACATATGTACTGATATTCCCATGACGCGTTTCCACTCTCTAAGTTCCAACTTATCCGTCGTAGTACCAAAGCGCAAATTCCTTACCCTATAGGAAAAAATAATTTTATTTGCAAATCATAACGGATACGATTTCATTATCGGATAGCATTAATCGCCCCTTGGTCATTAACGTAATAATCCAACCATTCAACAAATACGCAATATCATCCTTAATTTACAGGAGAAGGAATGTTCTGACGACCTCCCCCTATCAAAAGAACTCAACGATTACATCAACGATATCTAAATCTCAGCAGCGGAAAGCTCGATGTCATTTATTACTTAAAATCTTATTTAATCAAAGTTGAACGCCAAGCAGATACATCGACAGTCCACTCATTCTTCTAATTCATTTCGTTTATTTCAAGCATCCCACCCATAAGACGTCTACCCCACCATCACTTCCGGATGGCACGTGAGTTGCACAAAATCTAGCAGAAAATCTGCACGGACATACGCTTTTGGTTGTAGCTACACAATCTGGAGGTTAGAGGATATGTCAGACACGAGTCGACTTCATAGCCTGCATGCCCAACACCAGTATCCACAGAAAAACAAATCAGGACAATTAAACCCGTTTAGGATTGACTAACTACCCTCTCAATCGGGCCGAATCGCACGAATAGAATCATGGATTGTACGCAATGCGGATGCGATGTGTCCCCGGTCCTTATGTCGACGACTGAAAAGGGTTGAACACTGCCTGTGTGAAAATGGGGTTTAGTCGATAACAGTAGTACTAATTAAGATTGTCATTGTTACGAAAAAGGGGTTATTGAGGCTGAAATGTGAGGGTCGTTAAGCTTTTCCGCTATGAATAGAGAAATTATGATGGCGTTCAAGTGTGGGTAGTGGGATACGTGGACGAATTATGCATATAGATTCGAAAAGGATAAGTTGATGTGATAAATGTATACCTGTACCCTTTCATCGAAATACACAAATGGATTTAATTAGATGTCTTATCACCTGATGTGGTTCTTATGCAGATTTTGACACCAGGTTGCTAGGGCTGTTAATGTGTCGGGTTATGTAATTGAAGGAGCTACAGATCACTTTGACTGTTGATGAGCTTATGCACCGAGGTATTTAAAAAAGGGCTGGTATTTGAAAGCTCACCCTAATTCATATTTATAACAATATTTTGCTCAATCTTAGCCTCTCATATAAGACGGCTCCACCCAGACTTCAGACTTAGCCTTGTTAGTCAAAATCATGCTGTTGAGTTAAATTTTTTTGGTTGCGCCAGGAGGTGAGGAATCTTTGAACGATACCAGTGGTTCGTACGATTGGTTATACCCGATTCATACATTTTCTTGCCTGACAATGTCCTTAATGTCTGTCAATTTAGCTCTATGGGCTAAACCTCACCCTCAAATAGGCGCTGTGAGAACCGGCTGTGGGTGCCCATAGAAGTATAAAACTCGTTCCTCTCATTTTTGAATATTTTTTTTGAGATGAGTACGACTAAGTTATCTTAACAAGTATTTTACGCTTCTGTGTGTTAATCGCGTTTGGTAGGTAGCTTTCCAGCGACCGCATCTACCAATACCGGCGCTCATGGTTTGTCCCTTCCTGAGTACGGATTGTTTCACGAGCAAAGTTCGATAGTTCGTTGCTCACTGTAGCTTTTCTAGATCTCTGTGAGTATCACTATTTCATATGTTCGATGTAGAATTCCCGATTGTTCTTAACGTTTTGTTTCGGAATGCTTGCAGTATAGCTATATTGCTTGCTTTAGTGCAACCCCAAAGCTGTATGCCGTATGTCAAAGAAGTTTTTGCGACTTGCTTATACAGAAGCAAATTATTGTATACGCATAGCTTCGACCATCTTCCGAGTAGCCAATACATTTTTCTAAGTCCGATATCGAGCTCGCTGCTTTTATTAAACGTATGGCTTCCACATCCACTAACTTATAAGCCAAATCTGGTCGGAAGAATGGATGCCTGAAGAATGGAACCTCCTTTACCCGATCCACAAAAAAAGAGACCCTCTAAACTGCGATAACTACAGAGGCATAAGTCTCGTCAACATCGCCTACAAGCTCCTATCTGCCATAATATGTGAACGCCTGAAACCGTTTACCAACAACCTTATCGGCCCTTATCAGTGTGGTTTTAGGCCAGCAAAGTCCACAACCAATAAAATTTTCACACTTCGGCAGATCCTGGAAAAAACCCAAGAATTCGAATACAGCCGTATCGTCTGCGAACATTGATACGATGGTCTCTTTATCTTGTGGTATAAATGTGGTGTACAGCAGGAATAGTCAGCCGCGGAAAAGTCTTAGATTTTGTACGATTGGGAGGATTTTTGCTTCGAGCTTTTCGGAATATTTCTCCGACATTTTGTAACGCATCACGGCGATTTGCGTTGCAATGCGTTCAGGTGCATTTTTCGTGAAATTTTTTGACAGCTAAGTGCAATTCTTCTTCCGATTTCGTCCGACACAAATTCTTGGCGGAAATTATTTACGAATTGTGGTGAAGTGATTTTTGTTATGATGATACAAATCTCGAACTGAATTTGTATGCGTTGTGGAAAATTGTGGGCTCCGGCGGATTCCTCGCTAGGACAGAGTATTGGGCCGAGAACGCTTCCTTGCGGACACCGCGACCGGTGTGGGTTTTTTTGAATTCTGAGTATTCAGTCTGATTCCTGACACGAAAGAGTTTGTTTTCAAGGTAGGATTCCAGTATTTTTTGAAATGTTTTTTTCGTTAAACCTTCGTGCCATACCTTGTCGAAAGCTTGTAATACCTCGCGAAAAGCGCAAGGGCAAATCTTTTTCACACTCTAAAGTTTTATCAATTTGATTTGTTATTCGATACATCTGATCGATTGTGGATTTTGTGAGACGAATTAATGAACAGGAATTAAGCATCTTTTTACAATTTCTGGTTGTAACAGTTTTGCATAATTTTCTCGAAAACCTTAGATATTACGTGCAGTCTAAATGGGTCTATATGAGTTCTTGTCGTTTTCGCTTTTCCCCGTTTTCAGAACCATAATGACTCCGGCGACTTTCCATTGTCTTGGAACTTTATACCTTATCCTGAAGCTTTTTGCAATTTTCTTAGTGCCTTTCGAAGCTAGGACAGGAATACCTACAGCTTATACTTTATAGTTGTCAGGTGCCGTATTAGCATTCGGTTCCTCGTTTAAAGGTATTCCACCGAAGCCGTTCGGATGTTTCTTCTTAATACTCCGCAAATAAAACCGCTTTCTCGTTGTCCCTTTTTGGCCATTCGCCATTTGCTATTCAGATTGGTGTCGAGTGCATTTTAGGTCTCCTTATGGACTTCAAGGCTCTCCATAGTGAATAGTGCGACCTTATATCAGCACCCAAGCCTATGTAGAAGTCTCCCTATTACTTTAGTCATGTAGCTGATTCTTGAGTTTGTTGCAAAGATGGTCCAGATAAGTTTTATCAAGGGGTGAGCGGAATCGTTGCCATTTCTTGCGAACTCTCCTCTTTTCTCGTATGAGGTCTTTGATTTCAGGCTGGTATTTGACTTGACGCGATGTAATATTGTGCTTTGTATGCGTATTTTTCAGGAGATTACAACGTTTTCCATAGTCCTATATCCCGATGAGAAGTTTTGCTTGAGTTTTTGTCTTGTTTGGTAAGGCGGGGTTATCTTCATTTTGTAACACTTCAGGTAAATTTGGCAGCCTTACGTTTTTTGCTAGGCCTTTTCATTAATGCCGGAAAAGTTTCGAGTGGATGCTATTATTCGTCTGTGAAATTTTTACTTGCTGAACAGTTCGGTATTGTTTCGAGATCTTTTAGGCCACGAAGGTTTTTCAGATCCACTTTTTTCACAGATACTACTTCCTTGGAAGAGTTGCTTTATATTATATAGTTGAGCTCGTAATTCGTTGTTTAATATTAGAATTTCATTTCATTTTCACTGAGTCCTGATTAACCAACGGACTTCTTTTTTCTGTGTACCCACGATCCAGGTGGAGATCGATATATAGTTGTTCTTTTTTCTGTGCGATATATGTTCAAAATTGTTGAGGTTGCACTTGACGCTAACTGGGCTGACAGCTGGGGTAACAATTCCTTTGGATATTTTCGATGTTGCCTTTGATACCTTCTTCCACGTTTTAAAACTCCGTCTATCTATGATCAGACGCAGTCCAATGTGCCACCTACTATACTGCAGATGCTGTTGGATTTGGGTTTGTCTTCCTATTTGCCCTTAAACACAATTGAGACCAAAAATGAAAGCAAAAATGGCGAAAAACTGTGGTTTTCAGTATACTCTGCCATTTAATCATGGAAAGACTTACAAACGAGCAACGATTGCAAATTTTTGAAATTTATTATCAAAATTCGTGCTCTGTGAAAGATGTGCACCGTTTCTTACGACCATATTATGTTGGTCATAAAAGACCTAGTGGCGCAACAATTCGTGCTGTTATCACCAAATTTCGCACCAAATTTACTTTGTTGGGCATTAAACCATCGACTCGCATGCGCATACCGAAGAGAATATTGCAGTCGTAGCATGCAATGTTGATGAAGATCGTGAAATGTCAATTCCTCGCCGTTCTCAGCAATTGGGAATTTGCTTCTTAACCACATTTAAATTTGTACGTTTCGATCTGCGTTTGGAAGTCTAAAAAATTCAACTTGTGTAAGAACTGAAGCCGAATGACCTACCACAACATCTAATTATTGGCGAATGGGCCCTAGAAGACCTCCATGAAAATCCGCTGGTTTGTTCAGCGATGAGGCTCATTTCTGGCTCAACGGATACGTAAATAAGCAAAAACTGTCGCATCTGGAGTGGTGAACAGCCACATGCCGTACAAGAACTACCGATGCATCCTGAAAAAACGACAGTTTGGTGTGGTTTATGGGCTTGTGGCATCATCGGTCCATTTTTTTTTTGCAAAATAAAATTGTAAACTAAGGCAAATCCGGACAAAAAACAACGAATATCAAGTCGAAACGCACCATTGCATCGATCGCCTTGCATTTTAGAAAGCGGGGGTGGAGTCCGTTTACCATCAAAGCGATGCTATGTTCATATTGAGAACGCCCTTATTTGTCCCGAATATGTTCCCGCAAATAAATAAAACATTCAGGCGAAAAGATCATAACGACATTCCATGTGTCCGAATTTCCCAAACGACAGAGAACAGACAGACGCTCACGGATGTTGGTATAAATCCGGAAAGTGTCGACTCGAACGACGGATTTTTCACGATGGAAGATCCTCAAGAGAAGGCGAATTCGATAGGCGCTATCTTCAAGACCGTGTATACGGTGAACAGTCCTGTTCGCCCAAATCGCGATATTGAGGAGAGAGCCTTTCTGAATCATTTTTATCTACGTACCGAACTCCAAGCTTGGCTCTGCTTAAGTGGGTCGAGGAAAACAAAATTATTCCGGAAAATCAGTTTGGTTTTCGAGCGAGGCATGACACCATTCATGCCGCATCGAAACTAGTGTCCGACATTCAATGGAATTGATCCAAAGGACAATGCATAGGGGCCTGTCTGGTTGACTTTGAAAGGCCTTCGACACCGTATGGTTAGAGGGGCTTTTCTACAAGCTGACCAGACTGGGCATGCGGAAACCCATGCTATGTATGATTTATGAAATGCTTATGGGAAAGAAGTTCGTTGTCAAATGTGGCAACGTAACTTCGAGTAAAGTCTTTGAAATTAAAAACGGTTTACAACAGGGGGCGGTGAACTCCCCGATATTGTTTAACATTTATACAAGTGATCTTGTAGGTTCTCTCAGTCACGCTATAGCGTACGCAGATGATCTAGTGGCGTACAGATCAAGTCCGCAAATCGAGGTCATCAACACACTTTTGCAACGTGACTTCGATCACATTAAGGGATATTGCGATGATTGGAAATTGAGGATCAATTTCCAAAAAACCGAAACATTTCTGTTCAGGACCCCATTGCAGTAATTGTGTATCCTGGGACAGCATGGACGGCCGTTGGTGGTGAGAAGTGAAGTCAAATACCTTGGCATCTGGCTTGACAAGTTTCTGTATTTTAATAAAAATGTGGATGCTTGTCTGGCCAGGGCTAGGGGGGCTTATGCTCTGACAAGAAGATTGTTTCATAGCAGTCAACTTGATTCAAGGGTGAAAGTCATTTGCTACATGGCCCTCATAAGGCCGATCATCGCTTACGGTTGTCCCGTGTGGTTCAATGTATCACCATCCTACATGGAAAGGATACGGCTGTTTGAGAGGCGTTGTCTCCGATCCTGCTTAGGATTGTACCGAACGCCGGACTCCGAGTACATAAAATATTATCGCAACGAGGTTCTATACAATGGGGCTCAGTTGAATAGAATTGACAATTTCCTAACTAAGGTGACTCGAAGGCACGCTTCAAGGGCGATGAGTAGCGACAACAGCCTGATATTCGGGGCTTATTACCCCAATGAAATGTACATGGAGAGTGCGCTCATGTCCGGCTTTATTCCACCAGAGGCATTCATTTATATCGATTCGTTAGGGTTAATACAAGACGGGAACGGTATCCCGGTTTTATACCATGCATCGCTACCGTGACGCGCGGGACAAGCGGCTAGTCCGCGATGGGTACGTCGACAATGCTCCGGAGCTCCTCCGCTTTAGCACGGCGGTATCGGATCGCGATAGGACCGACGCTGAAAAGCAGCGCACCGAGTTTTGGTGGCTAAACGAGGAAAGTATTTCTGCAGTTCCTCAGGTCTTTGCGGACTTTTAGTCCACTCCTTAGTACTTAAGTAAATTAAATTTAGGTACAAGGTCTGGGGCTGGGCTTATGCACCATATTTTATTTAATATGGTTGCATAAATGCTTGCTGGACCAAATGACGCAATCGGGATTGCAAACCCTCGCTGCATATGCAACGAGTGCTTGCCACCCCGATTATAATTAAGTTAGGTTTAAGTAGTTAAGTAGTCTTAAGTAGTGTTAGTTAGGTTAAACTAGTCTTAAGTAGTTTAAGTTAGTTTTAGTCTAGATTAAGTTTTTATATAAAACAAAAAAAAATGGTTACTGTTTAAAGTTTTAATTTTTTCTTTGAAAAATCAATTAAATGTCTTAATATTAATAATAAGAAACAAATGACAAATTTAGGCTGAAAAGCAAAAGAAAAATGTTAGTTATAAGCTTACAGCGCCCGCTATGGGCCGATAAGTTAGATTAAGTAAACCAGTTATTGATAAGTTAGATTTAAGCATTTTTGTCTAATATTAAGTTAATGTTTTAAGTAAATAAAAAATGAATTAAAAAGTAAAAAAAAACGCCCTTATTTGTAGTTCCACTAATTTGTTGCATATTGGTTGAGGCCTAGGTTCATTCCGAAGCCGAACTGTAGTGCCACTAAGGTTTCAAAGACATCCTTCTCTCAACTATCGATTCTAATACTGCGCTTGCTGGAAAGTAACAATTTAAATTTTTTTATTTGAAAAGCAGCCGGGGGATCTATTTGAAAACATGCCGTTTACATATAGAAACTGCGTAGGTAGAGACTTGGAAGGAATTAGAAAAGCGCTATGATAGAACGGGCTCAGTGGCGCTATGGTTTGTGCGATGAACCGCCGCGCAAAAAGGACTGGGTTCGATTCCCAGACGTAGTAACACCTAAAATGATTTTTCACTGGCCGTCCTCTCGTGATGATCTGACAAATCATCTGAGTAGTATCAATTGTCAAGAATAGCTTATCTCAACTTCGCCGGAGGTCCCAGCATCGTTGAAGAAGTACACACGCACACATGAATGGTTGTGAGAATGCTATGCCCTGGGTACTAACGAGCCTGTTGCTACAAAAATCTATATTTTGCTAAGACAAATTTCATAATTCAATCAGTTATTGAAACTTTTCTTTCGCTACATTGTACGTTTAACGAATCTGCACAGATCTATTATCTTTGTCTTTTTATGTGTCAGAAACACCACCAGGTCTGTCTGACAAGTGGAACAGAAAAATCATACTCGTGCCAACAAAAATGTTTATAGAGCTTGAAATGCCAGCGACTATCTATTTCCAACCCCTCACTAAATCTCGTTCATTCACAAAAATTCGGGTTGAGTAAAAAAAAAAAAAAAAACACACACACACAAGATAAGAAATGAATATACACGGCTAAAACACACAGAAATTAAGTACGGATTAGAGTTAACACCAGGTTGACACGATCGTTTTATATCTGTGACGGAAGAAAACCCGCCGAGAATAAATTAGTAAATTATATTAAGAACTCTCTGTCCTACCAGTCGAAGGTGTCATTATACGATATGGTGGATGCTGGATGCTGGTGCTAGGGAGAGCCGGAATAATATATGATAATGAATGTGATGTTTCATTTGTAACAACACTATATGGCCTTTAGGTGACACACAACACACTCAATATGTGGTCCTTGGCCATTAGAACACACAAAACAAATAAATAAACAATGATAACTTTTTCCTCGATCTTGTTGGGTTTTTTTTTTTTTTTTTGTCAGTGTTGGGAACCTTTTGTTCGGATAGCATGAGTGTAATGGTGTAGACGCTGGCACTATTGCCGATAACCCCGATAAGCATAAAGAAGAGTTACGCTTGCGCAAGCGGGGGAAAACTGGAATTTTACGGATGCTATAAATAAGGCATAATTTGGGCTTATAATTCGCAGTCTTGGGCATAATTAAAAAGATTCAACTGATGAATGAAATATGGAAAAATAAAACAAAGTTGGTGAATGGGTTGGGCAAGCTATCGGTCAATGGTCGATAGGCTTTGAATATTTATAGATGAACTTGAGTTTGGTGTTTATTGGATTTCGTATCTTAGATATGTTACCTAGGGGTGAAGTGAGAAAATCCGGGATTGTCATGAAATTTAAACAGTTAGTCTGAAAAATAATTGTGCACCATCAATATAAAATTTTGTGCAAAATTTTGTAGTTTTATTAAGCACGAATAATCATTTTATATGTTTTTTTCAAAAAAAACACTACAAGATTGCCGATTCAATCTTGAAGTGTTGAAAAATTAAAAAAAAAACTTAGCAGTCAAACTATGACCTCAGGTGCGCAAGTGGTAGGCACTTGGCTCACTAGGCACCGGATTACAAGTTCAATCCCCGGTAAAGGGATTAAAAGTAATTATACAGAGAATTGAACGTTAAATAGGCGCTCCTGTTAGAAGGAATCTGATGAGGACACTTGGTAATGTCGGAAAGAGCTACAAATTTTTTTACATACTGTTGTTGCACACAAGTTGTTGTGATTTTGATATTTCAAGAAATATTAAGGCTGACTCACTACAGTTGATTTCTTAAGCTTAGTTTTTTTTTTTAAATCGGATAAAATACACAAATTTGCATCAAATATTCTGTTATCGATATATAGGCCTATGCCATTTGCGTTTTAAAGCCGTGGACAACATTCACATGAAGTTGTAAATTTTATCCGTGGCTCCGTTTCAAATGGTCCATTCGGAAGGTCCAATTTGGAGTCACTTTTTCGAGCATTTATTCTACGAACTACCCGTGTTATGCTATCCTGTAAGGTTTTAATCGTGTTCGGCTTATCTACATAGACTAACGACTTTACATAACCCTACAAGAAATACTCAAGAGGCGTTAAATCGCAGGATCTTGGCGGCCAACTCACAGGGCCTTTTCGAGAGATAAGTTGCTCACCAAATTCATGATTCAACATTTCCATTGTTTTACGAGATGTGTGGCATGTGGCACCGACTTGATGAAACCTCAAGTCAACCAAGTTTAACTCAGCCAACTGGCTCGATATCGTACGCCGTTGACGGTAACGTTTCTTTCACGGTCGTCTTTGAAGGAAAATGGACCGATGATGCCCACTAGCACATAAACCACACCAAACTGCCATTTTGTTCGGGATGCATACGTAATGCTTATATGGCATGTGGCTGTTCATCACTTTAGATGCGACAGTTTTGCTTATTTACGCATTCGTTGAGCCAGAAATGAGCCTCATCGCTAACACCATTTTTCGATTAAACAGCGGATTTTCATGGAGCTGTTCTAAGGCCCATTCACCAGAAATTAGATGTTGTGGTGGGTCATTTGGCTTCAATTCTTGCACAAGTTGAATTTTTTAGGCTTCCAAACCCACATTGACACGTAAAATTTTCCATGTGGTTGAGTAACACATGCCCAACTGCTGAGAATGGCGTCGAATTGACATTTCACGATCTTCATTAACATTGGACGCTACGACTGGAATATTCTCTTCGGTAAGCACTGAACGCATGCGAGTCGATGGTTTAATGTCCAACAAAGTGAATTTGGTGCGAAATCAGATGATAACAGGTCGACTATGACGAGCATAATATTATGACGACCGTAATATGGTCGTTACAAGCGGTGCACATTTTTCACAGAGCACGAGTTTTGATAGTAAATTTCAATAATTTGCAATCGTTGCTCGTTTGTAAGTGTTTTCATGATTAAATGGCGGATTATACTGACAACTTTTCACTTTGACTGATGACGTTTGAACGCCATTGCTAACCAGTGCTTAAAAAAAAATAAAAAAAATTTATGGCGCAACAGGCTCCAGGGCCTAGCTTTCTTCTCACAACCATTCATGTGTGCGTGTGTACTTCTTAGCACGATGGCGGGACCTCCTGTTTTATGCCTACTCCGAACGGCTAAGTTGAGATAAGCTTTTCATGACAATTAATACTACTCGGATGATTTGTCAGACCTTCTGCGCGGCAGTTCAGCGCACTAACCATCGCGCCACTGAGCCCGTCACTAACCAGTGCTGCCAACCTGAAAAAACTCAACTCTTAAAAAATCACCCGAAAGAATTGACGGATTATCTTGTTGCGAGACTCTTCGGTTTCCCTGAGCTGGGAGGCGGCATGCTTATATTTTCCCTTTCTCTTCCCTTCTTCTGGTTCAGTACCCTACCAGTGGATTTACGTTGTGTAGAAAATTACTCTCCAAACGGATACCATGATAGATAAGAATTTCGTTGCCTAGCCGTGGAATGTTAATACACCCTGTAGTCTTTGGAGTCAAGAAGGCTCTTTCTTTAGGTTTTTAGATTTCACAGAAAGAGATGAATACAAATATATTTGTGGTCCTTGCGAGTTATTTATTTTTCTGATTTCACTTTATAGTTAAAACTGTCATTGCGAGAACTTATACCAACCACCCTTTCAAGCAATATTCGATCAAGTTAAACCTTACTAACCTCCCTCTCGATACACCCAAACACATTTAGCTCGGTCCCCTTTGCATACATTTATCGGACCCGATAATCCATAATCAACCAAGACAATTGCCCAGGTGATTTATTGAACTCTCTAATTGGTAAGAATTCACAGTCCGCTTTAAAGGAGACACATTTTCATCCTTCCCGCCTCGCACAGTCGCACACAATGTCTGCATACTCCACAGCACAGGGTATGTACTGTTATGCATCCGATTTATCCGGGAACAACGAAGTGCGATCAAACACTTATCTTTATTTTCTGTGGGCAGAGGCATTATGCAGGAACACTGTTCGAAATTCCTCTGCGCAGTAGCGGTGCGTCTTTCGACCGAGAATTCCCTCCGCAAACAATCATGATCGCGCGTGCATTCTATACATGCATCCGTGTATATTTGTGTCTGTCTGCATCTGCTGTCGAATGCAATATTTCTCCACAATTAATAATCGTCTATCATAAAATATTAAGTGCTTCTCTTCATTGGATTTGTTTTGTTTGTTTGGTGGTTTCCATACTTTTTTTTTTTTATTTCTTCGCCGTTAATTACCTTCATGAATCTTATCTCAAAGAAAAGAGAGCGGAACTCGTAGTGTGGTATAGTAGGAAGGCGTGTGTCGCAACACGATCCAAAATGCTAATTTATTCATTTAATTTAATGTGAAGCCGTAATAAAAAAAAAATCCTCCTTGGGGATAAACATAAAAGACACAGAAATTAACATTCGATAATATAGGAGAGAGATGAGATGCGATCATTACCACCACCATCGTATATGAGAGAACTGATTTCATTCAATTTTTTAACTTTTTTGGAATTTCATTCATAAACTGGGATCGTAGAGTGGGTCGTGTTGTTGTTTTTTTTTTTTTTTTTAATTTAAACCTTATGTCCGAGTGAGTGTTCAAATGTGGTTGGTTATGAACTATATGATCGCCATGTGGGTATATGATTAACTGGTACACTTAGGTCGGGTTCGGTTGTTTTTTTCGGTTTCAGCTTCAACTTTAACGTTAACCAGTGGTTATAGTTGAGAGTAAGCTAATCGGGTATTCATATATAACACACACGCATTTTTGAAGAAAACATCAATGTTGTGCAGATAAATGCTTAGTTTGGGAACCAACATTTTAGAACGAAATAGCAATAGCACTCCAGACACTACGAAGCTCCGAAAGGTGACTGTTTTCGGAGTACCTGAACTGCTTTGAGTTCGAATAAGCGTGTTTTTTGGCGTCGTTTGCAGGTGTGTTCCATGGATCTACAGCCGTCCAATAGGGAATTCGGAAATTCGAAAGTTGGTAGCGGCCATATTGCTGTAGCTAAATCTGTCAAATTGGCTGTCATTTATTCAGTCGGTTTTGCCAAATCACCATTGACAGACATAGCTTTCAACAACACGTGCAAACGATAAAATTGTTTTATCAAAATGGCTGTTCAGTTCCACGCGCCTCGTCCATTTTACGGAACCTTAATCGTCTTACCAAGAGTACTATTCCCAGTGTGGTAGATAAATTGATTTCAATGAATCAGTAAACGATAAACCAACATTCGTTCGTCGACGAAACGTAAGATCTGTCATCCGAACAGGAGAATCTGACGCAGTCGATTTCGTGTCGCTTACAAGAATTCGGCCTTTCGCAAACCAAAACTTGTCGAATGTTGCAGCGTTACTTGAGCCTGTACTGGTAGAAAATTCAACTGAACTGGGAGCTGAAGGTAAACGACCATAGACAACGAGGTGTGTTTGCTCCGGAGCACTTGGAAACTGTCCCAAATTTCATCGAAAAATCATCTTCAGTGATGAGGCGCATTTCTGGATGAATGGCTACGACAACAAACATGTTTGTCGAATTTGGATGATACCGATCCAAATGAGAACCTAGAGCGTCTAAAGCATTCCGAAAAAGTCACTGTTTGGTGTGGATTTTGGGCTGGTGGTGGCATAGATTTATATTTCTTTGGCCAGGCCTTCACCGTCAACGGCGACTGCTATAGGTAGCTGATTTCGAACTTCTTTTGGCCTGAATTATGATTTGGAATTCGTTTATGCTGAGCTGTGCAAGCGGCGACATCGGTCCATATTTCATTGAGAACGCCATTGGCCAGGCCATCACCGTAAATGGCGACCGCTAAAGGTCGATGATTTTGAACTCCATTTGGTCTTAATTGGATGATTTGGAATTAATTTCTCTTGAGTTCTGCTGGCGGAGCCATCAGTCCATATTTCATTGAGAACGCCATTGGTCAGGCCATCACCGACAACGGCGACCATTATAGGTCGATGATTTCGAACTTCCTTTGGTCTGAATTGGATGATTTGGAATTTGTTTTTGTCTGAGTTGCGCTGCCGTCGTCATAGGTCCATATATCTTTGAGAACCCCGTTGGTCAGGCCATCACCGTAAACGGCGACTGCTATAGATAGCTGATTTCGAACTTCTTTTGACCTGAATTGGTTGATTTGGAATTCGTTCGGCCTGAGTTGCCCTGCCGTCGTCATAGGTCTATATTTCTTTGAGAACATCGTTGGCCAGGCCATAACCGTCAACAGCGACCGCTATGATTTCCAACTTCTTTTGGCCTAAAATGGATGATATGGACACCAACAATATCTGATTTCAACAGGACAGCTCACGCCACATTGAAAATTCTGCACAAGCGATTCGAGCGCATGGACGTATCACAAAGTGATGTGAACTGCCTTTTGTCCAGTCAGACTTTTTACTGTCGAGATTTCTGCAATCGCAGATGTATGCAAATAAGCTACAAACCACACTAGCCCTCAAAGCCAACATAGCCCATGTCATTGGTCAAATCCAGCCTAATTTTTACGCCAAAGTCGTGGAAAAGTATATATTTCGGTTGCGCGCCAGAGAATCCTCGGCGGACATTGGAACGATATTATATTCCATACATAATGGCATCGATACCCAACTAAAAATTAAGCTTCGATAAAGCACTATCAAAGCTATTTCTCTCCCAACAATATTACCTGTATGCAGTCTTGTGGAAAAACATTTGCCGCACTTCTAGGAAGCTATTTACTTCTATAAGGCTTCTTAAAATATTTCTGCAAAGCGTTACAGAAAAAAAATTGTTTGCTGTTAAAAGCTTTATAAGGAAATTACAGGTTTTGCAAAAAGTCTTTCCGAAAATTCGTAAGCTCTATATGCTCTTCTCTTCTATGCTTTGCTTCGGATTAACTTCTTGCGGAGTTCTACCGAAACATCTTAACGTATGTTGTATCAAAGAGTATAGAACTACACAGCGCTACATTCCGGAATGAACCTGGGCCGCAACCAACATGCCTCTCCAATTTTCCCGGTCCTTAGCTATCTGCCTCCAGTTGCGCACTCCAAGTTGGAATCGAAGACTCTGCGAGCCGGAGTTTTGGCCATTCGTTCTACACGTCCTAGCCATATTAAACGTCCAATGCGGAGTTTTTTGGCCAGGGGCATGTCGCTGTGCAGCTCGTACATTTCTTGGCTGAATCTTCATCTCCATAGCCCGTCAATGCAAACAGGACCGATGATTTTTGAAGAATTTTCTACTCAAACCGACCAAGGATTTCTTCATCCGCTTTTGAGACGGTAGAATACGCATCAGAGCTAAAAATGTTGCAGCCGTTTCAGACGCGGGCGGTAAGTACGAAAGGGAAATTTCGTCGATCGTATGCGCTATGCTGTTGTTTGATGCTGGGATAGCAATGTTAACATTGGGGTATCAATATCAGTACCCCACATAGAAAATTTTCGTTGTATGAGATGGGTGCACTATGTAGTTCTATACTCTTTGGTTGCATGTACACACATCCCCGAAAGATCAAAAACAACCTTACATAGGTTCCTTCATAATGTCTTAAATCGGCTTCTACCCAGACAATTGATTGCGAAAATAATTTGTTTGTATGTACACACATCTCCGAAAGATCAAAAACAACCTTACAGAGGTTATACCATCATAACTTCGTTTATGCTTGTGAATTTCCCTTCATAATGTCTTAAACAGGCTTCTACCCAGTCAATAGATTGCGAAAAATATCCACCTCCGCGCACAAGTACTATATAAGGCGTAAAGAAATAATTGCTTGTGGAAATTAAATTTTAGTGCCTTATAGAGGAATAAATGTTAGTTGGGTAAGCCTTTCAGAGAAATGAAAACTGTTCGATCAAAAATTGGAAGCGCTTAATGAGAGGCCCTTTATTATCTGCTTGCTTGCTCGCTTTGACTCAAAAATCGTCGGTCCCGTTTATGAGGTGGTGATTATGGATGTGATGATTCAACTAACTAACTGCAGAACAACCAATACTTAGTCAAAAAATCTGTATTGGGCGTTGAAGATGGCTAGGTTATGTAGAACAAATGGACAAGAAAACGCCAACTTGCAGAGTATTCGATTCTTACCCGAATTTCCGATGGACAAGAGGATGATCTCGCCATAAGTGCCGCGCTCAAGTAAAATTCGACCTTAACCAACTAAAAGTGAGCAACCTAAGGCACTTAGCTAGAGACCTAAACCTGATCCATTTTATTTGACACAAAGGTTCATTCCGGACTGTAGAGCCACTTAAGTTATGAAGTATGTACATATCATTCTACTGATCGCAGCGCCATCTTTCCTTAGTGGTAAGTTTGTGAACTATATTTCTCAACTACCATTTCTCAACTCTTACTACATGAAGCACGTGTTACTACCCAAGGTATTGCCAAATTAAATGGTATCAGTGGTTTTTATGCCGCCAGTGTGTCAAAGATATAACAAGTCTTGTTGGTTTATAACAGGTATATGGTGGATTCCTTGCCCTGGAGAACACTAGGCCTACCCAAATCATAGCTAGCATAGGTATTAACTCCTGAAACTTCTGAAACCAATCAATACAAAGTTGAAATTCATGGACAGACAGTTTAACACAAAACCCTCTAACATTATTCCCTGTCACCTTAGGGGCCTCAATGCGTTCCTCTAAAAACAGTTTTTTTTTTTTTTGTTAAATAACCCAGACAACGATAGCGCGTGGACTAGATATATCCCAATCCAAAGTGCCAAAAACTTCGCATAAATTACTCACTTAACAAACAAGCAACAAAGAGAGAAGGAAACAAAAGAAAATGATAAACAAAAACACACACTCGAGCAGGGACAGGGACCAAGCAGTACACGAATAATACTACTCATCTCGAAACATTCATTATGCCCGTAGTAAATACGTCAAGTCGGGAAAAGTTTGCGTATAAAGTACGTAGGGTACTGGATAACATCTCGCGCATATGAAAGGAACATACGCGCAAGGCTCAATAGCACTCACACCAACATACCACTATGCGGTGTGTGAGTTTCTGAGCACTGAGCACCAGTAAAATGTAAGGCAACATAATTTTTTTTTTCGCCAGAGACCAAGAATCTGTCCGCTTCTCCAAGTGCAAATGTGGAATATGGACGTGTTCGGCCCACGTTTAATCCATAAATTAAAATAAAAAAAAATAAAAAAAAAAATAACAGAAAACGTAACGCTACGAAATGGGGAATTTTAATTGCAAAATCATTTCCAAGAAAAAATTTAATTCGTATGTGTTGTGTCATACGTATGCGTTAAGCTTAGACCTAGATGCTGGCTTGATGCTTAGAGGGCTCGCACAGTGTGTAGTTTTGGGTATTAAGCCGAACCACCAACGTACTATCATGCTAGTGGAAGTGCATCGAACATCATGGTCACGTGCAAAGGTTGTGCCTTGTGCTGTGCGTCGTCATCGTCATCGTCATCGTTCGCAATCTGCATCCCCATAGAGATACACAGGACACAGATGCCACAGAGATGTAGAAATGCAGCTTGCTGGCCGGCTGTGATCAGTGTTCTTGGTGTAGTCTTTGTGGTTAGTGTGTTAATTTATGCATGTAGGCTTTTTGAATATTTCTGTCTGTCTGTCAGCGCATCCCACGGAAATTTTTGAATCAAATCATTATTCGATAGCTGTGCGAATGGGGGCGGGCCTGATAATAATTAGTGTGGCATTTCATTATCCAAACACGGATATCGCAGATTGAGGTGTGTAAACACTTGGACAGGCGCGTCAATGCTCGTTGCTTCCTTTTTGGTAGCCGCAGATTCTCATACGTGATCGAATTCATTTTATGAGCTTGAGTTATGAAACGCTTTTGTTTATTTACTCACAGGTTGAACGATGCCGGCCCTGGTGGACGATCGTTTTTAATGGGCCATTGAATAGGATTATCGGCGTGCCGTTGCTTTTGGCAGCCACGTAGAATGATTTATCGCTTTAACATCCCTGGGAAGTGGTCTCATATCCGGGCTTTAGCGCTGTTGACATTATTTTTAATTTTATTGAATGTTTGATGGCTCGAGAAAGAGTCGCCATAGTAACATAGTAGACTCTCGATAACTCGAACAATGAAAAACCTAGGAGAGTTCACATTTGCGAAGGTCAAACGAATAGGGCGATCTCACTGCAGATTTCAAAACGTCTTATCTATAACAGAATTAAAATCATGCATATTTAATTAAGGTCGTAGAAGACCTTCTTGACAAAACCTATGTGGCACTAACGAAGTACGAAGTTAAAATCGTGCTGGGAGATTTTAACGCAACGGTAAGAAAAGAAGACATCTTTAGCAGTATTGTCGGAAAACGCAGCCTACACGACAATATGTCTCGCAACGGACTTAGACTAATTGACTTCGATACGGAACAAAAGGCCACTATAGCCAGCATACGGTTTCTTCACCTCGATATTGATAAAGGGCCATGGCGGTCTCCAGATCAACCAAATTGATCCAATTGCGATAGACAAGAGGCACGCATCCATCATTTTTGATGTCCGAACAATTTGAGAGGTTAACATCGACTTTAACCACTACCTTGTTGCAGCGAAGGTACGAATGCGGATATCCACCCAGTCACAACAAACCAGAAATTATGTGAATAAAATTAATGCCGAAAGACTGCCCTCGTAAGAGACCGGCAAGGCCTTCCCGCAACGCGTATCCTACAACCTACCGATTAAAACCATACCACCAGCATGGAATGTCGAAGAACAATGGCAAGGATGGCAACAACCATTAGATAAGACGCATCTGATGTGCTCGGTTTATCGTGCCCACCAGCAAGAAACCACTGGTTTGATGAGGAATGCCGACAGATGCTGGCAGCAAAGAACGAGGCCTACAAGGCTAAGCTGCAGGTGAAGACGAGAGCAGCTGCTGAACTCCATAGGCAGAGAAGAAGGAAAGAACACCGGCTTTTCAGAAACAAGAAAAGCGCGCGATCGAGGATATAGAGAGGTGCCACTCCAGGAACGATGTTCGCAAGTTTTACCAAAGTGTGAAACGTCAAATATAAGGACACAAAACTCGAATAGAATCCTGTCGAGATGAAAAAGGAAATATCGTAGTTGAGCCACAGTCGATGCTGAGGATATAGAAGAACCACTTCTGCAGACTGGTAAACGGCGATGACGAACTACATTCCGCTGTCAGGCAGAACGAACCATTCAATGTTGGCGACCACAGCGAATACTACAAACCACCCGACTTCGGTAAAGTGAGGAAAGTAGTATCTGATTTCAAGCTTATTAAGGATACCGGAAATGATGGCCTTCGCGCTGAGCTCTATAAAGCCGGCGGAGATGACTAAGTATATATCATCCACCAACTTGTAAGCAACCGATCAACATCCTGGAAAAAACCCAAGGAGTCCAAATCGATAGCCACAACATATTCATCGATATCAAAGCCGCATACGACAGCATTTATAGTGGCGAACTCTGCGGAGCCATATCCAGTTTTAGTATAGCGCCTAAGCTCGTCCGTCTGTGAAGGATGACGATGGATAATTCTCGCTGCTCCATCACGATCTCGCTGCTCTGCTGGCAGAGTCCTCGATTCCCAGCCAGATATCGGACACATTAAAAGAAAACTCGTTTTAAGTGGAAAGCACAAGTAGATTCGTTCCCTTAACTCAACCCGATATACAAGAACCAAAGTCAACAATCGCCCCTTTCGCTTTCCAACCCTTTTGGAGGCACGATCTAATTCAAAATGTCTTTCAAGTGATAACCCAAACAAAACCTTTGGTTTTTGTTCTCTAATTGTTTAAATTTTTTTTAACATATTGCGTCCCAAACGGCAAACCCTATAAAACTCCTGACTCTCCCGAGTAACCAGCAACCTAATCAAGCTCGTATCCCGCCTGCAGACATTGATCTCCAAGGGCGAAGCTAACTAGCCCCAGCAACAAAATCTTAATAGAAGCCTTAAAGCCGTAAATTGATTTACCATTTCATTTTCTATAAAGCCTGTGGATTTGCCTTTAAGAGCTATTAAACAGGCTGAACTTCTCAACACAAGTACAAAAGAAGCTTTATAGAAGTAATTGGTTACTGAAATTGGAAATTTGGACTTTATAGAAGAAAAATTGTTTGTTGAGCGGGTGTTTGGTCATTGTTTCACGAACCAACAAAAAGCAAGGACAAAAATCTCGGAATATGCGAAACCTTTTTCAGAACGGAGCACATATTTAAAACATAAAACGGAATTCAACGCTGTTCAGCTGTATTAAGTGTTCACAACAAATTTGACAGATATTGCTTAAGAACGTGAGGCAATAATCTAACTCCTATAATAACCCTATTAATCGATGATTTAGTTCTACGATTAAACTAGAACAAAGCAACAAAGAACCACGAATTGAAACTCAATCAAAGAGCTTCAAGAGGACGTCTTAATAAAAAACATATGGTCTATATGGCCCATAATGGTCCTTAAGCGAAATGTTCATTAATCACATTTAGATAAACATTTCGTTTTTTTTTTCCAAATTGGACCTAAACCCGTTATTTACGGAACACGTCTTCAAAATGTGGACTTGGCTAACAACATTATATAGACAAAATCTAGGGTGTAGGGAAACAACTTCACAAGCAATAACTTCACATGGGAAATAATTTCACCTCGAATAGGAAATAACTTCACCTCGAGTGGGAAATAACTTCGCTTGTTTTTTGTTGTGAAGTTATTGCCCACCTATAATTTGAGAATACCGCACGATTTGGGTGTTTGCATGTGAGGCGGCATGTTGCATCTTGCAACCCCTCTCCTTGGGATCACTGTTGGAGTTGGGTTGCGTGCGATGTATATGGAAATACAAACCCCCTCCAACTTTGCATACATTCAAGCTCGCGCGCAATCCTAATCTAACAGTGAGCCCAAGCAGGGGGGCAATAGGGGCATGCCCCTCCAAAGGTAATCAAACTTTCTAAACACTCACCCAAACTTTCAAACTTTCTAAGCGTGAATCACCCAATGTGAAGGTTCTTGAATTATCCTAAAATTTTAAATTATTTGGCACAAAAAAGTAATTGCTCACCTATGGTGGACAAGCTCGAGATGACGTTATTTCTCATGTGAAATTATTGCCTGTAAAGGTATTTTTCTACACTGAAATATAGATATTTTGCTGTCTAAAATGTTATTTAGGCACCTTTTCAAAACTTATAACCATTTGGCCAAAACAAAGTTTTACTGAAAAGCGGACGTGGAAGTGTGTGGATTTTGAATTTTTTAACAGGGAGTAAATACCAATTTTCATTACTCTAGCTCAAAATTTAAGGCCCTAAAATCGGTGACATACATAAAGATGGTTACTCTAACAGATATGATTTAATCGATTAGCTAGCAGTGCTCAGTCGATTCTTTAAATTATTTCTCGATTTTGCAAGCGCAATAACAAACAAACTACAGTCCCTATCCAATCCCATCCTTAAAATTAATATCACTTAAATGTGGGTTTTATGGCAAAGAAATATTAAAATTAAAAACGTCGCAACTTATTTTTCAGACAGTTTATCAAAATCTCGTATGGTTCGACCAAAAACACCGTTTATCTCCTGCATATAGTATGGCGTAGGGTATACAAATGATTTTTGTATGAAAACGCCTTCAAATAGTGGGCGTGGGAAAAAACGAGACGAAATATAGACATTAGGATTGTCTAGATATGTTGTTCAGACACTTTTTTAATGTTATTCTTAGCAGTGGGCGGATTTCAAATATGTTTACACTCGTTCGAACAGCACGTACAAGGATCACATGTAAATAATTTGATTATCCTAGCTCAAAATTTAAGGCCCAAAAACCGGACGGACAGACAGACATCGCTTAATCGACTAAGCCAGCAATTCTGAGTCTATCCATATAATTTGAGGTATACCTAGCTAAATTATTTCACTATATTACAAACTATTTTTCAAATCTGGGATAGGCTATAAAAAGAAAATTATTTTGTGTGTGCACAATGCTGATGTATGAGTAAAAATTACACGGTACGAACCCAGAAAGTCTTTTACACTACTACCAACGATTATCGTGTTCTAAGTTACAGAACGAGTATCTACCCTACAATTCGAAACAATTGACACCTAATTTTGAGTTGAACTTTGACTTTTTGATCGGAAAACTTGACAAATGTCAAAAATTGTCATCGTTTACATATCAGCCTGTCTATTTAAATTTTAGTTAAGCCATCAAAGTGTCATTTTCCAACCCTAGGGGCTGTTCATTTAGAGGCCTTTGACAATGTTAATACGTTTCCATTGTTTCCTAAAATTAGCATCAGCAAAACTTTGCATTTTCTTCTCAATACAGTGAACTTCCGAATTTTTCTTACTCTTTGTGTGTAAATTTCACGTGTTCCTTTTTTTATCCCCTGTATGTTTTCAGTGAGACATTATTTTAACTGTTAATTGTCTAGACATGTTCTCGGATGTTTTAAATGCAGCTGCAGGTTACAAAGAAACTGCTACTGGTGTTGGGTATGTTGTATAGGTAAAAGTTGCATGCATTTTGTTGTGGATTTTGATCAGTTCGTGGCTATCCTCCGACAGTGGGTGTGTTTGTTTTGTTTTTACTCTGTCCTTTGTGTGTAAATATAAGCTTACAGGCTGGCAATGGCACGCGGTAAACAAAAAGTGGATCAATTTCTATCAATAAAAGATACTTGTAGTACTTTTACGCGAACTGGATTCGATGATGTATGTCCTGGATTTGTGTCTTTCTCAGAACACCTATTTCAGCACAAAAATTGGCCAATTTGTTTTGGAATATTATGCTGTCAATTGCATTTCGTTATTCACTTCTCGTCAACTGAATTACACCAAAGTAATTTTGACATGGACTTACATGCAAAATAACTAATTGGTAAAGGATTCGTTCTTATTTTCAGTGTCACAATTAAAAGCAGAACAAAATAAATCACTAAATATATTTAATTCTTCTCAGCAAACTGCATGAAATGACATTTTCTCTATGAATATAATTGGCTGCCGAATTTATTTAATTGCAATAATATTATATAGTTTTCAATATATCTATCATATATATCACTTGACGCTAATTCTTTTCATTGACACTTATTTTCAGGTTTCAATCAACAAAACTACACGCAAACACCTCATGCCCACCCCTGGCTATGCCAAATGTCATATTGGCGTGAAGAAAGTGTTGTGCGGGTGAATTGAGTGCGCGAGCAAATTAAAATTCTAATTATCAATAATTCTGGACATCTTTGCTATAAAATACATCAAAAGTAGTGAAATTAAGCTGTCGGCATTGTTTTGATCCATTGTTTAGTGAAAAATAATGGAAGTCGGTAAGGATATTTTCATTTTCATTTTTCAGTTTTGCCAATGATTTTGCTATTGCAAATGTCCGCGTGCTCGCGAATACTATTAAATCGAGTTTTCATTTCAATTATTTGTTGTAAATACGATATATCATTGCGAATTTAACTAGAAAATTCTAATTAAAACAAATATTCAGTTTTACTCCTCGTTGAGCCGGAAATTTGGTGTTTATTTGCGTTTTCAGTTTTCTTGTCGGCTAATGGCGTACGTCCGAGTACAAAGTCCACGGAGTTCCACGAAATATTAAATTTTAATTAAGTTTTCATTTCGATGTTTCCTTGTGAATATCATATTTTATTTTGTTTTTAATCGTGAAATTCCAATTGATGGAAATGTTTCGTTTGTTTTTGGTTGTCTTTTGCGTTTTCTGTTTGGTTAATGGCGTTTGCCTAAGTGCATGCTCGTGCAAGTCTTTTCCTAAGAAAATTTCTTCCGTTTTCCGTCGGGAATTCATAATTAATTGCAATGTGTTGCATTAATCGGGAAAAATATTTTTTTTTTTAATTTTCCGATCGGCTGATTGCGATTTGCGAAAATTTGTGCAAGTGCTCGAATAATTTTTTTTTATCAACATATTCATTGCAGGTGGTCCTTTTCGGAAAATCATGTTCAATTTCATTTTTATCCGTGAAATTCAGCTTAAAATTAATGTTTTCAGAGAAGAGAAATTTGTGGTCGTGTGTGGCGTTTTTGAGAACGGAGTGCGGGCAAGTGCCGCTTTCATTCGGAATTTAAAATGCAAAATCAATTAAAAAATTGCATGTGTTAAGCAAAAGGCAAAAAAAAAATCGTAATGGAAGGCAATTTGTTCGGAATCAGAAGTGTTGCTTTGGGTTGATGGGTGGGTTCAGCAACTCATGCATGGAAGTATGGTTCGATGATAGCAGATTTGAGCGATGGAATTATGCGAAGGTGGTAGGTCAACATGTCGGACAGAGATTTTGGGAGGACATTCACAAAGTAAGTCATGTTTAGCGTCACTCTTTTTTAGAAACTGCGATGCCACTTGGGTTAAATTTGTTTCCCTTTTAAAATTTTGTAAATTACCTAGAAACGCAACGTTTATATTTTCAAATTAAAAGACTGGGTCCACATGGCAGACGCTCTATAAATAAAATAATTTAATATTCATAATAATATACAGTGGAAATTAGACGGGCTCGGTGGCACGATGGTTGGTGCGATGGACTGACGGGCAGAAGGTCTGGGTTCGGTTCCTAGCCGTAGTAACAACTAATTGAATTTTCATTGGTCCTCCTCACGTGATGATCTGACACATCATCCGAGTGGCATCAATTGTCAAGAAAAGCTTGTCTCAAATTCGCTGTTCGGAGTCGGCATTAAACAGAATTTTCCGGCATAGTGCAAGAAATACACACGCACACATGAATAGATGTAAGAAAGCCCGGGGTACTAAAGAGCCTGTTGCGCCATTTTTTTTTTGCTTTTTGAACTTCCATCAGTCGAATTTAAAGGGTCAAAAAATAATTCGAGTTGTAGAAACATCGAGCTATAGAAAATAAGTAAAACTTAGAGGAATAAAAAATTATATAAAAATTTTCAGCGAATTTACGAATTGTAGCAAGGTCATTTTTGTTCCGATGACATACCTCGAACGGACTTTTAACCTCCGATGAAGCATGCGTTGCGAAAAATTATATACTCCGACGAGTACCTCGCGAGGTAGAATGATCTCTTAGAGAGTTTGCCCCCACCACTTTCACCACAAAACGATTTTTGAATAATGGAACAATACATTTTATCTAACCGACTTATACTAGATAAAAAGTCACAATGTACCAAAGGATTCGCAAATCTTTAAGCCTTTTGTCTTGTAAATTTTAAGGGCCGCTGTTGCATTTGAATAAAACACAAATTATTTAGGAAATGATGGTCATTTATTTTTATCATGATAATATTGGTATGGTTTAATTGTGTATGGAACAAAATATAGGCAAAATGGCCGCCGCAACCTCGGCGGCACACCTCCATCCGATGGTCCAAGTTTTCTATGACGCTGAGGCATAATTGAGATTCTATGCCGTTCATGTGCCGAATCATCTCATCCTTCAGCTCTTGAGTTGTTGCTGGCTTATCGACGTACACCTTTTCTTTCAAATAACCCCAAAGTAAAAAGTCCAACGATTACATGATATTAGCGGACAAGTGACATCGCCACCACGTGAGATAACATGGTCATTGAATTTGTCGCGCAAAAGAGCCATTGTTTCGTTGGCTGTGTGGCAAGTGGCGCCGTCCTGTTGCAACCACATATCTGCATATCTACCAATTTAGGCCATAAAAAGTTCGTTATCATCTCAGGATAGCGAACACCATTCACTGTAACTGCCTGACCGGCCTCATTTTGGAAAAAAAAATACGGACCGATAACGCCGCCAGGCCATAAACCGCCCCAAACAGTCACTCTTTGTGGGTGCTTTGGTTTTTCGACAATCACTCATGGATTATCATTCGCCCAAATGCGCCAATTCAGCTTATTGACTAATCCACCGAGGTGAAAATGTGCATCATCGCTGAATATGATTTTCTTCGAAAATTGATCGTCCACTGTTACCATTTCTTGCCAGCATTCTGACGACGCTTGAAATGGTCAAGAGGCTTAAGTTCTTGAGTCAATTGCACCCTGTAAGCGTGTAAATGCATGTCTTTATGCATTATGTTCATCAAACTTGAGCATGAGAGGTGCAATTGTTTGGCACGACGCAATAGTTTCTGCAGTACGAGCATGCACTGGTGTTTTCACATCTCCTGCAGACCCGGTTTGCTCAAATTTTTGCACGATTTTTCCGATTGTACGCACATTTGGACGATTAAATTGACCAAAAAAAATAACGAAGTTCACGATATGCATTTTGATTTGAACGCCCATTTTCAAAATAAACCAGAGAATAACTTTAACGCGTTGCTCGAAAGCGTATCTGTCAATGGTTCAAATTGAGTAAGGCGGAAATTGAGAAATGTCAAATGACACGCAAACAAAAAATTGACGTTTAGGTGTGCTTCACAATCAACATCGGCCCTTCAAATTTAACCACCCGTTATTATGATTCCTGAAAGCGGTAAATTTTTCTTACGAGCTGGGGTTACTCAGTTGGTCATAGCTTTATCAATATCGTCATAGTGGTGCCTTTTGAGCCTTTTCGTGCCCCTTCGTTTTTTTCTGGAAGAGCATCCTTGTTGTTTTTTTAAATAGTTGATACCAAATTTAACTGCAATATCCGTTTTCTGCATACCAAGTATTTTTCTTCAAATGGTAAGCAATGTAAATGTCCTTTCGCCATCGCTGTCTTCCAGTTCTCTGTGCAACAAATTTCACCACCGATAATTATTTATCACCTGTACCTTCTATTAATCAAAATCTGAATATTTAATTTAAAGAATAATATCGGATTTTTCAACAGGGACGCTACAAAAGTTGAGCGACAGGGACAGCAAACGATGTCACATTTCTTGCCGCTCTTTTAACATTTCTCTTCAGTAAGGTTTGCCATTTCATGATGGAAAGATTTACGATCCAACAACGAGTCGAAATTATTAAAATTTGCAACCGAAATTCGGGGTCAGTGGCCTCAACGTTAAGAGCGCTACGTCCAATTTATGGTCGTCATAATCGTCCTAGCAGATCAAATTTGAATCCACAGGCACAGTACAAAATGTTCCCGTGCCAGTGAGAGGCTTCAGTTGAATAAAGCCCAAATGGTGGCGAATTTTTCGAAAAGATCTTGGCCTACATCGTCACAAGATTAAATTGACGCAAGAACTGAAGCCGCTTGACCACCAGAAGCGTCGTATGTTCGTGAATTGGGCTGAGCACCAACTTGAAAATGATTCGGATTTTCATAGCAAAATCATCTTCAGCGATTAGGCTCATTTTTGAGTGAATGGCTTCGTCAATAAACAAAATATGCGGTATTGGTCAGGCAGCAATCCACACGTGTTCCATGAGTAATCATTGCATCCCGAAAAAATTACGGTTTGGTGGGGTTTATGGGCCGGCGGCGTCATTGGGCCGTACTTTTTCCGTGATGATCAAGACCGGCACGTTACTGTGAATGGGAATCGCTACCGTTCAATGATAACCGAATATTATTGGCCCCAATTGGATGATATGGACTTGAAGAACATGTGGTTCCAACAGGACGGCGCCACAAGTCACACAGCGAATGCCACAATCAATTTATTGGAAACCAAGTTTGGAGAACGTGTAATCTCACGAAATGGTCCAGTCGTTTGGCCTTCTCGGTCGTGCGACTTGACGCCGTTAGACTATTTCCTGTAGAGCTACGTCAAGTCTTTGGTCTATGCCAACAAGCCAGCGACGATTGATGAACTTCGTACGAATAACGAACGTGAAATTGCAGCAGTATCGGCCGATTTATTCTTGAAAACCGTCGAAAATTGAGTTCAGCGTCTGGACTTCTGCAAGCGTGCCCGTGGTGGCCATGCAAAAGAAATCGAGTTCCATACATAATGGCATCGAACGTACTTTCACAGGAATAATGAATTTCATTGATATCCAAAACCGTTTTTATTTTATTTAAAAAAAACTTTTGTATGAAAGGCTACAAAACGCTATGTGAATCTCTGAATATGAATACCCTCACCCATCCCATCCTTAAATTGAAGATCTCCAAAAAGTGAAGATTTCCAAAAATACTATTCATGCAGTTTATCAAAATCTTTAATGGTTTGAGAGAGTTTTTCTATTGCATATGTCTTGGCTAGGGAGAAGAAATGTTTTTTGGATGAAAACGCCTCCAAAAAGTTGGCATGGGTTAAAATGACTTACTGAGGAAATGTTTAATTAGACTTTCTCAATGCTTTGGCTTCGAAAATTTTTATTTTAATTACTTTAAAATTTTGCCGAAGACCGTTTTTACAAAAAAAAAAAACTTTAAAAAAGAGGAAAGATAGATTTTTAGACTGTCGAAATATGTTATTCAAACACTTTTTCAAAACTGCCAACTGTTTAACTAAAAACAACGTTCTTCTGGAGTGGTGGTGGGCGGATTTTTATCCCTTTTCTATGTCCATGGACATGGATCCAATCGACCAAATTTTAGTATCCTAGCTCATAATTAAAGGCCAAAAAGTCATTGACTCAGCTAGCGATTCCTAGGCTATCCATAAGTCATCTTGGGCCAAAATAAGTCATCAGATGTTGTTTGATCTTCAAAATATCGGTTGTGGTTCGCGCAGTTTGTGCCATTACTCCGTCCTGTTGGAACCACATGTCCTCCAGTCGTAATTCGCCCGATTGCGGCAAAAAAACAGCGTCGATATTCTCGGCACAACGGGCGCTCCGGGGCCGGTCACTCTTGGCAACGTCTCGTGTGGTTCCATACTCTTCAAGGTTGTTGGTCAAACGGCGCAGTGTTTGCGCAGTCGTTGTCGGACGGCCGGAGAATCGGCGACGCAATTCGTGCTGCGCCAACACTACAGACGAATTGTTACGCAAAAAAATAGACACGATTATTCCGCGTTCTTGGAGAGTGTATCTCTCCATGGCTTGTTAACTTGTATTCTACATCTGTCTAGTCCACAAATGTCAAAACGGATTTGCAATGGGCGGCCATTTGCAAAAATAAGAGCATCTTCCAATAGGGTGATCTCTTTTGGCCCACCTTGAACCTTCATACTTTGAGATATATCTAGCTAAACTATTCCTCTATGTTACAAACTTTGTATCCAAACTTATATGCCCCTATAGAATAGGGTATACAAATCCACTACCGAACTATTATTCACCTATCAGCATTTCAGAGTTTTTCATTACTCAGCCGTTTAATATTTCAATGCAACTGTACCCATTCCCTGCATTAAAAAAAGATGCAACTGGATCACATTTATCTCATTATGAGAACAAAAATCTACCAATCTTTAGTTCCTTCCGAGAATCGGCTTCGTAAGCAGTTCATCAGCATTTTTTCTGTACAATCTCAAAAAAGTCATTAAAAAAAATCACATCTATGTTCCCCACACAAAAATCCGTAATAACGCACCAAGCGTATAGTTACTGATCCTGCTTCTGGTTGAGTCCTATCAACAAACATCGATCAATGAATAATGTAAAATATCACCAATTCGGACACACACACAAATCCCGAAAAAATGAAAAAGAAAAGTAAAACCTTCAAGAAAGAAAACTGTAAGGATCAACTCTTGACGAAATGCATACAGTCTGGACGACGACGATGATCACTAACTGTATCCTCTTGAGCCGATGACTATCAACCCGCTGTTGATTCCCCCCCCGGCCAAAGCCTCATCATCATCACCATCACCATCTTGGTATCCGACAATGCTCTTACCATTTTCAGAGGAGAGATACCAAAAATGTCGTAGAATTGAATTAATGACATAAATTATTGCTTTTTTCACAAATTCACGTACATACTGTCAACGTATCTATCTTCGACTCAACTCTCATATATAGCGTACAAAAGGAATCGTTTCAATCTACAAACGATTAAATATTCATTCGCATTGATCTTTGTTCTTCGCAGCACGAGAAGAGAACCAAAACATATCATACGTTGACAAACCGAGAGAGCAAGGCGATGCGGTCATCAGTTCTTCGTCTCTGCACTCTGCAGCTTGTCCTTCGATGTACGATATACGACATATGGGTATACATAATTTTCGATTCGTTTTTGTTTAAAATCCAATCTCAGTAGATTTAGTTAGCATTTAATTTTTTTTTTTTTATTGGAGCGGACTTGATCTTTTTTTTTTTTTTATTGGAATGGATTATACCCGCGGTACTCAAAGTGTGATCCGTGAAGCCCTGGGGTTCCGTCATATTGAATTCAACCTAAATCCGAGAGGATTATTATAAGTATTGGCACATAATTGCCAAAAATGAGGTGTAAATAGGTAAATAAATCATGTACCTAACTGTGCCTTTCTGAGGATCATCTTTCGATTGGGACTCATTAAATTTTTTAACAGCTGCCATGTTACAGCAGCAGCTGTCAAAATTATTGTCATTTGTTCCCTAAAGTAAAGTTAGGTTGGGTTATAGTGGCTGCACGCGATGTGATTCCATGCTTATACCCGAAAAGGCCCGTTTTGGTACCTCGAGGAACTGTCGTTGCCTAAGTGGACTTTTCCGAGCCTTTTTTGAAGCGGAGGGGGTTTCTGTTATTATTATTAGTCAGGTCACTTAGATAACTAAAGAAGTAGTCTCCTGGATCGAATTTTCTTTTACTGGAAAGAGCTGGACAAGAAGGTGAAGAATACATTCTTGCTCCTCAATATCTAAATCACCTCTGTAGAAGACCTTGCTAACAGGCCTAGTCTCTTTGCATGCATTTCTAATAGGCAGACCGATTATTGTTCTGAATGTGTTATCCGTTAAAGCTGAGAAAGTGTTTCCGGTTATAATTTGGCCAAAGTTTCCTGGCCGTTCTACCATTTGTCCATCTGAAGTTTGCTTTCATGATTGCATCCAGTCTGATAATCAATTTACATGTAGCGGCCTAACATTGCTACTACCGGTAGCATATCAAGGGTGGTGCCCAGTCTGGCAATCTCATCTGCTTTACATCTTCGTCAGTCTGGTGCCTCATTGGAGCTCTTGTCTTTGTTTGATAGTTGTCTACATTTTTTCCTAAGAGTGTTGAGGTTGGAGTTCCATCAGAGTGTATGGCAAATAGCATTGAAGCTGTGAAAAACCCGTTCGATAAGTAATCAGCCAACAGACTACTTCACCAATATGCAAGGAATGCTTAAGCATCGTTAGTCTTCGTAAGAAAAAATAACTTTACTTTCTTGGGAATTTCTTCGGCTCTGCATCCGTAGGAAATCCAACTAAAATGCGAGTAATAACAGCAGAGTACATACCAGTCTGCCATTGAAGACGTTAAGAAGTGAGTTGTCAGGACATTTTAGGCCTCAGTTCCAGTGATTAAAAATTAATTTTTAAGGAAAGGCAATCAGAACAAACAGACTAAAATCACCAGACCAAAACAAGATTCTCAGTATACCCAAAGAGTCTACAGATCAAATCTATCGGCGATTTTTTTTTAACAGAAAGTATCCGATTTTTAACATACAGGGTGGCCCAAAAGTATCTTTTCTGCGTAAAAAATTCATAATTCGTGTATTTAAAGAGATTTTTGAGTTCTTTTGTTTTGTATAAGACTTGAAAGGCTTGAAAAAGGAAAAAAAGACAACACCTTTCAAGGTGAACAGGAGAGTTGTTGTGGATCTACTTTCTACCAAATTTAAGGTTTAAAACCCTGTACTGCCTGAAACCGCCTTGAAGCGGTCCTGTCCCATAAGTTCTTTATGATGACTGACGAAGAAATACGGGAAATGATGGAATATTTAGACTCTGATGTCGATACTAATGGCGAAACCGATAGGGAAGATCAATTTGATAATGATGATAAATTGGGAAGCTAGGATTTGGAGATTTATGAAGTCTTATGTGTCGATGTCAGATGTATTGATGATCAAATGTGTGGAATTAAAATGAAAACGTTCCTTCGTCAATACATGCCTAATCAGCCACATAAATAGGGTATAAAACTTTTCGTTTTGTCCGATTCATATGATTTCGAAGTCTATTGCGGTGCAGGGGATAATATTGTACCACCAAATGCGCCAGATTTAGGAGCATCATAAAATATTGTGGTTCGCCTAAGCCAAATAGTACCAGATTACAAAAATCATATTCTGTATTTCGATAATTTCTATACAACTTTTCCGCTCCCCGTTTACCTTCGATCTCGTGAAAACAATTGCTTGGGAATAATTGGATCTATTCGGGTTCCAAACTACAAGCTACCCATGGATTCCGAAGTAAAAAAAAAGATCGACTCTCAACGGAATTTTGGTGGTTCTGCTTATCAAAGCTGATTTTAAGAAAAAAACGGTTAAACTGGTCAGATGTGCCCCATCTCTTTACTCACTTTTAGCGGGCAAACAGGTGTTTTCAGCCTTCAACACCGCTTAAAACTATATTGACAGAGTCACCATAGGAATAGGTAATCATAACACCCGCAGTCAGTGCCTCAACATTGAAAGCAAAATTCAAATCCAGTGGCTTGCCGGATTAATCATTTCATAGCACGACTCAAGGTTAAGATGCTGAAAGTCTTCACAAAGGACTTATGCAGAAGCTTAGAGGGGATAAGGAAATATAGTCGGTAGAGTATCATCATCGTCCAATCTCTTAAGTAACGCCAGTTTTCCTGCGTGGGTGCATGGTTCTTCGACAGTTGGTGTATCTTGATAGGGGTACCTGTATTGGATCCAATCGTTCTATTAATAGATGCAAATGGTTCTGCTGGCCAACCATGTGTACGACTTACGGCTTACAATCCTTCATAACTTCAAATTAGAAAATAAAAAAAAATCCTTCAAAGGAGTTTTTTCGGCCTAGAAGTCTCCTCACCCATCCATACCTTTTTATATAAAATCCTTGGAATATTCCTATCCGGGGGCGTTGATTGCAAAACTGCTAAACATTCCATCAAAGCACCTCTTCACACGCATTACCCTCTTCCTTAGCGATAGGAAAAACCATTTTCAATTTAAAATGAATCACATAATGTAAATTTCCGCCAACTTCACCCTTCCCCTACTTACATGAGAAAGAAAGAAAAATAAAAGAAATCCCAGACTAAAAAAAAAAAAAGTGTAAGGAACCCAGTAGTATACATGAAAGCTTGGGTGGGACAAGCTCAAACGAATGCTGGGGAAATGCAGCAGCAGTCAAGCAGTACAAGGACCAAAAGGACTCGAAATATTTCCTCGATAAGGCGCGTGTGCTGCATATGTGTTTGCTTCGCTTCAGACCAAACAGAAAAACAATGTAGGACTCGGTGCACGACTGGGTTGTACTTTCTTGCTTTTGGTGTGCTTTGATACTTAAAATTGGTTATCCATTAGGTTACACAAGCAATTTTCTTGTAATGATCAACCTGAAATCACTTTCATGCTAAAAATTAATTAATTAATTAAAACATTTTTATTTAAAGATGTTTTAGCCGTTTTTTTTATTCATAACAAGGCCTGGGAGATTTACGATGCACATTTTTGGAAATAGTTTGAACTCTTAAGTGCCTACCGGCAATTTAGTGGCGTCACAGAAGTTCCAATGGCACCCACTCCATTATTCGTGGTGAGGTTGTGAGGTGTGAGGCGTTCGGGTAGGCCTCGTTTTGGACAATCGATCGAAAACATCCAGGTCTTGAGGGAAAGTGATGTAACCGATCCTGAAACATTGGATTCATCAGATTTTGAGGAATGATCTGCACCTATACCCTCATATGATCCAGCTGGTCAATACTGGTTATATCCTGGTGACGCAGAAAAACATCTAGAGTACTGCAGAACTTTCCTAAAGAGCACAATTCATTTGATTTTGAGGATACATCTGCCCCAATACCCTCACAAGATACATTTGCTCCAACAGCTCAATCCTAGTGGCCTAGAAAAACGTCTGGAGTACTGTCGTAAGCTGTCCTTAATATTAGCGAGAATGACGAAGAATTTTTGGAAAATTATATTATGACCGACGAGTCACAATTTCATCTGTGCAGATTATGGCAAACAGAATCCCAAAATCTCCATCAACGTCCCTTACACCCACTTCATGTAAGTGTTTGGTGTAGAATAACCTCGCATAAGATCTACTGTCGGGAAAACTATCCTAAACTCTCCTAAGCTATCACACAGGATCCCAAAATCTCCATCAACGTCCCATACACCCACTTCATGTAACTGTTTGGTGTAGAATAACCTCGCATAAGATCTACTGTCTGGAGTACTGTCCTAAGCTGTCCTCAATAAAAGCGAGCATGACGAAGAATTTTTGGAAAATTACGAGGCCGACGAGGCACATTTTCGTCTGTGCAGATTTTTGGCACACAGGATCCCAAAATCTCCATCAACGTCCCATACACCCACTTCATGTAACTGTTTGGTATAGAATAACCTCGCATAAGATCTATCGGCCATATTTCTCTGCAAATGGTGTGGGTTCCAGCGTTAAGGTTAATGGGTGCCGCTACGGAACAATGCTTCAGGACTTAATTTTTCCACTTATGGATGCGGATAGCAACGCTAAGCTGGTTTGGTTTCAGTAAGAAGGAGCTACCGCCCACGCCAACATGTCGTTTCAACAAAACGGTGCCACATGCCATACAATTTAACTACTGCATGAGTGATTTCCTAATCGTGTAATCGGCCATTTTTTGCGATCAGAATTGGCCATCCACATTTTGCGATTTAACGTCATTGGAATTTTTTTCTTAAAGATTTTTTTTTAGTCAAAGGTTTTATGAAAATAAGCCCACTACCACCAACGTGTTGAAAGAAGACTTGGTGTATAAATGAAATTCAGCCACATCTATACGAAACGGTCGTAGAAAATTTCAATAAAAGAGAACGTTCTTGTCGGCAAACGGCGGCCATTTATCCGATGTGCTAATCAAATCAATAACAAATTTTAGCTTTCTAATTTAAAATCTGCATTTTCTACAAAAATTACATTTTGCGTAAATTTTGGGACACTCCTTAGTAACTTTGGGGGGAAATTATTATTTCATAGCACCGTTTTCCTTCAACAATTAACTTATGCCTTAGAAAGAAATTTCGAAAACTCGAATAAAGCCGTTTTCAACATATTTACACGATTTAAAAAATGACTCCCTTTGGAAGTGTCCGTTCGGAAGAACATTTGTTCCGATTTTTTGGGGAAAAATTTTGTATAAAACCCTTTAGATGCGGTCTCGAGGATGTCGAAACCATTACCAATCCAAAAACCTCTGTATATCAAATTCGACATAAATCCGGATAGAACGACCATATTTTCCCAGCCGCTTTTCTCGATTTCCATTTTTTATTCATGAAACCAATACTTGCCTCATAGGAGCAAGAGAAAAGTGTAACAATTTCTGCAGCAACGAGTGATTTATGGAGGTTCTTCTCAGATCTCTCCGTTCCGTATAATATGTCTTGTGTGGGTGAGACGGGAACGCTTGGCGATGTCAGAAGACGTGTGAAGGCACATGGGAACGGTATGCAAAAATATCCCGTCTGTCTGTATTTCAAAAAAAAAAATCTTTTTCTATGTGTGGTATAGAAAACTACATACATTGTCTCATCAGAACTTGCCTACACACGACTATTTACTATCTCTACCACTACACGCTCAATAGATAGAACAAACAAACGAAATTCAAATAATTTTTCATTTCAAAGGATTGGTTTTCAATTACACGGAATTCAGTCAGCAATGCAGAAAACTTTGAAAAACATCCAGCTCCAGCATAGTGGCGTTCAACTATTTAACACTCTCTGCGTCTGGACCGGAGAGAATTAGCATGGATTTGGCATCCCCGTTTGAAGATGTACACAGCCTTCCTAGTTGTGCGAACATCAAAGGACAAGAAACTTTATTCCGGATGAACTAAGAAGTTGATTCTGTACCGGAGCGGTCCAAATCGAAAAATTCCTTTCGAGCACCAGTTGGAACTATGGGCATTTGGGTAATTGGTTTTCATGAATAACCCTTGACTGAGGAAGGGTGAATAATTTCCAATTAACAATAAGGAATAGCTTTGTAAGTGGGTGCATAGTTTCGTTAGTTTGCATTTTATTGAATTAGTCTAGGGTAGGCCTTAAAGTTAACCTTCTTTTTAAAGATGGTCGCATCGCATCTCCGTACTTAGATGCGATGCGTGGTAGTAATCTGGGGCGCAATATTTTTATGGTTGTATTTTATTATTAAAGAAATAGAAGTCGTTAGCTCTCGTCCTTTGGCAGGGAATCACATCTTTTATTCCACAAGACACCTAAAATAAAATAATAGTTATGGCGGGATATATATTTAGTGTGCAATAACTTTGGCGTTTCCTCCATAACTTTGTGAAAGAGACGTAGACACATGTTACGGTGTCGATGTAACATGCAAGATGGCACATAATTTTTTATGCTCAGCCATAATCTCGTGGAATAGTTGAATAAAATACCCATAGAACACTTTAGCTTATCACAAACCAAAACCTCAGTCACCTGCATAGCTTGTCTCTCTCCAAGATGAATTTTCTCGAGCCAAATCCAAAGACAATCCGTTTCCGATATAAACAAAAAAAAATTGTGAAGGCTTTAATCCTCCTCCTCCTAGAATTCCCTACTAAAAAAAAAAAAAAAAAAAAGTGGTGGTGGTATCCCACATTTGGCTTTAAACGAACTTTAGAGGACACCATTGTGCTAATTGGGTTAATTCGCATTGAGGCCTAATTTAACAATATAAGCCTTAAATGGGCCCACAACCAGATGGGGGAAAAGGAGGGCATCACTTCAGACTGAATCTACGAGTTTGTCTACAAAAATGATGAGGGAAACCGACATATGATGTTAAAATCGTGCTGGATTATGTCAAAGGGAGGAAGAGATAGAGAGTAGATTGTCGAATCCTTCGCAATCGTTAAGGGTTTTCCTTTCTATAAATTTAAGTTAAACAAAGTGTGTGTGAGATATATGATGGAAGTTATTTATTCGTTTGAAAGGCCTATCGATGCCATTATGTATGGCATATAACATCCTTCCTATGTCCGCAGTGGCTTCTCTGTGTAGCGCGCATCCGAAATGTCCAACTTTCCACGACTCTAGCTCATAAGTCAGGCTGAATTCGACCGATGCCATGGGTTATATGTACTTTGAGATCCGCTGTGGTTTATGGCTTATTCGCATAGACATACGACTTTACAAAAAAAAACCCACAAGAAAAAGTCTAAGGGGGTCAAATCGCACGATCTCATTGGCTAGTTCACATCGCCCTACGTGAGATGATCATGCCCTGGAATCGCTCGTGCAGAATATCCATTGTGGCTGTGTGACAAGAAGCGCACCGTCCTGTTGAAACCACATGTCAGTGAAACCACAAAAAGTCAGTAGTCATCGAATTATTACGTTTTATGGCTTGGACAACGTCGTTTTCATGGAAATATGAAGTGATGGGGCCAAAAGAAGTCCATATCATCCAATACTTTCCAAAATAATTTGGTAATCATCGACTTAAGGCGCTTTATGGCCTGGCCAATGTCGTTTTCAAATAAATAAGGACCGACCGGCTGGCAGTCCAAAATCCGCAGCAAACAGTGACGATGATGGATTGGACGCTCTTGGATCTCATGTAGATTGGTACCGTCCCGAATACGACAATTTTATTCGTTGACGTACTCATTCATCCAGAAATGAGCCTCTTCAATTTTTCGATGAGAATTAAGGTCAGTTTCCAACTGCCCCAGAGCCCATTCAGAGAACGCACGTCGTTGTCGTTGAATTGTCGGGTGCAGGCACAAGTCACGACGCAAAATTCGCCAAGTTGTGGTCTGCGAAAGGCTGAGTTCTTGTGAGCGACGGAAAATCGACAGCCCCGGATTGTAGGAGCTAACAGCGGCGATGTTTTCAGCAGATTTGGCGTTTCGTCGACGAATGGTTGTTGGTTTCTCGTTTACTGAACCAGTGGACTTAAATTTATCCACCACACTGCGAAAACTCCTCTCGAAACGCGCGGAACTGAACACCCATTTTGATAAAACAATTTTGTCATTTGCACGTCTTGTTGGACTGAATAAATGACCGCCAATTTGACCGATGTAGCTTTATCTATATATACGGCTGCTGTCAACTGTCGGTTTACCATCCGGGGTAAGCCAAAAAAAAAAACAATTTTCCGGTGAGTACCCAGGGCCTAGCTTTTTCTCACAACCATTCATGTGTGCGTTTGTACTTCTTGAACGATGGTGGGACCACCTATTTTATGCCGAATCCAAACGGCTAAGTTGCAATAAGCTTTTTTTGACATTTGATGAGCAGTAGCAAAGATTTCTTTGGTAGTAGCAAAGAGTATAGAACTACATAGAGTGCGCATCTCGAAAAACGAATATTTTCTATGTGGGTACTGATATTGACACCCCAGTGTTCACATTGCTACCCGAGCATCAAACAACAGCCTTCTGAAACGGCTACAAAATGCTTAGCTGTGATGCGTACTCTATGTAGTTCTATACTCTTTGGTAGTAGAGAAGTTTGGATGATCTGACACGTCATCACGAGAGTACGGCCCGTGAAAAATTGTTTAGGTGTTTCTACGGTTCGGAGTCGAACGCAGACCTTTGCGCGGCAGTTCATCGCACTTACCATCGCTTAACTGAGCCCATCAGTCCAGGGAAACCTTCTTTCTTCCCAAGTCTGGAATGAACCTGGGCCTTAACCTCTCCAATTAGCCCGGTCCTTAGCTAATTGCCTCCAGTTGCGCACACCAAGTTGGTTGAGGTAGGTTTGTACTTGTGCGCGCCACGTAAGGCGAGGTCTTCCTCTATTGCGTCCGACGTCTGGCCTGGGAATCCAGGTCGTCAATTAAAATGGCTCTTCACAGCGAATAGGTCTTTTGTATCCCTTTCCGGCAATTGGCAGAAAATCAAACATTCTGCGGTATGGAGTAGTTCGCAGGAGAGGTTGAAATTTCATCTTCGCCAATGCAAACTGGACCTGTCTATAAATCCCTTTTCTGTATCAAATATTTCGGTGAGGTGGCTTTGAAAGCGTATATTCGGTGGTCGGTTATGGAATTTTACGGCTAGAGCCACACTTATTTTGCCCGATCCAGTTGTTGGTGAACGGTTTCAGGCGTTCTTATATTAAGATAAACAGGAGGATCTCTTAGGATTTGTTGAGGAGAGTTGGCAAGTCTCGTTGCTTTGGGATTGGGAAAGATTTGCTGAGGCTGTATTTATCTTCCATACTTTTTTTTATACTTTTTAACAAAGCTGAAAGCAATGAAGGCGTTTCTGGCGAGTTATAAGTCCACGGGAGATAGGGATTTATAACTCCCAATAAAAGCCTTTTTTGCATTCACCCTTGTTAAACTTTATTTCAAACATTGCTACCTTGGATATATTTAAGTCGGATGGATGGTAGGTTTCGTTGTTTTTAAGGCTTTCCCTGATCGATCTCAACAGGATTCTGTTTACCAGGCACCTTCTTAATCAACTCTTGTGTTCACCTTCAGCGTTGACTTGTATCCGTCATTTTAGGCTTTGAGCTTCTATGGGCATACAGGGGTTTCTTGAAAATGCAAGAGTTATTCAATTGCAGACGTAAAGATTCCTTTTCGCGTGGTCTCCGTTGGAAACTCGATTAAAGCTGAATGAGGATAAAATTAGAGAAGAGGGGATGACAATTCACAACAATCTCGTTGGAGTTATTGTTGGAAGGCAATCCATTGGATTAATTACAACTGCAAGTGGAATTGTAAATATTTTTGCCGCAGCTGCATCAACTTTCAGTGTAACTTGTGTGTTTCGCACTGTAATGGTCAAGTGCATTCCATCAAAGCATCGAATGAGGAGGAAAACTTTAAGTAATGACTGATTGCAACCTATCTCAAGTGTGCGTATTGTTTATTTAAATGCGTACCATCTATAGAAAGTTCGTTTCTAATGATCGCAGCAAAAAAGATCACCTGTTCGAATATTGGCATCACCATTTGTTGTCTGTGGAACTGTATACATAAAACAAAACCTCTAAAACAGGAACAAGGAAGGACACAATTTTTCCCTCTTTTTGTTGCTCTTTGCAGCGATGCGATGATAAGTTCGGTTATAAGATCTAAAGATAAAATTTAAATTGAGCGCGCGCGTTCCCGATTCTCTTTTTTTTTTTTTGTTAGAATGTTAAACGAAATAGCGATTTGGGGAAGTGATCGCGTAAGGTCCGCATCCTGTTTGGTATTTAATTTTACGGTTTGAGCTTGATTGTCTAAATGCGCATCGTCACGCTGCGTCGCTTGATGATTGACAGAGTGACCCAATAAGATGAAAATTCCCTTTCAACGGGTATAGGAAATTATCGATCGTAGCGTAGATATGTATTTAACTGCCGGCGAACCGTAATTTTAGAATTTTTTATTTTTTTTATTTTGTACATCTGAGGGTGCGCTTCTAATTTAGAAACGGAAATGAGGTTAGCCCTTCAAATTGCAAAAATGTAACAAAGTGCCATAAGTTTCTCAATTTATATAACAAAGACTTAAAAAGTGACAACTGCGCAACGATATAAGTAAAAAGTTTAACTTAAAAAAATTTTGGTTATTTAAAAACGAATGGGTACAGGGGATGGTTCACGATAGAGATTGATTAAGGCCTTCCTCACTGGTGGACTGCTAAACTCGTTGGTAGGTTTATTTTTACTCACAATTTTCGTTTAATCGTTCGTATAAATTTGTTTTACAATCCCGCAATATGGTCCCCAGCTGATATGGTGTACTCTATAAATCTGCCAAATGAAACGCCGAACAAAAGGTGAAATATTTTGGTGCATAATCAGACCTTATGGGTAAAAATATTTCGAAAACAGCCCAGAAAATGTATTCACGGTTCTTTCTTGAAAAGACATTAAGCTATCAATACCTATCAATACCTTCATTTTGGACGTGGACGTTTTTGAATTTCGGGCCAACATGAAGGGTGATTTGGCGTTGTAGGAGGTAAGTTAAAGATTTGGTTGTTTATCATCTAACTCGACCGCACTATCCACCAAATTTTTTATTAAACTCGATCTTGGGTTTACATACCCAGACCTGAACAGATTTCTAAAATATCCCCGGACAGTGAATTCGGGCTACAATCGAACTTTACAGATGAATTTTTTGCCTAGCTATAAAAAAAGCTTAAGAACAGCAAGGCCGCAGGCTCTGATGGATTACCAGCGGTTCTTTTTAAATTCGGTGGTGATGTTTTGGTAGGGAGCATGCTCTGAATCATCAACCAAGTATGGGTGGAAAAAGCATACCCAATGACTGGATTATCAGATCCATATGCCCCATCTACAAAAAAGGCGATCCTACGTATTGCAAGAACTATCAAGGCATATCCCTTCTTAATGTCGCATCCAAGATCCTATCCAATGTACTTAGTGAACGTCCAAAACCATTCTATAACACACTAATTGGCACGTACGAGTGTGGCTTCCGACCCGGCAGATTGACTTTGGACCAAATCTGCACACTGAGGCAAATCCTGGAAGAGACCATCGAATTTCAAATAGAAACTCACCATCTATTCATCGATTTCATGCCATCAACAAACGTATGATGGCATACATCTTCAGGAGCTCGGCAGACAACTAGATTCATAACTCCTAACTCTTCGATGGAAGGAAATGTGTGCTATACAAAGCCCTTATTCTACCAGTTCTGCTTTATGGCGCCGAGTGCTGGACGATAAGCAAGAAGGGAGAGCTGATACTGGGCTCCTTCGAAAGAAAAATATACTTTGTCTGATTTTTGGCACTGTGCGCGTGGAGGGCAAATGGAGGAGAAAATACAACCGCGAACTCTACAAGCTGTACCAAGATGTGGATGTAGTCCAAAAGGCTAAAACATGTCGACTACATTGTTCACATCGAGAGAAGAGTGAAAAGTGAATCTTCGAATCCCAGCCCCCAGCTTCGAGGAGACAAGAAAGACCGAACCTCCGTTTCAAAAACCAAGCCATCGCGGATGCTAGAGCGCTTGGACAACAGAAGCAGCGTGCCCGGGATCGTAGAGAACTATCTTGCAAATGTATGGAGGAAAGTTTAGACTTATCATTTTGTATATGAGGCCTTGGTGCCAAACTGTGCCAAAAGTATATCTAGTAATACCATACCTGTGGATTTCCCTTGAGATCGATTTAATATTAAAACATTTGCATATCCTAAGTGCCTGACGCGATGTACTGTGCCTAAGACCTAAGACCGAACGAACGAAAGAACGAATTTTGAACAAATTTTTTGAATTTGTCAACAAATTTACACAGACGAACAGTAAATTTGTTGACAAATTGAAAAATTTGTTCTAAATTCGTTCTTTTAACATCTTTTCGTATATTTTGCTGAAATTACTTAGTAGGCTGATAGGTCTATAACTTTCCGGTCTTTCAGAAAGCTTACCAGCTTTAAGTATTGCTACCACTTTTGTAAGCTTGCAAATATTGGGAAGGTATTGTTTTTTGAGACATGCATTTACAATAAGTGCACCAAAACGTATCCTGCTTGAAGTAAATATTTCCTAACATATCAAGACCTCCAGTAGACTTTGAATTGAGGCTGTCAATCCTAAATTCTAAATCTTCCTCCGTAAGAAATGTGATGCGATGCGTCCTAAGCTCTCAGCCTTACTTCTTCATCCGTATTTCAACCAAGAGTTTGTTTTTATCTATTCGTTTCTTATGAATCTGTCACTGAAGAACCCACAGGAGAAGCAGGACTTATTTACGGTACTGATTGACCGCCTTCGGTATTTTGACGAGACTGTTGTTGGTTCTCCGATTGGAAGTCTGTTACTCTCGCGAATAGTTCACGAATGCCCAGATTCGATTGATATTGCTCGAGTACTTTGCTGAGAATGTCAGGCTGTTAAGCAGAGGGGAGTTGGAGGGGCAAATTGTGCCTCATTCACTGCTGGGTATCAAAGACACCAACGACATCCTTGTGGTGAAGACTCTACGTTGTCTCGCTGACTAAGTACCTCTCAAGCGGATGAAGAAATTTTTTTGGAAGATCCACTTGAAATGCAAATCCGAACGGATACCTCGGTACTAGAGCTGTAAAAGTAACGACAAAATGAATATCCGTATGGGTTCGGTACTTTTTCACTGACTACCCGTTACAAAGAGTTCGTTACTTTCGTATGTTCGATAAAAATCATAGCATTTACGTTTGAAGTATGTCTGTACTCACTACTCAGAGACCAAGCTTGAGTCACTCATAAGTCGGTAAAAAATCCTCCGATATCGAACAAATCGGAGAAAATTTTTGTGCCGAACGGATACCTCGATAGACCTTGTTCCTAATTTTAAAATCTTATCTATGGAGTTGGACTAAAAGTCCGCAAAGTCCTGAGGAAGTGCAGAATCACCTTCCTCATACAGCCACCAGAATTCAGTGCGCTGTTTTGCAGCATCGATCCTATCGCGATCCGATACCGCCGTGCTAAAGCGGATGAGCTCCGGAGTATTGTCGACGTACCCATCGCGGATTAGCCGTTTGTCCCGCGCGTCACGATAGCGGTGGTATAAAACCGGGATACCGTTCCTGTCTTGTACTTACCCTAACGAATCGATGTAAGTGAATGCCTCTGGTGGAATAAAGCCCGGTATGAGCGTGCTCTCCATGTATAAATCATTGGGGTAATAAGCCCCAAAGATCAGGCTGTTGTCGCTAGCCATCGCCCTTGCAGCGTGCCTTCGCGTCACCTTAATCAGGAAATTATCAATTCTATTCAACTGAGCCCCATTGTATAGAACCTCGTTGCGATAATATTTAATGTACTCGGAGTCCGGCGTTCGGTACAATCCTAAGCAGGATCGGAGACACCGAATCTCAAACAACCGTATCTTTTTCATGTAGGCTGGTGCCACATTGAACCACACGGGACAACCGTAAGCGATGATCGGCCTTATGAGGGCCATGTAGCAAATGAATTTCACCCTTGAGTCAAGTTGACTGCTTTGAAACAATCTCCTTGTCAGAGCATAAGCACCCTAGCCCAAGCCAGACAAGCATCTACATTTTTGTTAAAACACAGAAACTTGTCAAGACAGATGCCAAGGTATTTGACTTCACATCTCAACGCCAACGGCTGTCCATGCTGTCCAATGATACAGAATTTTTTCAGTTTTTTCTGGTATCCCTAGAAGCCCTATGCAATGGGGTCCTGAACAGAATCGTTTCGGCTTTCCAATCATCGCAATATCCCTTAATGTGATCAAAGTCACGTTGCAAAAGTATGTTGATGGCTCCGATTTTCGGACCTGATCTGTACGCCACTAGATCATCTGCGTACGCTATAGCGTTTCTGAGAGAACCTACAAGATCACATGTATAAATTTTAAACAATATCGGGGAGTTCACCGCCCCCTGTTGTAAACCGTTTTTAATTTCAAAGACTTTACTCGAAGTTACGTTGCCACCTTTGACAACGAACTTCTTTCCCATAAGCATTTCATAAATCATATATAGCATGGGTTTCCGCATGCCCATTCTGGTCAGCTTGTAGAAAAGCCCCTCTAACCATACGGTGTCGAAGGCGTTTTCAAAGTCAACCAGACAGGCCCCTATGCATTGTCCTTTGGATTTATTCCTTTGGATGTCGGACACTAGTTTCGACGCGGCATGAATGGTGTCTTCTCGAATACCTTGCTTACGTTGGGCAGTAGGCTTATTGACCGAAGTTTTGCAAGATTTGCAGGAAGATTCCATTGGATGTCGGACACTAGTTTCGACGCGGCATGAATGGTGCCATGCCTCGCTCGTAAACCATACTGATTATCCGGAATAATTTTGTTTTCCTCGACCCACTTAAGCAGAGCTCTATTGACTATCTTCTTGAATCCCTTGCTTACATTCGGCAGAAGGCTTATTGACCGAAGATTTACAGGGTTTGATTTGTTCTTGTCCTTTTTGGGGATAGGATGTACCACAGCCGTTTTCCAGTGCACCGGATAATGTGCATTATTCACTGCATTGTTAAACAGGGTGGTGAAGATATCGACTGCTTCTATTGGCAGGTGTCTCAATACGACGTTTGGGAAGCCGTCCTCTCCTGCCGGCTTTTTATTTTTCAGTGATACCAAGATGTCCAGGAGTTCATCTTTTTGAACGAACAGCATCAGGCTATTGGCGACTATGCCATTGGAAGGGTTTTCGTCATTGAATACGGAAAAACCGTGATTCTCAGATCGCCAAGCTTGAAGTATACCGAAGAGACTTATGCCTATGTAGTTGGCGCAGCTCAGAGAGTCTCACGCGTCAAAAAGTGTGTGTACTACATCTACAACCCTGCAGCAATAATACGGATGTACAACCAATGTGTCAGGAAATATGTACCGCTCTAATGCCACGCGATCAGAATAGTATCTGCGTGGCTGAATACTAGCATTTCTACCTTGGCATACATGGATTCCTACAGCTCACAGGGCCGGTCTTCGTAAGTCAACTATAGTTTTCAATTGTCTTTCTGAACTCATGCAGCGTGTGTATTATGTTTTCAATACCATGGTATTGTAGCACCAAAGTGTCGAAGGTATAAACTCTGAATAGTAATAACCGGGATTAATAAGTCCAAAATCTTCATTACAAACATAAGAAATTCTTTTAGTGTGAAAGTGTTTTTTTTTTGTCAAAACGTACCTTCAGTACTTTTCTTGATCTTTCTTAAGGCTTTCCCTGCCGATGGTAAAGAAATTGTTCTTCACTCCATAAAACCCATCAATTATAATCCTAGAAAGCAATTTAAAACGACAATCTTGGTGGTGCTTATGAATTTATTTTCCTTTAGGTGGCTCGACAAAAACTTTTATTGCTCAGCCAAATTCCAAAGGACTTTTTGAGCTTGTGCGTGCATTCATGTATCTACCTACCTTCTGGACGGAAAAGTATGAAGAGTATGCATACCCATGTAGGTGGGATCTTACTCCAAATAAATCATTTCCAGTACAGGTCCAGTGCTCAGCGAGTCTTTAAATTGTAACCCAACATTGCGCTCTTATTAATTTTTTTTTTTTATAAATGAATAAAAGAGAGCGACGAGAACGCTCATAAAAAGACCCCCACAAAGGCGGAGTTATCCTGAAATGACGATGACGAAGACGATTGTCAATCCTTTCGCACTTGTAATGTTCCCGAAGTACCACCCTACTCCTGCAAATGAAAATTTGCATTCTCATGTTTTCCAGGTATCCAGAGTTGTCGTCGTCTTCGCTGTCGCAGTCCTGATTCTGCAAAAAAAAAAAAAAAACGTCATCATCGGCACATACTCGATGGTCGTTGTCGTTGTCGTTGGTGGTGCTGCGCAGCGCGACGGCATTCTGCCACATTTAGGGCCACAACACATTAATACACCATACCAGCCAACGTCAGTGCACACATGTAATAATCAACACCATTTATTTACATAAAACTGAATCTATTCGCCGTCGTCTTAGGCATCGCCTTCGCCTTCGCCTTCGCCTTAGTCGACGTCTTCGTCTACGGCTTCGTGAAATTGTAATTCCACTGGCAATTACACATTCGCTCTATTTTGAGTTGGCTGTAGCTCTAGGTATTCTCTGTTCTCCATCTCTCTGTTCACTCGACTACGACTACGGCCACGACTCCTACTCCGCGCTCATTGACACATCACACCGAACAATGTTTAGGGGGCATAAACTCAACGCTCCATTCCACTGGTGCCGCTGCTGTTGTTGTTGCTGATGGCGTTGACGACGAAAACGACGACGAAGACGACGGCGGTGGTGGTGGTGTGCATCTTCATACACCATCATCATCCGCCCGGTGCTAGTGGTGCCTCATACCTCATATACTGGTTACGTCGTTTCTCCTTTTACAGCTTTTCTTGTTGACATTTAGGGTCTACGTCTGCTACACTTAGCTGTTCTCTCTCCTTTTGTTCGACAACCAATCGCTTCGTACGATTATAAGCGCGAGGGCCAATCAGCGATGCTTAAAATTTGTCGCTTTATTTTTGTTTCTCCCCGTTTGCTTTTGTTTTTAGCGCGCACTCCACCACCACACAGCGTGGTGGAAGTGCTGCGCCGCGCCTCATCGTGAGGGTATATTGTGCTTTATCTCAGCAGAGCGGAGCATCATTAGCTGGCACTCTCCATCGACATGAAAGCGGTGCGGTGCGGTGTGATTCCACGAAAGAGACACAGAGTTCGCATCATGTGGCTAATAAGGGTGCGAGATAACAGTGAACTATTAACTCATTCGTTCATTTGCCGTCGGTAGCTGTCTGCTAACTAATCACAATCCCATTCGGAATGTGTGTGCGAGGGAGACGGAAGGCACATGGTGGTGCTCCAGCTCCACTCCAATCTTAGTATACCTACCAGTCAGCGTTCTCTGCTCATCTCTTTAATAACTACTACTATCCTCGTGTATTAATTAATTCACACACTCAGCGAAATGTAACAAAATGGGGACTATGCTGGTGTTGGTGTTTGATTTGCTGGAGTGGGGGCCACGTTCGAGAGCAAGATGGTTATATGTGCAACCAATTGCTGACATTTACCAACACTGGCGCGCATTTGGGGAATGATGATTGGGATTTGGGAAGCGTGGATTGCATTGCTCTGCTGCTCGTCCACAGGATGCCAAAGAGCAATGCTAGGCAACGGTGTACTCTTAAAATTTGTCTTTTCAAGAGAGTGCGAAAGAGTGGTAGAGAAATGCGGCGTTCTCTTTGGTAACTTATGGAAATAAAAGAGAAACACCATGCTGATGTGTGGGTGGCGGTTCTTTGGAATCGGTAATATTGATGAGAAATTAATGAACTCTCTTCGAGGTGTGTGTAGGGAAGAGAATTGAAAGTGGTATGGCACTGGTACTGCAGAAGGTAGACGAGTGCAGTTATGGTTGGGAGAATATATACGATACGATAGGAAAGATTTTTTTTTGTTGTTGTTAAGATACTTATGAAGCGTTAAAATTGTTTCTTCGTTTGAATATTTTTTGTGCACTTTAATTGGAGTATTTTTGCTAGCACAATAAATGAGGGCAACATTTGGCAAATTAGATAGTTGTGGGGTTATAAATTCAGGCCAATCTGGAATAAATTTTCCAGGGAACTTTTCCCATTCAGCAATCTGATTTACATTGCTGAAATGGGAAAAATTACCGGGAAAATTTATTTGCGATAGGCCTGATTATCGTAGGTAATTCATTGATGCTTTCAATGATAAGAAAACCATCGCCAAGTAGGAATTTACAAAACACTTGAAATATTTTTGAAAAAAATTTAACAAATAAAAATTTGGAAATGTGTTGTTGTTCGACTTTTCAGAGATAACGTTATATGATGGGATATTATTATTATTAATATCTTTGTTAGTTAAACTTGAGATCTCAATCTCAAAGATGTATTGGCCCAATACATCTTTTCTTATGTCTATGATCAGTTGGTTTAATTTTTGATCGATCAAGGATTTCTTTGTACGTTTTTAATGCGTTTGTGCTTCATATGGTCATGATCTGAGTCTTATATAGGATCTCCTTAGTACAGGGTGGCTGATGCATATTGCTACATTAAGAAACACAAATCAACTTTTTTTTTTCAGCGTATGGATTCATTTTTCTTTTGTTTATTCTAAAGCTCATCAAATTTTATCATATGTAGCCTAATTAGTCTTAAAAATATTGGAATTTAAATGCTTCCTTGCTCGTTGATGAATCTGCGGCATCTTACCAAAAAGTTGCCTTACCGCTGGGAGAGTTGAGACAGGAATCAACGCAATTGTTTATCGAAATGATTGCATTAATTCATTCAAATTTGTTGGTTTTGCTTTGTCGACCCCTCTTTACAATAACCCCACAAGAAAAAGTCAGGTGCAGTAAGGTCAGGCGACCTGGGGGCCCAATGGAATGTGGAGTTTCTGGATATCAGCTTATTGGGAAATTTTCCTATTCTGTCATAAAAGGCCGGGTAGTTCGAGTGATGGATTTATTACTAAATTACCTTCCGAGCCCGAAGAAATAGCGTGTGGCATGAGTAATTCTTCGCTTAATTTCTGACAAAATGTTTTTGTCGGCGGAGCTAAATTAGACAAAGTCCCGTAGTACCTCAAAGTTATATCAATCAGTGATAACGTTCTTTCTCAAACGTGGCACGTTGAATCCGTCCAATGATGTCAATATTGTGAAAAGTTAATAAGCAAAATTTCACATTATGTGCCTTTGCAACACTTTACAATTTTGTCGTCATTCGTTATGAGTTTACCAAGTTTTTTTGCTAACGAACTTTGGCCTACGATTTGTTTTTTTCTTTGAGCTGCTTTTTCGAAGATGGTTGTCACCTGGTTCATGTTGTTTTGTCATATTTTGGGCTTTACTTTGGTACGTATTAAAAGCTAAAAAAAAGGGGTCACTACCATCTGGTAGGGGTAGAATATCCCCGAAGTGGGATATTCTGCATATACCTTTGTAACCCCAGGCGGCAGTCTAGGATTACGAAAAAATCCACCCTGCTCGGAGGTCGGCTCTAAGGCTTCTGATGAGAGCCATTTCCTGCTACAGAATGACCATTCTACAAAAAGTTTAAAGCTAAACTGCTGTCCTCCAGGAGAAAAAACCCTTCAGGAGATCCAGCGCGCGAAGAGCGCGACGAAAATAAATCACTCCCAATTAAATCAGAAATAGATCTGATAAAAGACTAATAAATGGTTCTGATAAATATACAAACCTGCAGAAAGTATGCGAATGTACAACAACACAGGAATACCACTCAGACGAAGAAGAGCTTGCGAGCGAAATGAATCGGATCTCTAAGAAAAGACCAAGCAAGTAACGGAGAGTTGACTTGTCACCGTTTAAGAGGCTCTGAACAAAGAAAACCATAAAGTACCTCAAAAAAGACCTCAAGAAGGCTGTCGAGGACAGTTTCGACCACTGCATTCAACCGATTAAGAGGCTCTGAATACTGAAAACCATAAGGAACCTCAAGAATGACAACCTCGAAGACAGTTTCGACCACCGCCTTCAATAAACGTCGTCAGTCGGAATAACGGAAAGGAACGATACAATTTACGTTTTTGAAAAATAATGCGTGGAAAGTCAACGCCGGTGACCGAAGACTACAGAGCATTAGACTACAAATTAGCTTAGGACCTATAAGTTCCAGTAGTATGTGTTCGAAATAAACTCAGGAAGGCTCATCATATCAAGACAAAGGCTTCAAAATTCGTGATGCCGTATTAATCTGCCACCCGAACTGGGTAAGAAAAACCTACCCCATCGAATTACCTAACACTGATAAGGTTTTGACCAGGATAAGAAGCTTGATATCAGCGTTCGGGCAAAAGAAGGTTTTTGTGAGCTGGATAAGCAAACCACAAGCAAAGAGTGACCAATTTATTCGGATATTGCAAATCGGCCAATTTTGCTTTCTGATAACGTAAGAGTTGATTGAGTGAAAAAATGTAGTAAACCTTTTCAAATTTAAAGACGGCCCTTGTAATACGAAGTACAAATGTCAGGCGATAAAACCAAGGAAACGAAAAGGTGTCTTAATACGGCCTGTTTTTATAGTACCCTGCTTAATTGTGAAAGGGTATTGCGGAAATGGATGCGGGTATACTCCAAGCCAACAAACAATTTTTTTTTGTTTCTGTTGTCGGTCTTCACTGGGTTTGGGTTTGGTGGAAGCTTAACCCTTAGGTATTCGTGAAAGAGGCATCTGATTGCCACCTTACTTTATTAGAAAAGTGGAAAACCTTGCAAATGGACTTAGAGCTGCAAAACACCATCGACAACAAATTGCAAATGTCAATGGGTGCACAAACAGAGAAATGGCGCGATATTCTTGGATGGCTTTTCTTTTCAATGCCACAGAGAGGACTTGTCATCAGACAATAGAGGCAATTTCTTGGACTCGGTGGAACTAATTATTAAATATGGACCCCAAGTTTTAAATGCGCATTTGTTGAGAATCGAGCATTCAATAGGTGATAAGACACGATTCAGTTCGCATTCGACGAAGAATAATCAAAATGAATTTAAAAGCCATTTGGGGGAAGGAGTGAGGACGAAAATTGTGAAACGCATCTACCAGCAAAGTGGAACTATATTCGACATCACACCCGGTGATTCACATGTCGACCAAATGTGCAAGGTCATGAGATAACCATCATATCCAGGCCGGCAGAGTTGAGATGAGGGAATCCTTTTAAGGTTTTTTCCTATATCTGGAAAGACTGGCAAAGAACTAACCGACGATATCTTAAACTCAATGAAGATAGTCTTGACATGAACCTATGCCGGGATCAGGGATATGATAATGCTGCTACTATGGCATTGGCGGATATACAAGGAGTAGTTTAAAAGTTAATTCGGAAGATTATTCCAAAAGTCTTCATTACGACATGCGAAAACCATTCTTAAACGCTGCTTCGACATATTCGGACCACAGATTGTCTAGGAACTTCAAGGGTCAGTCAGGCCCCTTGAACAGAGATGGCTGCGGATGAACCGAAAGGCAGCTTTCAGTGACATAGTGGAACTGAAAGCTGCCCCATGTCCTAGGGGTATCTAAAAAATTAGAACGGGCCCTCCAGGTTGGGGGTAGTGCTTTGGGTTAACTACCCAACCACGGAATAGCCTCGGCAATGATTGATTTTATTGATGACGACCCTTCTAAACGAAAAAAGGACCTGGAATGTGAGAACATTAAACAGCAGAGGTGCAAGCGAACAACTAGCAAAAGCCCTAAACTGATGCAAAGGAGACAATACTGCCATCCAGGAAATACGATGGGATGGGCCGGGCAAAAAGTAGATGAAAAACTGTGACAGTGAGCAGAAACAGCGACTATTCGAATGCGGATTTGTTATAAGTGCCAGACTTAGGCAAGAAGCTTTATGTTTCCAAGACATTAGCGAATGCATTTTAACTATCCGCATCAAGTCCAAATTTGCCAACACAAGAATTATATGCGCTCACGCCCCAACGGAGGAAAAAGATGATATAGCTAAGGATTGCTTCTATGAGCTCCTTAAGCTCCTGTGAGTGACTACAGGAATACGATGTCAAAAACCTACTGCGAGATTTTAACACAAAGGAAGAAAACGAAGACATCTTTAGGAGTACTGCCTACACGAAAACCGTCTGGCAACGCACTTAGGCTAATTGACTTCGCTACGGAAGGAAATGCGACTATAGCCAGCACAATGTTTTCTCACCTCGATATCAAGAAGGTGACATGGCAGCCACCAGATCAGCGAACCATCAACCAAATTGATCACAAGTGCCACGCATCCAGTGTTTTGGATGTCCGAACATTCCAAAGGGGCTATCATTGACTCGGACCACTAACTTGTTGCAGCCAAGTTAAGAATGCGGAAAGCCACCACGCCAGAACAATCCAGAAGCACTGTGAAGAAATTTTAAGTCAAAAGACTGCAATCGTAAGAGACCGCCAAGACCTTCGCGCAACGCGTATCCCTTAAATTCTCGATTAACACCATTCCACCACCATCGAATGTCGAATGTCGAAGAACATTGGCAACGATGCCAATAAGCCATTAGATCAGCCGCAACTGATGTGCTAGTTTTCTCGCACCACCAACAGGAAACCCATGGTTTGATGAGAAATCCCGACATTTGCTCGCAGCCTAGAACGAGGCCTACAAGGCTAAGCTGCATGTGAAGACGAGAGCTGCCATTGAGCTCTATGGACAGAGAAGCAGGGAAGAACACCGGCTTTTCAACCGCTGTTTCTTCGGGCTACGAAGGTATTTCAGTAGTAAAGCCGTCACTCGAACTACTAAGGAGACTACTATATAAGACCCTGATCATCCCAGTCCTGCTCTACGGAGCTGAAGCATGGACCGTCTGAAAAGCTGATGAAGAAATCCTTAATCGCTTTGACAGGAAAATTCTTCGAAAAATCTTCGGTCCCGATTGCGTTGACAGGCTATGGAGACGAACATTCAACCTAGAACTATGGGAGCTGTACAGTGATATGCCCCTGGTCAAGAAACTCCGCATTGGATGTTTAAAATGGCTAAACATGTAGAACGAATGTACACCAATACTCCGGCTCGCAGTGTCTTCGATTCCCAGCCAGACGTCGGAAGCAGTAGAGGAAGACCTCGCCTTAAATGACGCGCACTAGTAGAAATAGACCTCAACCAACTTGGGGTGTGAAATTTGAGGCAGTTAGCTAATTGGAGAGGCATGTTTGTTTAGGCCCAGGGTTGTTCCGGTAATTTAGTAAGTTCAAGAGTTCAGAGTAACTCTTGTACACTTTTGTGATCCTCAAAAGAAAAGATTGGATACGAGAGGAGCTGCAACTGGTATCTTTTATTCTGGTGCGATATTTTGAAAGAAGTTGATGTAGCACAGGAATACAGCAAAAATCTGGGCTCACTCTAGAAAAAGTGTAATAAAACTTAAGGCACACACAAGTTTACTTCATGAGCATCTTGATGAAACCGTGGAATATACACAACAGAAAAATGAAAGGCGGGGAAGAAAGAAAAAAAAAACCAAATCATGCGAAAAGGCTCAAGAACAACCATTTTAGAATATCAGGATACATTCCACTCTGGACTTATTCTTCGTTCTAAGTTCAAGGAAGATATTTCCTCAGCTCTTCAACCGGAAGAATTGCTGTTTGGAAGCAAAGATCATAAAGCCATACAGATGACGCACTGCATACAAGAAAAATTGCTCTATGGCGGGTCGTACTGGCACAGCCCGGCATATATGTGGATTTCATGTGTTCACTTGCACACCGCCCGCCTGCACCATGAAGCTGGTGACCAAAAGTTTCAGTTTTTTTGTTCTCAATGCAATGCCATACAGATGGGCTTTATAATCTTTGATGGAACGGAACAACAACTACGTGCCATTGTTCCATTGCTTATCTCGACACTTACGGACCTAACAGAAAACGGTTTCATATTGAAAATCGGGCAAATACGGCGTCACATAGAAGCTGTAAAATAAATGTAAAAGATTCACCCATTCGGACAGCCTTTGAACTTTTAAGCTTCATTGTGAAGTGGGAGTTTTCAGACTCGTAACCGAGTGTTTCATTGGAATGAAATGCCACGTTTGCTGACGATATAGCTATACTAACAGGTGGCAGTTGGCACAACAATAGAGCAAACAAATAAAAAATTACAAAAAGCTCTTAACGAGGTTAATGAATGGACAAAATCCTGGCACTTAACTATAGCAAATCGACTCATGTAGATTTTTCGTACATTTGCCTGTATTTCTCAATACGGTCCGAGTCCCTTTTGCAAATGAAGCGAAATATCTCGGAACGACACTCGATGCAAAATTAAAATGGAAGTCGCATGGAAAAATGAAATGCGAAGAACTTAAAAATAAATACAGAGAACTGTACTGGTTACTCGGAAAGTATTCGAAGCTTAACCTTGATAACAAGCTGCTATTATACAAGCAATGCTAAGGCCGGTCTGGACATATGGGCTACAACTATGGGCTTGTACCTTGATAACAAGCTGCTATTATACAAGCAATGCTAAGGCCGGTCTGGACATATGGGCTACAACTATGGGCTTGTGAAAGGAATCTTAACATTCTACAAACTTTTGAAAACAAAATATTTAGACCATTTATCAATGCGCCGTGGTGTATAAGGAATGAAGATCTACGCAGAGATCTGGGTCTTCCCGCGGTTAAAGATGAAACGAAAAATTTTGCACGCAAATATAAAAAAAAAACGTTTATTGGGACACGTCAACATAACGGTCCTCCAAATTCTTCATGAAACAAATTTATTGCGTCTGATATAACCGGGCAGTTTGCACTTGGTTTTGGTTCATTACTTAATTTTAATGAACTCCTTAGGGTCATGCTTTCATCCTTAAGATGGAGAATATTGTGCTTTATCGGGTTCACTAAAAATCCGAAATCGGTTTGGATGTACGCTAGCTAGGCCTGTTGCTCCATGTTGCAGACCATTTTTAACGTAAAATTCGGTGGTAGAAGTTAAATTACCACTTTTTACAACAAACGTTCTACCAGTCAGCATGTCATGAACCATATATAGCAGTGGTTTACTTATGCCAAGTCTTGTCTGCTTTTGATAGAGGCCCTCTAACCATACGGTGACGAAAGCCGTCTCTAAATCAACCAAACATGCACCCGTGCACTGGTTTTTGGCTTTGTTCCGATGTATATCAGAGACGAGATTGGAGGCGGCATAAATACAGTCATGTCCAGCCTTGAAAGCAATCTGGGTTCCTGATATAATATTATTGTCCTCACTTCCCACTAGAACTGAGTTCGATTGAGAATCTTTTCGAAAACCTTGCTGATACCCGGAAGGAGACTTATCGGCCGGAAATTTGCCATTTGCCGGATTGGCAAGAGGAGTAACTACCGCCGTCATTGGATAAAATGCATTATTCAGAGCGTTGTTGAACAAAAATAATAAAAAAAAAATTATGCCGCAACAGGCTCGTTAGTACCCAGAGCCTAGCTTTTTTCTCACAACCATTCATGTGTGCGTGTGTACTTCTTAGCACTATGGCGGGACCTCCTGTTTTATGCCGCATCCGAACGGCTAAGTTGAGATAAGCTTTTCATTACAATTGATACTACTCTGATGATTTGTCAGATCAGCGTGGCGTAAATGTCCACAGCTTCAGGGGTAAGTGTCGCAGAACAATGTTGGATATACCATTGAATCCCGCTGACTTCTTTTCCTTTATGGAAGCGAAGCTGATCTGGAGTTCCACCTTCGAGATTAACAGGGACTTTACCCACTTCGCTCGGCGACTATGGCATTTTTCTCATCAAACCGTGTGAAACCGCGGTTCTCAGATCGCGTAATGTCATTTTGGAGACAGAAATGATGGAGCGGGGCAGCTCCCACTGCCTCCACTTTCTCCTGGGGATCTTCAATTACATAGAAGACATCGAAGACGGCTTACTTTGTTCTTTTGATGCGGAAGGACAAATGTTTTTGAGAAACGTCGCTGCGTGAAATTTCACTTCAACCGCGTAGCACTCACCTAAATATTTTTTTTAACTTCGATAGTTTACCTGGTTTTTGACTTGCCTACCTATGTTGCATAAGTTTTTCTTTGATTGACGGCTATACAAACACAAATATATGCCATCTTACTTAATTACTTAATTTTAATGGGTCATGCTTTCATCCTTAAGATGGAGAATTTCGTTCCGAAGCTCTTCGCAGAGCAGTTCGACTTTGTTTAGCCTAGTTCGAAGAACGTCGTTTTCGTCATCAAGGCTTTTAATTTTCACTGAGTCTTGTTTTTCGTGAGCTGACACTTCTGGCGTTGTCGGCGCTCCTGGAGACGCATATCAATTTTTGAGGTCCAGATGTAGGGGACCTTGTTACCCTTGAACTTTTTCCGAAAGGGTTACTGAATTACAATAATTGGCTCTCCCCAGAATCCATAGAGTCCACTTTCCAGTGAAACTAGATTGCCACCTGGGGTGTTACATCTTTTCGTTTTATTCATTGCATTTTTTTTTTATGTAAACACCATAAACTCAGTATACCGGATTGGATTTTAGTCGCCTACTACGACAGGCATGCCTTACCTTGGGTATATTCTAACACCTAACCCGTATGGGATTTATTACCCGTGATAAATAATAAATACTTCGTTGCAATACAAATACAAAAATGGTGGTGGATTTAGTGGTTTAAAATCTGGCACTACTTTGGGCATTGGAATGAGAATTGATTTAAAAATTTGCGTCTTAGTGGCATCGAGTGAACGAGGTTTTTCAAAATCAAATTTTATTAAGACTTTCTAAGATCATCTCTAAGCCAAAAAAGGTTGACTATTCTGGCTATACTTTCAATCGAAAAGGAGCATACAAACACACACATATTTTAATTTTTTAATCCAAACATTCAGTGCAATTAAAGTTCGAAAACACCTCAAATAAATTCATTTTTGGTGTTTTTTTCTTAATTTTTCAAAAACGTCTAAACTAAAAAAATGGTTGAAGTCATCGTAAATTTCTCTTGGAAATTCATCGTATTCAGTTCAAATGTTGACAAGTGCCTTAGGGCCACTTGCACCACCACAATCATTTAATTTCTGGTCGATATTAGACAGCTTACCATTGATAAGTTCAATAAATTAGTTGATGCAAGTGGCCTTGGTGTCAACACAATGGCTTGCGATTTTCTACTCAACATCTTGAAGGACCTTCAGCAAAAACAAGTTCTGCAACCACATGGCTCTGCGAATCATTGTAGCCGGTGCATAAGCCGCCATTCAAGACCAGGCCTACCCTCTTTCGACTCGATCACAATACTTCCCAAATGTTATATGCTACATTCATGATATATGAATTCCTCAATAGAAAAATTAAATATAATCACCATGCAGCGGGAGACACAACTTATTCCACATTTGATAGAATTATCCTCTCTTCACAATTTCTATTCTCCGTTATAGAACCCTCCATACAAAGGTTTCATACAAATGGCATGAGGGCTCACGAGTGATGCACATCTTAATTGGATGGAACATTTCCTTGACAAGAGGCATTTTCACGATAGGTAGGTACTCATTAGGCGGAGCCGTTTAGTTTTCTATCGTGGCACTGCTCTTTGTCCACATATATGCTAGCTAAGATGGTATACTGCGAACATTGCGCATTTCATTAAAATACGGACTTTGATGGGTCTTATGGTTTTTTTTTTCACTTTCTATGAATGGGGTTTTGTGCTTAATGAACTAAATTATGTTTGAATGAGTGGGTTTTTTTGTACACCTTTAGAGAAATTATTGAGAAGGTGTTTGGATTGAATTGAATGCTCAGTCAGATAGACTCAATTCCGGCTTGCCTGTGACCAGTTCTATGGAGCTAGGGGACATTTCCTTCAGGACAATTTTGTTTGCTTTGAAATAAACTGGCTGTGGAAATAACAAAATCTCAAAATTACTCTAAACAGCTTAATACATCTCCTTATAGCCTTCAATTGTCGGGCTCAATGGTGCGATGGTAAGTGCGATTTACTGCCGCACAGAAGGTCTGGATTCGATTCCCATACGTAGCAACACCGAAATGATTTATCACTGTCCCTCCTCTCGTGATGATCTGACAAATCATCCGAGTAGTATCAACTGTCATGAAAAGCTTATCTCAAATTCGCCGTTCGGAGTCGGCATAAAACAGGAGGTCCCACCATCATGCAAGAAAAACACACGCTCACATGAATGGTTGTGAGAAAGCTCTGCCCTGGGTACTAACGAGCCTGTTGCGGCATATATTTGTGTTTGTATAGCCGTCAATCAAAGAAAAACTTATGCAACATAGGTAGGCAATTCAAAAACCAGGTAAACTATCGAAGTTAAAAAAAATATTTAGGTGAGTGCTACGCGGTTGAAGTGAAATTTCACGCATCGACGTTTCTCAAAAACATTTGTCCTTCCGCATCAAAAGAACAAAGTAAGCCGTCTTCGATGTCTTCTATGTAATTGAAGATCCCCAGGAGAAAGTGGAGGCAGTGGGAGCTGCCCTGCTCCATCATTTCTGTCTCCAAAATGACATTACGCGATCTGAGAACCGCGGTTTCACACGGTTTGATGAGAAAAATGCCATAGTCGCCGAGCGAAGTGGGTATAGTCCCTGTTAATCTCGAAGGTGGAACTCCAGGTCATCTTCGTTTCCATATAGGGAAAGAAGTCAGCGGGAGTCGATGGTATATCCAACATTGTTCTGCGACACTTACCCCTGAAGCCGTGGACATTTACGCCACGCTGACCAGACAAATCATCCGAGTAGTATCAATTGTCATGAAAAGCTTATCTCAACTTAGCCGTCCGGATTCGGCAAAAAACAGAAGGTCCCGCCATCGTGCTAAGAAGTACACACGCACACATGAATGGTTGTGAGAAAAAAGCTAAGCTCTGGGTACTAACGAGCCTGTTGCGGCATAATTTTTTTTTTTATTATTTTTGTTCAACAACGCGCTGAATAATGCATTTTATCCAATGACGGCGGTAGTTACTCCTCTGCCAAAAAAAAAGGGAAAGGACAACTCCAATCCGGCAAATTTCCGGCCGATAAGTCTCCTTCCGGGTATCAGCAAGGTTTTCGAAAAGATTCTCAATCGAGCTCTGTTCAAGTGGGAAGTGAGGACAATAATATTATATCAGGAACCCAGATTGCTTTCAAGGCTGGACATGACTGTATTTATGCCGCCTCCAAACTCGTCTCTGATATACATCGGAACAAAGCCAAAAACCAATGCACGGGTGCATGTGTGGTTGATTTAGAGACGGCTTTCGTCACCGTATGGTTAGAGGGCCTCTATCAAAAGCAGACAAGACTTGGCATAAGTAAACCACTGCTATATATGGTTCATGACATGCTGACTGGTAGAACGTTTGTTGTAAAAAGTGGCAATTTAACTTCTACCACCGAATTTTACGTTAAAAATGGTCTGCAACATGGAGCAACAGGCCTAGCTGGCGTACATCCAAACCGATTTCGGATTTTTAGTGAACCCGATAGAGCACAATATTCAAAAGTGTATTGGGAAGCCCGATTGGAGATATTTTAAATACTATGAAGTGGATCGATGAGTAATTGCCAAAAGCAAAAGCACCAGTTGCTGCAGTTGTGGTGAAAAAGTTCAAAATGCCACCAAATATTGCTGTCGGTAACGTGACGTATTTCAACTGGGCTTCCCTCGTCTCTGCCCACGTTGAGAGGTTCTTCAACTCTTTCAAAGATCTCCTAAGGAACAATCGCAGGCATTTGTTGCCAGAAAATTTCAAAATGTTTTTGGATTACAGTGCTTGTATAATGCTTCCAACTTTTTTTTTATTAATAAATGGCATCTATACCTTTTTCGGTATACGGCTTAGGTTTGCCTTCTTGAGTACTTACGTCAACAAAATCCGTTGCCTGGTTTTAACATTGCATGGGCATCAACGAACTTTGTAATTATCTATCGATACGTCATATAGAGGGTCTTCCTAACTTTGATAGCGCCCATATTATTGAACCTACATCTGTAAAATTGGCTGTCATATATCCAGTCTGTTTTACCAAATCACCATGGACGGACTTAGCTTTCAACAAGACATGCAAAAGATACAATTGATTTATCAAAATGGGTGTTCTGTTCGGGATACGTTCCGGACGCTTCGCCCATTTTACGGTCGCCATAATCGCCATACATATATATTTGAGTCCAATGGTTCAGTAAATGACAAAATATAGCCTGAATTATGCTGGCGGCTTCATCGGTTTTTATTTCTTTTAGAACGACGTTGGTCAACTTCGTTTGGTCTGAATTGGATCACATGGACAACAACGACATCTGGTTTTAACAGCACGGCGCTAAGTACCACCATAAATTATAAAGCCATACAGATGACGCACTGCATACAAGAAAAATTGTTGTATAGCGGGTCGTACTGGTACAGCCCGCCATATATTTGGATCTCGTTTCTCATATGTGCACGTTCACACCGCCCACCCGTACGGTTAAGCTGGTGGGCAAAAGTTTCTGTTTTTTGCTCTCAATGCGTCATCTGTATGGCTCTATAATCTTTGGTACCATTCAGCTCACCCCACATTGGAAATTCTGAACGAGCTATTCGAGTGCATACCTCTCGTGAAGATGATGTGAAATGACTACCGGGATTGTGCGATTTTACTACGTTAGAATTTTTCTCATGGGATTTTCTGAAGTCGCAGATGTATGCAAATAAACCGCAGCGGCCACCAAAACCATCAAAACCTACATAACACATGCCATCGGTCAAAAATTCAACCTGATTTATGCACCAGAATCATCGGAAATTAGATTTACGGATGCACACCACCCAGAGAAGTAAAGGGTTTCGCTACAAGAGCGCTACAAAAGTTTTTTTTTTAAATAAAACGAAAACAGTTTTGGATATCAATGAAATTCTTTATTCCTGTGAAAGTAGGTTCGATGCCATTATATATGGAACTCGGTTTCTTTGGAATGGCCACCACGGGAAGGCTTGCAGAAGTCCAGACGCTGAACCCAATTTTCGACGGTTTTCAAGCATAAATCGGCCGATACTGCTGCAATTTCACGTTCGATATTCGTACGAAGTTCATCAATCGTCGCTGGCTTGTTGGCATAGACCATAGACTTGACGTAGCCCCACAGGAAATAGTTTAACGGCGTCAAATCGCACGACCGAGGCGGCCAAGCGACTGGACCATTTCGTGAGATAACACGTTCTCCAAACTTGGTTTCCAATAAATTGATTGTGGCATTCGCTGTGTGGCTTGTGGCGCCGTCCTGTTGGAACCACATGTCCTCCAAGTCCATATCATCCAATTGGGGCTACAAATATTCAGTTATTATTGAACGGTAGCGATTCCCATTCACAGTAACGTGCCGGTCTTGATCATCACGGAAGAAGTACGGCCCAATGACGCCGCCGGCCCATAAACCACACCAAACCGTAATTTTTTCGGGATGCAGTGATGACTCATGGAGTACGTGTGGATTGCTGCCTGACCAATACCGCATATTTTGTTTATTGACGAAGCCATTCAGTCAAAAATGAGCCTAATCGCTGAAGATGATTTTGCTATGAAAATCCAAATCATTTTCAAGTTGGTGCTCAGCCCAATTCACGAACATACGACGCTTCTGGTGGTCAAGCGGTTCAGTTCTTTCGTCAATTTAATCTTGTAAGGATGTAGGCCAAGATCTTTTCGAAAAATTCGCCACAACGACGTCACAGAGATGCCCAACGCTTGAGTACGACGTGTGAGAGACACATTTGGGCTTTCTTCGACTGAAGCCTCAGCGGCAGCAATATTCTCGACACTACGGGCACTTCTTTGTACTGTGCCTATGGAATCAAATTTTTCCACTAGACGCTCAATTGTTGATCTGCTAGGACGATTATGACGACCATAAATTGGACGAAGCGCTCTTAACGTTGAGGCCACTGACTTCGAATTTCGGTTATAAATTTTAATAATTTCGACTCGTTGTTGGATCGTGTATCTTTCCATCATGAAATGGCAACCCTTACTGAAGAGAAATGTCAAAAGATCGGCAAGAAATATGGCGTCGTTTGCTGTCGAGATTTCTCACACAAACTTTGTCTTATTTAATTTTAAGGATACGAAGCGTCAATGAAAGCCGCTTTATTTACTGGGATATAAATCAATCCTATGTCTCACCTGATACCAGAGAACGAGACCTCCTCCAAAAATATGATGGGGTTCAAGAATTATTTTGCAAACTGGCAGCGATGAGGATATACGAACATCACCTTCCCCATCCTAACCTAATCTTACCCCTGAGCCACAAGTAACGACCCCCCCAAAACAAAAGACAACAACATCAACCATACTGTTATAGCTGCGGATTTGTAATTCAGTTGTACTGCTGACTATGTGAAGCTGTGAATAAAATATGACACCGAAAAAGGATAATTAAAATCAGCCCATCCCCCTGACTCTCAAATTGGGAAGCGAGTTCTGAAATTAGCACGACCTTTCCAAAACGTGATTTCATTCCGTAATTGTCCGCTAATGGGTGGTATGGTGGCATAAGTGAAATTTACTATCTCATATCTGGGAGGACAGGAGCAAGGAAAACATATGCAAGGCATTGACACTGCCAGTGGCGGTGGTGGCGTGTCCTTGTGAATTATTTGTTGAGGACGTGAATCGTACGGTTAATTGCTAATATTTCATATTTAGTTGTTAGGGATTTTATTGTTTTGTTGTGGTTTTAATGGCAGCAACTGCGCGTGCAGTGTTTGTCTTTCGCTGCCACAGAGCCTAATTAATATATTTGTACGGTTTTTGTCTTGACTGTGAGGACAGATAATGGGCAACCACAGACATGCACACACATAGAGAGAGAGGATATGCCTATGATTTATAGGCATACATTGAATTTTTGTGATATTGACGTTGGCTTAATAAATAAACCTTATCAGCGAGGGCCGTTCGGGAGGGTGGAGTAATTACGTGAGGAAGCGTCTACGTGGTATGGTTCTTAAAGCACCTCGAGTAGGGGTATATAATAAGCTTTAAGGGTGTGTTGTAAGGACGATGGAGGCTGCTATATTTGTTTGGTAAGGAACTTTCATAAAGTAATTCGAAACTAATCTTTGGTGATTTTTATTCCTCGTATTGGAATATTAAATTCAGGTAGGAATTTCGATGTCCGCATAGAAGAGCTAGAGCGCCGTCGCGACCAACATATGAACGGGATGGTTGGGTGTTATAGAACGAGGGTAGACTCTGATTGGCTTTAACTTGGCAATGCCCAGTGGTTGTAACTCTGACTACACATCAAGTGCTTATTTTTAACTCCCAAGTGGTATCCATCGGGTACTGGTCTCATCCAAACAAAGCAATGCCAACAAGCCACCAGCTTGTTGGCATCGCGCCCACCAGCAAGAAACCCCTGGTTTGACGAGGAATGCAGACAGATGCTCGCAGAACGGAGTCTACAAGGCTAAGCTGATGGTGAAGACGAGAGGCAGAGAAGAAGGGAAGAACACTGGCCTTTCAGTAAGAAGAAAAAAGAGCAAGAAAAGCCCGAGAGGATATAGAGAGATGCCACTCCTGGAACGATGTTCGCAAGTTTTACCAAAGTGTAAAACGTCAAAGCCACGGATACAAGGCTCGAACAGAATCCTGTCGATATGAACAAGGAAATATCGTAGTTGAGACACAGTCGATGCTGACGATATTGAAGAACCACTTCTGCAGACAGTTAAGCGGCGATGACGAACAACATTTCGCTGTCAGGCAGAACGAACCATTCAATATTGGCAAGGAAGCGAAAACTGCAAACCACCCGACCTGGGGAAGTGAGGATAGCGATATCTAAACTCAAGCTTAATAAGGCTGCAGGAAATGAAGGCCTTCCCGCTGAGCTTTATAAAGCCGGCGGATATGACTTGGTAAGTAACATCCACCAACTCATAAGCTAAATCTGGTCGGAAGAAAGTATGCTTGAAGAATTGAACCTCAGCATCATTTGTCAGATGCACAAAAAAGGAGACCCGCTGAACTGCGCCAACTACAGCGGCATGAGTTTCCTCAACATCGCCTACAAATCCCTATCTGCCGTAATATGTGAACGCCGGAAACCGTGTACCAACAACCTGATCGGCCCTTATCAGTGTGGTTTTAGGACAGGAAAGTCCACAGCCGATCCATTTTTCATACTTCGGCAGATCTTGAAAAAAACCCAAGATGTTCAATTCGATACACACCACCTTTTCATCGATTTCAAAGCCGCATACGACAGCATTTATAGAGACGAACTGTACAGAGCCATGTCTAGTTTTGGTATACCGCTCACACTCGTCCGTTTGTGTAGGATGACGATTGAAAATGATCGCTGCTCCATCAGGGTCGGAAACGATCTCACCGAAGCATTCGATACCAAAAAAGGATTTAGGCAAGGCGATGCGCTATCATTTGACTTTTTCAATCTTATTCTTGTGAGGATTGTGCAAGACCCACGAACACAATTTTCCAAAACTCGGTACAACTACTAGCATACGCCGACGATGTTGACATCATTGGTCGGACCTAACGTGATGTCATAACCACGTTTGCTGTTATAGAGAAGGAAGCGGCAAAAATGGGTTTAGCAGTAAATGAGGGCCAGACAAAGTATATGCTGTCAACACGAAAGAACACATAACATCACCGATATTGGGGATATTTATTTTAAGGATGTGCTGGGATAGGGTACGAAACGATCCGCACTGGGGATTGTAGCCTTCACATATATTTTTAGCATATTTTACATTTTTGTCAAGTAGGTTTTGCAGCTTTTCGTCCTTGTTTCAGCAGTTTTGACAAAATTGCATGGTAACGATGGATCGATATTATCGTCTATCTATGCAACTTTTTCGGAACTCGATGAATCGTCTTCGCACCAAGTACCTCTACTGGAATATACGCTTCCCAAAGACAATAACCAGTACGAACAGAACATCTGATTTCCGTTGAGGAGCTTTACGTGTCTATCAATAGACATATACTCCTGTATGGTGTCTTTGCCTAGTTGACAGCTTTAGAAACAGCCTCCAACCACAACTTACTAGATCATTTTTTAAATATAAGCATGCATATAATCGGCTTAATAAAAAAACGTCGTAACTCCAGAATTTGAAATTTTACGTGAGGAACTAACGTTTCTTACAAAGCCAAGTTTTTTGGTTAACGGTGTTATTTTATATCCTAAATTAATAATAAAATCGGCGGACATTTGACGAAAGCAGTTTTTTTAATACGACTAGGTATACACATTTATTTTACAAGAGTGACGAGTTTTTTTGTTAAACTATCCTTGAATCTATGAGGTTTGCTGTCAAGTTTTTTTGCCTTTCAACTAACAGTTGAAATTGAAGTATTTGAGGACTCCTCGTTTTTTTATATCACATTTGTACCTTTGGATACTGGAGCTACGAGTTTCGATTTTTAAGCCGACGATATGCATAAGCAGAGCTCTAAAAACAACGCCCTCAGCAGCCCTAGATGCTATCCTACATCTAGCGTCCCTAGATATCTTCTGCAAGTAAACCGTTTTCTTGTATGGTCTCTCCATAGAAGTACGAGCGTGGCCTTTATTACTTAATCACCCTCTTAGCCCGAAGAAATAGCGCTTGGCTAGAGCATTTCTTAGTTTGATTTCTAACGAAATGTCTTCGTCAGAGTTAATAGCGGAGCCGATTTAGCCAAAGTCCCTGACTACCACTAAGTTGTAACTTTATATTGAGGGTGAGTTTCACTCCAATCTATGTCTTCTTCTCATTGGCCGGTAAACCCATTTTTCTCGCTTCCTTCTCGATACAAGCAATCATAGCTGTGACATCTCGTTGAGTGCATATTTTGCACAATCACGATACGCCATTTTTACATGGTATAACGGACAAGTAAAAAAACAAATCGAAAGAAACAGAATAGGTAAAAAGAAAATAATTATCATGTTTCATTCAAATTCAACTAATGATACCCTTTCCGCTTGTTACCTGTACAAAATGACATAGAAAACCTGGAATAGGGAGAAGGGAATTGTGAAGTTCACCCTACATGTTTGCAGACGGTGGTTTGCATTAGGCTTTTGCGAAGCCAGGTACTTATATCAAGAAACATTAACCATAGAACGCAATAATCACGTGTAGGGGAGAGGGATACTCTTCTCCACTTACGCCTACCAATAATCATTTAAAGTGGCCGGGAAATTTATTAAGGGACACAGTGATTGCAGAAATTATCGATACGGGCCAATAACTTGATGGGCGGCAATTACTTGTTTCCATCAGTGTAATAGCGCTAATATAACAGTAAACCTAGATACATCCTTGTTTTGGTTAAATTGATACCCGGGCTATGGGCAAATTTTCACGTTAACTTACAAAAATCTGCAGCAGCAGATTTTTTTTTTAAATGAACATCAGGTGTGAATACCACTAATTGCAGAAGTAAGTCTATTGGGTCGACAATGAACCTCACTTAGGTGACTCGAATCTGTAGTGATGCGAAATAGCGCCATGGGGGGATTCCAGATGTTCTGAACGAAATATCCGCCATTAAAGGCCTATACCCCATCTCGATCCTAGTTTTGAGTGTGTGTAGTTATGTTTTTGCTACAAAGAATGGGACCCCATTTTAACGCCGATTCTGAACTGCACATTTGAAAAGACTCTTATGAATGTTTTTTTACTCTCGGATGCTTGTCAGAAATAGGTAGGGAAATGATAAAACCGTACTGATTTACTTAAGTGGCGCTTAAGTCCGGGATGAACCGGCCTAAGCCAACATGCCTCTTAAGCCAACGTGCCAAATAATCCTGTCCTTGGTCTTTAGCTAACTGCCTCCAGTTGCGCAATAAAGTTGGCTGAAGTCGGTTGCTGATTGTGCGCGCCACTTCCGGCGAGGTCTCCCTTTACTGCGGCCACTCATTCTACAGGTCCTATCCATCTTAAAAGTCCAATGCAAAGTTTTTTTTTGACTAGGGGTATATCGCTGTACACATCGCATAGTTCTTGGTTGAATTTTTGTGTCCATATCTCGTAAGCGCAAACAGGACCGAAGATTTTGTGAAGAATTTTTCTCTAATTCGACCAAGGATTTGTTCATCCACTTTTGATACGATCTATGCTTCAGCAGGACTGGAATTTTCAGGGTCTTACATAAGATACCCTCTCCTTCGTAGTTCAAAAGAGTGCTTTACCTCTTAAATGCCTTGGCGAGGGTAGTTCTTTGTTTAATTATTGACCAGATGGTGTTGTCAGCGGGCTTAGTTGTACGATGAACTGCAGAGCAGAAGGTCTCTGTTCGATTCCCAGCCGTAGCAACACCTAAATGGTTTTTCACAGGCCCTCCTCTCGTAAGGATCTGTAAAATTATCAGGATAGTATCCATTGTCAAGAAAAACTTATCTCGTCTTATCGAGATAAACTTATTCGTCGTTCAGAGTCGGTCTAAAACAGGATGTCCCGCCATCGTGCAAAATGGCTGTGAGAAAGCTCGGCCCTTGGTACTAAAGAGCCCGTTGCGGCAAAAATTTGTATTTGTTTGGTATTATATCTGTCAGTGATGATGTTCAGTCCAATTCGTCGATGTTGTGTGTCCTTTCGCATTGACAGCATATACTAGGTCTTACTCTCATTTACTGTCAGACAGTACAGAGGACAGAGGGAATAAAAATGGACAGAAGTGCAGCCGGGATTCCGAAAGATCGTTCTTTTTTTTAATTCCATTATTTCGAGATCATTAATTTTTATACAAATAATACATTCTTAGTGTGAAGAGATAAATGTTCCCATCTGAGGATCTAGTCATTGTGATAAATTGTCTACTGATTTTGCGAAACAAATCTCCGACAGCCCAACAACGATTTGTTAACCAAAGGTGACCATAACCAGGAGTTCACAGAGACACACACGGATTCGGTTTACGAACGCATGTTCCTAGTGTCAGCAAGACTACCTGCGTTTCATACAAACCAGGGTAAGTTTACAACATTGAAATCACGCAATGCACGGCCATAGGGCCAACATAGTAATCACAACATTCGATGACAGACGCGTATAGCTTATTGACTGTGAACAGTGATAATATGTCATTAACTTGTTATCGGCTAAACGGAACTCTGCACGGATGGTTAACTGCAGCGACGTTGCACAATAATAGAACATATGCCCATCAAAGCGCGAAATAAAAAAACGATGCGATACGACTCAGAGAAGCTTCTCTAAATATTTATAACTGCAAAAAATCAAGAAAAACGGGAGCATAAGAAAAATGGTTCATATTTATAAAATTTAATTCGTTAGAGTTTTGAATCCACCATATAAATTGCCGGGGTTATTCTCACACTGGTCGAGGTCTAACTTCGCCGATAAAATAAAAGAGTCTTCATAAAAAATTGGCGTGGGCCTACTGGCAATCGAAATAGAAAACAAAGCCCTAGAGCCATTTACAACCTGCTTTGAGTAGGCCACAGCGAAATCTATATGAAGTGGCTCATGAGAATCCCGAAGCGACTAATGCTGTTTTAGTGTTGACAAAGAAATTAGGTGATGACCAGTTGAGAGTCAAATTGAAGATGGACTTGGGGTTAACATTGAAATTCTAATTTTCCGATCTTTTGAGCAGAGGTACGATCAGGAAGTTAAGATAATTCTAAAATGATGTTAAAAGGATATTTTGGAATTTCTACCCACCGAAATGTTACCAACGATTGTCGGCTCCTGATGACCTTTACAGGGAGCATTCTAAACCAAGAGTCCCTGTCCTAACGCAGGCAATATGCCTTAAAATACAAACATATATAAAAAGCTGCATCAAGTTTGTCTTCGAAAAATTCCCCGAAGGCCTTGCATAATATATGGAAGGTTCACCTTACCGATACAGCGATTAAAAAGATTTTATTTCGACACACTCACACCTGTAATGCGATGACGGCCAAAGTTATTTTGAAATCGTTTTCACTTTGATTGCCACCCGATCGAAAACAAAACCTCACACGGCAGCATTTACATAGACGAACTATGCAAAGCCATGAGTAGTTTCGGTTTGCCGGCCAACCTCATATGCCTCTGAAGCATAACAAGGTCGTTGGCACCCTCACCGAAACATTCGACACAAAAACAGTATTTAAGCAAGGCGATGTACTGCCAAGTGACTTCTTTAACCTCATTCTTGAGCGGATTGTGCAATATTCCCGAGCCAACACCAGAGGCATAATCTTCCATAAATCGGTGCGACTACCAGCATACGCCGACGATATTGACATCATTGGTCGGTGCGGTCATAGCCAAGTTTGCTACCGATTCGGAGGATATTGTCTCCGAGGTGTTCTTCCGAAAAGCTGTTCAGAATATTTCTCCGACATTTTGTAACGCAACTCGGTGAACTGCGCTGAAGTCTGTTCAGATGCATTTTTCGTGTAATTGTCGAAAGCTAAGTGCAAGTCTTTTTCCGATTTTCTCCGACACAAATCCTTCGAGGAATTTATTTACGAATCGTAGTAAAGGATTTTTCTCCGATGCAACACATACCTCGACTGGAGTTTGGACCTCCGAAAAAGTATGCATTGGAACTACTTAGCAGATTTTATAGAATTTAACCATCACAGTCCTGCTCTACGGCGATGAAGCATGAGCCGTATCATTAGAGGATCCTTGGTCGATTTGATAGGAAAATTCTTCGAAAAATCTTCGGTCCCGTTTGAGTTGAAGGTTTATGGACACGGAGATTCAATCGAGAACTATACCAGCTATACAGCGACATTCCCCTAGTCGAAAAACTAGGCCATGTAGAACGAATGGATACCAGAACTCCGGCTCGCAGAGTCTTTGATTTCTAGCAAGACGTCGGAGGCAGTAGAGAAAGACCTCGCCTTAAGTGGCTCGCACAAGTAATGCGCGACCCTATCCAACTTAGAATGTGAAACTAAAGGTAGATTACTAAGGACCGGGTTAATGGAAGAGGCATGTTGGTTCAAGACCAGAGTCCTTCCGGACTGAAGCACCACTTATGTAAGTACGCAACATGACAGGTTTGGCGTTTTTATAATACGTGACAGGTAAATCCATGTTGCGAATTGTTCTAATGTTCTTGAGGGCGAAACGATGTTCTTTTTTATGCCAATCGATCTCCACATTGGTTTTTAAAGACTCCCCTGATGTTATTTTACAGTACCACTTTACAGACAAACGCTGAGATGGTCCCTTAAGTCCGAGTTTGTTGGTTGTATGATCTTCCAAGAGTGTTGCTGCAGATCCTTCATCAAGCATTACAAAATCCTCAGCTTTCCCATTTGGAACAAATAAGTTGACCCGCATTATTTTAAATGATGTGAGTTTCAAGGAACACCCAACTGCAGCCCGGCAACTATGCTAACTTCTGACAGTGCATCTTTTTGAAGAATCCTCATGCAGGCACCCATGCCTTGTATTGTCGACAACCATCAATGCCACTAGGTTCCCTAGTTTGACAAGTCATCGAATTTTGACCTTTACTAAAACTTTCACCTTTTCCCACCGTTCCTGGATGGAAATAGCCTGATGAAAATCTTTACAGTTTTCCAGATTGTGGTCTCCTCCTTCGGTTCCTTTTGTGGACTATTTTCATCTACATGCATGTATTACCCGAAATATCTGTTGTGGCTATGAACTGGATCTTATCATGCGTTGACTTGACCTAGTGACCTAGCAAGGGCGCTCAACCAGATTATGAATTGACGGAAATAGTTTTATGACAGCGGTATGTCTTACCATTCGAACTGTCAATTTGCTGGAAATTTCAAAGCAAGCTGTTCCAGAAGTGACGGGTTTGACAAATGTTTGTGGCAGTTCGCATTTTTTTTTTAATAATTAGCATGCGCTGAAGGGTTTATGAATAATTTAAGGAGAAGAAAAGAGGAGATACCGATGTGCATTGTTTTTAAATTTTTGCAAATTGTAATGGTGAGGAAAAACTGAGTTTGGTTAAGCATTCCACATTCCTGTTGTTCGGTTAAGGAATGAATCTCTATATTTCAAAGTACGTCCGAAAATAGGCTTGAGGGTGAATTGATTAGCATTCATGGAATGGCGAGTATCACGGTTGAATGTTGAATGCAGCTGGCTATTTCGATTTAGCATTTCCTGTTAAAATAGCGGTAAAAAAGTGTTAGGCAGCAGATATTCCTACGATGTTCAAGCGAGACTATAGAGTTCGCTACGGTTGGATCTACTATCAGTTTTATCACACGCTTTTGTATCCTCTCCAGTAGGTGCAATGATGTTTTTGCTGCACCTGACCAGATGTGGGCGTTGAACTCAAGTTTAGGGCGTACATACGCTTTATATATAGAGGACAGCTCAGAGGCGGTGAAATATTTTTTGCATAGATTAAGGAAACGTAGACATTTCGCTGCGTTTTTGGCGATTTCGAATACGTGGTCTTTCCAACGAAGGTCGTTACTAACACACATACCGAGCATGGATAATGGCTGTAAATTTTGGTTTCGCTTAGATGACAGAAGACAGCATTGTGTTTTGGAAGCATTAAATTCTACTCTATTCGATTTACCGCATTGAATTATGCTGTCAACTATTCTTAATATGTGAGAAATGCCACAACCTTCGTCGAGAATGAGAAGATTTGTTCCACTTTGGCTCCACTGATGAGTGGAAATTAGTGTACGTTGCTCAGCTTGTACCTGATGAACAGCGAAACACCAGCTCCTCCATGGCATTAGAAGCATGATTTGGATATATTGTCAGCGACTCGACTGAATTCTTGGCCGGACCATCTGTAGTCACATTAGGTTATGCCTACCTAAAGCTGTCACTTGAATCTCTAAACCTTGCGAGAGACAACAGTCATTCTTCCATTTCTCCCGAAAAGATATCTGCGTCACCACAACCTTGAACCATTGGGGCATTGGATATATTGCTCTCGCAATGTAGATGAAAGTACAAATGTTTGAACATACCCTGGTGATGACATGGTTATATGTAGACATTGACATTGATGCCGTCAATATAGCTGCTAGCGTCCATACAGTGACGTTAACATTTATGCTGCTGTCCGTCGCCGACGCAGTAGGCTCTGACGACAACATTTATCCATGGGCTTACGCTTGGTGGCATCTGTTCTGGTGTTTACGTTTTTGGTCCCATCACTGACATTTGTCGTCGTTCAGTAGTTGAATCCAAAAATTTATTTTGGTTAGAACTCATAGAAGTCGCTTTCTTTTGGAATATTTTTTCCATCCCTCTGTCGGCTAAATTAAATCCTTTTTCGTTTCTCCGTCGCTATCTGGACGTCATCGGTACAAATTATGTTTTTTTTTATAATTTAAGGGTGTCAACAAACATGTAAAGGAATTTGTTTGGTTTAGCAGCAAGGTCCCTTGTATAATTTTTAGCGAAAAAATCCTCTCAAGAGCAATGACTTAACATCGTCAATGCTTTCGTATGTGACTTTGAAATCGAAGAATAGTTTCACTTTCACTTCGGATTTTTCCAGGATATGGCGAATTGGGAAGATTTGATCAGTTGTGGACTCTTCTGGCCTAAGATCACAACGACATTCTCCAATTAGATTGTTGGTGAACGCTTGTAGGCGATGACTCTGTGGCTGTCCGGAATGAACCTGTGCCTCAACCAGCATGCCTCTCCAATTAGCCCGGTCCCTAGCTACCACCTGAGGGGAAGTCTTCCTCTTCTGCGTCCGACGTCTGGCTGGGAATCGAAGACTCTGCGAGTCGGAGTATTGACATCCATTCGTTCTACATGTCCTAGCCATGTTAAACGTCCAACGGGGAGTTTTTTTTTACCAGGGGTGGCCGCGGTGTAGTGGTAATGTGTTCGTCTGTTGAGTGAAAGGTTGCGCGTTCAATCCCAACCAAAATCCATTTCACTTTTATTTAAAGAAGAAATAAAAGGTCGGTGTAGTACCTAAGAGTATGCACACCATCTTGAATTTCTTCAAATTTAACGAACACAAGAAAAAGTGACTCCCCGAAGCTAGTTTGGACACCACCCATGGAGTTTAAGTCTCCACTACATCCAAAATCTTTCCTATCCTCTCTTTCTTCCCCTTCTCTAACGCTCGTACTATGGTAACATATAAAGGGTATTCATAACCCCTTGAGTACGTTTAAATTTAAAAAAAAGGGGCATGTCGCTGTACAGCTCGTATAGTTCTTGGTTAAACCTTCGTCTCCATAGCCCGTCAACGCAAACGGGACCGAAGATTTTGCGAAGAATTTTCCTCTCAAATCGACCGAAGATTTCTTCATTCGCTTTCGAGAGGGTCCATCCTTCAGCGCCGTAGAGCAGGACTGGGATGATCAGGGTCTTATATGGGATCTCCTAGTAGTTCTAGTTAGGGCTTTACTACTGAATTGTCTTCTTAGTCCGAAGAAACAGCGATTGGCACGAGTAATTCTCCATTTAATTTCTGACGAGATGTTGTTGTCAGAGTTAATAGCGGAGCCGAGATAGAAAAAGTCCCGTACTACCTCAAAGTTATATCTGTCAATGGTGACGATATGTCCAATTCGTCGATGTTCTGTGTCGTTTCGTGTTGACAGCATATACTTGCCCTCATTTACTGCTAAGCCCATTTTTGGCGCTTCCTTCTCTATACGTGGCAATGATGTCAATATCATCGGCGTATGCTAGTAGTTGTACCTATTTTTTTGAAAATTGTGCCTCTGGTGTTGGCTCGTGAGTTTTGCACAATCCTCTCAAGAATCAGATTGAAGAAGTCATATGACAGCGCATCGCCCTGCCTAAATACTTTTTTGGTATCGAATATGTCGGTAAGGTCGTTTCCGACCCTGATGGAGCAGCGAGAATTCTCCATCTTCATCCTACACAAACGGACGAGTTTGGGCGGTATACAAAAACTAGACATGGCTCTGTGTAGTTTGCCTCTATAAATGCTGTCTAATGCGGCTTTGAAATCGATAAATAGGTTGTGAGTATCGATTTGGACATCTTGGGTTTTTCCAGGATCTGCCGAAGTGTGAAAATTTGAGCGGTTGTGGACTTTCCTGGCCTAAAACCACACTGATAAGGGCCGATCAGGTTGCTGGTAACCGGTTTCAGGCGTTCAAATATTACGGCAGATAGGATCTTGTAGGCAATGTTGAGGAGACTTATGCCTCTATGGTTGGCGCAATGTAGAGGGTCTCCTTTTTTGTGGATCAGACAAACGATGCTGGGGTTCCATTCTTTAGGCATACTTTCTTCCGACCAGATTGGGCTTATGAGTTTGGGGATGTTTCTTACCAAGTCATCTCCTTCGGCTTTATAAAGCTCGGTGGGAAGGTCGTCATTTCCGTCAGCCTTGTTAAACTTGATTTTAGATATAGCTATCCACACTTCACTAAGGTCGGGTTAATGGTTCGTTGTGCCTGACAGCGGAATATGGTTCGTCGTCGCCGTTTAACAGTGTGCAGAATTGGTTCTTCCTAATACTCACCATCCACTGTGTTTCGACTACGATGTTTCCTTATTCATCTCTACAGGATTCGGTTCTTGTCTTGTATCCCTGGTTGGATGTTTTACACTTTGGTAAAACCTGCAAACATCGTTCCTGGAGGGTCACCTATCTATATCCTCGATCGCGCGATATTTGCTTTTTGCTGAAAAGTCGGTGTTCTTCCTTTCTTTTTGCCTATAAAACTCAAAGGAAGCTCTCGTTTCCACCCATAGTTTAGTTAAAAACCATCATAACAGTTGCGGCTGATCGAATAGTTTGTTAACTTCGTCGCCATTGATCTTCGACTCCATTCGTTCTACACTGGTGGTGTCGTGTTAATCCTTTTGCTTTTAGGATCCTTTAAGTCGTTCCGTGGTCTTGGAATGTCTGGTGGGAACTACCCCCGTCTGATGAGTTTGGCCGAGCTATCGCGAGCGTGTCGAACCCTTCCCTATAGCATTGAAGATGCCTCCGTGGCCAACTTAGACTCACTCGTTCTGCGATGGTCTTGGTGGTCTCTTTCGATTGCAGTCTTTGGGCATTCATTTTTGTCACATTTTTTCTGATTTTTTGTGGCGTGGTAGTGGTCCGAGTCGATGTTAACCCCTCTTAATGTTCGGTCACCCAAAATATTGGATGCGTGCCTCTTGCCTACCGCGTGCCCCTTGACCATTCGTTAATCTACAGACCGCCATGTCCCCTTATAGATATGGACGTGTGGAGACCATGTGTTGGCTATAGCGGCATCTCCTTTCACAGTGAAGTCAATTAGCCAAGTTTTTTGCCAGAAGTGGTATGGTGTTAGCTGTGTTTTCTGACAATTTCCTCTCTTCCAACCTTTGCGTTGAAATCTCCCAGCACGATTTTAACATCGTACTTTGGTAGTCGCCTATAAGTTTTGTCAAGGAACTCGCAGAATCCGTCTTTCGCCATATCATCATATAAGGGCTCTATTTGACTTTGATGCGGATTGTGACAGTGGGTTCGCTAATGTCTCTAAAGCATAATACTTTTTGCCTAATTCTTGCATTTGTTACAATAGTAGAAGAATCACAGTTTTTCATCCTCTCTTTTGCCGGCCCTTCTCTTCGTATTTACTTGATGGCAGTGATGTCTGCTTTGTAGCAGCTTATGGCTTCCGCTGGTAGTATGGCTACATCTCTCCTGTTTAATGCTCTCAAATTCCAGGTGCAGATACGAACGTCGTTGTCCTTTTTTCGTTTAGCATGATCGTCAACAATAAAATCAGTCCTTTCCGAGTATCTTGGTTATTTTGTTCGTGGGTGGTTAGTTAGCCCAAAGCACAACGTTTTTTCAGTGTCCACTAAGGGATTGAGCGCTGCCGTTGGTCTTTACGTTCTTTATCTTAGTTCAACAGGCCTGACTAGAACTTGAGATTCCTAAATGATCTGTTGTCCGAATATGTCGAAGTACCTCATTTAGGTTTTTCACTTTGCCGATCCCAACGGGTACTCTTCCGCTGCCGTATTGGAAAGAGATTATGTGTGCCGAATTGTGAGGACACACCGCACTTCGTCCCTGCACATGAGTCTTGACTTTTCGCAAATATTCCATTAGCCAAAGCTTATTAACAATAATTGTCGGCGAAAATCGCAAAAAAAATCGTGCAATCGAATTACAGGCACGAATCTGATGTCGCTAAACTATTCATTCTTCCTCCACGTAACAATTAACTGCTACAACAAGTGCACCTATAATTTCAGAAAAGCATTATTTTGCCAGAGGGCATGTTGTGCACCCTAAACATTCGCACAATTATATAAATAAACATAAAAGCATGTTATTACATCGGTTTGCGTGTCTGCAAAGGGTTGCATTTGAAATTATCGTTATACGATTGCAATTTAATTACATGCGTGTATAAATACTTGCCTATCTTATGCCAAGATGACAGTTTAGCAGATACTTTTTAATATGTCAACTGCCCAGCTAGACTGTAAATTGTTTTCTTAGTTTTGGACACGCTCAAAGTTCGGGAGGTTATAGCTGAGGCTGCACATTTTTTTTTTCAAAATTAGTGCTTTGTTTGAGAATGGCTTCATTTTTATTTTATCCTCTTACCGTCCTGCCGGGTCATTTATTTATATGTTTCCAAATTCGAATCAACCGTTTCGATAAATATAATTACCCAACTATTGTACGTAACTGCAACCAAAGATTTTAAAGTCAAACAGATGACGCACTGCATAGAAGAAAAATTATTCTATGGCGGATCGTTTTGGCACAGCCCGCCGTATATTTATATCTCGTTTCTCATGTATGCACGTGCACACCGCCCGCGCGTACCATGAAGCTGGTGAGCAAAAGTTTCAGTTTTTTGTTCTCAAGGCCACATCTGTATGGCTTTAGAATCTTTGCTGAAACGCAAGGTCTTCTGAAAACATGTTTGTGTTGCGTTCACTGGTTAAATTTTGCATCGAGAATTGGCCTGCACCAGTATAAAATTTCACTGAACCAGGAACTTCAAGTAAACGACCATAGACAACCGCGTGTAGTCGCTGATTCGACTCCAAAGCCGTTGCAAGTTGGACCAAATTTGGTCAAAAAATATAATCGCTAGCGACGAGGCTTGGAAATGTGGAACCACTAGACACCAATACTCTGTCTTCGATTGGCAGCCAGACGTTGACGCCTTAAATTGCGCGCACAAGTAGAAACTGACCTCAACCAACTTGGAGTGCGCAACTGGAAGCAGTTAGCTTAGGAACGGATTAATTGCAGAGGCATGTCGGTTGACCTAATAACCTAAATGAGTTGCTTCGACATATTCAGAGAGCAGGTCGTTTAGGAATCACAAGGATAAGTTAGGCGCCTTAAACGGAACTGCTCCAGTCCTTATGTTAGCCCGAAACGACAAACATGCTCGGCGAACTTGATCGTTTGCGTTATGCCCTGATGAAAACATTTGGCGAGCATTTATTTCGTGTTGATTCTTCATATTGCACTGTGAACAATTGCGATAAGGAAGCGCAAGCCATTATCCACGAGATAAACTCGGCGGCGTTCACAGTAAAAATGAGGTGTGCCCGCGAACATGGCCCTACATGGCGAACATCGAAGCCAACAAACACGAAAAAATCGAAATTTATCGCCAACAGCGAGCCGCTTGCGAACCATCCCCTAGATAAGCAGATTCGGTGAGGATGTTCGGCGTTTAGGGCTACCTTCAGTGGATACTGATGGCCCCATATCCAGAGGTAATGAATAAATTAGACCTGGCCCTCCAGGTTGGGGGTTGTTCTTTGCAACTCACGGACAAAATTATTTTTACGAAGCAATATCGTCGGAAAAAACTGATTTTATTGTTGACGACTATGATAAACGAAAAACGGACAACGACTTTCATAACTAAGAACATTAAGCAGCAGATGTGCAGGCGAACAACTTGCGGAAGTCACAAGCTGCTTAAAAGCAGACTTGCTGCCATCCAAGAAAAACTGTCGGATGGACAAAAAAAAAGACATAAGTCAGTAAATATTAATGCATATGCTTTGGCAAATCTCGACTGGTGGATGCTTGATAGTGGAAAAAAAAGGAATGCCTCCAGTACAGGTCTAAATATTTTTTAAATCCGCCCAACTACCAGAAAAACAAATGTGTAGTGATGTGCCAACTCGAGTTGATAACTCGGGTTAACCTGAATCACGACCTCTGGTTCGTGTCGATTTACGAACCAGGGGTCGTCGAAATTCATATGTTCAATACCAGTAAACCGAAACGTTTACTGAAACGGTGACCAAAACGTTGTTCACAACCTCATTTCGAAGAAAAATGGTCCAATGATGCCGCCACTCTTTAATCCACACCAAACTCTTACTCTCTGTGGATGCATCGGCTTCTCGAGAATAAGGTTAAGGTTTTCCTCGGATGTGGCGATTTTGTTTGTTAACGTAGCCGCCGAGATGAAATTCTTTTCGCAAAATATCCTTGTCCAATTCAAACTGCTCTAAGGCCCAAATTACGAAGCGATATAGAAGCGGATTGTGCGCCATCAATTGCTGAGTCGATTGGACTTTGTAATCCGGGTGTGCAGAATTCTTCTCAGGCTAGCTAGTGAAATGTTTCCTAACAGAAATTGCCATGGGATTTTCTCCTTAGAGTTAGAATCGTTGTTACTCCTAACTCACCCACTACAAATGTTGACTTGTTGAGATCGATGGCGAGATGATGTTCGTGAATTGAGTCTCACACCGTCGGATACAGCAGCCACATTCTCGGCTGTTCGGTCTGTATAACGACGTGGGCAATGAGTGTTGTCCACTAGCATACCAGTCTCAGCAGGTGCGGTGGATGCTTCATTTCGACCAAATCTTCTTTTCAAATAGCGCACTGTTTTGTGTACACAGCACTCACTCTGGATATAAGTTTTTAATACTTCCCAACGTTGATCAAGCGTAAAGCGACTCATTTCGTTCCGCGGAGGTATGATAATGAATTTCTGTCAAGATTTTGAGAGGCAAACAGCTGTCAGACTAAAAATAACCCATGCTCGAAAAAATGCCTGTATATTTGAAAGAACAGAGGACCATGATCTGATCCCTGTGTAACACCAACCACAATCGACTTAATACGGGCATGCTGCTACATATTGCTAAGAAACGACGAGAAACAAGAAGTCTATCGAGTTTTAGTAATAAAATGTCATGATTGACAACGTCAAATGCTTTCGTCAAATTAAAAAATAGATCAGCGAACTAATTGATTGGTGGATGTTATCTAAGAAGGAAATAAAAGCGTCTTCTGTCGACTTTCCTTTTCGAAAACCAAATTTAGATTCGCTAAGTAATTTACATTTCTCAATCAAGCTGCCGATTTTGGACGTTCTAATTTTTGAGAATACCGAGGGCAATTATATTGGCCTGTAGTTGTTAGGGTGACTTTTATCGCCTTTAAAAAAAACTGGTATTATTCTTGACGTCTTAAGACATTCAGGAAATAAACGGTTTCGAAAACTGAAATTAATGAAATACATTAATTGCCGGACTATTTGGCATGAGATCTTTTTTTATTTATTTATTTATCTACCGAGCTTAACTCTAACAGATTTGGATTTAAATAATATTTCCTTTTATCATATTTACATAAATAATTAAATTAATTCATAAAAATTACATTATTAGCGATCAGCGGATTTATTAAAGTTAAAAATTTATCTTTTAGGATATATTAATATTTAAAATTGACAGTTTAAATTTTATTCTATCATCACACAAATCTATTTCAGTACAAACAGAATTAAAAAGTTTTATGCATTTTGTTATTGGTTCATGAAGACCATAATTGTAAAATTGCCAAGGATTTAATAACAAATTTCTGGTTCGAAGACTTCTTTCTGGTGCATATAACTTAAATTGTTCAAGGATATCGGGACAAATTATACGATAAGAAAAAACATCATAAATAAATAGTATACAATGAACATTTCGTCTTTTTTCTAAGGAATCTAAACCAATTAACGCACATCTTGTTGAATAAGACGGCATTCTGTCAAGGTTCCATTTCATTTGTCTTACAACAAATCTTGTAAAAGACTTTTGCACTCTTTATAGTCGCATTTGACAATTCGCGTTGATTGGACACCAGACCATAGAACAATATTCAAGGAAAGGACGTACTATAGACACATTAACAGACTTAAGGGCATATGGGTTAGAGAACTCAGCACATGTTCGTTTCAGGAAACCAAGCCTTGAATTTGCTTTAGCAACAACGTAATCGATGTGAAGTGAAAAAGAAAGTTTCGTGTCAAAGATCACACCAAGATCTTTTATTTCAGTTTTTCGAGATATGCAGGTTCTGGATATTGTGTAGTCATAAATCATAGGGACTAATATACGATACACAGAAGAAGAATGACATTTATTTATGTTTAAGGTCAGGTGATTAAGCTCACACCAATAAACAAGTTTGTTTAAATCATTTTGAAGATATTCACAATCATACATACTTTTAACACGCAAAAAGATCTTAAGGTCATCGGCATACATTAGGCAGTTAGCATGACTAAGCAATGAGGGGATTTCATTAATAAAAACATTGAAGAGCATAGGCCCTAAATGGCTGCCTTGGGGGACACCAGATAAGACCTCAATGAGCCTAGATTGAGAAAAACCAATTTTTACGTACTGCTTCCTATTGGAAAGATAACTCGAAATCCATTTAAGAAGCATCGAATGTATGCCAAATGATTTTAATTTTGTAATAAGGATATTATGACATATTGTGTCAAAAGCTTTTGTGAAGTCGGTGAAAATAACATCCACTTGATATCCTGACTCCACAGAGTCAAAGAGATATTTTGTAAAGAGTGTCAAGTTGGTTGATGTGGACCTACCAGAAACAAATCCATGTTGTTGCAATGATATTTGTTCCTTTATTGAAAAGTAAAGTTTTTTTGTAACAATAGACTCAAACAATTTAGGAACAGCTGAAAGTTTAGAAATTCCACGATAATTTTCAACTTTTTGTCGAGATCCAGCTTTAAATATGGGAGTTATGAATGAAAATTTCCATTCATCTAAAAACATCCCAGACTCTAAGTATGAATTGAAAATTAATTTTAATGGAAGGCACAAGGATAAATTGCATTGCTTAAGCACATGAAATGGAATACGGTCTGGACCTGCACTTTGGCTAGTATTCATACAAGTTATGCCTTGCAAAATATCATCTATCGAAAGATTAAGTGATCCTAAACTTATATTGCCATAACATGGATTTATATTAGTATCAGAGGAGACATAATGATTCGAGTGATCGACATAAACTGACTCAAAAAACTTAGCAAAGAGCTCACAGGTTGAGTCAATACTACAGGAGACAGCACCTTCGAATTCCATATTTTGCAGAACACCATTCTGCTTTCTTTTGTTGTTTAAAAATGTCCAGAATGCTTTAGGATTCGTTGAAACATAAGATTCAGTGTTCATAACATACTGTTTATACAAGAACTTGTTCAAAAATTCATATTCGCGACGTAATTGGCAAAAACGTTTTTTTGTCCAAATCAGATTTTGACTTTTTTAATAATTTATATACTTTGTTTTTAGCGTTCTTTAATTTTATCAGCCTTTGATTATGCCACGCTATTGAGTTCATCTAGATCTAAATTATCAGTCATCGAGCCACCATATAGTATATCTACTATCAGATCTTTGTCGTAGCGAGCTTAGTACAAGCTGCATCTACGAGTAGGGATTTGCCACAGCATATAATATGCATCCACAGGCTCACCATTTAGTGCAGGCTCCAGCATACAATTTCGCAGAGTTATTCTCAAGCTACTTTTACTAACATGCAGTTCAGCTACATCGTTATTTTTAGATGATATGTTACAATCATTAAAAAGGATCACTGGATCATGAAACTGAAACTGAAATTTTACTTGTAAAGTTAGTTATAGCACCAATTGGGAAATTCTATCATTCTGCCACCATAGTGGCATCGTAACCATAGTGTTGATCATAAATAAAAATCATATGAGAAGGCTACAATCCACTGTGTGGATCGTTTTATACCCTAACCCATCACATCCTTTAGATTACTATCCCTAAAATGTGGATTTTATGACAAAGAAATATTAAAATTTAAATTGTCGCAACATATTGTTCAGAGAATTCATTAAAATCTTGTATGGTTCGACCAAAAACTTCGTTTTTCTCCTGCATTCGGTATGGCTAAGTTTTACAAATGTTTTTTTTTTTATGAAAACGCCTCCAAAAAGTGGGTGTGGGTAAAAATGATATATGCACGAAATTTTTATATTACCAAGACCTATTTTTTTGCATCAAATTTTTTTCGAAATGTTTTAAAGTTTACGAAAAAATTTTTTTTACTGAAAACGTCCCCAAAAGTGGGCGTCGCAAAAAAATTAGGATTACCTGGATATCTTGTTCAGACACTTTTTTAAAATTTTCAACGGTTTGGCCTAAAATTCGGTTTTTATAAAGAGGAGGCGTGGCAGTGGGCAGATTTCTTGTTCGTACAGCACCTACAAGGATCACATGTACCAAATTTTATAATCCTAGCTCACAATTTAAGGCCCAAAAACCGGTTACCTACAGACGGACAGACAGATGTCTTTATCGACTCAGCTAGCGATTCTGTGTCGATCCATATACTTTTAGCTATCTTGCTAAATTATTTCTCTATGCTACAAACTATGTATCAAAACTAATATACCCCTATGGGATTGGGTATAAAGACTAGCAACAGAATAGAATAAGCGAAGAACTGAAGACATTTCATGACAAGCATTACTTTAGAAATATAAATCATAAACGTGGAAAAACAAAAGCGAATTTCTGAGAAAATAAAAATATTTTGGATAATTATTTTGCAAAATTCATAGGCGTTCTTTCAACACCAGCTCACCAACGATGCAATTTATAAAAAAGCCGCAAAACTAGATGAACATTTCGAAAGATGGTTTTCAATGATGTCTATAAGTCGACTTTCAGGCCGTGCTTACGACCAACGCTAGTAAGCGTTGGCGCTAGTTCGCGCTACTACGCTAGTAAATCGAATGGTTTTTTAATCAATAACGTGGTCGCAGATCAAGCTTTTTGCGTTCGCGCTAGTCCGCGCTAGTCCACGCTCTTAACTTTGTGTATCAAAGGTCATGTGATTTTGAAGTTTACTAGCTTGAACTAGTGTGAACAATCGTCCCTGGTTTTTTCTACTAACGCACCAGCGCACTAACGCGCGAACTATCTGGGACTAGCGTGGACTAGCGCACTCGATTACTAGCGTTGGCCTTAACCGCGGCCTTAGTCTTTTGTATGGGCATACCTTACCTCAAGAATAGTTGTTCCCTTACAGTAATGTTTTGAATTACAGAATTTTGTAATTATTTCTGTAACCCACTTATCAAGAAAATCAATTTCATCGTGTCTTTTGTTCCATTGAAGGTTGAATGATAGCTATAAATGGACCCTAAGTTTGGATTTTACTGATTCCCTTTGCAGGAACCACGAAATTCTCCCACGACACTGCATAACAACCCATGAAAGTGGTGCCATATGCCATTGATGCTAGAACAATTTGACCCACTGCCAGGTCACAATACACACAATGGAATAAATCGAACAGGAAGCGGAAACTTTTCTCTGTATCCTAGCCAAAAACCACACATTACAGCATATCCAGGACAACAACCGCGCAGACATCGTATTCGTGAAGTGTTTGGGAAACATTTTACCGACTCTGCATTTCCGCTAGGTAGCCATTCACAATCGTTAACAACCTTACCCAATACCACAATCATTTATATGTTTGCTTATGTAAGTTAGGACGTGTGTCAATTGCGTTAAAATGAGGGTTAAATTTTATCCACTGGCTAAATTTGGACATTTCTGCAGAGTTAACCAAAATATTGGCTTTTTGCTGTGTCAATTGGATTAAATGGGATTTTATTTTAACACTATTTCCAATAATTTCCCAAAAGAGTTGAAACAAAATTCCCTTCTTGTATTAAAAAAATACGAAATAAATTTCATCAAAAAACCCTAAATTGCTTATTATTATCAGCAACAAAAATATTGTTGTATGATTTGTGTTCATGATTGAGCATATCCAACCTTCATTGTTCAAGTTAAGCATATTTCGCATATAAAATATAGCGAAGCGAATGAAATCATAACATTTTTGTAACCATCCATTTTCAAAAAAAAAAGTTTTATAGAGCTTTCGCAACGACCAGAAAACTGAATTTTTTATAAAAACACTTGAAAATTTCATCGAAAACCAGAATTTTCCCATACATTTGCAATTTTCAAAAACTAATAGGAAAACTCTTCACAGACGTCATCTCATTGACGGTTTTCATACGTTCTACATGCGTTCCACATGTCCCAAAAAACAGCTGATGTATTTTGTTCATTTCATTTTCATTTTTAATGGATATTGCAAAAAAAAAATACAAAAAGAAGAAGATTCGGTATGTGGAAGACGAGGAGTACCTGTTGGAGCTCTGGGCAGACAAAAATGACAAATTCCGATGATATAGAAAGAATGGAGATATTTTTCAAGAAATGTCAGCGACATTCGGAGGAAGAAAGCAACTTTACACTCCGGGTGAAATCAAAACTAAAAGACACCACATGGCAGACAAATAGTTCACTACAAATTATCTCAAAAGTAAGACGAGACATTCTGAATGGCGCATCTGCAAAACACATAATGCGTATGTGTTTTGAAGATCTAATGCGAACTTAATTAGAAATAACAGTTATGCAAGAAATTCTCTGTTGATCGCGATTTGTAATTGACTTAACAAGAATATCTTCTTTATACTGGAGTTTCACAAGTAGCATATGTATTTGTTTGAGTTTTTTTTTGTAGCGGCGGTCTTGAGAGTAGAAAATTGTTGTCAAATCTTTATACTTGCTCCACTTTCAGATTCAAATGCTAATATTCATTTTATTCAATTAATATAATTTGCAACACACATTTTGCAGATAGTATCACAGCCGATTGAAATGTCAAACGAAATCTGGTCAGAGTTCGGCCAGAAATCAAAAGTGGTTTTCGAAAACTTTTTGTCGAAAACTCAGTTTTCGATTCGGTGTGAAAGCACTATTAGTCTATTTGAAAAAAAAAGTTCCTTGGTAATGCCGATTAGTCCACGAGTTTGCTTTCCATCTCTCTCATAGCTCAGTAGGTATACAAAATATCAAAAATTAGCAACTGGATAAATTTTTGTGAGCTGAGTTAGTTCAAATTTTGAAGTTTCTATTCACCATACTAAAAAAAAAAAAAATGTTGGCGCAATAGGCATAAACGAGCCTAACGAACCCAGGGCCTAGCTTTTGTCCCACAACCTTTAATGTGTGCGTGTGTACTTCTTAGCACGATGGCGGTACCTCCTGTCTTATGCCAAATCCGAACGGCTAAGTTGAGATAAGCTTTTCATGACAATTGATACTACTCGGATGACTTGTCAGATCATCACGAGAGGAGGGCCAGTGAAAAATCATTTAGGTGTTGCTACGGCTGGGAATCGAACCCAGATCTTCTGCACGGCAGTTCATCGCACTAATCATCGCGCCACTTAGCCCCTCCCCCCATACTATTGTCAAAAATTATCCACTTGCTAAAATCTTAACGCAATCGACACATGGCCTAAGGGTGACTTCCACCAAATTATTTATTTAGTTATCCACGCATTCGCTACTGAAGTTGTACTAGGCTTATACAGCGTTTGTGCCATACCCTGCTGGTATAGTTTTGACCTGGGGTTTAAATTTGGGAGTATTATATTTAACTTTCATGGTATTTTTATGTTTAAGTGTATCTGTGCACGAGCGCAGAAGAGAGCTCACGTGTTAAAGATACACTATCACATAAAACTTTAATGAAAGTTAAAATTAATACTTGCAAGCCTAAAACCTGAGTGCAGCGAGATTAAGTTTGCAGTCTTAGCAGGATTTATCTGCTAGCCTACTACCATTAAACTCAAACCCCAATTTTTTTAATTTGCCCTCACTCATGGGGTTATGAATACCCTCTAAATGTTTAACCACAGTACGATCGTATGAGAAGGGGAAGGAAGAGGGTAATAGCAAAGATTTTGGATGTAGTGGAGACTAACTTCATTGGTGGTGTCCTGACTAACTTCGGGGAGTCACTATTTTTTGTGTTCGTCATCCGGAAGTGGCTTTAGAGTTCTTCGCGACAATGCCATTGGTTAATGAAAACTGAGCGAGACTTGGAGGACATCAATACCACTTTTTAAAACGCAGGCTTTAAATCTAAATTTGTTATATTAAATTAAGATAGGGTTATGGTAAGTAAAACAGATCAAGTATGGATTTCTCTGAGATATACGGGAAATAGAACACGACGCAAAACACTTCAAATCACCCCATTGTACACCATTGTGAGACTAAAATTAGTTTCATCTTCTCACTCTTTCATAAAAACGAGTAATTCTGCTTATTTAAAACGTTTCAAGGAATGGAAGTAAAGAAATTATTTTTGATAGAAATACTTTCCACTTCATCGCAATAAAATCCCTGACATCCATAAATGGAAAACTTAACTCATTACACTATTTTTTTCTGAATTAATATCAACCTAAAAATGATTTTGGTATTTGGTTAAATTCTTTGCGATTGTGAATGGTTGGGTTGCGGATGTTGAAGCAGTTACCGACGTTTTATCGAGGACGTGTACCGGAAAATCTGCTACAACTCGTCCTTCTACTTACCGATAGGGGTCACTTTATTCTGATTACTTAGCTCAAATGCATGGGCTGTCTACTCGTTATCTCAAAATTCCAATAGCGAGGTGAAAAACCGACGTCTGCCAATTCTACAAAGTCTGTAAAGGTAACCCTTTATGGAAAATTTTAAAAATACTTTTATTATTAAATCTGCTTAACTTTGTATTCATTTACTTGACTTTAGGGCCCAGTTATAGATATCATTGAACAACTTCATTGGACCACAACACACGATGGAATTTAAATGTCACCCCATGGGTTCTTATACGAATTATTGTAACATTCCGTTTCAGTTCGTCGCAATGGCAATCATCATAAAAAAAAAAATTTTGATCAGTAAAAAATAAGAAGTGATTTTCTGCGGAAACTAAATTTAGATATTAAATCATTTTTGCCAAAAAAGCAAAAAGAAGTAAAAAAAAAATTCCAATTAGGGGTATCAATTATAGCTATAACTGGGGAGTTAAATGAGGGGAATACACTTTGAATTGAACTAGTCATAGTCATAGTCAATCAAAATATACCTTCACCATAAAATATTGCCAAAACGGTTTCCCCCTTATAAATAAACGCTGATTAGCTAATCAATGAATAGCATGACAGGTTTTCCCATGATAAATCCTCGCTCAAATATCGAAAGTAAGCCACTGTTTAGCAACTCAGCGTTTATTAATATCGGGGTTTATTTTTACTTCCCCAGGATACGCGATGACGCGAAAATTTAATGTTATGATTTTTACAAATTCCTATGTAAATTAAATAATTTTAATAATTTTAATTTAAATATTTTTAATTTAAATAGCCATAACTCGTCGCCTTAGTGATTTTGTGATTTTTTCACAGTTTTTTTGTTTATTTTTAGTTCCATGAATACTTTTGTTAAGTGCTAACTTCTATTCTACTTCACTGATATTTTTAAAATTTTCAGTCACAATTTATAAACTCTATAGTTTAAGTAAGGTGGCATATCCAGCCAAATTCGTAAAACAAAATGAAGCTACGTTATTTTGTCACTAAGGCCATTTATCAATTGCGTTAAAATTTTAGCCAGTGGATAAATTTTCATATTAGTATGGTGACTTCAAATTTTTAACCTGCTCAACAGCTCGCTAAAATGTATCCAGTGGGTAATTTTTGACATTTGATACACCTACTGAGGGGTGACAGAGATGGAAAGCACCTGCAGAAATGTCAAAAATTAGCCAGTGGATAAAGTTTTACCCCCATTTTAACGCAATTGACACACGGTTTATGGCGACGAAATGAGTTTACAATCTCAAGGCTTTTGTTGAATAAAAATTGGAAAACAAATTAATTATGTGTTCAGGTACCCCGAGTCCAAAAAACTAGTTTAAAAAAAATGTATGTCTGCCGTCTGGAGTCTTCGTCTGATTCCACATAACCTATATAGAAAAAATGTCCCTTATAGAAAAAAATGCAAGGTAGACGATCTCTTGTCATCCGATTTCGCCGTCAGTAAAAAAATATTTCCACCTCCCTTTATAAATGATTGTCGGTCACAGGAAAAACTCGTATTCATATATTTCGTAATATATATGTTCTTAGTGATAAATTCAATGCAATTTAGGTTACATAGACTCGTTTTCGACTTGATATCTATAAATGCATAAGCTCCTTGCCTGGATAAAAATTATGCTACCAGACGAAAGCATTTCTGTTGTTATTGAAAAATTTAATCGAAACATTGAAAAACGCCTGCTGCAAGTAATCGCTACAAAATGGGCTCTAAATTAATTTATATACAAAAAATATATAAATTAATAAATCTTTGAAAATGGTAAAAACCAAAAATCTGTTTTTAAATATTTTTTACAAAACAAAACATTTCTGAGGGATAATTTCTTAACTTGGAAAACGATGATCACTCAGACGGTAGTCGAGACCTCATGTGCAATCACTCAACTCAAACTTCGCTCAACCCAATACGTCTACCCGAACAATCGATTGCAAATATGCTCAACCTCCGCGCACAAGTCCTATATAGGGCCTACAGAAATTATTGCTTATTTAAATTAAATTTTGGGTTATCGGTGATTATTTTTCTCAAGAAAATTTTGCAATTCAGCAATCATTTTACATTTTTAAATGCGAAAAATTTCCGGTAACCCTAATTGCCTTATAGACGAATAGTTGTTAGTTGGGCTTTATTCAGGGTCGCACAAATTCTTATTCATAAAATATATTCCCAACCATAATATTTATACAGAGTTTCTGTCATATAAATTACCAAAAGAGGAAAATTTATTACAATTGGCTGTTCCGTGTTTCAATAGAGTACCCAAAGGATTATATTTTTATGGTTGCGAAATCCATGGCGCCTTTAATAAAATTTTGTGTACTTTATGTTGCTAACATCGTTTACAATGTTCAGTCTATAGGTAAAGAACTACAGTTTGAATAAATCAAACCGTGAAAAACAACCGCTAAAATACAAAAATACTCTGGACAATGTTTTTCAACAACTAATCCTTAACAAACAAACAATTATTCCATTTCCATTTGTGTGGACATTTCATAAAATTTTTAGAAATCAAATACGTGTACGGTTTATATAAATTCAGATCCCTGCGACTCGATACTGTTTTAAGTATTTAGTTTGACTGTTTTCAGAAGAAAAAATACTTGTGAAGCCGCGACAAAAGCATTTTCATTTGTTTGGGAAAAAATAAACCGAACAGCTGATGACTGAGCTGTTGCATACATTTCGATAACTTTTTGACAGCAAAATCGATAAATCATGAGTGCCACCAAATCAAATCACCACACTCGGAATCTAATTTAATCCCGCGCTGAAAAACTGAGTTGACACTGGATTAAATTTATTAGGGGGTTAATTAGCTCTGGGTCAACCGGGCCTCAGCTGAATAAGGAATTATTGAGGACGGATTTTTCAATGCTGCGTATTTAAAAATGCTCAGCATTGAAAAATCGAGCGTAAATAATTCCTTATTCAAAAAAAATTCCTTATTCAGCTGAGGCCAGGTTTTCCAGTGCGAGTTCATCCTAGTTTCGGGAATAAACTCGATATAAATCGAGAAAGTAGATAGTTTTGCAGTCAATTTAAATCTAGAGTAAGTGTTGAGTGTTGAGTGCTGAAAAATGCTCAGCATTGAAATATCGGGCCTAAAAATTTCCTTATTCAGCTTAGGCCCGGTTTCCCAGTTAAGGTACATCCTAGTTTCTGGACTTAACTCGAGATAAATCGAGAAAGTAGATAGTTTTGCAGTCAATTTAAATTCAGAGTTGACTTCGAGTCATCCCAACAATTTTGGTGAGTTAACCCTTATTTTTCACTGATCAATATTTATTTTTATAAAGTAATGATTGCTTTTCCACCGAACCGACACACAATTTTCCAATAATTTCTATAAGAAGCTATGGTGGTGACATATCAATTCCATCATGTATTATGTTCCAATGATTTTGTTCAATGATTACTATATAGCTATCATTATAGCTATTTATGAAAACCCTCATTGGAAATTTTCTTTAACATCTTGCGGCTTTTTTATAAATTCAATCATTGGCGTGTTGGTGTCAAAACAAAAGTTAGGATTCAAATACAATATTATAAAATAGTTCAGATCTTATCTGTCAAACATAAAGCCAGTACTTCAAATTAATGTATTCTACTCAAAATTCATAAATGTTTTATCAGGTCTCCCACAAGGAATTCTCTTGGGCCAGTTCCTTTCCATAATTTTTGTTAATGATTTGCCAGACATCCACAGGTACTGTTGTTGCTTAATGCATTCGGAAGATGCTAAAATTTTTCTTGATATATCCTCCTCATCATATTGTTTCAATCTGCAAATAGATATCCAACATTTTTTGGATTGTGTGTGGGCTTACAATCACCTCGAGTTAAATTTCTCCAAATGCAAAATATTTAGAGCAATAATGAAAAATTCCGTAATTACATTTAATTACAAATTTTATAATAATGACCTTCTTCGGGTTGAACTGATTAAAGATATCGGAGTACTTTTTGACTCAAAATTCAGTTTTAGAGTTGATAATGATTGGTATCTCAAAAGACGACTCTGTTATCTGTTGTTTCTTGAAACGAAATTCAACAGTCTTTAAGGAATAGAATCATTAAATTTGTCCGCTATTATTTCATTTCCACTAAACGTTACATTACCAAATACTATGTTTTTAGTTTCCAAGCGTTTTTCTTTTAACACGAGACGTTTTAACAAGTTCCACATAGATTTTTGATTGACAGTATTATTAATATTTTGTTTAATAAATTCACTTTTTGCCTTAAATTTATTGTGTTTTTATAATTAGCCCAGTCTAGAGCACAATTTGTAGATTTAGATCGAGAGGGTAGAGCAATTTTTTGATCCTGTAGTGATCGCATATTTAAATCGAACCACTCGTTTTGTTTTTCCACAATTGATTTACATTTAACAAACAGTTTTACGACACTATAATTAAAAATTAATTCTTTTTGGATAATTGTGTTCTTAAATTCTTAAGATTTCTTTTGACACCAACTCGCCAATGATTGAATTTATAAAAAAAGCCGCAAGAAGTAAAAGAAAATTTCCAATGATGGTTTTCAATGAAAGCTATAACTGGACCCTTACTTCATAAAAATAAATGTTGATCAGTGAAAAATAATAAGTGATTTTCTGCAGACTCTATTTAAAAATCAAATTTTGTTTGGATAATCACGTTCTAAAATTCATAAGCTTTGTTTTGACACCAACTAGCCAATGATTGAATTTATAAAAAAGCTGCAAGAAGTAAAAGAAAATTTCCAATGAGGGTTTTCAATGAAAGCTATAACTGGACCCTTACTTCATAAAAATAAATGTTGATCAGTGAAAAATAATAAGTGATTTTCTGCAGACTCTATTTAAAAATCAAATTTTGTTTGGATAATCACGTTCTAAAATTCATAAGCTTTGTTTTGACACCAACTCGCCAATGATTGAATTTATAAAAAAGCCGCAAGAAGTAAAAGAAAATTTCCAATGAGGGTTTTCAATGAAAGCTATAACTGGACCCTTACTTCATAAAAATAAATGTTGATCAGTGAAAAATAATAACTGATTTTCTGCAGACTCTATTTAAAAATTAAACTTTGTTTGGATAATCATGTTCTAAAATTCATAAGCTTTGTTTTGACACCAACTCGCCAATGATTGAATTTATAAAAAAGCCGCAAGAAGTAAAAGAAAATTTCCAATGAGGGTTTTCAATGAAAGCTATAACTGGACCCTTACTTCATAAAAATAAATGTTGATCAGTGAAAAATAATAAGTGATTTTCTGCAGACTCTATTTAAAAATCAAATTTTGTTTGGATAATCACGTTCTAAAATTCATAAGCTTTGTTTTGACACCAACTCGCCAATGATTGAATTTATAAAAAAGCCGCAAGAAGTAAAAGAAAATTTCCAATGAGGGTTTTCAATGAAAGCTATAACTGGACCCTTACTTCATAAAAATAAATGTTGATCAGTGAAAAATAATAACTGATTTTCTGCAGACTCTATTTAAAAATTAAACTTTGTTTGGATAATCATGTTCTAAAATTCATAAGCTTTGTTTTGACACCAACTCGCCAATGATTGAATTTATAAAAAAAACCGCAAGAAGTAAAAGAAAATTTCCATTGAGGGTTTTCAACGAAAGCTATAACTGGACCCTTACTTCATAAAAATAAATGTTGATCAGTGGAAAATAAAAAGTGATTTTCTGCAAAGACTCTGTTTAAAAATTAAATTTTGTTTCGATAATCATGTTCTAAAATTTACAAGCTATGTTTTGACACCAACTCGCCAATGATTGAATTTATAAGTCCAAAGAAGAAAAACAAAATTTCCAATGAGCTTTGTTTTTACACAAACTCGCCAATAATTAAATTTATAAAAAAGCCATGAGAAGTAAAATAAAATTTCCAATAAGGGGTTTTCAATGAAAGCTATAACTGGACCCTTACTTCATAAAAATAAATGTTGATCAGTGAAAAATAAGAAGTGATTTTCTGCGAAAGCTGTAATTCCAAATTGAAATATTTTTGGATAATCACGTTCTAAAATTCATACCTTTCTTTTGACATCAACTCGCCAATGATTGAATTTATAAAAAAACAGCAAGAAGTAAAAGAAAATTTCCAATGAGGGTTTTTAATGAAAGCTATAACTGGACCCTTACTTCATAAAAATAAATGTTGATCAGTGAAAAATAAGAAGTGATTTTCTGCGAAAGCTGTAATTCCAAATTGAAATATTTTTGGATAATCACGTTCTAAAATTCATAAGCTTTCTTTTGACACAAACTCGCCAATGATTGAATTTATTAAAAAGCCACGAGAAGTAAAACAATATTTCCGATGAGGGTTTTCAATGATAGCTATAACTGGACCCTTACTTCATAAAAATAAATGTTGATCAATGGAAAATAATAAGTAATTTTCTGCGAAAGCTGTAATTCCAAATTGAAATATTTTAGATAATCACGTTCTAAAATTCATAAGCTTTCTTTTGACACTAACTCGCCAATGATTGAATTAATGAAAAAGCCGCAAGAAGTAAAACGAAAATTTCCAATGAGGGTTTTCAATGAAAGCTATAACTGGACCCTTACTTCATAAAAATAAATGTTGATCAGTGAAAAATAAGAAGTGATTTTCTGCGAAAGCTGTAATTCCAACTTGAAATATTTTTGGATAATCACGTTCTAAAATTCATAAGCTTTCTTTTGGCACCAACTCAATAATGATTGAATTTATAAAAAAAACCGCAAGAAGTAAAAGAAAATTTCCATTGAGGGTTTTCAACGAAAGCTATAACTGGACCCTTACTTCATAAAAATAAATGTTGATCAGTGGAAAATAAAAAGTGATTTTCTGCAAAGACTCTGTTTAAAAATTAAATTTTGTTTCGATAATCATGTTCTAAAATTTACAAGCTATGTTTTGACACCAACTCGCCAATGATTGAATTTATAAGTCCAAAGAAGAAAAACAAAATTTCCAATGAGCTTTGTTTTTACACAAACTCGCCAATAATTAAATTTATAAAAAAGCCATGAGAAGTAAAATAAAATTTCCAATAAGGGGTTTTCAATGAAAGCTATAACTGGACCCTTACTTCATAAAAATAAATGTTGATCAGTGGAAAATAATAAGTGATTTTCTGCGAAAGCTGTTATTCCAAATTGAAATATTTTTGGATAATCACGTTCTAAAATTCATACCTTTCTTTTGACATCAACTCGCCAATGATTGAATTTATAAAAAAACAGCAAGAAGTAAAACAAAATTTCCAATGAGGGTTTTCAATGATAGCTATATAACTGGGCCCTTACGTTTCGATAACTCTCTCAAATTCTTGCGATTGCTGAATGCAGACTCCCCATTAATGTCCATTTCGAACGAACTTGGCATCACTTCGCCATTCTTTTCCGCCCCCATTTTATTTCCCATTCGTGTCAACGCGCACATACCATCATCTCGCTCACACATTTCTACTGTACAACAAACAGAAACATCAGTAGTTGAATGCAAGCCGCGTTGTGCGGATATACGGTTGTGTACGGTGCGATAGTAAACCTCTGAAAAGTGCCAAAAATTCGGTATTCCAATAAAAAATAATAAACATCTTCACATATCAAACCGCCCACTAAAGTGAGTTTTAATTTCCCAACAAAAAAATCATCTAAAATTTCCCCTCCTTCGAATGAAAAATATCGCAAAACATTTTTTCTTCCTCCACTAACGGAACTTCTAAGAATTCAATACAACGACAAAACCAAACCAGCTGCTGTCTAGCTTCGTGTAATAATTGCGTGTTCAAGCCGTTCGTTCAGTTTTTCGTTAAAACCACAAAGGGGAAAGTGATTCTAATGTGATTTCTATCGAATATTTTTTCATTTTCTTTTGTTCATTTAATCTAAAGAAAACCTACACGTCCTGCGCAATTTTACCCTTGTCCCATATATCAATAAAAACATTAAAAAAAAAGTGATTGCAATTGACAAACCGATTGTATTTTTGTTTTGAATCCAAACGATTTCAGTCGGGAATATGCCTTGCGCTGTGTTTTCTTATTCGTTTCAATTTGTTCAGCTTCTGCTTCCTGTTGCGTGTGTATGAGTGTGCGACGAGTATTTAATTCATAAATGAAAAAAAAAAGAAAAAAAAATGATTTTTACCATTGCTACGGGAGACTACATTATTGCCGGTGAGAGCGATGTGATGGGAAAGTCTTGCGATTCGTTTCAATAATTTTTCAATAAAAAAAAAGTTTTTTTCGAATTTCCTGTAAAGAGCGACAATTATTAAAAAAAAAATCGGGATTTAACTGTTTAGTTGTCGATTGTTGCATGTTGGGACAATGGAACTTACCAATTCGTGTATACAACAAGTAAAATCGAATTGCTAGTGTGAGTGGTGGATGTGTTCCTTTTGTGAAGAATTTCCAGTTTTTTTTTATTTCTTGATTCTGGTGGTGTTGATGGAATTCGTTGCCATCTCTCTTGCACTTGGATCGGTTTACCAATTGTTGCACTAGTCCAGTTTGGATTTACCGAGGAGAAGAAATGTTGTTCCATACAAAGCGAGGAATATGCCAGAATTGGGAACCATAGTTTTGTGTGTTTTGACATGATCTTGAGATGGATTTAATGAATATTTTCGAAACAGGTAACGCATTTGAACCGTTTGGTGTTTTTTGTTTTTTTTTTCTCTATGTAGGGTGGATGTGTGGGCATATCATTAGGCCAATAGCTCTGTGTAGTCCCGCTAGTTCACCATGCTCTGTCAAACCTTTCGTAAAATATGTGATGCTGCATGGAAGGCATTTGAAGAGATGGTGCTTGTTTGTGGATAGATGTGTGTTTGTGATCTACTACCGGTGTGTGGTTAGTTGTTGCCATTTGAGGAGAAGCCTGGAATTTAAAATGCAGCTCAACAGTTGGTTGCTAGATTGTGCAATTGTTTTGACCTTCCACGTTAATTTAGGGTGAAATATACGCCCCAAAACATGCGAGAGAAAAACATCGCTTGATGCCCAGTTGGGTGTTCTATTTGCACAACGATGATAACCAGCGTCTGTCAATCTACGTTTGTGGGGGGCTTACTGCGTCTACAAGCTTAATTGTTGATAGGGACTTACAAGTTAACGCCGATTTGAAGTGGAGAATTTGTATAGACATGGCGGATTTTTTTTTATTCTTCTCAAACATTGGGCTGTATTACGGATATCGAACTTAGATGAAGCACTGTTCTCATAGGTCAATCGACCATTTTCGCCAGAGATAACAGAACTACATGTAGGGTATTTTTTTTTATATTTTGGCTCTAAATATTTGTAATATTCACAGATATTTACTAAGCCATTTGGACCCAAATACAAACTTAAAAAAATATTTTAAAATAAAGAATTTATTAACGTGGGTACCATTAGCCGCTACTAGTACATTTTTCTGGAAACCAAAATCCTTACAAATAAAAATAAGCCGTCCGTGGGCTTGTATGTGATATTTGGGCTTATGTGTGATATTTTTCAAAACATCCTTTTTCTATGCATAATCTTATGATGCATCTTTTACATTGGCAGTGTGCTTTCTTGTGACATTCGACGCATCGCAGCTGGTCTTACAGTTTCGGAGGGAAGTGTGCAACACCATGTAAACCCATATTTGGTACTGAAGAGGCAGGTACACATCTTCAATCGGGTCTTTTAGGGTGTACACGACTCAAGTAAACTCGATCGAAACTTCGGCGACACTAGAGCTGATATAATTTATCTTTCGCGGCAAAAACATGAAGACGCCGAGCATTAGCTTGAGCCAATTCTCAAATATATGTACAAAGTAGCCACCACCATTGTTTTCCTCTTATAGCTGATCTGCGATCGAATGACCATCTTTATCGACTCTAAGCATGCATTTGTTATACTTTTGTGATGTAAATGTCAATGTCAATATCTTCTTTCGGTCTGCAGAGCTTCAGCTCTTAACCTTGCCCAGAGGGTGAACAAATCCATAGTTTGTACCCATGTACAAACGCTGTTGCCATCGCACTAGCAAATTTGTTTCCCTGTACGAATCGATGATCAAATTCTGTTTGCTTTTCTTCCTCCTCTCCTTGACAGATAGTAGGTGACAATATTTTTGAGTGCAGGGAAATAACTTCACAGGCAATCGGCCTTAGCGAGGTTTCTGTCGGAGCTGAAAATTTTCCCATTTGGTACGATTCGGAGGATTTTAGCTTCAAGGTATTCCTCCGAAAAACTTTTAGGAATATTTCTCCGACATTTTGTAACGCATGCCGTGAAATTGCGTTGAAGTGCATTCAGGTAAATTTTTCGTGCAGTTTTTGACAGCTAAGTTCCGTGCACCATTTGCATGTCCTGTTTTCCCTCACAGTGCCTGTCGCAGTGATTGCCAGCTTCACGTAGCTCGCGCCGTGGCTGGTGAAGAAGTTGTCAAAATACACCTCATAGGTACTCATCGGGAACGGCATTAAATTTTTTCAAGTTCTTCTCTACTTTTGAGTCATTACTGATTTCCCCTGATGATTTACCACAGTATACATCGAAAGCGTAACAATAACCATCTGCACTTGCAATCATCCAGTTTGTATATCCAAATCTCACTGGCTGTCAAACTGGTAAGCAAGATGACGTCCAAATTTCTTCAATTCATCTCACTCACTGAAGAAATTTCTTGACTTTGAACATCTTGTCGTCGGATCCGACAGCTGTTTAATCGTCGCAGAAATGTAGGAATTTCTTTATTTCCATGAATCGATATTTAGACATTGCTTTTGAAAGAATGCTAACACTGCAGTCTTCATCAAGAGACCAGACCAGAACAGAATATCCAGTTAGGAGTAGAATTCCATTTGAATTTTAGGCAAAAAAAATCGATTGATCGTTGCTCTGTAGCGATCTCCCAAAACAACCAGCGATCCGTACGCATTTTAATGAAATATGGTCCGATGATGCCGTCTTCCATAGGCCCGACCAAAAAGTGCATATTTTGGGGTAGCATAGGTACCTGGTGGGATTGCCTCCGACGATGAACAATCGGCCCAAATATTGCAATTTTGCTGTTTTACGTATAAAAAAAACAAAAAAAAAATGTTTGATGCAACAGGCTGGTTAGTACCAAAGGTAAGCCCTACAGATACCGCACTGCATACAAGAAAAATTGTTCTATAACGGGCCGTACTGGCACAGCCCGCATTATTTTTGGATCTCGTTTCTCATGTGTGTGCGTGCACACCGCCCGCCCATCCCATGAAGCTAGTGAGCAAAAATTTCTGTTTTTTTTGTTCTCAATCTGCCCTAGCGAGGTATCCTTCGGAGTGGACAATTTTCCGCAACGCATACTTCGTCGGGGGTTCAAATTTTATTCGAAGAAGAAATCACTTCACTACAATTCGTATATAAATTCTGCGATGAATTTGTGTCGGAGGAAATCGCAAAAAGAATTCCACTAAGCTGTCAAAAATTGTTCGAAAAATGCACCTGAATGCAATTCGCCGGTATGCGTTACAAAATGTCGGAGAAATATTCCGAACAGTTTTTTCGGAGGTATACCTCGAAGCTAAAATCCTCGGAATCGTACAAAATCGGAGAATTTTCCGCTCTGACGGATACCTCGCTAGGGCTGAATGCGTCATCTGTATGGCTTTATAGTCTTTGTTAGTACCCAGGGCCTAGCTTTTTCTCACAACCATTCATCTGTGTTTACTTCTTGCACGATGGCGGGTGGCGGGACCTTCTGTTCAATGCCGACTCCGAACCGCTGAGCTGACATAAGCCTTTCTTGACAAATGATACTACTAAGATTATTTTTCAAACTATCAAGAGAGGAGGGTCAGCTAGATGTTGTTGTTGCTGGAAATCGAACCCAGACTTTCTCCTCGCCAGTTCATCGCACCACTGAGCCCGTCTATTGCAGCCAATCAACCAAAAATGAGCTGCGTTGCTACAAGCAACTTTTCGATAAACAAATGTATCGGCATGAAGCTATTTCATGGCCTATAAACCGAGATTTAAAATTAAATTTAATGAATAAAAAAATTAATGTTCAACAGCCACAAAGATTCCACAACAGATGCCCAAACCTTAAGAGCAGCGACGAATTCATTGATCACGGTCTTCGCGAATACTCTCTGCTACTGTAGAACTATTCTCACTATTATGGGCTCTACGAGTAACTACAGTAGTTGGAGGTTTCACCCGTTGAAAAACGATTCTATTTAAAAAAGGACACTGTTGGATCTCATCTGGTCCTCAGTGGCATTCTGTTTCGGTAGTTTCGTCTTCCTTTCCTCCACTCCCTTCATCGTTAGCATCAGCAGCATGTGCTATTGCTGTCAAAATTGAATCGCGATCAGGTTCTTCTGTGGTTACGAAACCCTCATCGACTTCAACTTAATCCTTCCATCTTACGCCTTCAACATTATAATCAGATTCTGTAAGCCTGCTCCATATCACCTCGATTTCATTGGTGTCCTCGTTTTAACATCTGAGTAAGTTAAGCGGAATATCATCTTTATCGTCCTATGTTTCGGCCTTAAATCTGTTCCTAATTGTCAGTGGAGTTTCATCCTGTGGCCATGTCATGTCTTTGAAATTTCGGGTCACAGTCAATTGGTGATACACTTATACACCTCAATCTAGGTATCCGTTCGGAGGAAAACTTTCTCCGATTTGTTCGAAATCAGAGAGTTTTCTACCGAGCTATCCCTTTCCATTAGCAATTCGAGTAGATCCACGATATGTAACGCACATGATTCCGCAAGTACAAAATTTCTGACAGCTATTCGTGGAATTTCCTCCGAAGTTGTCCGACGAAGAACTGCTGCGTAATCAAGCGCCGTCCTCTTGAAACCACATGTCGTTGGTGCCCAAATCTTTCAAATGAGGCCAAAAGATGTTCGTAATTATCGACCTATGGCACTCCCGTTCACGGTTATGGCATGGCTATGACCGATGACGCCGCCTGCACAATTTAGACCAAAATAAGTCCTATCATGTAATTCAGGCCAAAATAAGTTCGAAATGATGGCCTGGCCAACGGCGTTCTCATCGATATATGGACCGATGACGCCGCCAAAATTTAGAACAAAAAGTGACTTTTTCGAGATGAATTTGACGCTCTTGGATCGTTTCGAACTCGAAAATTTTGTTCTTTGACGATGCTATTTAGCCAGAAATGGGTCTCATCGCTGAAGATGATTTTTCGATAAAAATAAGGGCAATTTCCAAACTACTCCAAAGCCTATTCAGCGAACACACGTCGTTGTCCATGGTCGCTTAACTTCAGCTTCTGGGTTCAGTTGAATTTGGACTGATGCTGGCTCAAGTCACGATGCAAAATTTCCCAAGTTGTGGTCTGTGAAAGCAGAGTTTTTGTGAGCGATGCGAAATCGACTACCTGGGATTCTTCTGCACCCTCTCACAGACAGCGTTTTATCCGTTTTGTCGATGTACGCGTGTTATTTTGTCGTTTACTGAACCATTGGACTCACATTCATCCACCACTGCGAGTAGTCCTCTACGTAGGCCGATAATGATGACCTTAAAATGGGCGAAGCTCGCGGAAGGTTGCCCGAACATCAACACACATTTTGATAAGACAGTTTTATCATTTGAACGTCCGCTATGTCCGCTCCTCGTCAGTCTTCTTGTATGCCAAATCCCAGATTGCAATACAGACTGAATAAATGACAGCTAATTTGACAGATGAGCTTCAACAATATAATCGCTATCAACTGTCAAATTTCGGAAGCTTCCGTAAGTAGTTCTTGAAATTTCTATCAAACCAGTTGTCCGAAAATGTTTAGAGCTTCTTCAATTTGTCTAGGCTAACTGGGATTCCAGACACCCCCTTAAACTCCATCTTGGGAATTCTTCCGCTGGGTTCTGAGAGTAGTAAGAGGGGCCTTAGCGAAAAGTAGCATTCCCAACGTTGTTATCTTCTGCTCCAAGGCTTAATAAATGGGTTCTTACGCAATCTACTTTCAAGACACGTTGAGGCGGAGATGGCTCACTTTAGTTTTTCACTTTGTCTAGTCCAATTGGGATTCCAGGCACCCTCGTGGGCTTCATCTTGGGAGTTTTCTCGGTGTGGTTTAGGAAACGGAAGAATTTTCGAATGCTTGGGTTTATACGCAATCGACTTTCAAGGCATGGAGTTGGTGGAAACCCTCACGTAATCGCATTATTTTTAACATCACCCTGTTACTTCGCATATACCCTTCCAAGTTTTACAGCTATTGAGTCATGTAAGATGTTTTGAAAGTAAACATTGATGTTTCGAATCGAATTTCACTTCACAGTTCGAACGATGATGCATCCTATTCTTGGTATGGTTATAGATGCAAAACAAGATTCTACTGAAAATGGAATTTCATAACTGTTTTCATGCTACTGCTTGACATTTGATCAAATAACTATCAGTATCCAATTTAGTTAAAAATAAACAAAACAAAATTCTAAACAACTATGTGGGTTTACAAAATGGAAGTTCAATATCTTGACAAAAGGTAAAAGATACGACAGATGAACAAGCACATCTCTTCGGCTTCATCCCGCTTGATTTGAACATTCACATAGTCAGATCACGTCACCTTTTCGATAACATTTCCATATTGGATTTCGCGTAGTGACTGAACGCTTTACCATATATGAATTGGACTAAGACTCTTCCAATGGAAGCATGCGAGAGACGTTGGCGCTCGATGAAGGTTAATTATGACGAAAAAAAATTGGGATAAGAGAGAGCATCCTTAAAGGGTTCACAGCAAATAATTTGAAGAGAGATATTGGGGGAGAGATATTCTAGGTCGGGATGATGCCAAATCACACAATCGCCTCACTCAAGCCTACACCTGTTATTTTGCTTACATATCATGAAAGGAAAATAAGTTGCCCTGTGAAGTATGGAAATTTCTGTGTTCATGAGTCAATTGAAAACAATTTGGATGAGCGTCTAACTCTCTTTTAAATGAACCCGATTCGTCGTTAGATTTTTCGGAAATCTGAGTCAATCCCTACAATGCTTACTTTGACATCCTGGGTATGAATTCAATTCAGTTTTTGCTACAATGAAATTTATTTATCCTGGCACCTACTACCTCTGAAACTCCTCTAAGCCCTCTCCTCGAATTGATTTTCGTGTGAGCCTCTCCGTAATAAAAAAAAACGTATGAAGAGGCTACAATCCTCTGTGAGAATTGTTGAATACCCTATCCCTTTCCGTGCCCAAGTCAGACATAAAAAAGTGGGCGGCCAAAAAAACTTGATGGTGATGAAATATAGAAAATGGCTATTCACACAGTTTATCAAAATCTTTGATGGTTCCACCAAAAATAACGTTTTTCTGTTGCATATGCTATAGGGTAGGGTATGAGGCTGTGCCGTGACATAAGGACGTGATATAATGCCAAATTTATAAATTTGGGCTTATGGAACTTGGCCTTATGCCAACTTTATAAATTTGGGCTTATGAAACTCGGCCTTGTGTCACGTCACCTATGAGGTAAGGTTTGATGAGCTGTCGTCAAACTAGCATACGCCTGTGGGCCCATGGCGTTGTTGTATTAGAGTAAGAGTGAGTGCATAGATGTTGGTGATCTGCGTTGTCCCATCCGCTTCAAAGAGATATTTGCTCCATCCCGATATTCAGCAAAACCGGACGATCTGTGCTATAGGTATTGTTGCTACCTCCGTCAGGTCACCGTCGTAGAAGCTACCAAGAAGTTTTTCACGGCTGTTGTTGATCGCGTGGAAGAGTAGGTGAGGGATGCCCTCCTCGACTTCTGGGTCGCCGCATTTCCTGCATAGATGTTGTGTCTCAGTTTGATTTTGTGTGAGTGTTTGACCAACAGGTTGTGATCTGTTATGACTCTCAAAGCTACATAAATAGAAGCACTCTTCAGAGCTATAAGTTTATTTGATTTGCGCCGCTTAAAGAGGTCTTTGCGTGTGCTTACAAGTGTTTATGTTTTGCCACTTAGATTTTGTTCCATTTTGCGAGTATCTAGTTATTTTCTGATTTTTTTTTTTTCATTTTGCGTGAATCTTATTATTTTTTGTTTTTTGGAAGCAAGTGGGGGTCTAACTTTACTGTCGCATAAGGAGATGCATCTGCACTAACTTTACTGTCGCATAAGGAGATGCATCTGCACGATCCTAGTCTGGCTAGCTCGTCAGCTTTCTCATTTCCTGGAAGGTTATTATGTACTGGCACCCAGATAATTTATTCCTTTATTCTGGGTCCATAGACCCTTTAGCTCTTTGCGGCAGCGTCAAACTACTCGTGATTTTAATATATTGGATGTCAATGTTTGTATGACCCCTTGACTACTTGCGTTAGTGAAGATGTCGTCTTGTAATATACGCAATACACTAGCCGATTCGGCAGCTTCGAGTAGATACGGTAGGATATACAAATCGCGTTGTTAAGAAAACGCCCCCGGAAATTGGACATCGGCTCAGATGCTCTACAGACGAAATATTCATGTTAATATTACCAATGATTCTGCATCGTAAATTGCTATATTGCTTGGCACAAAAACAATGCTTTTATGAAAAGTTACCTTCGTAATGGGCGGATATTGGATTTTTTTTAACACTTTTTCTGTAGGCATGGACAAGGGTCCCAAATACCAAATGTCCAATCTGGAAATTTCAGGCCTAAGAATCGCTGACGTACAGGCGGCCCGACAGGCAGACATGGTTTAATCGAGTCAGGTTGCGATTCTGTGTCGATTCATAGCCACTTTTTTCATATGGGTTTGTTTTTGACAGATGTCGCGTGAACCATGTCAAATTGGCGTGTGATTTTTTTACCCGAACAACGTTTGCAAATCGATCAGTGAATGGGCTCTCCAGAGACTTGCTGAAGATCCACAGTTTCGACCGACATTTCAGTTCAGCAATAAGGCCATTTCTGGCTCAATGGCTACTTCAAAAATACGAACAACGTTTTCAAATAGTTCAGTGATTGGGCTCTCCAGAGACTTGCTGAAGATCCATCGTTTTCAAATGCACAGAAATGAGGCCCATTTCTGGCTCAACGGATACGTCAAAAATACGAAGAAAGTTTGCAAATCGTTCAGTGAAAGGGCTCTCTAGAGACTTCCTGAAGATCCACCGTTTTCGAATGCTCAGTCGACAAATTCCTCAATCGATGTATGAAATATTTCAACCCTGCTGATATGGCCTCAATATATAAAGCGTATATACGCCCCAAACTTGAGTTTAACGCCCACATCTGCTCAGGTGCAGCAAAAACATCATTGCACCTACTGGATAGGATACAAAAGCGTTGTTTTTTTCCGTGGGCTGGTGGAAATCTCAATAGACAAGATGAGCACGTGCCGAAAGTAGTGTGGGACTTTAACCCACTAAAACCACCACCCTTATTGTATTTGTATTGCAACTAAGTATGCGACTTATCTAGCAATTTTTGTTATCACGGGTCACGAGTAATGAATGTTTGGCAGGTAACTTTCCTTTGAGAGTTCCAGCTTTTTTCGCAATTTGAAGCGCGGTTTGTTTTTATCAGGCCAAATCTAAGGGCTTAGTTCGTTGAAGACGCCGCTATAAATTTGTTTCGTCAAGAATTTGGTGGACCGTTGTGTTAACGTGTCATCATAAACGTTTTTTTTTATGTTTTAGAGCAAAATTGTTCGTTTCACCATTAACCGCGGCAATACCCAGATCTATGAGTAGATCTTCATTCCTTATATACCACGTCGCATTGACGCATGACCTTAATATTATGTTTTCAAACGTTTGTATAATGTTTGGATTCGTTTCACTGGTACAACTGATACAAAAGCGTACGATAAACCGTAGCGAACTCTATAGTTTCGCTTGAAAATCGTAGGAATATTTCCTGCCTTACACTTTTTACCGATCTTATAACAAAAAATGCTCAAATGAAATATCCAGCCGCATTCCGCCTCTTCAAACTAATCAATACACCCTAAGCCTATCTTCGGACGTACTATGAAATATAGAGATTCATTCCTAAACGGTACAACACGAATGTGGAATGATTTACCAAACTCTACATTACAATTTACGGACATGTGAAACCAACGCACATCGGTTTCTCCTCCTTTCTCCTACTTAATATCCTTAATGCCCACGCTGTTCTAAAAAACCATTCGGGTGTTCATAAATCATTTAGGTGCTAATTATAAATGAAATTTATTCTCGAAACCGTCATCACAAATTAGAACATCTGCATGGACGAGCTACGACCAAAATTTGCGATAATCTCTAAAAAAAAAATGAATGTCAAGAATGGTTCTTTAGATTCATAACAAAGATTTCACGATTTATTTGAATTTGTTGTGTTATTTCACATTTAAACAAAATCTTTCTTGATTGATCACCCTTTAAGGGATATCTACCTAAAATATGTCTCTATGGTACAAACTATGCTACAATCTATGTATCAACACTATTATACCTGGCAATGTATAGTTCGTTATTTAAAGTCATGATGTACGTACACCATCACTTCCTGTCGGCAAACAACTTCTTCTACCTCTGGAATTCACCCTCTTTCTTGACTTTTAATGGCACCTGAAATGATTTTCGAGAGTAAACCCCATCAACAGAAAACAGGGTTCGTTTTTGTTTTTTTCAAGTGATGCTGTCCGTACACCATGATTGCTTTCCTGACAAAAAAAAAAAGTTTTCTCCCAGATGCAGGAGGAAAATGCCGGATTGAACACACTCCGTAGGTAAATGTATCTCATCGATTGAGTAACCTTTCCCTGTTATCATAAGGTCATCACCTACCTGACCACATCAACTTTTGTTTGTTAACAGCACGTATTTGTCTACTACATGGATAGGTACTTCAAAAAATTCCTTATTTTTCCATTCAATGGATAGGTTCTGACCATTCAGGTAGATTCAAAGATTTAGTGTCGATTAGGATGCAAACATTTCGAACGAAATCCATTCCCCCCCCTACAAGCGTACCTTTCACGATTGTGCGTGCATTCCAATAGTAATTTTCATAGCATGGGCAGTAAATAAATAATCTGAATGCTTTATTTGAGAAGCGACTGTCATAAATATTCATCCGTGTTTCAAAAATTAACACATTTGCATTTATGTATCGTTTACGACGTGACAGTTTCACACATATCCAGCAAAAATCGTTGCAGACTTGCTAATTTAAATAAAATCGCAGTCATCCTGTGGAGGAGTTATTACTTGCGGTTTATGTTCGAGTCAAATCGCGGTTTGGTGGACGCCTAAGTCGGTAATAAAACCGAACATCTTTGCAGACAAAACGACACCTACCTACAAGATAAACATGAACTACAAGTCAGATACTTGAATGGCAAGACACGCATCAGATGCAGCTCTATTTACTCTTTGTTTGCTTTCTCCTTTAGACAGCATTTACACATACCAATAGGTTTTCTTGTTGTAGGTAAGTTCAGGTGAATGACAATTTCCAACGCGTTTCCCCTCTACCTTAGGATTGCACTTGATGCGTCTGCTTTGATTCGTCTTAGAAACATGGTCGCATTAGCACCCTTTTATGGGCAAAAGAAATCGTTGTCAATCTCTGAAGACTCTGTTTCCCCTATTTTCGATATGTGGATACAATGACACATTTTGGGACATGCGAGGGGCTACTCATCGTAAATTCCCAGGTTCCAGAATTCGCAACAGTCAATTTAATTTATTGACGTTCTCTTATCAAATTCAATGTACTGAAACTGTACATAATTAGTGTGCACATGAAAAATCCAGGTGTAAGTGCCAGCAATAAAGATTGGTACGTGACGAGCCCATAATTTCTTGGGAAATATGCAATGGTGGGGAACAATGTCTGGATTGTAAAAAATAAAAGTAGCAGCTGCATTCATTCGGATTGTGGACTGTCGAGTTCTTGCTTTATGCTGATTCAATAATTCTTAAATTTTTACAACTTCTGAGGTACACACCTCAACCAACAAAATGTTTGATTTTGGTAGGAGCGGATTTTAGTTAAATTTTTTGAAATAATTCAAGGAATTATGTTTTTATTGTGTTGGTTCCAGACAACCGTTTTTTTTTTAACATTTTACACACTTTTTACTTTATATCGGACAAATATTTGTGGAGCAACCCGCGGCTCCTACCAAGTTGGAGGGCCTACCATAAATTGGAATCCTAAATGGAATCCATCTATATCGGAGAGAACTATAATTACGCATGCAACGATAATGTGAAGCATATCGCCATTTAGCTTGGACTCTGTCACAGTCATCTGAGAATGAACAGTTATATTGACGATATGTTGTCCTAATCATTTTATAGGTTGAGAAAAAGTGTAAAATTGTCCTATCTATCAATTTGTCAAGCGAAATGTAAATCATTGATTATGGTTTTCATTAGGAGTATCTCGCAATTTTTAAAAAGTGAATCACATTAACAACACTATCTTGGATGACAAACTAATCATGGTGCTTATTTCCGTATTAAACAGCCTACCTCAATATTTTAGAAGGGGAGGAATACTATTAACAAGTGGTGCTTCAGTCCGGAATGAGTCTGGGCATCAATCGACATGCCTAACTGCCTTCAGTTGCGCACTTTAAGTTGGTTGGGGTCGGTGTCTAACAGCTGGGCCAAAAGAGATCACCCTATTGGAAGATGCTCTTATTTTTGCAAATGGCCGCCAAGGACAACATTCGACACGAGTGCGAGAATCTTTCGCCTGAAGCTATCGCCAAAGTGATGAAAAATGTCATAAAACGAGCCCGTATGGCAATCAATGTGACGGCGCCCATTTGGCCGTTATCATCTTCTCGACTTGACCAATGAAGTTCTAAAGGTTCAAACATAATCAACAAACAGAATCGAAGTTTTCCATTGAGAACAAAAATGACAGCCAAACAACATCGGGTGACTTCTTGTGGCCCACCTTGTACTTGTTCGCAAAATTGCCGAGGTCTTCCTCTATAGCCGCGGGGTGGCCGCGGTGTAGTGGTAATGTGTTCGTCTGTTGAGTGGAAGGTTGCGCGTTCAATCCCAACCAAAATCCATTTCACTTTTATTTAAAAGAAATAAAAGGTCGGTGTAATACCTAAAAGTATGCACACCATCTTGAATTTCTTCAAATTTAACGAACACAAGAAAAAGTGACTCCCCGCAGCTAGTTCGGACACCACCCATGGAGTTAAAGTCTCCACTACATTCAAAATCTTTCCTATCCTCTCTTTCTTCCCCTTCTCTCACGCTCGTACTATGGTAACATATAAAAGGGTATTCATAACCCCTTGAGTACGTGTAAATTATAAAAAAAAAAATAGCGCCCGACCTCTAGCTGGGAATCGAAAACTGTGCGAGCCGGCGTATGCTTTACAGGTTTTAGCCATCCTTAACATCCAATATGAAGTTTTTGACCAAGTGAGGGCTTTACTTCTAAATTACCTCCTTGGAGTAACTCTTCGTTTAATTTCTGACGAGAGGTTTTTGTCAGAGTTAATATCGCAGCCGAGGTAGAAGAAGTCCCGTACTACCTCAAAGTTATATGTTGTGTGTCCTTTCGTCGGTGTTGTGTGTCCTTTCGTGTTGACAGCATATACTTGATCTTACCCTCACTTGCAGCTGAACCCATTTTTGCCGCTTCGTTCTCTAAACTTGCAAACTTGGCTATGACATCAGGTTAAGTCCAGCCAATGATGTCGCCGGCGTTTGTTAGTAGTTAAATGTTAAAGAAGTCGCACGACAGTGCATCGCTTTACCTAATTCTTTTTTTTGACATCTAATGTGTTGGTGACGTCGTTTCCGACACTGATGCAGCAGCGAGAATTTTTCATCGTCATCCTGTACAGACGGACGAGTTTGGGCGGTTTACCCAAACTAGACATGACTCTGTATATCTCTATCTATATAAATACTGTCGTATGCAGCTTTGAAATCGATGAGTATGTGGTGAGTATCGATTTGCTATCCTTCACTCAGTTCGGATGCTTGATAGTTTTCGGTGTCGTCGGCACCAGTGAATATTTCCTTCTGCCTGATAGCTAAAGACTGTTCGTCACCAAATAGTCTGCAGAAGTGATTCTTCCATATTCTCAGTCTCAACTACGATATTTCCTTATTCATTTCTACAGGATTCTGCACGCGCCTTTAAAAATCTTGACATTGACATTGACATCACAGTACTTCGCACATGAATGCAACGAACTACAGACACATAGCAGCACTGGCGACTGAGGCCATCGGCTGGGACAGATCAAGACATTTATACAACTGAGTGAGACGGATAGATACATAGAAGGAAAGACATACAACATAAACCTACGTGGTACAGAGCAGGAGACATAGATTTATATTGTCTCATATTATCGCACAGGTGGCCTCAGATAAGCTGGCAATTTTCGTAGAAAACAAATGCTGCCGAAGCTGGGGCTTGAAACCGCAGCGCTTGGCTTAGCAGTCAACTACGCATTCCTCTGAGCCATGGCCACCTGCTTTTAAATCTGGATTGGACGTTTTACTCTTAGGTAAAACCAGTGAACATCATTCTTGGAGGGGCACCTTTGTAAATCCTCGATCACGAGCTTTTCTCGCCCTTTTTTCTTTCTTTCGAAGGCTGAACAATAAGCAGGAAAGCAAGGCAAATAATATGCTCTTTCGTGAGGAATCTTCTTCGTTGAATTGTTGGTCCTGCGAGATTATCGAATGGAGGAGAAAATATACAGCCCTAGCGGACGTATCCGTCGGAGCGCTAAAATCTCCGATTTTGTACGATTCGGAGGATTTTATTGACATTGACATCACAGAACTTCGCACATGAATGCAACGAATTACAGACACATAGCCAGCACTGGCGAGTGGGCCATCGGCTGGTATGGAGGATTTTAGCTTCGAGGTACTTCGAAGTATTCTTCCGAAAAGCCGTTCGGAATATTTCTCCGACATTTTGTAACCCACCGCGGCGAATTGCGTTGAATTGCGTTAAGGTGCATTTTTCGTGTAATTTTTTACAGCTAAGTACAATTCTTGTTCCGATTTCCTCCGACACAAATTCTTCGCGGAATTTATTTATAAATTTTAGTGAAGCGATTTTCTTTCGATGACACATACCTTGAATGAAATTTGAACCTCGATGAAGTATGCGTTGCGGAAAATTGTCGGCTCGCTAGGGAGGATAACCGCGAACTTAATTAGCTGTACCCAGATGTGGATGTAGTACAAAAGGTATAACCAAATAGAAAAAATCATCTTCAAATCAGGTTCGAGGTGACAAAGAAGATTGAACCTCCGGTTTAAGGAAGGAGCAACCACGGATCACAGAGCTCTTTGTCTGAGTAACTGGCAGCAACGTGCCCAGGATCGAAGAGAATTGAGGTTTCCTCGTCTAAGGCAGAGACCCTCAACGGGTCGAGAGGCTTTTATAGAAAATGGAAGAATAATGATCCAATTCAGGTCAAATAGTTGCCATTTTGTTTTGTATCCTCAGCCATTTTGAAGTTAATTCCATGATGCCTCTCTATTGCAAAAAAAAAAACCGTTACAGTCGTTTTCACATACAAACCCTCTTTGAGGCTAACTTTTCATCAGCAAAATAGGCAGAAGCAGGTGGTTATCACTTGATGCCAAGTCCGGATTGCTAGGTTGATGTTTAAACCGCTCAACCAAGCTTCTTGTGGGTCACTATCGATGTGTGTGACCTAGCACTGATGGAACAAAACTGCCCCCTTATTGGCTGCTTCTGTAGGATTTCTCCCTTTAGATGAGCGAATTGTTAACAGTACACTCCGAGCAGTTCATATTTGGTACACCTATCTAATATGAGCTGCTTGGATTGTACTGTTAACAGTTCGACCATCTGAAGGAAGAAATCCTGCAGAAGCAGCTAATAAGGGATAATTTTGTTCCCACTAAACACACAGCAAAACATTCCTGATCGTGAATCTACCTTGCCCAACTTTTAAGCCTGCTCACTGCTATTCCTGACCCTGAATCTATCTTTCACAACTTTTAAGCCTGCTTACCGCTATTCGAATACGGCATTATTTGTTTGAGGTAGTCGTAAGTGATCCACATTTCATCACCATTAACAATCCGCTGCAGGAATGGAAATAAATTGCGATCCAGCACCCATTCGTAGATGAATGCTCGGTTCGTTCGTTAATTCGTGGTTAACCTTGGGACTCCCAACCATCGAGCCTTTTTGTTTGGTACCTAGCCTAATCCTTACCCAAATGGATGCAACCGTGTGCAATATTTAACTCCTACGGAATTGAGACACTGAAACTTGTCTTGATGATTTTCATCATTTTATTGACATTTTCGACAAGCTTTCGCCACTCTAAACTTATCTCTAACAGTGTTGCTTGCATTTTCTTTTAGTCTTTGCAAGTTGAATAGTATCTCATAACTAAAAATCTTATTAAGAATAAATTCCGTTTTTTTAAAATTGTAAACATCTTTCTTTTCAGACACAAATGGATACACATATGCACATATATACTAAACTACTTATCAATATAAAAAAACATTTCCATGTAAGTAAATCTGAATGTTTTATTTCTTGTAATTTCCAATAACACACTTAACAACGTAAAATGCAAATAACTATCATTAAGAGAGGAATGACTTAAATGACCCCATAGACTCCATACTGCTCGTGTAAAGATGTAGTTTGGACTTAAATGGTTCATCAAAAACTACCATTTGGAGATTTCCGATGAGATCAAGTTATGTCGGATTTGCTATCAAATACATCAGATATGCGCTAAAAAAATGTCAAATGATATGCTTAGGTCTTAGGGTGAAAGATTTGCGTTTTGGTTATGTAAGACCAATTCTACGGAGGAAAACCGATATAAGTTCCAACGAGACAGAAACGACTGCCATGTCCACATTGGGCGTGTCGAATTCTTCGCCGATCTAAAGTTGAGGCAAACAATTCTACTATCTCCCAAAGGCAGTAACAACTTTTTGTCGTTTGTAAAAAAATGATTATCTCCCACCCCAACGTTTATTTTCAATGACATTCCAGCTGTCACCTTACGAGACAAAGCCAATCTGCTTGCTCATTTTGCAGCCAGTGACAGTAGAAGATTCTATAGAACAAATCCACTTCCGTACTCGTACAGTCGCAAGAGTCTTAATAGATCTTGGCATACTGCTCTTGTCTGCTCCGGATGGTATCTTCACATTAATTCTGAAGAGGGGTTCTTCAATGTTAGCAAAACCACTGCGTAAGCAATTGCTCGGTAGTTGCAATTGATCGGTAGTTGGAGAGAGAGGAAGATTTCCATTTCCGTTGACTCGAAAAGAGTCTGGATGAATAGAACATATGATTCAATGGAAATCTTCCTCTCTTTACAACTACCTACCAATTGCACTTAAGTCCCTACTTGCTCATGGAAACGATGATTGGCAGCTTATGAAACATAATTTCTCACCCAAAAATGCAACCAATCAATCCACGAAAACAAAATCGTTGCACTTGATATTTCAATGGCATTTGACAGGGTTATACTCTCAAATTTAGTATAACCAACCTCAAGTTTTCCTCTCCATAACAATTAACAGAAATTCAAAACCAATTCGCATCGGTATCTCCTCTTTTCTTCTCTACAATTTCCTCGATGCCCGCGTTGTGCTCAAACACTTTAAGGGTATCCTAGACTAGACTTACTTCGACCGGCGGTAAATGCGCTTGCCAAGTTTTCGTCATTGAACCGGTTGACACCGCGGTTCTCATCTCATGTCATTGTGTAATGTCATTTCGGTGGTAGAAGTGATGGAGCAGGAAGGGCATTGTCTTACAGGACGCGGTTCGAGCGAATGCTATCATTCACCTCATACACTTCCTGAAAGACAGCCTCCAGTTTCACCTGAGAATCTTCAATAAAAATAAATGAAGCATACATTCGCATACGTTTTACAATTTGTCTTAATTACTTACTTAAGTGGCGCTACAGTCCGTAATGAACCTGGGCCTTAACCAACATGCCTCTCCAATAAGCCCGGTCCTTAACTGGCTCTATTTGCGCACTCCAAGTTGGTTGTGCGCTCCACATTAGGCGAGGTCTTCCTCTACTGCATCCGACGTCTGGCTGGAATTCGAAGACTTTGCAAACCGGAGTATTGGTATCCATTCGTTCTACATTTAGCTAGCCATCTAAACGTCCAATGTGGAGTTCTTTTGACCAGGGGCATGGCGCTGTCAGTTCGTATAGATCTTGGTTAAATCTTCGTCTCCAAAGTTGGTCAACGCAACGGGAACGGAGATTTTTCGAAGGATTTTCCTCTCGAATCGACCAAGGATCTCTTAATCCGCTTTTGAGACGGTCCATGCTTCACGCCGTAACCTTTAGAATTTTATTGGTCAAGTCGGGAAGATGATATTGGCCGAATGGATGCCGTCACAATTGATTGCCAAACAGGCTCGTTTTATGACATTTTTCATCAATTCGGCGAGAACTCCGGGCGAAAGATTCTCGCACTCTTGTGGAATGTTACATGGCCCTATAGCGCGCACCGTCCACTGTTGTCGACCAGCGGCGTTCTCGAAAAAAATGGACCGATGACTCATCCAGCGTGAACAGCCCTCCATGTAGTAACTTTGAGCGGGTGTAATGGCTCCTCGTACATTACTCGTGGATTTTCGGTGCCTCAGAGGTGGAAATAAACCCCACCGCTCATTACGATTTCGGTCGGAAAATCGTCCACTTCATCCTCGAGATTGAGTATGGCTGGGGCGTAGGTTACACGCGTTTGGCGGTCGACAGGCAGCAGCTGATCCAAGGACTGGACATTGTACGGGAACATGCGCAGGTCATTGACCAAAATTCGCCTTAGGGATGACCGACTGATGGCTAATTGCGAGTTACGCCGCGGCGCGTCTGGTCTATGTTTCCGGCGACAGCTAGAAATCCTCAACAACAGCGGCGATATTCTCGGCACAAGCAAGTCGTTATGCATAATGTTCATCAACGACGAGCGTGAGCGATGCGATTGTTGGGTACGACGACGAGTTGAGGTGGACGGCTCTTCAGCCGCAGTATCGCGAACAGCAGCAATACTTTCTGCAGTATGAGCATGCACTGGTGTTTTCACCGGTTTGCTCAAATTTTTGCACGATGTTTCCGATTGTACGCACATATGGACGATTAAATTGACCGAAAAAGTCACCAAGTCCACGATATGCATTTCGATTTGAACGCCCATTTTCATAATAAGCCTGAATAACTTAAACGCGCTGCTCGATTGTGTATCTTTCCACGGTTCAAATTGAATTAGTCTGAGATTGAGAAATGTCAAATGAAATGTAGAAAGAAATTTGACGTTTAGATGTGGTTCACATTCAACATTGGCCCTTAAAATTTAACCACCCGTTATGTCGGAGACAAGTTTGGAGGGGCATCAATAGCGTCGATCAAGAACAAATTTTCTTAATGAAGCGGAATTTTCCAATAATTCCTACAAGAAGCTATGGGGTTGACATTTCAATTCCATCGTGTTTTGTGTTAAAATGAAATTGTTCGATGGTATACATAACTAGGCCCTAAGTTTAAATTATTTCGACCCTTACTGATCCTGTATTGACCAGTGCTACGAAGCGCATTAGTATAACCTCTGATATGTTGCTACAATCAAAAATACTGGAATAAGTAAAACATGCCTAGTGTCTTACAACGAACAGCTTACAAATACAAACATGTATTCGATTTCCTGATGGGGGCGCGATTAAAAACTCAAATAACCTAGAAGCTATTATACCATATGAGATTCCATCCTGATTCTGAAAAACATAGGCAGATACTGGGTCCAGATTGACTCTCAAATCGAACCTCATTACACTCGATTCATCGCCTAATCAGTACACAGAAAGTTATCATACCGCCAAAGCCAAAGAGTACGCATCACAGCTAAAAATTTTGTAACCGTTACAGACGCGGTCGGTAAGTGCGAAGGGGAAATTTCGTAGATCGTATGCGTCGGCAAGGCTGTTGTTTGATGCTGGGGTATCAATGTGCACACTGGGGTATCAATATCTATCAGTACCCAACATAGAAAATATTCGATGTATGAGATGCGCACTCTATGTAGTTCCATACTCTTTGGGTAAACGTACACAACTGCCAGCGGAAAGCAAACCACTTTTTTCGCGGCCTTTCTCGTTCCGCTATAAGTTGGACCTTAAATAGTTTTTCAAAGAAACAAACGAAATGTCGAATTCGAAAAGGAAACCGTTTGTTCACACTGACTGTTATAGTTTTCCAACACAACGAAGCAGCCAATTGCCTAAACTAGGGTGGCATACGTTCTTTAGTGGTTATAGCAGTTGAATGTCGTGTTTGTTTTTTTTTTCTCTCATTTTCCCACATCGTCTTGCTTTTCTTTCGTCTATGCACTGTTCCTTTTCGATTTTTCTGTTCCCTTCCTCTTCACCCATACCACCACATGAGTGTCTGTGTGTGTGTTTTGTGAAAGTAGTAGCAAGCACTAGCAACAGTTATTTGACTTTTTGTTGTTGTTATTGCTGTTGCTTTTCAACTTACAAAAAAAAAATGCAAAAAAGCGAAAAGAAATCCAAATAATGCCAATGACCGAAGTTTTGTTTGAAAGACAACGCACAAGGTTTCTATCCGCAATAACTCTTCGTTGCAATTCTTTGGACAAAAAAAAAAAGTATGCATGTGTGTTTTTCGTTTTGTTGATCTTCGACCCCTCATCTAACCTCACACAATTAATATCTAAAAGTTGTTGCGTTACTGTTTGTTGTAGAAAATATGTCGACTAAGCTATCTACGTGTGCCATTTTGCCGGAAACAATTTGTGTGACGGTTGAGAAACAAACTAAAACCTCAAGGAAATGCAAAAATGCAGAATTGAAAATAAAATTCAATCCAAACGGAGCTACGTATCTGGGGAATCATATTAATTGGATATTCGATGGAAGTGTGTGTTAGTTATGTTTTCCACTGAATGGGTAGCCGATATTTCAATGTTGATTCTCATATCGGGTAGGTATCTGGTATCCGTTGCATTGTTTGCGATAATTGAAATGTCTGATAAGTTGATAGATTTTATCCCTTCCGACCTCGGAATCTGTCGCGTGGCTTTTGTGTCAGTAGGGATTTATATTAGTCCTCACAATGCGCATACATATATCCATGAGGTTATGTGATTTAATTTTAGAAAATTGTGTCATGGAAGTAGGAATACGTTAGCACACCGATGTTAAATATTCCCACGTCGATGGTAACAAGATGGAGCAAGAAGACCATCAACTATTAAACACCAAAAGGCATATGAATAAGGCTGGTGAAGGCAATTCCATTGCAATTTATCCAAGCATAAGTAAAGGGTATATGTGAGCGCTTCATCGCTTTAAATTAAAGCAAACAATTTAAATTTTCATTCTTTTGAAAGGCATATCGATGCCGTTATATCGGGTGTTTTTTTTTTTGAGGTATAGAACTTCGAATTGAAATAAAACACCAGAAAGTCGTTTAAATTCCCATCAATTTGGCTTTATTGGAAGGATACTTACTTACTTACTTACGTGGCGCTACAGTCCGGAATGAACCTGGGCCTCAACCAAACATGCCTCTCCAATTAGCCCGGTCCTTAGCTAACTGCCTCCAGTTGCGCACTCCAGGTTGGTTGAGGTCGGTTTCTACTTGTGCGCGCCACTTAAGGCGAGGTCTTCCTCTACTGCGTCCGACGTCTGGCTGGGAATCGAAGACTCTGCGAGCCGGAGTATTGGTGTCCATTCGTTCTACATGTCCTAGCCATCTTAAACGTCCAATGCGGAGTTTTTTGACCAGGGGCATGTCGCTGTACAGCTCGTATAGTTCTTGGTTGAATCTTCGTCTCCATAGCCCGTCAACGCAAACGGGACCGAAGATTTTTCGAAGAATTTTCCTCTCAAATCGACCAAGGATTTCTTCATCCGCTTTTGAGATGGTCCATGCTTCAGCGCCATAGAGCAGGACTGGGATGATCAGGGTCTTATATAGGATCTCCTTAGTAGTTCGAGTGAGGGCTTTACTACTGAATTGCCTTCTTAGCCCGAAGACACAGCGGTTGACAAGAGTAATTTTTCGTTTAATTTCTGACGAGATGTTGGTGTCATTGTTAATATCACAGCTGAGGTAGACACTACCTCAAAGTTATATCTGTTAATAGTGACGTTCTGTCCAATTCGTCGATGTTGTGTGTCCTTTCGTGTTGACAGCATATACTTCGTCTTGCCCTCATTTACTGGTAAACCCATTTTTGCCGCTTCCTTCTCTATACTAGCAAACGTGAATATGACATCACGTTGGGTCCTACCAATGATGTCAATATCGTCGGCGTATGCTAGTAGTTGTACAGATTTTTGGAAAATTGTGCCTCTGGTGTTGGCTCATGAGTCTTGCACAATCCTCTCAAGAATCAGATTGAAGAAGTCACATGATAGCGCATCGCCTTGCCTAAATCCTTTTTTGGTATCGAATGTTTCAGTGAGGTCGATGGAATTCTCCATCGTCATCCTACACAAACGGACGAGTTTGGGCGGTATACCAAAACTAGACATGGCTCTGTATAGTTCGTCTCTATAAATGCTGTCGTATGCGGCTTTGAAATCGATGAAAAGGTGGTGGGTATCGATTTGGACTTGGGTTTTTCCAGGATCTGCTGAAGTGTGAAGATTTGATCGGTTGTGGACTTTCCTGGCCTAAAACCACACTGCTAATGGCCGATCAGACGGTTTCAGGCGTTCACATATTACGGCAGATAGAATTTTGTATGCGATGTTGAGGAGACTTATGCCTCCTTATTGTGGATCGGGCAAACGATGCTGAGGTTCCATTCTTCAGGCATACTTTCTTCCGACCAGATTCGGCTTATGGGTTGGTGGATGTTACTTACCAAGTCATCTCCGCCGGCTTTATAAACCCCGGCGGGAAGGCCGTCATTTCCGGCAGCCTTATTAAGCTTCAGTTTAGATATTGCTATCCTCACTTCACTCAGGTCGGGTGGTTGGCAGCTTTCGCTGTCGTTGCCAATATTTTGAATTGTTCGTTCTGCCTGACAGCGGAATGTTGTTCGTCATCGCCGTTTAACAGTCTGCAGAAGTAGTTCTTCCATATACTCAGCATCGACTGAGTCTCAACTACGATATTTCCTTGTTCACTGGGCTTTGACGTTTTACACTTTGGTAAAACTAACATCGTTCCTGGAGTGACACCTCTCTATATCCTCGATCGCGTGCTTTTCTTGCTTTTTTTCCTTCATTCTGAAAAGCCGGTGTTCTTCCCTTCTTCTCTGCCTATAGAGCTCACGGGCAGCTCTCGTCTTTACCTGCAGCTTAGCCTTGTAGGCCTCGTTCTCGGCTGCGAGCATCTGTCGGCATTCCTCATCAAACCTGGGGTTTCTTGCTGGTGGGCGCAAGGAACCTAGCACATCAGTTGCGGCTGATCTAATGGCTTGTTGGCATCTTTGCCATAGTTCTTCGACATTCGATGTTGGTGGTATGGTGTTAATCGAGAGGTTTAGGGCTACGCGTTGCGCGAAGGTCTTGGCGGTCTCTTGCGATTGCAGTCTTTCGACAATAATTTTTTTTACAGTATTTCTGGATTGCTGTGGTGTAATGGATATCCGCATTCTAACCTTGGCTGCAACAAGGTAGTGGTCCGAGTCGATGTTAGCTCCTCGGAATGTTCGGACATTCAAAATACTGGATGCGTGGCGCTTGTCTATCGCTATGTGATCAATTTGATTGACCGTTCGTTGATCTGGAGACCGCCATGTCCCCTTATGGATATCGAGGAAACCGTGTGCTAGCTATAGTGGCATTTCGTTCCGTAGCGAAGTCAATTAGCCTAAGTCCGTTACCAGACGTGTTGTCGTGTAGGCTATGGTTTCCGACAATACTGCTAAAGATGTCTTCTCTTCCTACCTTTGCGTTAAAATCTCCCAGCACGATTTTAACATCGTACTTCGGTAGTCGCTCATAGGTTTTGTCAAGGAGCTCATAGAAGCAGTCCTTAGCTATATCATCTTTTTGCTCCGTTGGGGCGTGAGCGCACCAGCTCTGCTCAAGGGTCCTGACTAACCCTTGAAATTCCTAGACAACCTGTTGTCCGAATATGTCGAAGCAGCTTGTCTAGGTTCACCTGGGACAGCAGGCCGGGTATTCATTCCGTGCCATTCTGACCTGGCTCTTTATAGTGTTGCTGTTTTTCGTCGTGTTATCAACACTCGCGCTTATCGTTTAGCAAGTGATATCCGGTTGGATGAGACCTGTATCCGATGGTTACCACTGGGAGGTAAAAATAAGCACTTGATGTGTAGTCAGAGTAACAACACTGGGCATTGCTTAGTTAAAGCCAATCTACCCTCGTTCTACAACACCCAACCCAACCATTATTGGAAGGATGCCATGCTATTAATGTTTAAATAAGATTTCGGGCTGCTTCCGCGAAATTATGCGCTCATCAAATGTTTCCTTCAATAAATCGATTGTGACGTGCGATATGTGGCATGTAGCGCTGTCTTGTTGAAACCACACCTCATCCACATTCATACCATCCAATTCGGGAACACAATAGTCGGTTATCATGGCTCTATGCCGGTCTCCATTAACGGTAATTGACTCTCCAACATCATTTCGGAAGAAGTATGGACAAATGACTCCACCAGCCCATAGAGCACACCCAACAGTCAGTTTTTGTAGATGTAATGGCGTCTCAAGGGTCTCATGTGAATTCTCTTCACTCCACATGCGGCAAGTTTGCTTGTTGATGTAGCCATACAACCAAAAATGAGCCTCATCACTGAACAAAATTTTGCGATGAAAATCAGCATTGAGTTCAATCTCATGTTCGGCAGGTACACCAAAATCACGACGCATTGCATGGTCTTGCGATTTTTATTCTTGCACAAGCTGGATCTCGTAAGATCGTAAGCCAAGATCTTTGCACAAAATCTTCCATGAAGTTGATGAACAAAGCTCCAATTGCTGTGCACGGTGGCGAATCGATTCGTTCGGGTCGTCTTCAACACGTTGCTTTACAGCGGCAATTGTTTCTTCGGTGCGCACTGTTCGACATCTCTGCGGATGCGTATTATCACATAGAGTATACGTAGTGTGAAAACGATCCATGGTTAACCGAATTTATTGCTCTGATGGACGATTATGTCGACCATAAACTGAACCATTATTTTCGAAATAAATTTGCGCGATTTGCAAGCGTTGATCATTTGTCATTCATGGTGAAATGGCAAACCAAACTGAACATAAATGACTTCAGTGTTAACAAATTTGACCAAAAATGTCAGTTTTATCTGTATTCGAAAAACCAACCTCTACAAAAACACACTTATTTCGCATAGCCCTGCGACTTCGGAAAAAACCCTGCAAGAAAAAGTCGAAATTGTCAAATCGCACGATCTCGGTGGCCAGTTAACATCACCTTTGAAGATGTCCTCCGATTCGCTCGTTTAGAATTTTAAATTTGGTGTGCCCCGTAGCTCCCTCCTGTTGAAGCCACATGTCGTTGATGTCGATACCATCCAATTCAGGCCAAAAGAAGTTTGTATACACCGACCTATAGCGTTCGCCGTTGACGATGATGGTCAACGTCGTTCTCAAAGAAATATTGAACGATGACGCCGCCAGCTTAATTCAGGTCAACAGAAGTTGGTGTGCACCGAGCTATAGCGGTCGCCGTTGACGGTGATGGCCTGGACCACGCCGTTCTCAAAGAAATATTGAACGATGACGCCGCCAGCCTAATTGAGATCAACAAAAGTTGGTATGCATCGAGCTATAGCGCTCGCCGTTGACGGTGGTGCCATGGCGAAGGTCGTTCTTAAAGAAATATTGACCGATAACGCCGCCAAAATCCAGACCAACCAGTGACTTTTTCGGGATGAATTTCACGCTCTAGAATCTTATATGGATTAGTATCATCCCGCTCCAGAGCCCATTCAGCGAACACACGGCGTTGTCTATGGACGTGTACTTTCATCTGATCAGTTAAATTTGTCACGGGTACAGGGTCAAGTCATGACGCCAAATGCGCCAAGTTGTGGTCTGTGAAAGGCAGAGTTCTTGTGGGCGATACAAAACCGATTGCTTCGAGTTCTCGGAGCGGAGAGTGGCGATGTTTTTCGTTTTGTCGACATACGGGTATAGGTTTATCGCTTACTGAACCAGTGCACTCAAATCTATCCACACCACAGCTAATAATCCCTTCGGTAGGAGGAATATTGCGACCCTAAAATGGAACGTTGCCCGAACTGACCGGCTTCTTCGATAAATTAGTTTTATCATTTGCTCGTGTTGTTGGGCGCTGTGTCCTACTATGGTGATTTGGCAAAACAGACTGAATTTGACAGTTGCAGCTTCAATAATATGGCCGCTATCAACTGTCAAAGATCGGAAGTTCCTATTAAAGGACCCTCGACTTATTTTTTTCGTATAAACTATTCTCGGGTAGGGCGAACGCAGGAGCCTTTAGATGGCCGCTATGACAAAATTCGGAAATCCCTACTGGAAGAACATTTACTTCTTATTTCTTATAAACTTTTCCTCGGGTAAGCCGAACATAGGAGCCTTTAGGTGGCCGCTATCAACTGTCAAAGTTCGAAAGTCCCTTTACTTCTTCTTATTTTCTTTAAAAAACTTTTCTCAGGTAAGGCGAACTTAGAAGCCTTAAGATGATGCTTCCAGATGCTCTCGATTTCTTTTACAAAGTTTGTTTGCTTGGTTTGTGTCGTTGATAGATGGACAGCTTTCCTATGAGCTGAAACTGCGTGATTTTGAGGTCATGGTAATTCAACAAGTCTAGTGATAATTTGTCAAACCTCATCCGAGCATTTGCCATTATAATAGTGGTAATCAAGAGGCAGATCTCCTACAAGTCTGAACCAAGGGTTGCAGAATTGAAGTAAGGGAATCATCGTCTATAAGGTTAATAGTATAAGAGACAGTTAGTTCAGGGAATGTTTCGAAGCCGAAGAGAAGTAGAAGCTGGGGTTGTGTAAAATATGTCTTTGCTCTAAAAGGATGACTCCGTTTGGACGCTGCTGCGCTGTGCCAACATAGTTGGAATAGTGCACCTGACCCAATTGTGATGCCTAGCAGATGCAGATGAATTTTCTGATTTGACGATTTATTCTCCATTTCGATTTGCGGAACTTAAGACTTGTTCTTCCTATTAAATGCTACTTCTCTGGTTTGATATGAACTAGATTCTGCATCAGCATCTGCATCCGATTTAAAATTCGCAAAGCAGCTCCAGCTTACTAAATCTAATGATTGAGAGGTGTCGGATTTCAGTTTTAGAAAAATTCGCAGATTTCAAGTGACCAATACGTTCTCTTATTGATACTGGAGCCAAACTGTTGGATTAATGGAACTGCGTATTTTTGTGATCATGAGATTACAGTTCTGGCTGCATTACAAGATTTTTGAAAAACGTGTTCAATGATAATGATGAAAACTGAGGTAGAAGGGAGCTTTCAAATGATATACCAGACTGTTCATCCTGTACCCAATTTATTTCGCCAAATAGGGCGGTCGATAGGTTGGACCCTATTTTCGATGACATGGCCGCACATTTCGATCGATGCGCCCGCTATTTCTCATTCAATATAGTCTCTAAGCTCCTCTAACGTAGTCGGCTTGTTGGCATAGACCAATTGTAGCCCCACAAAAAAAGTTTAGAGGTTTTAAATTACGCCGACGGTTCCGTTTTTCCAGATATTCCGAACGTCTTCTCGGAACTACATATCACTGATGTCCAATTCATGCAATTGCTGAACGAAATTACGTCCCAACTTCTATGTGTAGCGAATAACACTTGCGGCGACGGTTATTTTCATCGACGAAAAAACAGATGCCGAGAGCCCAATTCAAGAACGTACGTCGCTTCATACGATCAAGTGGCTTTAGTTCATAAGTCAGCTTGATCAAGGCCAAGTTCTTTACGCGAAATTCGCCATAATATGGTTTGTTAGAGGCCAGACTCTTGAGAACGCCGTCAAATTGACGGATTCGGCCTGTTTGCGACGGATGCCCTTACACTTCGGCCAAAACGTAGTCACACTGGTACGGCACCATCAAGAAGCGAATATTCTGACGCAATTTTTTCGCTAGACTATGAATTGCTTGTCTGATGGGACGAAAATTACGTCCGAAAATTGGCTTTAACGCTCTTAAAGTTGCGACCAGACGACTTGGAACTTTCGTTGTAAATTTAAATTTTTTGTAAACGTCGTTCCTTCGTGTATAAAAATGTAGATGTTCCTGAATATGTTGACACTGACAGTTCGGTAATCGGTTAAAGTCGATTCGACAGTACATTCCCATAATTATATATTACCAGCTGACGTTTAAAATGGAATGAGAAGTCACTCGGAACCCTTGGGATTCGTGGTATCAAAACGTCGTGTCCTTTGTACCCTTTAAGTATTGTTGCCTCGATAACATTGTTCATCAGTTTTTCCATCACAAGCTGAGTACCATTACAAAGACGCGGTTGGTTGGTTTATATTTTTCTTTGGATTTATTATGATTACCGATTTAGTTTCAGTTGGAGATTTTGAGGTGGTAATCTGAGTAATTCCAGCGATTTAAAAACTCGGTTGGATAGTTGACGATATTATCTTGGGAAGTAGCGGAATCCACCGATTTGTACCACTCAACCAATCATGGTTTTTGTAATTTTGTGCAATGTTCGGAAGCACCTTTCGAATAAGTTCGGATTTTGATTCGGAAAGCTGACAAAAAGCGACTGGAAATAAAATACAGTCGGTCGAAATATCAACAGCAATTTTGTTGTTGCTAATGTCTGGCAATTGCTTTGAAAATACTTCTCCAGATTAGTCGTTCTGCAAATCGATACGCATGTTCGTAGTCAGTTTGAGATTCTTGAAGTGATTCCACAAAACGGACGACTTCTTTCGCTTTGGATGGGAAGCATGTTGAGATAATTATCGAAAACAATGTATTTGATGAGCATCTTCGAGGGTGTAATCCCAATGAGTACCATTATCAAACAATCGCAGAGGTTGGAACCACCTACATTGACTAATAGTAGACGTAAATAGAAGCACTCGTCGTTATTTGTAGACTATTACGTTGCAGCCACTCTCTGAATTTAGATGAATAAAAAAAAACGTGGTTGTAAAAACGAACGTGGTCAATTATTCTTTTTGCAAAAACCCAAGTAGGGTTATTGCGAACATTTAAAAAAATAAGGCAAATCGGTGCAGCTGTCCTCAAGCGATGCGATTCCCAACTAACGAAATTTGATTTTTACTTGTGTTGATAAGCCTAAAAGATGATTCTTTTCCTATAATGCGCACTAGGAACTCCTTACATGAGATTTCCTTAGTCGTCTTTATAAAAACCTTCATTTTGACAAATGTAGTTTTTTAACTTTTCTCGATTGGCTATACCATGTCAATAGTTTCTGTTACCCTTTTTAAATAGAGCGACAAGCATTCGACTTCTCCAATTCAAATAGAATTCGCAGCAGCTTCCTTGTCAGGTCTAATCCAATTTACTCCTTCGTTACATTATAAAGTAATTTTAGCCAATAACTACACTTGAGCTTGCGTTCACGCCAAAATCCTTATAAGAACTGTAAATTAGCTGTTCTTGAATGTATTTCACAAGTTTTGTTTTTCAAAGTCCTCGTAAACTTTAGGTTTGCTTTTTCGTAACTTTTACGTGGACGTGGCGTCCAGAAGCTTCGTAAGAGTTTCGTGTGAACACGAAACACGAACCCACCCCTCACGCTGAGTGAACGGGGCTCTCGTAGTCCACTTACGAGAAGTTGCGAATCTTTAGATGAGTGATCTATGTTTGACAGATCGCTCACATAGATTTTCGTAGCAAATTCACTCTTTTCAAGAGCAGCCACACCGAGAAACTTCACTGTGCAAACGGTAACTTTAGGGCTAATGACACTGACTTACTTACTTGTCCAGCTCCCGACTCGTGAAGAGTCTCTGTCTGAGACACTGAGACACCTTCCATCCTCTACGATTCCAGTCTAGCTGCTTCCAGTTGTCCAGACATCTTCATCTTCAGCGACGGCTTGATCTTTCAAACGGAGGTTCGATCTTCCTTGTCTTCTCGAACCTGGGGGCTGTGACTCTTCTAGCTGGAGCAATATTATCCATTCGCTCGATGTGGCCAAGCCAATGTAGTTTACGTGTTTTGGTTTTTTGGACTATATCCACATCTTGGTACAGCTCACAGCCCTCCTCTCCAGGACAAAAGATCCGCCGAAGTATTTTTCTTTCGAAGGAGAACAGTTTCAGGTCTCCCTTGTTGGTTATCGTCCAGCACTCAGCACCATAAAGCATAACTGGCAAAATAAGGGTTTTGTAAAGCACACATATCGTCCTTGGACGGTTTTGATCTTCACTAGGGTATCAGGTAGGTGAACTCCTTAACTACATACATCGAAATTGTTGCTATCAGTAGTGACGTTTTATGTTAGGCGGTGGGCAGATGCTTGTTTGTTTGTTGATAGCATGTACTAAGTCTTGTCCTCATATACATCAAGGCCAACGGATTTCGCCTGTTCTTCCATTGTTGTGAACGCTTCTATCACGGCTCGCTGGGAGCGACCGATATTGTCCATATCATCCGCAAAGCCCAGCAGCTGGATGGACCTGTTGAAGTGCCTTTCGTGTTGACACCTGTCCATTCGAAATGACTGTCGGAATAGAAATCTAGGTAAAAAATTTTCCGATTTCGATTAAATTTTCTTCCGAACGGATACCTCGATAGGGTTGAATATTCTACTACACTAGCTCGTAATGTTCCCCCAACAGACGTGTCACTTTTTCGTTATCTTGTAATGTTAGTATTCGACTTTCGTCGTCCGATCGAATAACATAATCATGTTACCGGCAATCTGAACGATCTTCATAACCAGCATGTGTTTCATTATATTAAAAAATAAATTTTAAACAAAATAAATGATTTTCTAATTGAATAAACAATTTTTTTCTTTACAGACTTAATCTACAGACGCATATCGTAATTCAAAATAAATTGAAGATGCTAAGCCTAAAAACTGTCCATTGGTAGGAATCAATACGGACCATCGACTTTTTGAACTTGTAAGAGGAAAAATCGGTTAAAAAAAACAGGATTCGCTAGAGTCAATCCAAAATCGAAGAAAACAAAACGCGCATTCGTCGAAAGGGACGTAGAGGAGGAGAGAGAATGGACCCGTTATTAAGCCGTTCTAATGTAGGTATTGTCACAAATTACAGATGACGCATTGAGAACAAAAAAAAAAACAGAAAATTTTGCTCACCAGCTTCATGGTACGGACACATGAGAAACGAGATCCAAACATATGGTGGGCTGTGCCATTACGACCCGCCATAGAACAATTTTTCTTGTATGCAGTGCGTCATCTGTATGACTTTATAATCTTTTGTATTGTTGTTGTAAAAAAATGTTTCATAAGTATTATTTGCAATTTCGTGAACGCAAGGGTGTTTTGTAACAGATTTGGGAAACATACTGCCCGACTTAACATACCATACGGAATATTTTAAATTTCGAGAAATCACCATTGATGAATAATAATCATGAAACTGTTAGAATTCATTTATAAATTTTGGATATTCACTGAGCTCACGAATTCCATAATCTTGTAACCGAAGATACGCACATACTCGGCCTTCAAGTAATCTGTCAAGGAAGCCACTGGTTTGCTACGATATAATTGTCATCGTTCCGTTCACACCTTAAGGGACAATGACACTTACTTACTTACTTGTCAAGCTCCCGACTCGTGAAGAGTCTCTGTCTGAGTCACTGAGACACCTTCCATCCTCTACGATCCCGTGCTATCTGCTTCCACTTGTCCGGACATCTGGCTTCAGCGATGGCTTGGTCTTCGAAATTTGGTCTTCTTTGTCTTCTCGAACCTGTTTTCTGTGATTCAAAAATCTTCTAGCTGGAGCATTATTGTCCATTCGCTCGATCCGGTCGAGCCAAATGTTCTAATCCAAAATTTTAACTTTATTAATCAATCAGTCCTATTCATGGTACAGAAGAATTCTTACAATTCACCACCTTGGTTAACCAAAGAGTTACGATTTACGTCGTAACACAAGAAACAAACTCTGGCGAGTTTTTCTTAAGTCTCCTTCGAGCTATGATTTTTGTAATTACTCCTGTGCAGCTGCCCCTTTTAGCGACCTCTGCGAATCTCTTTATCACCAATATTTAGACCACATGAAATACAGCATAATATCCAACCCCAAACGATTTTTCCTTTTTTTCAATTGATTTTTATTGTACTCCGTCTTAAAACTCACTTACCTGCTAGACAAAAATTCATGAAAAACTAGCCTACTTATCAGCTACTTAACTAACTTACTGGCCCTATGCGGGCGCTATTAATTAAATGATAACAACTTAATTCTAATGCCTTTCGTCCTATTATCTAATAAGTAAATCTAATGGTAATATTATGATGTTTACCAAGAAACATTTATTTAATTTAAACTTAATTGCTAATTAAAACTACTTATCGACTAACTTAAACTACTTAAAACTAACAAAGAGTACCTAAGAATACCTTAAAAACTAGAACAGCCACAGCAAGCGTTTTCTACATTTTTTTTATATATATAAATTTTTTTGTTGTGCCACCATGACTATCTAAGTTGGCCATAAAATTACAACTCTAAGTCAACTATCTTTACCTAATTTAACCACCACAACAGGTTCTCCTGTTGTAATCTACTCCGACGGTCCCAATCGGACACACTCCTGGTGAACCTCAGGCGCTCTCCTGCGCCCTGAGGGACGACGTTTCGGGCGTCTAGTAGCCGCCTATCCACAGTTCGTCGGAAGACGTGGTAGATTAGCGGAACCGCCGATCTATCCAGTATCAACTCTCGACTGTCCAAATATAGGAAAGCTTTGGGCGGAATAAAGCCGCTTAAATATTCATCATTGAGGAAGAAGGCCCCAATGATGAGACTATTGTTCGAAGCCATCACTCTTGCAGCGTGAAACCGAATGAGTTTCACCAGAAAATTGTCTATTCGGTTTGTGTTGGCCCCGTTGTATAGGACCTGGTTGGAATAGTATTTTGTGTAGTCAGATACTGGTGTTCTGTGAAGTCCAAGGCAGCTCCTCAGACACTGCCTCTCAAACACCCGCATCTTTTCCATTTGAGATGGGGCAACGTTGAACCACACCGGGCACCCATAGGCAATCATCAGCCTAATGAGGGCCATATAGTAAATCACCTTCACCGTGCTGTCAAGACGAATGCTATAAAACAATCGTCTTGTCAGGGCAAATGCTCCCCTAGCTCTCGCCAGAGCAGCATCGACATGTCTTCCGAAATATAGATACTGATCTAACCAGATGCCAAGTTACTTTACTACACTTTTACTCGCCAGCGGCTGTCCGTTTGGTCCAACGATCACCAGCTTTCGCCAGTTCTTTCTCGTATCCCTAGAAGCCCTAGACCACGGTGTCCTAAACAGGATAGTTTTTGATTTCTGAAAGTTGATTTTCAACTTCCAGTCATCACAATATCTCCGGATCTTGTCGAAGTCGCGCTGCAAAAGAGTTCGAATGCCTTCGACAGTAGGGGCTGTTCTGTACGCGATAAGATCGTCCGCATACGCAATTGCCTGAGTAAGACTACCTATCATATCACTGGTGTAAATGCTGAAGAGAATCGGCGAGTCTACCGCTCCCTGTTGCAGACCATTCTTAGCGAAAAATTCTGTGGTAGAAGTTACATTGCCACTTTTGACAACAAACGTTCTACCAGTCAGCATGTCATGAAGCATATATAGCAGTGGTTTACTTATGCCAAGTCAAGTCAGCTTTAGATAGAGGCCCTCTAACCATACGGTGTCAAAGGCCTTCTCCAAATCAACCAGACATGCACCCGTGCACTGTTTTTTGGCTTTGTTCCATTGTATATCAGAGACGAGTTTGGAGGCGGCATGAATATAGTCATGTCCGGCCTTGAAACCAAACTGGTTCTCCTGTATAATATTATTGTCCTCAGACCACTTGAACAGTGCTCGATTGAGAATCTTTTCGAAAACCTTGCTGATACTCGGAAGGAGACTTATCGACCGGAAATTTGCCGGATTGGAGTTGTCCTTTCCGTTTTTCGGAAGAGTATGAACCACCGCTGTCTTCCAACGCACTGCATAATATGCATTATTCAGCGCGTTGTTGAACAGCGTGGCGTAAATGTCCACAGCTTTAGGGGGTAAGTGTCGCAGTACAATGTTGGATATACCATCGACTCCCGCTGTCTTCTTTTTCTTTATGGAATCGAAGATGATCCGGAGTTCCACCTTCGAGATTAACAGGGGACTAGACCCACTTCGCTCGGCGACTATGAAGTTTGGCAAGTTTTCGTCATCAAACCCGGTGGAACCAAGGTTCTCAGATCGCCCTTGCGTTATGTCTTTTCGGAGATAGAAATGATAGAGCAGGGCATCGTTTTCCAAGACGCGGTTCGGGCGAATGCTATCATTCACCTTATACACTTCCTGACAGCCCCCACTGCTTCCACTTTCTTCTGAGCATCTTCAATAACATAGAAATTGTCGTCGAAGACGGCTTCCCCCGGATCAATTCCTGCTGGCAAAAGTATGTTTGTATTGTCAGTTGTTCGTTGGAGCTTAATACACGGAAGGTCGTTATTTGTGGAAACATACTTAGGTCGCTGGAATTTACGGCCCGAATTCTGTTATTCCAAAACATATTAATGGACAACCGATAGTTCTCCTTGATCAATTGGTTGATGTTTTTGATCGACGCCTTGAGTGTACTAATTCCGGGTAACTATAACTATCCATCTCTTCTGTATCGTTCCAATTTTAGTATATGTTCTGCCGAAGCTTTGCTTCTATGTGTCTATCTGTCTCTCTCTGTTGTATTAATGTCTTGCTCTATCCTAACCGATGGGCTCAGTCACCAGTGCTTTTACGTGTCTGTAGTTCGTTGCATTCATGTCATCCTGGAAAAAACCCAAGAAATCCAAATCAATACCCCCCACATATTCATCGATTTCAAAGCCGCATACGACAGCATCTATAGAGACGAACTATGCAGAGCCATGTCTAGTTTTGGAATACCGCCCAAACTCGTCCGTTTGTGTAGGATGACGATGAAGAATTCTCGCTGCTCCATCAGGGTCGGAAACGACCTCACTGACACATTCGATACCATAAAAGGATTAAGGCAAGGCGACGCGCTGTCATGTGACTTCTTCAATCTGATTTTTGAGAGGATTGTGCAAAACTCAAGAGCCAACACCGATGCACAATTTTCCAAAAATCTGTACAACTCCTAGCATACGCCGACGATATTGACATCATTGGTAGGACCCATGTTCGCTAGTATAGAGAAGGAAGCTGCTAAAAGCAAATTATGGCAAGACGAAGTATATGCTGTCAACACGAAAGGACACACAAAATCGACGAATTGGATAGAACGTCACCATTGACAGATATAACTTCGAGGTAGTACGGGACTTTATATATCTCGGTTCCGCTATTAACTCTGACAACAGCATCTCGTCAGAAATTAAACGAGTGCTCCTCAAGGTAGTCATCTTGGTCCGTTGATATTTATTTTGTCTATTAATGACGTTGACAGAATCATTGAAAACTCATATTTATCTGTTTATGCCGATGACATGAAAATCTTGAGGCAAAATTCTACTGTTTTCTACTGCGTATTACGCTTGGGTGGGAATCGAATAGCCCTTCAACCAAACTGGACTGAAGATTTTTCGAAGAATTTTCCTCTCAAATGGAACAAGGATTTCTTCATCCAATTTTCACGATCCATGCTTCAGTGCCGTACAGCAGGACTGAGTTGAACAAGGTGTCTTGTATAGTTTCTCCTTAGTAGTTAGAGTGAGCGCTTTACTTCTAAATTGCCTTCTTAGTTGCTCTTCGGTTAACTTCTGACGAGATGTTGTTGTCAGAGTTAACTACCTTAAAGGTATATCTGTCACTGGTGACGTTCTGTGCAATTCGTTGATTTCGTGTTGATAGCACGTACTTGCTTTTACCCCATTTACAGCTGACCCTATTTTTGCAGCTTCCTTCTCTATATTAGCAAAAACGTGGATATGATATCGGGTTGAGTCCTACCAATGATGTCAAAATATTGTTTTCGTATGCTAGTATGAAGTATGATTTTTGGAACATTATGCCTCTGGTGTTGGCTTGTCTTGCACAATACTCTCAACAATGAACGTGCATAGCCTAGCTTTGTCTAAATCCTTTTTTGGTATCGAATGTTTCGGTGAGGTCGTTTCTGACCCGAATGAGCAGTAATCTATCCATCGTCATACTGCGCTGATGGACGAGTTTGTGCGGTATACCAAAACTAGATATGGCTCTGCATAGTTCGTCTCTATAAATGCTATCGTATGCGGCTTTGAAATCGATAAATAGGTGGCGACCATCGATTTGGACTTCTTGGTTTTTTTTTTCAGTGTCTGCTGAAGTTTGAAGATTTGACCAATTGTGGACTTCCCTGTCCTAAAACTGAACTGAATAAGGGCGATCAGGTTGTTGGTAAAAGGATTCATGTGTTCACATATTACTCCTGATAATATCTTCTAGGCACATTTAAGAATAATTATGCCTCTGTAGTTGGAGCAGTTAAGAGGATCTCCGTTTTTGTGGATCGGACAATCGACGCTGAGTTTCCATTCCTCAGGCATACTTTCATCCTACCAGATATGGCTTATGAACTGGTGGATGTACTTACCAAGTAATCTCCGCAGCCTTTATAGAACTCAGCGGGTAGGCTGTCATTTCCGGCAGTTTTATTAGGCTTGAGTCTATAAATTGCTATTATCACATCACTTAGGTCGGGTGGTTGGTAGTTATCGCTGTCGTCGCCAATATTGAATGAATCTTCTGCCTGGCAGCGGAATATTTTTCGTCATCGTTGTTTAACAGTCGGCAGAAGTGGATCTTCCATAACTTCAAGCTTCGACTGTGTCCCAACTGCAATGTTTCTATGTTCATCGCAACAAGTTTCTGTTGGAGCCTTGTATCCTTGGCTTTAACGTTTTACACTTTAGTAAAACTTGCGAATATCTGTCCTTCAGTGGCACCTCTATATTCTCGATCGCGCGCTTTTATGGCTTTTCTTCTCTTGGTGTTTTCCCTACTTTTCTGCCTATAGAGCTCAATGGCAGCTCTCGTCTTCACCTGCAGCTTAGCCTTGAAGGCGTCATTCTTGGCTGCGAGCTTCAGTCGGCATTCCTCATTAAACCAGGAGTTTCTTGCTGGTGGGCGCGAGAAACCGAGCACAGCAGTAGCCGCTGATCTAAATGCTTCTTGGCATCGTTGCCATTGTTCCTGGACATTCGGTGCTAGTGGTATCTTGTTGATCGAAAGGTTAAAGGACACGTTTTACGCGAAGTCCTTTAGTGAGTAGTTAACCCAAAGCACAACCTTCATCCTGTAGGGCCAGTTCCAATTTATTTGATACCCCTAGAACGGCCATCAGTATCCTTTGTGGGATTGGGATTCCTAAATAACCTGTTCTCCTGTCTTATTGACCTTGTGTCCGAATAGAAGCAGTTCATCTAGGTTCGCTTCCGACAGCAGGCCGGATAATCCCTGCCACCCTCACCAGACTGTTCACAGTGTTTGCTGTTGTTCGTCTTGATATTAACACTAGCACTAATCGTTAAGCAAGTCAAATCCAGTTGGATGAGTCCAATATCCGATGGTTTCCACTTGGAGATAAAAATAAGCACAACTGGTGTTTAATGAGAGATACTACCACTGGACACTGCCAAGTTAAAGCCAATCGGAGTCTACGCTCGTTCTACAATATCCAACCATCACACTGTCCTCTCTCACTATATGTGTACCAGCATGAACAATGACGGCAAGGATTCTCCGCAAGGTCTTAAGCATGTTCCACATCAGTTTTCGGTACAAAAACTGCCGCAACACGTTTTACCGAGTTGGAAGCTTCTGGAAATATGCAAAAGCTAGACAGTAGCCTTATATTCTTTTGTGAATATCTAACATATCATGGTTTTGAATTGTTACAACAGCCAACTTTACAACTGCGTGCAATGGGATGCGTGCAATACTATTCAAATCTCCTGTTTGCGTTTACGAGATTGAATTGTTTTTTAACTGACTATTTATTGCTTCTGTTTCTTTTTCAGTATATGAACATCCGTCCAGAACTGCATCTTAAGTGCAATCGCGGTTCCCATTCCAGTGATACCAGTTCAGCTTATAGCGGAAGTGATACAATGACTTCTTTACACAGTTCCGCTTTGGACGGTGATGAGGTCGACTTGAGTGGCCTAGTCGAATCAATTGTCGACTCCGATGAAGATGACATGGTTGAATCAATGGAGGTAAGTTTCACAATGCAGAAGTAGTTTTATTTTAAGACAATATTGCTTTTTCACTTGCAAAATGGAGACAAATAAAATTAATATGCAGACACTCTAAATAGTCGCATACAATTCCTATCCTCTGCATAAGCTAGACGTGATAAAAACTCCTCGCACCCTTTAAAGGTTTCGAATGGAATAAAATCGTTCATTTGTTTCTCTTTTTAAAAAATAATGATACTCACCTTGACACTTGCTTGATCTACGTCTGGGATTTTTGTAAATAAGTCTGAGAAAGCCTTTAGAAGAAAATCAGTCCTCTCTGATTGTGAATTATGATGTACACGCTTACACGCTACACTCGGTTAGGCTTGGAGTTGATAGGACGATTACTACTTTTATTTATTAACGTGTTATTTTTTTTTTACATTTTATGTTTTGCTCATCAACATTCAACATCTTCATGTTCCTTCTCCTTTCATTGGAAATACATTATACACATTAAGAGTCTTAATGTACGCGATGCAGTCCGTGAATGCCTTGAGAAGGATCCATCTGAACGCACCGAAGAAGACATCGAGACTCTCCTTGAATTCACACAGGGCCTTAAGGCCTTCACTAACATAACTCTGGCAGTGCGTCGAGCCTTATGCTCGGTAATGGTGTTTGCGGTGGTGGACAAAGCTGGCACAATTGTAATGAGTGACGGCGAAGAGTTGGACTCGTGGAGTGTTCTAATTAATGGGCATGTAGAGATCGATCATGGCAACGGCGAGAGAGAGGAACTTCAAATGGGGGACAGCTTTGGTATACTACCAACAATGGACAAACTGTATCACAGAGGAGTCATGAAAACGAAATGCAATGACTGTCAGTTTGTTTGTATAACTCAAACTGATTATTATCGTATTCAACACCAAGGTGAGGAGAACACCAAACGCCATGAGGAGGACGGAAAAGTGGTGATGGTGACAGAGTTGCGACAAATTGGCCCTGACACAAATGTTGGAAGCGCAATAAAAAGAGGTCATGTCGTCATACGAGGCACAATTGAAAGGCTACTCCTACAACTGGTTGAGGAAAATTCAATGACAGATCCAACGTATGTAGAGGATTTTCTCTTGACGCATAGAACTTTTATCAGGAACCCACAGGAGGTGGCAGGCAAGCTGCTTTCATGGTTTGAAAACGAAGAAGCTGGTACCCAGGCTTCACCGCAGGAGATTCGAGATCGTGTCACGAGGGTTGTCTTGCTGTGGGTAAACAATCATTTTACCGACTTTGAAACAGACACAGAGATGATGGAGTTTCTGGAGACATTCGAAAGTGGTTTGGAGCGAAAGAATCTATTGAGTCAGCTGAGGCTATTGCACATTGCATGTGCCGCTAAAGCCAGAACTCGCACCGTCACTTTAGCGCGATCATCAAGGGATGAAAACTTAAATTTCAGCTTTGTCGGAGGCCATGAACGAGGAGGCTATGGTATTTTTATATCCAAAGTGGAAAAGAACTCGAAAGCCGATGATGTCGGACTGAAGCGTGGTGATCAGATACTCGAAGTAAATGGACAAAGTTTTGAGCATGTTACGAATAGTCGAGCAATGGAAATAATAATGGGATCGACGCATCTTAGTATAACAGTAAAGAGTAACCTGCTATCTTTTAAGGAAATGATTCAGTCTCCGGATAGTAATTCTCCACGACCACGCACAAATCCGCGTCGAATTTGTGCCAATGACATCGCCAAACTACATGGAAATGCCGATGCTCGTCCTGCAATAATTCGCCTCTCCTCAGCAGATATGCTTAGTCACGATCAGGTTGATTGTTGTCCCTCACCATATAGGGATCGGGAGACAAGTTCAAGCGGGCTAGTGGGAGGGCTATCCACAGCAAGTCACTTCGTTGCGGGTCTCCTTGGCAACTCAGGAAGTAGCAAAAAAGACAGTTCACAGTTATCAGTCGCTTCATCAAACAATTCCACATCTTCGTCTTCGTCGTCTATGAGCGCCAGCACAGGCCATCAAAAGGGCGGGTTCATGACGCTAGGTCCTAAACGACGTCTTCAAAAGGCTCTCATCAAAATGAATCTCTTACCAAAGAATACACCAAATTCTACGTCACTAGATGCCGGCGATGCTGTTTTACTTCCTGCTGATGGAACTCAAAACCAAGAAGATAGACGAGCGACGAACACTAATAACAGTGACGCCACTTCAACCGGCAACACATACAATACTGGTGGAAACCCGGTGGGAATGTATCATTCCCGCAGCAACCCCGACCTAACTTCAACACTTTACTATGAGGACACACGCCAAATGGATTATCCAGAGCACGTACTGAAAGTATACAAATCCGATCAGACCTGCAAGTATCTTTTGATCAATAAGGAAACGACCGCCCATGAAGTTGTAATGCTGGCACTGCAAGAGTTTGGCATTCACGAAACAAGTTCGAATTTTTCGCTGTGCGAAGTTTCTGTGGGCGAAGGCGGAATGATCAAACAGCGACGGCTGCCAGAACAGTTGCAGAATTTGGCGGAACGAATAGGATTATCCTCCCGTTATTATCTTAAAACCAACGGAATCACTGAAACTCTGGTCCCGGATGAATTGGCCCTGGACCTGGTTCGGGAGTCAACAGTCCACTTCCTCCAGTTAAACGCAAACGAAGTTGCGATCCAATTAACCTTTCAGGACTTTGCCATTTTTCGTCAAATCGAAAGCACTGAATATGTGGACGATCTGTTCGAGCTTAAGTCCAAGTATGGAGTGCCTATGCTGAAGCAATTTGCCGAGCTGGTGAATCGCGAGATGTTCTGGGTCGTTACCGAAGTTTGCAGCGAACACAATATCGTGCGACGAATGAAAATCGTAAAGCAGTTCATTAAAATCGCCCGTCATTGCAAGGAATGCCGCAACTTTAACTCAATGTTCGCCATTGTCTCAGGTCTGGGGCATGCGGCTGTTACAAGGCTACGTCAAACATGGGAAAAGTTGCCCTCCAAGTATCAAAAATTGTTTGCAGACCTTCAGGACCTTATGGACCCATCCAGAAATATGTCAAAATATAGGCAGCTAGTCTCTGCAGAATTTTTGGCTCAGCATCCTATAATTCCATTCTATCCAGTGGTGAAGAAGGACTTGACATTTATCCATCTCGGCAACGACACTCGGGTGGAAAGCTTAATAAACTTTGAGAAGCTACGTATGATTGCAAAGGAGGTTCGTATTTTGACGCACATGTGCAGTTCCACTTACGATTTACTAACGATGCTGGAGTTCAAAGGCCAACCGCCAAGCTCTGCCATGGTCGCACTAAACCAGATGTCAGTTTCAAGTGGCCCACATCACATTCACAGTGGTGCCGGACAGGCAACTGTGAAACGTCGAAAAAAATCAACAGCTGCTCCCAATCCGAAGAAAATGTTCGAAGAAGCTCAGATGGTGCGTCGCGTAAAGGCTTACCTAAACAACATGAAAGTTATAACAGACGAAGATGTTCTCCACGGTCTCTCCTTGGAATGCGAACCGAGTGCCACTAGCAGTGGTGGCGGTGGAGGAGGAAGTGGTAGCACAGGAGGCGGCGGCGGTGGAAGCATAAGTGGTGGTTCTGCACCAAATTCGGTTACAATACGAAAACGCCATCCTTCGCCTACGTTATCCACAACAAGCAGTACCAGTTCAACGAGTGAAGGAAGAAAAGGCGGTCTTGGTCCAAAATTTGGTACAGCGTCGCCTCAAGCCGTCAAAAAAATCCTCTCACTATCGGAACCAACTAAGACTCGGCCATATCAACCTAGACACCCTGGCATAATGCTGCCATTGGTTGGTCATCCACATACATTTCATTATGCGCTGCAAGGTTCTATAAGTCCGTCCCCATCGCCAGGAGCTCATCGTCGCATGGGATCAGGTACTGGTGGTGAGTAATCCAAAACTCATTAAATAGGATATTAACGCCTCAAGGAGTTAATCTATTGCCCCTCCCCCCCAAAGGACATATCATATTATTTAAAAAAAATCCTTTTTTTTTGTTCGTTTGCATGAAGTTCCTGTAAGCGGAAGCCGTACTGTTCACGAGCGCTCCCACTCTGACACTCCAACACCTCTACCATCTGTGGATCTATCTGTGGAAAGCAGTAGTGTAACTTCATTTAGCAATTTACCGCTGCGAAAAACGATGACCTCAGGTAAGTGTTGTACATAGCTGCTGTAAAAAATCTCAAATTATATTTCACTATACCAAAGTTGTGTACTAACTAATTTGCCACCTGTATAAAGTCCTGAAGATATACATAATCACTTAAAAGTATGTTTCGTATAGTGCGGCCTGCAACCCTAAGAAATATGAACGATTCTCTTGTATAATATTCATTTCGTATATTTTATATTTGTATACACAGTTGACGTGTTTTTTTTGTATATGTATGGTGGTTTTAGAGGTGTTTTTTTATATCTTCTAAAAGGAAAGTGTTGTCACTATGAAAACTCCTTTTGATCCACCAAGATCACTTGGTGGGACTTAGTTTTAGAAACTAATTAGGGTGTCCAAACGATGGTATTATAAAGGTATGCTAGTTTTTTTTTAACAAGGACATACATAAGTTAGTGTATAAGTGAAAGGATCGAAGAGGATATGAATGCTGACTAGATCTAAACGTGGCTGTCTGGCCATCCGTCCGTGCTTTCGTAAGTCACCGACTGCCTGATCAATATATCCAAACATCCATGTGAAAGATCGAATGAAATAGACAATTTGCACATCGAGTTGAAGAAGTTCTGATAAATTTTTATTTTCAGACAAAAATGCTGAAAAATTAACAAGTCATTGCGAAGATATTTTGTCGAAATTCTTTGCGAGCAGCTTTTTGAAAGCAGCTCCGTCGTCGATGTTTTCAAGGATTTGATTCCAGCACCCGATCGGTAGATGTCTTCACGAATTGCAGTCGAGCACCCTATTGTTGCAACACTTCCCTCGATTGGAAAACTATTAAGTGGTTGCTACAATCTTTTGTTGACCTTCGTTGGATGACACATTCTGAAAGCAGTTGCGTCGTCAATGGTTTTCAGAATTCGAGGCGAGCAGCCGATCGGTTAAACACGTCCCTCGATTGGAAACTTATTAAGTCACTGCGACGATCTTTTGTTGAACTTCGTTGGATGATATTTTCCAGAATTCCAGGCGAGCAGCCGATCGGTGAAGCATGTCGTCCAAGAATTTCAAGAATTCGAGTCGATCACCCGATTGATGAAACGCGTCCTTCGATTGGACAATTATTAAGTCATTTTGACGATCTATTGTCGAAATTCGTTGGAGGCTGCTTTCTGAAAGCAGTTGCGTCGTCGATGTTATCCGGAATTCGAGGAGAGCAGACGATCGGTGAAATACGACCCTCAAATGGAAAATTATGAAGTAATTGCGACGATCGTCGTAATTCGTTGGAGGCTGCTTTCTAATTGAAATTTTCTATGACCGTTTCGTATAAATGTTGCTGAATCTTATTAATATTTCGCCCAATTTCTTCTTTCAAGGCGTTGGTCTTCGTGGGGTTGTATGCATAGATCTTTGACTTAAAAAAAACCCCGAAGGAAAAAGTCCAATCGCGGTAAATTGCAAGATCTGAATGGCCAATTTTGATCGATAAAACGATTACACGTTTGGAAAATGGCTCATACAGAATTAAATTTTTTCTCTAGCTGTATCGCATTTGGCACATTTGCTTGTTGAAACCACATGTTGGTCACAACCATATCTTGAAATTTAGATACTAAAACTTGGTTACATCACGACAACGAACTCCATTAATTGATATTTCCTGACCAGCCGCAATTTCGAAGACGAATGATCCGATATTGCCTCCAGCCCAAAATGCGTTGTGGACGCACTTGTTTCTCAACAATTACTCGTGGGATTTCTGAATCCCAAACGCGACAATTTGAACGATTAACACCATCAAGATGAAAATTAGCTTTGTCACTAAAGATGAAGTCGTTCGAAAACTTAATTATATCACGATAACGACCTGCAATAATTGACAAGGCCTAACTAGCCGCACTTTCGAAGACGATTGATACGATATTGTCTCCAGGCCAAAATGCGTTGTGGACGCATTTGTTTCCCTAACAATTACTCGTGGGATTCCTGAACCCCAAATGTGACAATTTAGACGATCAACGCAGCTATCAAGTTAAAAATGACTTTTATGATTGAAGGTGAATCCGTTCCAAAAATCAGCATACACTAGTTGTTGTTGAAAAATCCATTCAACGCACTCTCATCGCACTGCATGTTCATTGGTCAGTTTTTGAATCAATTGAAGTTTCAAGTCGTTCATGAGAATTCGCTGCAGAGAGCTTCTCACAATGGCAAAATGCCCAATTCTTGACTACGGTGGCGAATTGATGTTCCTGAACTGCCAGCAATATTTTCGAATTGCTTCGATGTTTTCTTATGACCGATTTATCCAGTGTCCCAGAATTTGCGCAGCTGATAATTTAAAACCACTATGTCGGCTTTATTTTATAAGAAACTGAAGACTGTAGCTGGCAAACCTTCATTATTTTTAAAATGTTGTTCAACAATGAAAATCCCTTCATGAAGTTTCAAGTCAATTCCGGATTATGGCTTCGAGTTGATGTTCCTGGCAACACTATCGCGAACTGTTTCGATGTTTTCTGTTGAACGACTAGTGAGTGTCTAAGAACTTATTGAACCAGTCTTCTTGAGTTTTTCAAATTATTCTCTCCACAGTTGGTGGTTTTATGTCACTTAGACGACCGAAAGTTGTGGCCTATAGCTGATAAACGTTCGTTATATTTAAAAGATTGCTCAACAATTAAAATGTAGCCTATCCGCTCTCACATTGATATCTTTTTACCGTTGGCATGAGAGTACTATTAACTAACACAAAATTCAAATTATGAGACACACTTTCTTTTAGTTGGCCGGCTAACAGGTCCGCAAGTTCATTTTACTGGTTAAATGTTTACTGCAAGCCCATTTGTGTGTTGTCTTGTTTGGATAAATGTCTACATGAGATATTTACCATTGATTATCACGGAGTAATTCGTACCATTTTATTGAAAAAGCCTATCATCGTAAATTCAAATCAAAACTCCGATGCACACTTCGATGTTACTACAGTCTCTGGTGAAACTGGGCTTCAAACAACATTGTCTCTCTTACTTCCTCGCCCCTTAGCTAACTGCCACCAGGTGCAAGGTCGGTTTTGACTTAAAAGCACCGCCTAAATCTAGAGTTTCCTCTTCTGCGTCTATAGCCTTGCTGGCAATCAAAGGCTCTGCGGCCAGGAGTATTAGTGTTCATTTGCTTAACAAGCCCAAGTCATCTTAAACGATCACTGCAACGTTTTTTAAGTCTATGTCGCTGCACAGCTCGGAATGTTCTTGTTTTCATCTTTTTATTTTCTTAAAATGTCACAGAAAAGCGAGGTGAAGGCGGATGACAAATATTTTGAGCGACTGAACCCTAACATTTTGCATGGCAGTTCATCATTCTATCCACACTGCCACTAAGCCGTCAGCTTTGTGCAGAGGCGATATCGTGTTCGTAATTAATGAGGTCCTACCGAGTTGCGATTGTTGATACTTCGCCGTTCCCATTGTTTATATTCTAAAAGGCGTTTTTTTTTTTCTGAGCCAGATGGGGCATCTGACTTCAAAATATTTTTGGAACGATGTAACTCGCATGAATGTAGTGGGAATGTCGACTGCCTTTTAACAACAAAATAAGGCGTGGGTTAACTGGTTATCTCTGCAGAATTGGCACCATTGGCAAAATACATATTAGCCCTTAGGATTTAAGATTCACAATCCCCAATTTAGTTATGTATTCAGCCTTCGAAGTATAAAGTTTTGGCAATAAATCACGCAATCTATTTGACGATTGATGTCGGCAATTTAAAATTTCGTTGGGACCCTTTTTATTAAGTAACTTCAGACTCTTAGAATCCTTTGTAAGACACACTTTAACGTTTGACTTTATACCCCGTCTAAAATAACCCTATTACCAGGAGCTTTTGTTGCTAGAGATCCTACATCTTACCGCGTGATAGCACACCTCAAATAGGTGCTGCCATATAGAACATTTTTGGTTTTTGTTTTGCATACTAACTTTTATATATTCCCAACATGCTGAGGCTTTTATTTTTTAATCAAACGTATATAAAACTCGACTTAAACACATAACCTAACAATCAGGATCAGTAACATCAAGCGATAGCGGTCACGGGTCCTATGTACAACCAGATGTTCATTTAAATTATACCGATAGCAACACAAGTGGTGGTCTGTATCACTTAAATGTCCAATTGTCGTCCAATGCGTCCACTTCACCGAAATTACAACAACGTCGCCATTCGGCGATACACGGTAAGTTTCAATGGCTTGCGCTGTATCTGTATGTGTAGTTTTTGCCTTCTATTTATCCGTTATAGATATCTTCTTATAGAATTAATATTTGTGTCGATTTCTGTGAAAAATATTGATATTCCAATTTCGTTCTCTCTTTTTATTTTATTTTTTGTATATTGTTTGTGCACACCATCACTCTGCGTTTTGTAAATATGTACGTTGTCTATATAAATGTGGTATAACGCTGAATTTTAAACATATAAATATGTACACTATTTCAAACACGACACATTATCAAACACATTTACACTATCCCACATATCCATATGTCACCAATCAACAAAAGCTTCTGGATTTTATTACAACGCAATGCCGTTGTCATCGCCACCACCGCCGCCAAACATGGTCGGCAATGTGAATCAAATAGATCATCATTCAGGGATTGTTGGTCGGAAACCATCACCGACACCTCCGCCACCAATGCTACACCCAAAATCATCGCTTGATGAACGCATGATGGGCTTAAGCCTTCAGCAGCAGTATCACCATAGCCAGCCACCACCCCTGCCACCATCTTCACTGCATAATCAACATATGAAAAATAGTAATGCGGCAAGCGCCCACTGCATGGATGGTAGCATGGGATATGGACCGCCGCCTACAGTCCGCAACTTACAGTATCATCCTCTAGCACCACCGCCTCAGCACTCGACGTCGCAACAGCAGCAAGTCTTGCAGCAGCATTTACAGCAACAGCAGCACAACAGTCAATATCATACGTCGCGAAATGCCGGTACGTATAACGATGACAACGAACAATCAAATCAACTCTGCTTAATCCTTTCGCTGTTTCGTGAGAAATACGAGAGGCTACTATCTCAGCAGCGGGCACATAAAACACTACAGGCACACTCACTTAATCTGAATAACCCCAACCTAACATCATTCATTCAAACACTAACTTCACCTTCACTAATCTCATAATTTTTGAATCTTGTACTTACCATAATCATGTGCATGCTATCCGATATTGTGTGTCCATTTTTTATTTTTTTTTTGATATGATCTAGTCTAACGGTTCATGTATTTTGTTTGTATATCGGTGTTTCTTGATTTAAATTTGATTTTCTTTTATTCTTCATAATCATAATCAATTCACCTACACGTCTACAATATTAGGACACGGTGTACATATGAACCCTATAGTACCACCATCGAAAGGTCCTCGCTATCCGCCGTCATACACTGTAGCGGCACACATGGCTCGATTGCATCGCCTTGGGAGAGCGCACAGCCTAGAAAGAGTGGGGAATACAATGCAGGCTGGAGGGAACAGTAGCGTCAGCCAGGCAAGCTACTATCAGCATGAGCTAGGCGATGAGGACGGTAAGGACAAATCATTTAATTTTATTTTATATTTTCAATTATCTTTTGATTTTTTTAACTGTGATTTGCTTCTCGTTGTCCTTGAGTGTTGTGGCATGTTTTGTTGTATTGTTAGTAGCAGCAGCGCGTTCTAGTTCTTTACATGATAACTTTTCAGGAATCTATTTCAATGGACACATATGAACACTACTAAGGGAGTGGAAGAAATAAAACTTGTTAAAACCTATATTCATATATTTTAATGTTGTTTGAAACACCATCTCAATGTAATGTCCCCTTATTTTTACACACATAATTACACTCTTAACACCTTTCGAGTTCTTATTTCAAAACAAATTACACATGCGATTGTACATATTAGCCGAACAACCAAACCCCCGTATAATTTTGCATGGTTATCAGAATCAGTGAAGTCGAAAAATCCTTCGTCATGAGTTGGAAGAGTCGCCTTCGTAGTAGGATTTGCTCACCCACCTTCATACAGTCAGTGTGCCTGTATTTAGTTAACTTTTTTTTTTATAATCAAGTTGACAAGGTTTCTTCTTTTTTTTTTTTAATTTACAGAAGACAACGAGACGCAGGTATCAGCTGTATAGATAATTGAAAGGTCCATGGACGAAAATCCTCCCCTACTGTGTAATTAGAACATAACTCATCTGTAAATTATTGTGTTTTATCATGGAAGAAAGAAAAAAATATTTATGTAAGCATACCAACTAAACCTATTTATAAAATATATCCTAGACTAACAGATACAAGCAACAAAATGCAATTCCGAGCAAAATATCGGCATTGATATGAAATATTTAATTTAATTAGAGTATTGTTCTAAAATTTCGAATACCGTTGATCCATAACAATTTAGCTAATTAAACCAAAGATTCTTCTTTGCTGCTCGTATACTATAAGAATAGTGATCTACATCTTACAATATATATATATATAAAGTATTTAAATATAGAACAGGTAGTTATGTAACAAAAGAAAATAAAATCGCATTTGAATAATACAGACACATATATATTTATAGATATATGAAAGACAACATGGTAAAGTTTTACAAAACCTGTGTGGTTGAGATTTTTTAGATTACTAATGAAAGGTCAGTTTTTTAAGAATTAAAATTGTTATTGATAAGAAAAATGATTACGCCTTAGAATGCCATGAAAATATTTAATGAAAATTGTAAAGTTTATTTTTATTTCGTTACAGAATTAAGACATACGTACATTTTTTGCATTACAATTGAAATAAGATTTTGAGGGAATTTTAAATTTTTTTTTGAAGACTAAAGCTACGTACACGCGAGCAAATAATTGCAGAAACAATTCGCGGCATATGTTTGCATTAGCGATGTGCCAAACCGAGTTGGAAGTAACCGGAGTTTAGACACGAGTTACATACTCGGGTTTAAAAAAAAAAGTGGTTTGATTTACGGTAATCCCCGGTTAGTTGCACCACCCTAAAATTCACAAATGTATCGGTGTCCACAATAATTTTATCCTCCATGTTTTTATTGCTTCTATTCTTGATTGATGTATTGTTATAATGATTCGTTATTCCTAACATTCCGCTCACCTCGTCCATTTACTGCGACGAAACAATTGGCAGGTTACCCGTCCACCTGCCAATTACTTGTCGTATTGGAAGTAAAACCAGCTTCGAAATCGCCCGCTTTATTATTGATGTCTGCGTTCGAACAGAACAAACTCGTACTAGATTATCGTCACCAGTATGAACGTCCAAAATCCCAGCTAGTGCCCACTGAGTAGGGAGAGCCCGCTCGTCTCATACCAAAACTAGATCGTCGTTTTGCAAATTTTCGTAAACTTGTCTCCACTTACATCAAACCTGAAGTTCGTGCAAATATTCGCAGCTCCACCGATTCCAGAAGTCTTGTTGCATATGTTGAAGTTGCCTCCACTTTGTAAGCCTGCCAGTCTTGGTATCAAGGAAATTTGGTTCTGGAACGCCCACCAAAAAATGTCCAGGGGTTAAGGCTGTTAAATCACTGGGGTCGTCTGACAGGGCGGATATAGGCCTAGAGTTGAGCTGCGTATAGGCGTCCTTAAATTTTGGGAAACTTGTAACGAATGGCAATATTCTCTTTTGCCTCCTCTTCTTTCTCTGGTTGTCAGAATCACTTGACGACCGCCTTCTCTCGGCAACAAGGGAGACTGTGTTAAAAGAGAAGATTAAGAATCGCGATAAGCTTGATGTATTATTGAACGAATTCTAAAAGCAAAGAAAAGCGAAAAATGAAATAATAAAGGAAAGTCTGACTGGTTGCGAACACGTTTTATTCAAGAGTGTTTTCTAGGTTAAATATATTTTGTCGTTTCTAACTAGCATTCAGCTATTTAGTTAAATTTTTTTAAAATATTGTTAGGACGGCCAAATGTGTTATAATGATTCATGATTCTTAACATTACTTCATAATTCCTAACAGACTGTTTGCACCGCTTCCAGTGTCACAACAAAACTGTTGTTGGTAGACCATATTCCATTGGGATCTCCTCATTTCGATATCTGTTGGCGTTGCTTATTAAGGCAATTACCCGGGAAGGTCAATTAAAGGAATCCAACCTAATTTCAAAATCCGTAAAATTTTCAGTAATACGTTTTTTTTTGTTGGTACACTGTCAAGATGTTGGAAAAGTTTCTGAAACTATGAAGAGCTATATTTCCTCAATATCACGTTATATTGCCACGCCCACATTTTTGGGAAATTTTTCTCAAAACACTGTTTTAATTAAAAATTTAGGAAAATCCGACAAATGCACAATTATTGACGCAATTAACCGAGGATTTCAATTACAGAAATCCTACCTAATTGCACCATTGAATCACTTAGGAAAATCCAGCATAATTGGTTTGACGACTCAATTATGCTGGATTTTTAAGGAAAATTACGTGATAAACAATCGCTAGCTGAGCCGATCTAGCCATGTCTATCTGTCCATCTATTCAGCGTTGAATTGTCCGACAAAGTCTTAACTAAGTCTGAAAATTTCAAAATCCGCCCGATTTTTAGCAAAACGTTTTTTTCATTTTGGCAATCGGTAAAGAATTTTGAAAATTATCGATAGAGGTATCCGTCGGAGCGGACAATTTTCCGCAACGCGTACTACGTCGGAGGTTCAAATTCCATTCGAGGTATGTGTCATCGGAGAAAATTCACTTCGCTACAATTCGTAAATAAATTCCGCATAGAATTTGTGTCGGAAGAAAGCGGAACAAGAATTCTACTTAGCTTTGAAAAATTGGACGATAAATGCACCTGAATGCAATTTGCCGGTGTGCGTTACAAAATGTCGGGGAAATATTCCGAGCATCTTTTCGGAAAAAGCTAAAATCCTCAGAATCGTACAAATTCGGAGAATTTTCCGCTCCGACGGATGCTTCGCTAGGGCAAATTTCCTTAATACAAGGTTTTTTTTTGGCTTCGCGGGCCTTTTAGGGGTATTTTTCTTAAAATAGGGTTTTAGGTACAATTTTAAGAAAAACATTTTTAAAATAATAAAACGAACATTTCGTCTACAGATCATTTTAATCCACGCGCTCTTTTTCGAGGCGTTTATCTAAAAAAAAAAGTTTAAGTTTGCTTTTCGTCGAACTACAAGAGATTTGGATAAACTGTTTGAACAAAATGTGGTGACAATGTCAATGTTTAGCTAAATCACTCAGATCTTGATATTCTTATAAAGGTTCACTTAACAGCGAAAAAATTAGGGTATTTTAAAATAACTTCTTGTGCCGTTCAGCTACAATCGGTTATTGAACACACTGTTTTATAAAACTCATTAATTTTTCAAAAGCGACTGAATACATCGCCTCTTCGAATAACCTACCTGAAGCCGGCTCGGACTGGCTCACGATGGGCCTTTACAATCACCTGTTATGGCCTTATTCACCGCATATCGCCCTTGTATCGAATGACAGATACTTAGCAATCTGTGAATAACTCTATCCACCATTCGAGAACACGCCTAGTAGGGGCCCAACCCGAATAACTCTATCCACCATTCGAGAACACGCATAGTAAGGGCCCAACCCCCTAGGAAAATAAAGACACATATGAGATAAAAATCAAAGAACATTTAGATTTTTTGGGTGCGTTTTTTTTTTATTCCCAACCCACAGGCAAACATACTTGCCATACATTTTTATGGGGCAGGCTGAAACTTAAAACTTCACCAAATAAATTTTTTGCTGTGAAGAATGTGCCCCTTAAATATACCCGCAGCTTAGCCAGGCATGCCCTGAACTCTCCCTAGAGCAGCCGCCTAATGTAAGGCCACTTTTTATTTTTGAAGCCACCTACCGGGCAAAGGGGACAAGATAATACCTGACAGATCAGTCAATAGAAAGAAATGTCATACCCAACAAAGTGATATTGTTTGTGGATGTAACAAGGAATTGTATTCTACAATATCGTTATTAGAGAAAGAGAAAAGCTAGAGCAAACCTGAAAACAGCCAGAACTACTGGACTCGGCGAACTCCCACACATGGGGACCACAAGCCGTAGCACCCCCACACACGGTGGATTTTGACTCGGCGGGAGACCATTTGGCTAGTTGGTTCGCTCGTGTATGGCAAACTTTAGAAGCGCCTTATATCTAGCTCCTCAATGACCTTTCTACCTCAGCAGAAACGAGTGGAGCCCTTTTAAAGCTTTTAAAATTATTTAAATCAATATTTTCCGGAAGTTTGGAATCCAAATATACGTTCACCATAGTATACTATAGTTTTTAGTCCGGTATTGTGTGTTAAGGTCGTATCGGCAATTCAGATTCCACCTTCGTAAAAACAACAATCCAGGATGTACTTTTTGAAAACAGTTTCTTCATGTTGGATATGAAGGCGTCAACTTTTGATTGCGGTCACTACTCAAAAGTTGACGCCTTCGATCTAACATGGACAAAATTCTTTCACAGACTTTATGTACATCATGAGCGATGCAAGTTACATGAACCGTTTTTAAATGCAATGATTTGTCATTCTTTTCCATGTCTATTACGCCCAAAACAACTTTCTCTATCTGTTGTTCCTCTGGCCACACAAGTGGCATACATTCGTCAAAAAGATGGGCAACGGTTGCTGTTTTCTATTCTCAAGAACTTCAGATGTTAACAGGTACTATCGACCATAGATTGATTAAATCATAGTAACGATCTGTTTCTTCAATATCTATGCAAATTTTTCCTTATTCAATTGTTTCACACATGCATATTTAATTTGCAGGCAATAATTTTTCAAATTTATTGCCCGTGTGTACGTAGATTAATCCTTTTTGTAAAATGTGCCGCTAAAATATGTCAGCGTCTTAGCCAGGCATGCCCTACGCTCTTCAAATTTGCAAATTTGATTTGCAGGCAAGTATTTGCTGCAAATTTATTGTTCGTGTGTACGTAGCTTAAACCCTTTTATTTTGCAAAATTTGTTAACTTTTAAAAAAATGTATCGAACGGTGAGGTATTCGTATTTTTACAACAATTTCGTCTTAATTTTTAAAATTATCGAGTTCAAGACGTTGATCTGAAATGACGTCGTCAATGGATTGCTTCATAGACCGCAATGTTTGCAACCTATTGAAGGCATGTGACTTTTAATTACTTTAATTCCTAGGCCGAGGCTACGGCCAAGGCTAGTACGCTGCTAAACCTAATGTATGGGTAACTAATAATGTGGTCACAGATCACGCTACTTGGTTCCGCGCTTGTAATTTTGTAGATCAAAACTAATTTCATTTCTAAGCTTACTAGCCTTAACTTAGTGTAAACAATCGTCCACGTTCTTTATTACTAGCGCGAACTATTGCATTAGCGTTGGCCGTAACCGCGCCCTTACTTGTAATTAACTGCGTTAAAAGTTTCTTTCTTAAACGAAACGTTGTTACAAAAAAATTTACTCCTGCAGGTGTTCTCTGTTTTGACGTGCTTGATAAAGTTTGCACTAACCTATGAAAATACATTTGATCTCCGATCACAGCATCTTACTGTTGGACCGTTGGCTGCTCTGATCTGAAATCAAATATCTTTTCAATTAGTTATTTCAGACTCTATCAAGCACGTTCAACAAGAGAACATCTGCAGGAGTTAGATTTAATGCGAACTTTATCAAGAGTTGCAGATTTGGAACTGCAGTCTCCACCGTTTTATAATGCGTTCCTATTATGTTGCTTTTACTCACAGCCTATTTATTTAGAAACTTTGTGTTAACTCGAAGTTTATAGCCAAATTAGGATGCTCTGAGACTGGAATGTCATTGAAAATTGACTTACCCGATCCGCTCGGGCACCTATAGCTCTGTTGTAGTTCTGTATCTATTTCATATTGCGCCAACTTATTTGTTGTTTTTTTTTTGACACCTACATGAGGAGGCAGCATCCTTGGGAATCGGTATGAACCTGTCTTTGACTCTGAACCACCACTTCAAAGCCCCCAAGTACAGGACAGTATCATACTATTGAACTTTCAAAGTTATATCTGAAGGCAACAACACTTTGATTTGTCTGTTTGATTTTAAATTCATTTATTGTTTTACAGAAAATATTAACTTAATAGTATACAAAAAGGCTTAAATCTAACTTAGCGTTAGCAGGCTTGCTTAATCTAACTCGCCCTTCGCAGGCGCTCTAAGCTTATCTCTAACATTTTTGTTTTTCATTTTGGCTTACATAAGCTTCCTTCCGTCACAACTAAACTTACAAAATTCACCTGTCCAAAACCCTTTGAATTTGCTTTATGTTGCAAAGGCGTGTCACCTACCATGAAAAGTAAATATTTAGGCCCGGTTTTTCAGTGCTAAGTTAAACCAGAGTCAACTAACGCTGGTTTCATTTAATCATTTCATGAAGCAGTTTTTCAGTGCAGGATTAAATTTGATATTATATCAGCGGTAATTCAATATGGGAACACTGATTATTTATCGATTTAGTCAATAAAATTTTCAAAATGTATAAAATCTGCAACATCACAGTTACCAGCTGTTTGGTTTCATTTGCCCCAAACAAATGTCCAGATCTTACAAGTCTTTTTCTTCTTCAGAAAAATTAAACTCAATATTACAAGCAATGTCGAGTGGCTGAGATCTAAATCCGAGTATATCGTAAACTTATTTATTCGCTTAAATTTAATAAAATCTTCCCTCCGATCATTTAATCGAGGGTTAGCTCACAAAACTTGCTGGGTCTACTCGAAGTTGACTTTGGATTTAAATTTATTGAAAAACTGTTTTTTTTAGCTAACTCGAGCTTAATCCCGAAACTCGGATGATCTCACACTGAAAAACCGGGCCTTGATGTCATATATCTGAATCATTGGAATACTGATCGTGTGTGTGAGTTTATAAGCCATTTATGTAAAAAGCATTAGTGAGCGCGGCACTTCGCATACATGGAAAATATTTATCATATAAAATCTAGAGTTCCGTAATAGCTAGAGTCTTCAAACTTTGCCCAAGTATATTCGTTATATATATCTGATCGGTAGATCATACATAGATACATAGATCATACAAAAACCAAATATCTGGAGTACTATCAAGCCAGTCTTGAAACTGAGTATGAGCATATGAATTGCGAAGCTTAGTAGTTATGTAATAAATAGGTGTGGTGGAACAGATAGCTTTAATGTGATGTGTAAGCCCATAGGCTGTTTTAATAAGGATCGTAACAGAAAATGGACAGGTTCATATCAGCGACCTATTTCCAGAGGCAGTCAGTGTTTTGAAAACTTGGGCATGAACATAAGTTGTTTTTATGCGAAGTAGTTCAAAAACTTGGCGAGTTCAGATATCAAGCTTTTTAAAGAAAATATGTTGCAACCCTAGTTGGGTGTGAAGCGAAGTGCTCCAGGATACAGCTTTGGGGTAAAGAAGGTAATGGAACCTCCAATCGATCCGTCATTCTGCCATACAATCAGATTGAAGTCGATTAATTCCCTCTCGAACTCGCATTTCTAATGGAACGTTAATATCAGCATATATCGGGTTTTTCAACAGGGACGCTACAAAAGTTGAGCGACAGGGACTGATAACGACGCCATATTTCTTGCCGCTCTTTTGAAATTTCTCTTCAGTAAAGTTTGCCATTTCATGATGAAAAGATATACGATCCAACAACGGGTCGAAATTATTAAAATGTACAACCGAAATTCGGAGTCAGTGGCCTCAACGTTAAGAGCGCTACGTCCAATTTATGGTCGTCATAATCGTCCTAGCAGATCAACCATTGAGGGTCTAGTGGAAAAATTTGAAATCCACAGGCACAGTACAGTGAGACAAAGAAGTGCCCGTAGTGTCGAGAATATTGCTGCCGCCGAGGCTTTAGTTGAAGAAAGCCCAAATGTGTCTCTCACACGTCGTTCTCAAGCGTTGGGCATCTCTGTGACGTCGTTGTGGCGAATTTTGCGAAAAGATCTTGGCCTACATCCTTACAAGATAAAATTGACGCAAGAACTGAAGCCGCTTGACCACCAGAAGCGTCGTATGTTCGTGAATTGAGCTGAGCTACAACTTGAAAATGATTCGGATTTTCATCGAAAAATCATCTTCAGCGATGAGGCTCATTTCTGGCTGAATGGCTTCGTCAATAAACAAGATCTGCGATATTGGTCATGCAGCAATCCACACGTACTCCATGAGTCATCATTGCATCCCGAAAAAAATTACGGTTTGGTGTGGTTTATGGGCCGGCGGCGTCATTGGGCCGTACTTCTTTCGTGATGATCAAGACCGGCACGTTACTGTGAATGGGAATCGCTACCGTTCAATGATAACCGAATATTTTTGGCCCCAATTGGATGATATGGACTTGGAGGACATGTGGTTCCAACAGGACGGCGCCACAAGTCACACAGCGAATGCCACAATCAATTTATTGGAAACCAAGTTTGGAGAACGTGTTTTCTCACGAAATGGTCCAGTCGCTTGGCCGCCTCGGTCGGAATGGATCTCCAATAGATATTCACCCATATCGGGGTATCCGTTCGGTTCGGAAAATTAATGTTCTGCATCGCACTTAATTGCACGACGGTTTAATGGCCTACGTCAGCAATTTTCGACAGCTACGCGTTGAATTTCTTCGAAAGTTCTCCGATGAAAAATTATTGCAGGATCCTTACAAAAATGAAAACCACCCCAAAATTGTGAGTAAAATAATAAATAAAACTATTTTGGGTATTACTACAAAATCGTGTTCCAGAGAAAAACAACACAAATGCGCAACGGAGACTTCGATGACAAACTGCGTTCCCATCGGAACTGACTTTCGTTTCCGAAATTCTTTCAACGGATACCTCGATAGGGCTGAATAACCTCAGTAATGGCGAGCAACATCCAGTTTTTTACTGTAGTCACTTTTCTTGACTTACGATGAACTTCAAGACATCGTAAGTAAAAAATAGGGAAAAAGTTTCCGTTCTCGTAGGAAGTGTTCGAAGAATAGAGTACGACAGCGGCAATCTGACAGCCTTATCTTTTATACAAAGGCAAAGGCTGAGCTCCGGGTTTTAGATTTCCCAAGTTAACTTTGCCTGTTACACTGTGCTCATTGGTCAATCGACCATATCACGTGACTCAAAATGCTCGATAGACCAATGAGAATAGTGCATCCGCAAAGTTAACTTCGTAAGACTAAAACCCGGAACAAGACCAATGACTTTACAACTTCCGACAGATGTTATAGCTATCAGTTTTTTTTTTTTTTTATAATTTTCACGCATTTAAGGTGTTATGAATACTCTTTATATGTTTAACCACAGTACGAGCGTTAGAGAAGGGGAAGAAAGAGAGTGATCGGAAAGATTTTGGATGTCATGGAGACATACTCCATGGGTGGTGTCCGAAGTACTCTATTAGCATGGGCTCATTCTGTAACTTTGAAAACAAATAGCACCCAAGTGTTAAGGCTAAACTAGCTATAATAGAAGATGGTTGCGGACGACCACTACTGTAACTTTGCGAACACATGCAATCTGTATTGTACGACTAAAATAGCTTTTCGCTTCGATTCATTCTGTTAACGTTCACTTTTGCTCACTTGCGAATTCATTCGATCTTTCTCTTTCTTTTGTTCTTTCACATAAAAATTGTGAGTTTTGCGGTTGCGGATGACCACTTCGGTCACTGTGCGAGCACATGTAATTTGTATTGTACGACCATGATAGCAATTCGCTTCGATTCACTCAGTTTTCGGTCACTTTTGCTCACTTGCAAAAAAGCGAATTCATTCGCTCTTCCTCTTTCTTTTGTTTTTTCATTCAAAAATTTTACATTTCACTTGAACAGGTGTATACATTTAAAATTTTAAGGCCGTGTGTCAAAGAGGGTTAAATTTTATCCACTGTTTAATTTATGACTTTTCTGCACCATACTAATGTCAAAAATTATCCACTGAATAAAATTTTAACGCAATTGACAGAAGCAGTTGACATAAACAACGAAATTTTATTGGCAAAACTACGGGCTCAAGGTCTGGGTTCGATTCCAAGCCGTAGCAACACCTAAATGATTTTTCACTGTCCCTCCTCTCGTGATGATCTGACAAATCATTCGAGTAGTATCAATTGTCATGAAAAGCTTATCTCAACTTAGCCGTTCGGAGTCGGCATAAAGCAGGAGGTCCCGCCATCGTGCTAAGAACTACACACGCACACATGACTGGTTGTGAGAAGAAAGCTAGGCCCTGGGTACTAAAGAGCCTGTTTTGCCATAAAATTTATAAAAATTTAATAAAAGCGACTTCTACTCTGACATTCGGTTCCATTCACAAAAGTCTATTATGGGCAACTTGAGTAATTGCCACTAGTGAAAAAAACTAAACGTAGAATTTTGACATTTGCTTCCGACTTAGTTCTGCTTTAATCGTGCACGAGTTCGTCCATTGGTGCACTATTACGCGGTGCAAGTTTAGAGAGATTCAAATGAGTGCAAAAGAGAAATAAAAAAATCGCCTGCCCCGTGTCTGCGGTGTTGTTTATACTGACCACCAACGATAAGAAATGAAAGATAGCTCTCAAATAACTCGTAAAACTGCGAATGAGAAAAAGGCTTCGTGTAATAATGCGCGCATTACGGAATGAAAATTCAGAAGAAAATAACCAAACATGCGCATCAAATACATGCACCGTGTAATAGTTTATTTCAGTTACTCTCAAACAGTAGTAAGTTGTCAAACTATTCATTAGATGTCATGTGTCAATGATGACATTTGTACTGTTTGTGACGCACAATTTCATAAAAAATTACGAAATGAACGTAAAATTATATTTATCTTGTAGCATATCTAATATTTTTCGGTTTTTCATTTTCCAAAATGTAATAATGTCAGCCATTTAGCAAACTTTGTGGTAATTGTTAGCATTGACATTTAAACATATTGTTGAGCTTATAGAATATTTTAATAGCAGTGGGTTACAAATGGTTTCATATATATTAATTGAAAAGTCAAATTTAAATGACGGGCTTGAATGTAATAATTGTTTATAACATTTAAAGAAATATATAAAAAGGCGATTGATAATTTTAAAAATTACGAAATATGCCTTAGGCCGTATGTCAATTGTGTTAAAATTTTAGCCAGTGGATAATTTTTGACATTAGTATGGTGCAGAAAAGTCAAAAACTAAACAGTGGATAAAATTTAACACTCTTTTTAACGCAATTGACACACGGCCTTTGTTGTCTTAACATGCAACTTGGTGCAACAGGATACCTGGGTACTCCTTCCGTAACTTTCAAAACCATCATCGTTGATAATATTGGAGGAGTCTTGCTAGGTAAGTATGGTGTAGTTTGTTTACTGTGTGCATTCACATGTATACAAATTATACGGTACGTACCTAGAAAGTGTTCTACTTTATCGTCAACGATTATCGTTCTGAAAGTTAGGAAACGAGTACCCTGATTAGCATTCGCTCGATAGTCGGCTGCGATTTGACGATAATTGATTTACTTGAAGCAAATATCGCGATATCGCCGGAACCAAAAACGAATCTTGATGTTTCGTGAAGCAAGCCTACTCTCGAAACGATATCGTCAAACGATTCACACTTTGTCTTCACATGTAGCTTTTCCTACTGGGGTCACCTCGTGGGAATAATTCACGTCTTGACAATGTTTGTATTACCTTATCTGAATTAACACATTTAGATGCAACTTGGTTTGCTTTTGGGTTCTCTGGCGCAAGTGCAGACAGTAAATATTGCTTCCTGGTTTTCAACGATTTATCACTGTTTTTCAAAATATGTAACTACTCAGCTCGATACATTTTAAGCGAAATCACGTAGTAAACTTGTAATATTTAATTTTGTTATCGGTTCGCACATCAAAAAAACATTTTTCCAAATTATACTCTCCCTGAATGTGTGCCAACGACTTAGTGTTTCCACAAATCTGAAACCAAGCAAGTGTTTTCCTAAAAATTTTCAAAGACATCTGACAAATTATACAGATTAACACAAATTTAAGAAAAGCAAAAAATAAAAAATCAAAAAAAAACCTCAAAGTAACATTTTACCTGATGTAATAAAAAAAAAATAAAACAAAGTACAAGTTATATCGATAGTCCAACAATTTCTATTTGACTATATATTTTTGATAACAAGATTGTTAATGATAGGAGTAATGTGTATAGTGTAATAAAAAAAAACTGGTGATAATGGCCGATCAAACTAGTAGTTACAAATTCGTTAGTTTAATAAAATAACTGCTTATTGTGCGTATCATATTGTTAGATTTTACTAGAAGCTCTTACTTCTATTGTGTCTGAGCAAAAATAGACAAAAATACAAGAAACAGAAAAGTATCAAGAACGCATAGGAAAAATCAATTGACGTTAGTTTTAATGTAACCCAAGACATCTTTAATTTAATAGAAATAGAGATAAATAAACCAATGAAAATTATTTCCAGAAAATATAACAAAAAAAAATAAATACAAGTACAAAACCAAAAGATGTAGCAATCAAAAATATATTTGTACATATGTTTTAATTAAAAAAAAAATTATTTTGCAAAGTATTCCTTTTCTATCAATTATATTCATTGAGTTTTACGTCTATTATTATCCGAGGTAGTTTCGTAACAATATTATTTTATTTATATAAAATACAAATACTATATTTTATGTATAACTCTGTCTTTCATAATATTTGTAGTCTTAAGCCTACCAAAGAATATTTTTTTAAAAAAAAGCAGACACATGAAAACTATGGATGAATCCAATCTGCAATATATTGAGTAAGCATATCAATTTAATTTTTAATATTTAAAATCAATTTATATATATATTGCGACACATTGCTTAAATGGCAGCTTGGCATATAATTTAAGTTTTGCGATTTTTTGTATAATTTGCACAAATCAAACAACAAACAGAATCATGTAAATATAACAGTTACAACTAATTTTACGATTAAACAAAAAGTATATATTAAAATTTTGATGTTTTTAAACATAAATATTTATAAAGATAATAAAATAAAATATATCAACATTTTATGTAAAGATGTAACAGAAATATGATATGGATTTGGAAGGTGTCTGTGAAAAGTATGTAAGTGATCTTAACTATGAGTTGAAATTCTTCATCAACGACGGCATTATATGGAGAGGTACCAGGCCTAGAGTTTGCAGGTAGGTGACCAACGGGCTTTCTAAAGGAAAGCGTGGTTAAGGTAAGCGATTAAACAAGTTGATTCCGTGCACAGCTTTTAGCTGGAATTATTCGTTCACTGCCTCAGTCAATGGGTGGGAGCATTTTTTTCGTTGATTGCATTTATTCTCATTGATGATTTATTTATTGCGGTCAATTTTCATGAATATCTTACCATGTAATGAATGTCCCCCTCAAACAGTGATGCAACAGCCACCAATATAAATACAAATTTTGTGCGCAACGGGCTCGTTAGTTCCCAGGGACGAGCTTTATCATAACTATTCATGCGAGCGTGTGTACTTTTTCACGATGGCGTAACCTCCTGTTTTATGCCGACACCGAACGGCGAATTCAATTCAAATTTCTTGACAATTTGTACAAGCTGGGCCAAAAGAGATCATCGTATTGGAAGATACTCTTATTTTTGCCAATGTCAAATCTGTTTTGACATTTGTGGACTAGACAGATGTAGAATAAAAGTGCACAAGCCATGGAGCGATACACTCCCCAAGAACGCGAATTAATCGAAATGGACGATTTTTTGACCTAAATCATAACGAGGCTCATTTCCACCTCAGCGGGTACGTGAACAATCAAAACTATCGCTTCCACGAGTTATGAACGAGGAGCCATTACACCATGGTGCGCTGTTCACGCTGGAGGATAGATCGCAACCGCCGCTGGTCAAACGACAACAGTGGACGGTGCGCGCTATAAGGCATTTGGACGAATTATGACTGGAGGACATGTGGTTCCAACAGGACGGAGGAACGGCACACACTGCAAGATCCACAACCGCTATTCTGAAGGCCAAATGATTTATCAGATCATTACGAGAGGAGGACCAGTAAAAAACCATTTAGGTGTTGCAGCGGCTGGGAATTGTATCCAGACCTTCTGCGCGGAAGTTCATCGCGGCACTGAGCCCGCTACATGTTTCTAACCAATTTGTGTTTGAAGCATTGCCTGCGATGGCCAAAGTCACCACATAATAAGACAAATCTTAACTTAGGGCAAAACATGTAACCATTTCGATGAATCAAAGAGGCAAAACGATTCTACTCTGGAATGTGCACCTACTTTGCGTACATTATTTCATTTATTCACCATACTAAGGCATAGAAGCATAATTGCAACTCATGGTACGTGGTAAGATATTCATGAAAATCCCACCCATTGACTGGGGCAGAGAACTCATCTATTATAAAATTAACTCTTCCAAATAGATAATGATGACTCTGTGTTTTTGTTTTAGCTCCAGATGAATATGCTCGTTGGTGATGTTTAATCGGCGCAGGGACATATTAATTGTTGCAGATTTCTGAAAATTGTTATCAATTTTTGTCATCACCTCTGGGTTTTGTCAAAGTCCCACTGAAAAAGAAAACTTCGAATGACCACGACCGTGGAGGCCTTTCTGTGATAAGATCGTCCGCATAAGCAATTGCCTGAGTAAGGCTACCAATCATACCGCTGGTGTATATGCTGAAGAGAATCAGCGAGTTCACCTGCCACAGTTGCATCCCATTTTTAATGAACAACTCTGAGGAAGAAGATGCATTGACACATTTGCAGTGGTTTAATAAAGCCAAGACACCATATGGTGTCGAAATCTTAATAACTTGTATTTAAAAAAATGCGACCATTGACGCCCCACGAAGAAAAAGGCGGACTTTCATCGAAGACCACCTTGGAGGGCGGCATGAATAGTGTTATTGCCAGCCATGAAACCAAACTTGGTCTTTGGTATTATCTTGTTGTCCTCGGCCGACTTGAAATTTAGCCAAATGAGAATTTCTTCGAATACCTTACTGATACTCGGACTCGGTAGGACACCTATCGACCGGGTATTCGCTAGATTACAACTGTCTTTTCCCTTTTTAGGTAGATGATGAAGCATCGCATGGCGTCTTCCACCACACTGGGCTATATGCATTATTCAGCGGGCTGTTGAATATCATGGCGTAAAAAATTCACAGCTTCAGGGGGTAAATTTCGCAGCCCAAGGCTGGTATACGAATCGAATCGAATCCCGCTGAGATATTTTTCTGTATTGAATCGATGATGATCTGCGATTCTACCTCCACATTGGACTAGACCCACTTCTCTCGACGATAATGTCGTTTGCCAATTTCTTGTCTTTGAGCCGTTTGAAACCAAGTTTCTCAGATCGCCATTGCGCTATGTCATTTCGGAGGTATAAGTGATGCAGCAGGGCATTGTTTTACAAGACGCGGCTCGGGCTAATGCTATTACACTTATAGACTTCCTGAAAAGCGGCACTTATTGCCTGTTGTAATCTAAACGTTAACAGATGCATGTTTTGATGTTTCCTCCTAATGACCTAATTAGTTTTTGAAGACCTACTCGGGGCACTGGAATGAACGGCTCAAATTCTGTAATTGCCAAACAAATTAATGTCCAACTTAAGTTATCCCTGATCAATTAGTTGATGTTTATGATAGAAAACTTCAGTGTATTTAACTCCTGGTAGTGTGTGCTTGTCAGTAGTTTAACCATGTTCTGGATTTCAGGTTTGAGTCTCGTCATAAGTCCGTTTTTTTTTTTGTCTGTGTTGTTCGTCAATGGTCGCGTTTCTGTACGTAGGCCACGTTCTTTATATTTTAGTATCGTTCTGTTCATTTGTCGTGTTCCGAATTCCAGACCTAGTAAGAACTTGTATGAAACTCTGTTCACATTGGTCAAAATGGTCGAAATGCGAATAAAGCTTTCCCTTATAGACATCATACGAATTGTCTATTGGGAACACGGTCATTGTTCCTAAAATCGTTGATTTTGTTGTCTGTCAGATATGTGTGGTTTGGTGGTGATGTGGCACTCCAACTTAGTTCAATTGAAACGATATTGGTGAAGCGTGGCCAACGCATCTTTCTGTAGTTGTTATGCAAATGTGCTGGAGCTGTTGCCTTTTTGGCGGCATTAGTGGCACGCTAATTCATTCTTGAGTGTTGTCGTGATGGCCTTTTCCCACTTAAGGATGGTTCCAAATTTAAATTTTCGGAGAGACATTTGTCATCCACACCTCTCAACGACCATCTCGTCTTTAAGAGTTTTTTTTTTTAAAGTCTACATTGCAGTTATGAAGCTCTCCACAGATTCACTTTCTCCTTGATGCCGATAATCAAACCGTGCCGCTCGAAAACTACATTTTCTCTCAAAAGGAAAAAAAAGTTCAAAGGCTTGCACAACCATTTGTTGTCCTAATTACCGCCTGTACTGCAACGTAATGATAAAAGACTTGGTAGACAAACCGGACGCTATTAAAACGCTCAAATTTTCATTTCCATCTTCTCTTTGCTTAGGGACGTCGAAAGAAAATCATTTTGGTGCATCGACCGCATAATTATTTACTTACTTCAGTTTCGTTACAGTCCGCAATGAACCTGGGCCTCAACCAACATGCCTCTCCAATTAGCTCGGTCCTTAGCTAACTGCCTTTAGTTGCGCACTACAAGTTGGTTGGCCCCACTTAAGGCAAGGTCTTCCTCTTCTGCATCCGCTGAACCTTTGGTTTTGAATCGATGACTAGGAATGCCGAAGGTTTGGTGTCCGTTCTCTACATGCCCTAGTCATCATAAATGTCCAATAGGGATTTTGTTATACCAGGACTATGTGGCTTTACTGCTTGAATAGATTTGTCTCCATCATTGCAAATGCGCCCGAAGAATTACAGTCCTAGGATAACTCCATCCGCTTTTGATACGGTCCTCGTTTTCGCTTGTTGGTCCTACAGAGATTTCATTCTCAATCATTTGGTTTGCTGAAAATTTTGTCGTCATCTGTTTAATGAATTCAGAAACAGTATTATTATTATTTATTACAATATAAATAAATTTACATTCTCATTTTATACATATGTAACAGCACTATCAACATAGGCTTTCAGCTGGAATATTGATAAAGGGTTTTTCAATAAGAGCGCTACTAAAGTTAAGTTTTAAATAAAACAAAAACGGTTTCGGATATTAATGAAATTCTGTATTTCTGTGAAAGTACGTTTGAAGCCATTATGTATGGAACTCGATTTCTTTTGCATGGGCACCACGGGCACGCTTGCGGAAGTCCAGACGCTGAACCCAATTTTCGACGGTTTTCAAGCATAAATCGGCCGATACTGCTGCAATTTCACGTTCGATATTCGTACGATGTTCATCAATCGTCGTTGGCTTGTTGGCATGGACCATAGACTTGACGTAGCCCCACAGGAAATAGTCTAACAGCGTCAAATCGCACGACCGAGGCGGCCAAGCGACTGGACCATTTCGAGAGAAACACGTTCTCCAAACTTGGTTTCCAATAAATTGATTGTGGCATTCGCTGTGTGGCTTGTGGCGCCGTCCTGTTGGAACCACATGTCCTCTAAGTCCATATCATCCAATTGGGGCCAAAAATATTCGGTTATCATTGAACGGTAGCAATTCCCATTCACAGTAACGTGCCGGTCTTGATCATCACGAAAGAAGTACGGCCCAATAACGCCGCCGGCCCATAAACCACACCAAACCGTAATTTTTTTTTGGGATGCAACGACGACTCATGGAATACGTGTGGATTGCTGCATGACCAATACCGCATATCTTGTTTATTGACGAAGCCATTCAGCCAGAAAAGAGCCTCATCGCTGAAGATGATTTTTCGATGAAAATCCGAATCATTTTCAAGTTGTAGCTCAGCTCAATTCACGAACATACGACGCTTCTGGTGGTCAAGCGGCTTCAGTTCTTGCGTCAATTTAATCTTGTAAGGATTTAGGCCAAGATCTTTTCTGCGAAATTCGCCACAACGACGTCACAGAGATGCTTAACGCTTGAGAACGACGTGTGAGAGACACATTTGGGCTTTTTTCAACTGAAGCCTCAGCGGCAGCAATATTCTCGACACTACGGGCACTTCTTTATCTCACTGGCACGGGAACATTTTGTACTGTGCCTGTGGACTCAAATTTTTCCACTAGACGCTCAATTGTTGATCTGCTAGGAAGATTATTACGACCATAAATTGGACGTAGCGCTCTTAACGAGTATGATCAGTTCTGGGGTCGATCTGAGGTTGAAGGTACAACGACTTCAAAAGATCGTAATCACCAATTCTCAGGACAGCTAAGCATGATAATTGGTTATATTATAGATTCAATTTTTAGTCTTGATAGAATTGTTGACAAAATGTCTATTAGTTTTTGGTTATATAGTATTGAGGAAAGATATTTAACTTTAGAACAGTCCGACTGGATTGGCAGAGGTGGCAAACTGGAGGGTTGCCTCTATTGAGAAGGTAGCTGTGTGTTAATTGAGTGTGCCCGAGTCGAAGTCGCATAAAACATTTGTTCAGTGTTGTGTCAGTTGGGTACATCGTTGCATCAGCTTTTGGGTTTATGACTGAGTAGTGGTGGATGTATGTTTTCCACTCCTACTTTCTTTTATGTTCCCATTGAGTGTTAATAATTTTTAGAAAATCTCTTCGCGAAGGTGGGTGTGGTGTGATGTTCATTTCTTCGGAAGCTTTCTTTGCTGCAGTGTCAGCGAGCTCATTCCCTTTGATACCTGTGTGACCTGGTACCCAGAGGATCATAATTTTGTTCTGGTTTTTCTGTAAGTTGTTACGTATTTTGATAATTGTGGGTGAGTGGTTGTTGGTTTTAAAAAGTGCATTTAGGTTTGAAAGGCTGTCAGAGCAAATAACAGTTTTTTTTGGCGGATTTATTTGCTATCTGAGTAGCTTTGAGGATTGCATGAGCTTCTGTAGTGTAAATTGAGAAGTAATTTGGTAGTCTCTTAGCGTATATTGTGTCGCCTACTTCTGTGACTATTGTGAGTCCATTACTAATATCAGATTTAGAGCCGTCTGTATATAAAATATCCAATAGGTTTGTTCTGAATTCACTTATTATTTCATGGAAAAACTGCAGGTATGTTTCCACGGTGGTGGAGTCTTTTTTGAATTTTGTCAACTTGTTGTTGGTTGGTAAAAGCCATGGAGGGATATTTCCAGTGTCAGTGTTTTAATTGATAGTGGTATGCCTAAGTCCCTAGCGGAATTTAAAGCATTGTACATACTAGAGTGGCATTTTGGTACTTTTTTGAGAAGCAACATTGTTTTGGCATCTGCAGTGATTGTTGATTTTTATGACTGACAGATTTTTGTAGCAAGCCGTGCTGTAATTAGGTCTTCGTGGTGTTCAATGGACGGAAGGCCGGCTTCAGTTAGCATATTTTTTATTGGCGTCGTAGGAAAGGCTTTCAAACTAGTTCTGATTGCTGCATGGTAATATGGTTTGATTATTTGTAAGGTTGAGTTTGCACATTTTCCATATATTACCAGTCCATAGTCAATCTTTGACAATATTATTGATTTTGTTATATTAATAAGTGTTTTTGGGTGAACAAAACTGTTTTAAGAAGATAAGAATCTGATAAAGTTAAGCCTGGTGGAAAGCTTTTTTTTTTAAGTTGTATACAATGATCTCTAAAGTTAAAGTGTGCATCAAATATTATGCCTAAAATATTTAAACTAATTACATTTGGGATTTGTATATTGAGTATATTAATACAAAAACTGTTACAATTCATATTTCTACAGATGTGTAAATGCTTACTCTTTTCAGGTGAAATGATGGATCCTGAATGGGTGCACCATTCATTTACGTCTGCCAGGATATTTTGAAATAAAACTTTGGAACGATTTATATCGTTTCCCTTTGATAATAGGATTAAATCGTCTGCATACAGTATATGATTTATTTTATAATATTTTGATATCATTTCGCTTATATCGTTATAAGCGATTATAAATAATGTTACGGAGAGGGGAGAGCCTTGGCGGATAGCATTAGCCAATTTATATCTACTTGAAAAATAGTTATTCGATTTCACTCTAAATTCAGAAACAGTAATTCAGTGCTTGTCAAGCGTTTGCGTGCAAAAGTTTTCATTTTATCTTTAACCGCGGGAATACCCAGATCTCTGCGGAGATCTTCATTCCTTATATTCCACGGTGCATTAGCGAATGATCTTAACATTTTGTTTTCAAAAGTTTGTAAAATATTTAGATTCGTTTCACTGGTACAACCCCATAGCTGTATACCATATGTCTAGCACTTGCTTATATAAAGCTTTTATAATAGCAGCTTGTTATCAAGGTTAATCTTCGAATATTTCCCGAGTGACCAGTACAGTTCTCTGTATTAATTTTTAAGTTTTTCGCATTTTTTTTTTACATGCGATTTCCATTTTAATTTTGCATCGAGTGTTGTTCCGAGATATTTCTCTTGATTCGCAAATGGGACTCGAACCGTGTACGAAACATCTACACGAATCGATGCGCTCTCGTAAGTGCAATCCGCCTGGATTTTGTTCATCCATTTATTTCGTTAACGGCGTTTTGTAATTTCATATTTGTACAGCTGTATCGTCAGCAAACGTGGCAACTTTTGTATCGTTTGTTTGTGGGATATCACGTGTAAATGAGAGGTACAAAAGTGGTCTAAAGACGCTTTCTTCCTTCCTTTATTTCTTTAAACTCTGAATATACGTTTCCAAGTTTCAAACGGAAGAGTCTATGCTCCAGATACGTCAATAGGATTTTATATAATTTTTCAGGCAGAACTTGTCTTAGTTTGTATTGATGGCATCTATGCCAAACCTTGTCAAAAGCATGCGATACGTCAAGAAATACGGCTGTGCAGATTTGCTTTTCTTCGAAAGCTACTACATCAGTAATTCGTAGAACTTGGTCCACAGTCGAATGTTTACTTCTTAACGCAAATTGATGGTCAGGTAAGAGGCGTTTTTGATCAATAATGGGGTGTGAGCGACTGAGTAATATCATTTCGAAAACTTTTCAAATCATTGGAAGAAGTGAAATAGGTCTGTAAGATTTTATTTCATTCGGTGATTTTCCTAGTTTGAGAGCCATAATCACATCCGCGACTTTCCACTGTCTTGGTATGTATGTATTCTAATCGAATTGTTGCATTTGCAATGTAGAGGAGTTAAGTTAATGCTTTCCGAGGCAACATTTTAAGAAGTTCTCCTGTAATCAGGTCATAACCCGGAGCTTTTTTAGGTTTTAGTTTCTGTATTTCCCGTTTAAGTTCGGCAATACTTGCATATGGTATTATATCGCTATCGGTTGTAGCCTCGAATACATTAACGTTTTCAAGTTGCGTTGGTCATCAAATGGCTGAAATGTTTTCTCGAGATGTTCAGCAAAAACGTCTGCTTTTTCCTTATCGGTTTTCACCCAATCGTTTTGAGTTTCCCTTATTGGTGGCACAGCGTTTTTTGGCTGCATTTCTATTATAAATTAACAAATTGCACCGAATCGGCTCGGGAGTGTATTACCGCAATAATGTATCCCGAAAAATGTGTCCAAGCCAACAACCAAACAGGAAAATACATCCAGGGCAAGAATCATACAGTCACAGACAAAAACGCTTCATACAAATTCAAAGCGCATTACAAAGCATCGATGCATTAAGCCGCTTTCAGTCCACAGAAAGCTTTCTAAAGTGCTTTTGTTAAACCAACATAAAAGCAAAATCAACTTGGTGATGGTTACAAAAGTTGCTAACAGTCAAACTGTGAAATACACCACTTTATGTCAATGTTTTCCGTCCGCATCCATAAGATAGCTTTTGAACAACGTATGAAATTGATAACATCGTTGCGTTTGGAAAATGTTTCGCAGGTTACTTGATTCCTATCCTCGACACAACTGGTTCTCCTGCCGACTATGCAATGTTTGGTGGTGGCTGAATTGGAATTCATCGTTAGTCGTTAAACTTGATGCCTACAAAATCGAATATAATTATTTTGCAATCCACGAAATGCCTTTATATTCAAAATTACACAACGCAATCGATAGTGGTTGGTATGAGATTGCTTGGCTTACCATCATCCATTACTCCATTTCCATAGAAAAGGGACAACCATAATCTTGATATCTCTACATAACATACATCTATCTATCTACATATCAAATTTCATCTAAATCCATTGAGTCATTTCCATTTAAAAAAAATATTCTCTACTAATAATGCACCATAAACTCTCATGATGACGTCACGCCAAAAATAATCGCGCACCCAGTTACCGATTTTCATCGAAAACTACCAGGCGCACAGAAATTAGCAGCAGGTATACTTATCCCAGGCGCAGCAAGTTTTTTTTTGGTTCCCGCGCAATTGCCGGTCACTTTTTGGCGGCAATGATGCGATTCCCGCGCAATTGCAGCTGTCATTTTTTGGCCGGCCATTATGTTTTGAGTGCTTGCCAGAGATGTGCAACCAGATTTGTGCTCGCTAGGGATGGGCAATCTTAGTATGGTAGATTTGTTAGAAATCTAATTTCGGCATTTTTAATGATTTCATGTTTTCTGTTTTTTTAGAGGATACAAATTTCAAGATACATAAATATAATTGAAAAGTCGCAAACCGTGTTTTTTTATTTTTATTTCGATAGAGTGTTTATTTGGAGCTTTAAGCAATAAGTAAGTAAACAAAAAATTGTAGCAGAGCCAGGATAAATCGCTGATGATATTAATGAGATAAAAATTTCCCTTATGGTCCTGTTTTCGTATTCAATTTTGTTTTATTTTCTTGGCTACACTTACATCTACTGAAAGTTTACCATAATCAAAGCCACCAATCACGACCTGTTGATGTCAACCCAACAAACACATTATTCTATCAAAAACGGCCCACCATAATCTTAAAAACAATCTCTGCCTACATCTATCGACATATCAAATTTCATCATAATCCATCGATTCGTTATCGAGTTAATTCCATTTGTTTGAATATCTCTTGCCCCTCATAATGTCAAAACATCGTATGATGGATGGATGGATGGATGGAACGTTACGCCAAAACGAGTCGCGCACCCAGCAACCGATTTTCATCAAAAACACCAGGCGCACAGAAATCAGCAGCAGGTGTACAATCCCAGACGCAGCAAGTTTTTTTGTTGGTTTCCGCGCAATTGCAGCTGTCACTTTTTGGCGGCAATGGTGTAATTCCCTTCCCGCGCAAAAGCAGCTGTCACTTTTTGGCGGCCTTGATGTTGTGAGTGCTCGCCAGAGATGTGCAACCAAATTTGTGCTCGCTAGGGATGGGCAAACATAGTGTAGTAGATTTGTTAAAAAAAAATGTTGATCGCTTTCCATGATCATGATGATATTATGTATTTTTGATTTCACGTATCTTTTCTTAAAGTGAATATTAATTTCAAGATACTTACGTGTGAATAAAAAGCCCTAAACCGTGTTTATTTTATTTTATTTGGATACAATGTAAATATGGTGCTTTGAGCAATAGAATAAGTTAAGTTAACAAAAATTGTAGTAGAGCCATGCCATTTCGCTGATGCTAATTTGATGAAATGAACTGCAAAAATCAAATATTTCATTTATATGTTCCTAAAAAAAATCGTTTATAATAATTTGAGAACCGTATCTAAATTTGTAAACCACTTTTAAAGTTGTTTTAGGAACTAATGAAGAAAATGTTTGATGTTAGCAGTCCATGTCATACCGTTTTTAATGATCTACAACTTATTTTGAAGTTCCAGATGTCTAGCTTCATTATAAAATGTAAAAATTTCGAGACATTTCTATCAATTTGATGACATTAAAGGGCCGACAAGCATGCGTATCTGTAGCTGCGTTTCATAGGTGAGTCAAAAGTTAAAAACAAGACAAGCCGTAAGCGCTTACAAAATGTGAATCTGTAGCTTGAAGTTAAACGAATGACAACTTCATGCAAGGAATGTATCCCTCTATTTTTGAATTTAGCAGTTAATATCACCAAATTGACACACTTGGACCGATTTTGAGAGAAGTGTCTTCAATACTTACTCCTGACCTACGAGCTATCTATTTCAGCACAATAGAAGAGAAATAGGATGAAAGGGCATTTCCTTCTCGGAATACTGTACATGTTTGAAAAAGCAGCAAACCTGCTGCCATCGTTGTTAGAGCATTATACCGAATAGTTTGGTGATGCCGAATTAAAGCAAAAAAAAGAGGACATCTACAAAAAAGAGAACGAAAAAAGAAAAAAGTAAGAAAAATAGTCATGAAGATATGAAAAAAGCAAAAGTTCGGTTAGTAATAGTTTATAAGTAATGCCATCTTTCGGAAAAGACTTTGTGATTGTGGGATTTTGTGACTAAAACGAGAAAAAATATTATGAGAAGGCTACAATCAGCTGTGCTAATAATACGCGTTTAATACCCTTACAGTGCTTTCACATCGAACCGAAAACTGAGTTTTCGCAAAAATACCTGAACCTTTCATCGAAAACCTGAGTTTTTCCATACATTTGCGGTTTCAGACACTAGAAGGTTACGTTAGTTATCTCGTTGATAGTTGTTGGAACGAATGTGGCTCTGGCTTGTAAAACTTGTAATGCGAAAGACGTGGAGTACCTGGTGGAGATATGAGCTCAGACGATTTTATTCAACTAATATAATTTCACACACAAATTTTGCAGCTGAGCTGATTGAAATGTCAAACGAAACCTTCTCAAAGTTCAGTCTGAAAGCACAAGTGGTTTTCGAAAACTTTTTACCGAAAACTCAGTTTTCGATTCGGTCTGTGAGCACTATTAATACCGATTTCATTCTTAAAATAAATTTCCCCAAAAAGGGCGCGGCTAAGAACTGAGTGGGGATGATATCATAGAAAATTACATTATCGCCACTTTTTGTTCAGACTGTTTATATAAATCTTCTATAGTTCGACAAAAAAAACTGAGTTTTTCTATGGCATACGCTTTGGGATTCGTAACAAAAATCGTTTTTTTTTCTTTCTAAGAACATTTGAAATGATCTATAGACGGAATATTCACAGTATATTTATCAAATGATTTTTCATTTTTTTTAAATTGGGCAAAAATCTACTTTTTTAGTCGACGTTGCAAGAAAATTACCGGCAAAAAATAGATATGAAGAATGTCTAACGGCTAAAACACAATCACGCCTTAGAGCTTCGCTTTTCCGGCGGTATGAGGTATTTTCAACTGAAAAACCCAGTTAAGTGGAACAAATGACCAGAAAAAGAAAAACAAAGTTTCGCTTGTTGGGTGGGTTAAGCCCATTACGCTTAACTGCTTTGCGCGCGATTATATTGACTTGTGCAGCGGTTTTTACTTCTCCTACATAAATTGAGAAAATAAATAAAATATTCGTTAAAAATATCATCGTATTACAGAACCCTCTCAGAGAATAAAAAAACCCACGGTAATAACAACAATTTTTTTGACAATACATACTATTAGGCCGTGTGTTAATTGAGTTAAAATGGTGGCTACATTTTATCCACTGGCTAATTTTTGACATTTCTGCAGTTATAAAAAAAATTGGAACTTTACTGCGTCAATTGGATTAACTTAATACTATTTGCAATAATTTTCCAATAGAATTGGAACAAAATTACTTTCATTACAATTTCTTGTAACAAATGTAATCATTACCATTTTTGAAACGCATATTTTTTTAAAATCGAATTATAGCTTATTTTACAACTTTCTTTACATTTTCAAATAAAAAATAAATGTGTTTCGCTCTTTATTTAATAATCTGAATGATGTACTATTATTCCGCCACATGTGAACACTGATAACGAGGAATAATCCTTGAGCGTGATTTCCATCACGGCCACTCCTCAGTAGGTATAAAAATAGTAAAAAATTAGCCAGTGGATAAATTTTAGCGAACTGTTGAGCAGGTTAAAATTTTTAAGTCTCTATTCACCATACTAATGTCAAAAATAATCCACACGGTAGAATTTGAAGGCAATTGACACACGTCCTCACTAACGTTCGCTTTGCCGAGGGTGCTTTACAACAATTCCACATTAACAGCCGAATTTATAAAGGAATTTTAGAGGTTGTTTAACTTTTAAACTTATCTAAGTATCACTTAAATGCAAAATCGGTATCTATAATCGATTTTCACATTTAAGCAACGTTGCTTAGAGGTGGCAACGTTGAGGTTGTTCAGAGTCATTTTAAAATTAAATTTGACAGTTCGGAGGATTTACATTTTTTTATATTTATTTTGAGTTTCTGTGTTGAAAACTGAAAGCAAATTAATAAAAATTGGCTGAAGCTACCTTACTTTTGTAAATGATTTAAATGTAGTGAATGTGATTAATACAAACAGACCAACAGCTGCGAGACCACACAAATCTACAAACGAGAGTTAACCCAATCGAACTTCAAGACTATTTTCGGCAAAAGTATCAATTTTTTAAGCCCAAAATGGGATAGCATTATATGGGTGGTCACATTTCTGATGATCCTAAAGTTCGAAGTGTTTATAAATCTATAAATGCCAAAATCAGTGTCTAAGCATATAAGAGAGATAGATGGTACATAAGCTTGTATAAAATTTCGCCTTTTTGTACTAGATTTACAAATATTATTACGTTTTTTGAAACAATTGTTGTTTAGTTAAACATCAATGAAAATCGATTATAGCTATTTTTGCATGCTTAACTAAACAACCTATGATACACTTTTTAAGAAAATCTAATAAATACGGCTGTAAGAGTTTACGTTTTGAGGTTGAAGCTGAAAGCTACATTGTGACGTATAACACTGATTTCATAAAGTTGAACTGCGTACTTCAACCAAAGCAACGCGCCAAAGCTTGGTTGCGTTTCTGCCATAAATACTTTGTTCAGACACTTTTCCAAATGGTGTGATCAACAATAACGATTTTCTTAAAAGTGGGCGTCGTTGGGGGCGGATGTTGAAAGTTTGTGCACTTGTAATACTTCGTCGAACAAAGCGGCTATATACTTAATTTTATAATTCTAGCTAAAAACTTTCAAAAGTTGGTGAAACACAGACAGATGGACGGGCGGACTGACATACATGGCTCGATTGACTCAGCTGGCGATGTTGATTAGATACATATGATTTAATATATATTTAGCTAAATCGTGGGTCTATGTTAGGAACTGTGTATCAAAACTTATATATACCCATGGGGTGGTTTCATAATGAGTCCCCGAAAAGTTCGAAATCCACCTATGGAGTAAGTTTCACTGCAGACAACATCTTTCTATCTCTCTATTCTTTACCTACTGTCACATCAACATCCACACTAGGAGGAACCTACCCTAACTATCCTATCCATTCTTTCTTTATAAACCAACCCATTCTTATTGCGAAATAATGCATTCCAGTGAGTCTGCGACAAACCTTCATGTAGAAAAGACGTTTTTAATTAAAGAACGGAATAAATAATAGTCGTGTGTATTTTTTTTGTTGAAGATACTTGTCAGTGGACACGGTTTGTAAGCAGACTTAAGACTACTATGGAATGTAACTAAATCTAACAGTATTTCTAAAAGATCACAAAAAGGTCTATTGATCTGGAATACTTTTTTATAAAAATTTTTTTTCAGTTTGAGCTCATCTTTCATAAACCCAGAAATATGTGTCAGTGTCTTCGAATGCGATCGGCTTATCTCAAGGAATCACCGTCTACCCGAAAAGCCTCCCCGAACGGAACACCCTGTTTGTTAATTGAGAATTTATGACTTCAAAGTATCATAACATACAGTTTCAGGTTGAGAACTTATGCAATCCACTGAGTCGACAACCCGATGCATTGCGCTACGTTTGAGGTTACACTAGTGCAATGTAACAAAAAACTCACCTAGAGCGGGGGGTTTATTGATATTGGCAATAGTTGAATTGAGACCATGCCTTTGACATTTTGTTTAAATGCAGACCACATTCGAGTTCACTGAATTCATAACAACTTTTCAACAGCAGAACAAAAGTGCTGCTGTGGTTTTTTTTTTGATAATTTTTATGCTGATTCACAAACAATGAGAATGCAAATTCAAATTTAAAAGTACAGAAATGTTATACCATGCCGCGCAGGGTTATATAAGTTTGTAACGTAGGCAAATAATTTAAATAAACTCATCGAAAAGTATAATGGATGTACTCAGAATGGCTGAGTTGATCTTTCAATCTCTGTCTGTGCGCCTTGGCATTTCACTGATTTTTAAACATTAAATCATGAGTACGGATAATGAAAAGCTCGTTGTTTATGTCTCTGGGTTAGTGTAACAAAATTTTCCAAAACCCACTTTTCAGATAAAAGTCGTTTTTGGTCGGGGTTTTCGTAAAGAATTTCCAAAAAATAGTCTGAACAAGATAGGCATGTCAAAATCTTCATTTTTTCGTAAAATTTATCGATACCTTTCAAAAAGCAGCATGGAATAATGCTCCTCAACAACGCAACATAGAGAGCTATAGTAATATAAAGTACCCATAGGAAATAAAAGATTTGGTTAGAAGAAATTGGTAAAAAAAAAATTGGTGAGAGATGGCACTAAACTCGTGCTCTGCAAGATAAAACACATCTAAATCAGTTGACTAACTTGCTTTCAATTTCGATTTAAAATGCTAAAAAAAATTGTTAAAGGCTTTGTAGATAAGTTTTTACTGCATAAACTTATCTACAAAGGCTAACCGCTGTAAAGAAATAGAATTATTCGCTCTTGAAAGCAATAAGAGTAATAAAACGGCCAAAAAAGGCTGTGCCACCAAATAGGGTAACTCAAAACGATTGGGCGCAAACCGATAGGAAAAAGCAGACGTTTTTGCTGAACATCTCGAGAAAACATTTCAGCCATTTGATGACCAACGCAACTTGAAAACGTTAATGTATTCGAGGCTACAACCGATAGCGATATAATACCATATGCAAGTATTGCCGAACTTAAACGGGAAATACAGAAACTAAAACCTAAAAAAGCTCCGGGTTATGACCTGATTACAGGAGAACTTCTTAAAATGTGGCTGCGGAAAGCATTAACTAAACTCCTCTACATTGTAAATGCAACAATTCGATTAGAATACATACATACCAAGACAGTGGAAAGTCGCGGATGTGATTATGGCTCTCAAACTAGGAAAATCACCGAATGAAATAAAATCTTACAGACCTATTTCACTTCTTCCAATGATTTCAAAAGTTTTTGAAAGTATATTACTCGGTCGCTTACATCCCAATATTTGGGTTAAGAAGTATACATCCGACTGTGGACCACGTTCCTCGAATTACTGATGTAATTGAAAAAGCTTTCGAAGGAAAGAAAATCTGCTCAGCCGTATTTCTTGAAGTTTCGCAAGCTTTTAACAAGGTTTGTCATTACAAACTAAGACAAGTTATGCCTGAAAAATATATAAAATTCCCGTGTCGTATCCTGGGCATAGACTCTTCCGTGTGAAACTTGGAATCGAATATTCGGAGTTCAAGGAAATATTGGCAGGAATGCCCCAAGGAAGCGTCCTTGGACCACTCTTGTACCTCCTATTTAAACGTGATATCCCACAAACAAACGATACAATATTAGCCACGTTTGCTGACGATACAGCATTACTAGCAGTTGGTACAACAAGAGAGGAAACAAATATCAAATCACAAAACGCTCTTAACGAGGTTAATGAATTGACAAAATCCTGGAGGATTGTACTTAACGAAAGCAAATCGATCCATGTAGATTTTTCGTATATACGGACAAACAATTTGCCTGTATTTTTCAATACGGTTCGAGTCCCTTTTGCAAATGAAGCGAAATATCTCGAAATGACACTAGATGCAAAATTAAAATGGAAATCGCATGTAAAAAAGAAATGCGAAGAACTTGAAAATTTGTACAGAGAACTGTACTGGTTACTCGGAAAATATTCGAAGCCTAACCTTGATAACAAGCTGCTATTATAAAAGCTTTATATAAGCAAGTGCTAGACATATGGTATACAGCTATGGGGTTGTACCAGTGAAACGAATCCACACATTCTACAAACTTTTGAAAACAAAATGTTATGATCATTCGTCAATGGTATATAAGAAATGAAGATCTACGCAGAGATCTAGGTATTCCCGCGGTTAAAGATGAAACGAAAAATTTTTCACGCAAATATAAAAAACTTTTATTGCGACATGTAACACAAATAAGCCCTTAGAGTTGGCTCGATATTAACAAACCGCGCTATAAATTGTGGAAAAGGCAGGAAAGTTACCTGCCAAACATTCATTACTCGTGATAAATAATTGCTAGATAGGTCGCATACTTAGTTGCAATACATATACAAAAAGTTTGGTGGTTTTAGTGGGTTAAAGTCTCACACTAATTTGGGCACGTGCTCATTGTGTTTTTTGAGATTTCCACCAGCCCACGGAAAAAAAATTATGCCATACAAATTGCATGTGTTCACACATTTACGAAAGCGGTCGTCTGCAACCACCTTCTATTATAGTTCACCCTTTAAACGGCTGTCATACGTTTTTTTTTAAAAACCACTTTTTTGGACTTGGAGTTCCTAAAAAGATAAGAATTTGTGAAAATTTAAACTTTTAATTTTTTTCCGAAATTACAATACGTCCGTATACTAAGTTTACTGGGGAAGTAAAAATAAGCTTTCAAAGGTACCCGAGAGCTGTCATAACGTACATTCTAACAATTCTCAGAAGGGAATATCACTTCTGGATTTTATTTCAGAAGAGAAAAACACTTCCGATAGCATATTTTTACCAACAGAAAATGGCGTCGGTGCGCACACACTACGTAAAAGCTCCAGTCGAAATCCAACAACTAGTTGGCTTCAATTTCAAAGTGAAAGCTCACATTGTGTTATGGTAAGCATCGGGCTTTACTAGGTATTATATTGGAATGATATCATTCCTGGGTATTATCAGTATACCACAATGTCAACCCATGGTGCCCTAAGTTTTTCCTTTACTCCTCAATCAAGATCACTGGGCTCAATCCCTGAATGGCTTAAATTCAGGTAAATATTTTATTTTCCCAAAAAGGCTTTCTGTTCATTCCGGTTCTTGTATTGGCTCACCCCACAAGTAAAGAGCTTTCCCAATTACTTTTTCAAGACACGCACCGGAATATTCGTAAGTAACATCCTACACCCATGCGAACAAATATCTTAGTATCTTAGCCCCTAAAGAAGTTTTCTTCAATAACAATTGCATTCCCAAACATATTCCTTGCCGTTGTTTTTTCGTAACGATTATTGATATAATATCAGTATTTCCTGCTGCTCTCGGGTAGCATGGCGTTTGTGTATCACGTCACAAAGAAGTCGCTGGTATTAAAGGCTGGCACGCTGCTCGCATCGACTTGCATCTACGTAACACCATTAACTTGTCTATTTTTATCTGGGAGGTTGTTTTTTTTTCAAGTCTTTTATTATACAGAGGGAATAATGGGTGGGTGGTGAGGGGGTATTGATGCATACTGAAGTTGTGTGCTGCGTACACATGCGGGCTGTCATCGACGTCGACGCAATGTCGGACGGTTTGTTCCTTATCGAAATGGCCTTGTGCAGAGTCATTGACTGCACTTGCATATTACAAATAAAGTCACACCTATTTGTTCGAGTATGAGTGGGAATCGAAGCCGGCGTCCATGTGGAGGGGAGTGCTTGTATATGAGTTTTGCCATTAATTTGCTATTTGATTCTGCTTTAGCCTCCTTAATCGCGTATAATTGCGTGGTACCTATATTGGGTATCTAGTACTTGTAGGTTAGGGGTGTTGTGTGATGGCAGCGGAATGGCTATATTTTAAATATGTTTTCATCAAATTAGTAATTTTATTTATTTTGCTGTTAAAATCCATTTATAATAATAATAAACTCGAGATATGGGACTGGATTTAATGTAATTATTATAATTTTATTAAAATGTAATAAACTACAATATTAATCGGCATTTTGAATAGCACTAGCTGCTAGAGCTTTCGCCTAGGAAGGACTGGATTTATGACTGATAGTAATTACATATCCGTTCATGATTTTGAAACCACTTTTTGCAGTTAATTTTAAAGCAACTTAAGTGACCGAAATATAAAAACACGGGCGTCTCTATTGTTTGATTTGAATTTATTACGAAATGATTTAATTTGAAGAGTATATTCTAAAGGGGAAAAATCCTTTATTCAATTTTATAATCAAACAAAAAAAATGTTTTTTGAACACCATGGGTTGTTTTTTTGGGTTCATCGTTAATGAGTTCCAAAAACATTATTTTTTCGAAATAAGTATAAGGACCGTAAGCATTTTAAGCACAACGACGAACATTTTAATGTTAACTACCAAACTGAAATTCAGTTCTTTATACAGCCGCCACGGTTCTCAATAACTTCAAAAATTATGTTCGGCATGGAATTTATCATGTTTTGCAAAACTTCATCATTGAGTACGTTCCATGCCTGGATTATTTGTGCCTTAAGCTCTTCCACATTCCTGTACTGCCACCCATTCGAATAAATTTTTCTAGCCATGATCCCCAACCTGTTTTCGATTGGGTTAAGGTCGGGACTTCATGATGGCCACAGTAAACACCTTGTCCCGCTGACTTCAAACCATTCGCGGACTATTCTTGCCGTATGAATGGGAGCATTGTCTTGCTGAAAAATACAATTTTCACCCGCCGAAATTTCTCAAAATTCATCCAGGGCATATCGCAGCACCTCCCTGTATTTCGTACTATTAATTCTGGGTGGTACTCACATCAAAGGGGTTTTTACATGGAACCCAAACGCACCCCAAATCATAACGCTTCCACCTCCGGAGTGCCGGCTCACTTTCATTGCATATAACACGCCAATAAGTACTGAAACCGTCTAAATAAAATTTGTTTTCATCAGACAAAATAACGGATTCCCACTCCCGGGTCCATGCCATGTGTCCTCTGGCGAACCTTAGTCTGGCCTCCTTATGATGCAGCTGCAATAGCGGCTTTTTCATCATTTTTGTGTATCGAAGGTTGGGGTTTTCCTTCAACACTTGCTGCACTCCTCTTACACCTACTAAAAGGTCCAACTTGCGCCTTATCTGACCAACATTCAGTTTGTTTCGCCTGGCTTCATGTGAAATAATATTCTTCACGAGCGCTGAGAACGCTTGGTCGACCAGATCCTCTGGCAGAGCCATAATTTTCACGCGAATTCACAAATTCATCCCGGCGAATTGCGTTGAAGTGCGTTCAGGTGCAATTTTCGTTCAATTTTTGACAGCTAAGTGCAATTCTTTTTCCGATTTCCTCCGGCACAAATTCTTCGCGGAATTTATTTACGAATTGTTGTGAAGTGAGTATTCTCCGATGATACATACCTCGAATGGAATTTTTACCTTTTGACGAAGTATGCGTTTCGGAAAATTCTCCGCTCCGACGGATACCTCGCTAGGGCAGAATATTTTATACGTGGGGTACTGATATTGATACCCCAGCATCAAACAACAGCCTTCCCGACGCATACGATCTAAGAAATTTCCCCTTTGAAATTTCCCCTACCGCCCGCGTCGGAAACGGCTACAAAAAGTTTAGCTGTGATGCATACTCTATGTGGTGTTATACTCTTAGGTTGTAAGTACCAAAGATTATAAAGTCATACAGATGACGCATTGAGAACAAAAACAGAAACTTTTGCTCACCAGCTTCGAGGTACGAGCGGGCGGTATGCACGTGCATACATAAGAAACGAAATCCAAACATTTGCGGGCTGTGCCAGTACAACCCGCCATATAACGGTTTTTCTTGTATGCAGTGCGTCATCTATATGGCCTTATAAACTTTGTTAGTACCCAATGCCGAGCTTTCTCGCAATCATTCATGCGTGCGAGTGTACTTCTTAATCGATGACGGGACCTCCTGTTTTATGCCGACTCCAAACGGCGAATTTAAGATAAGATTTTCTTGAAAATTAAGTGTTGCTGCGGTTGGGAATCAAACCCACACCTTCTGCGCGACAGTTCATCGCACAAACCTTCGCTCCACTGAGCCGAAATCTTTATATGCTCGTGATAAAAAAAAAAGCTATATAAGTCGGATACTTAGTTGCAATAGACATACTAAAAGCGGGATGGTTTTAAAGATTAAAAATCTCACACTACTGTGAGCATTGACTGTCCTCATAGTGTCTATAGAAAGTTTCAAGTAGCCTCGAAGAGGTGATGTGAATTTTCCACCGAGATCGTGCGATTTGACTCCGTTGGACATTATCTTGGGTTTTCTGAAGTCATAGGCAAGTAATCAACGAAAAACGGCCCTCAACGCCAACATAACCCTGCCATCGGTCAATGTTGGCCTGATTTATACGCCAGAGTCATGGTCTAGGCGGACATTTGTCCGATTTTGTATTCAATACATAATGCTATCGATAGGCCTTTCTATACCGAATGGTATTGGTCTTAATCAGTAAAAATCTAACACTACTGTGAGCGCCGACGGACCTCATAGTGTCTATAGAAAATGCCCACCAGCCCGCGAAAAAAATAATAAAAACTTCAAAATCGCAGTCGTGACGTTGGCCTACTCTTCCTCTTTGTCCTCAATTCAGCTCAAGTTCACGTGCACAAGCGCACCGTTAGAGGACTATTCGAATAACCACATTCATCGGATTCAATTAGATTTCTAACTTGATCCTTGCTTTTCGTTTATTTATCATCGCGTTCCATCTCCCAACTCCAGAGTGCACACGCAAGCTATGAATAGAAAGTCTTTGCGGCACAAAGTTGTTCTTTTAGGTGGTCCACAAGTATCCACCTCCTCATACCCCAACAGCTTGCTCTTCCAATAGTTGTGTGCAGTTTCTGTAATAGTTTCGCTGCTTGAATGAAACCAAAGAAAGCTTGAGAAATGGCAAAGCAACAAAATAATTTCATGTATACATTGCATATCATGGCTCTTCATATATATATGCATACATACATATTTTTTGCAACTTTTTGTATGCAGTGGCATCAATTAAAATGAAGTTACTTTCACTATAATGTTACTTACTTGGCGGCTTTGTGTGTCACAAGAGCAAGTTAGGTAAAAATTATTTCACTGGAATAGTAGAAAAGTGGGATAAGTAAGTTGTTACTGGGAGCCGTTTAAATTTATTGCTTCACCTGGGGACGTATTGGTTTTATGGACTCAAGATTTTGATCAAACTAATGTTTTTGAAGTCGGGAAATGTTTGTAAACTCTGACTGCCTTTCGATCTATGAGCGCAGCTTTAAAGACTTCAATTTGAAGTCTTTATTCATTCTTTTTATGCATTCGTATCCATTATGGGTCCAGATACCTACGGTATCAGGATTTTTCGAAAACTAAAAATTGAAACTTCAAGTCCCCTCTAACAATTTAGTGACTTGCTAAAGTCATAAGAATCAACGTTTGGAGTGTATAAGGCCAATGAAAGGAAACGGAAAGTACATTGATGGATATTTAAATTGAAAAAAAAATTACAGGATCCAGGTTAATGTGTGAGTGAGACTATATTGTTATGTCGAAAATACGGCCGAAATGGAAAGGATGTACACTCTACAGGAACAAGGATGTTCAAGCGGAACTAAAGTGACTACAGCTTGCCGAATTCTGCGTCTTAAACGATAAACGAACATCCGTACGTCGATGAAACGCAAGATCTAAGACAGTCGATTTCGCGTCGCTCACAAGAACTCGGCCTTTTGCAGACCACAACTTGGCGAATTCAGCGTCGTGACTTGAGCAAGTACCCGTACAAAACTTAACTGACCCAGAAGCTGAAGGTAAACAAACCCTAGACAATGACGGATATTCGCAGCTGGAAGTTTTAATCGAGAAATCTACTTTAGCCAATTTCTAGATGAATAGGTACGTCAAAAAACAAACCTGTCAAAGTAGGGACGATAGCAATTCGTCGTCTATGCCAATAAGTCACAAACCACAGCTGCCCTCAAAGCTTTCATGCCGTATCGGTCAAATTCAACCTTATTTATGCGCCAGCGTCAGAAAAATTGGACATTTTTGAAGCGTGCCATCCAGCGAGGCAACGGTGGACATTTCAGCGAATAAGTGACAAACCACAGCTGCCCTCTTCATGCCATCGGTCAAATTCAGGCTGATTTATGCCCCAGAGTCAGAAAAATTGGACATTTCGAACGAGCGCTATCCAGAGAAGTAACGGTGGACATTTCAGCGAACAAGTGACAAACCACACATGCCCTCAAAGCCTTCAGGCCATCGGTCAAATTCAGGCGGATTTATGCGCCAGAGTCAGAAAAATTGGACATTTCGGAAGCGCGCCATCCAGAGAAGCAACGCTGGACATTTCAGCGAATACGTCACAAACCAAAGTTGCCCTCAAAGCCTTCATGCCATCGATCAAATTCAACCTGATTTATGCGCAGGAGTCAGAAAACTTTGATATTTCGGAAGCGCGCCATCCAGAGAAGCAACGGTGGACATTTCAACGATTTTATATGCCATACATAATGGCATTAATAGGCATTTCAAACAAATTAAAAATGAAAAGTCTATGTCGGCTAATATAGGTTTCCATTCGCTGTAGATGTTCATGAGGATGTTTAGCCATCTTAAACGTCCAATGCGGAGGGTGTTTACCAGGTCGAAGTCAAAAAGCTATATAGCTGGCCGACAAAAACGGATCCGAAGATTTTTGTGAACATTTTTAGCTCAGAACGGTCAATGATTTATGCACACGCACTGAAATGATTGTAAAAAAAATAGGGCTCTGTGGCGAGATGATTAGTGCGATGAATTGCCGCGCAGAAGGTCTGGGTTCGATTCCCCGCTATCACAACACATAAATGATTTTTCACTGGCCCTCCTCTCGTGATGATTAGACAAATCATCCGAGTAGTATCAGTTGTCAAGAGAAGCTTTCCTCAAATTCGCAGTTCGGAGTCGGGATAACACAGGAGGTCCCACTATAGTGCAGGAAGTACACACGCACACATGAATGGTTGCGAGAAAGCTCGCCCCTGGGTACTAACGAGCCTGTTGCGCCAAAAATGTTAATTTAGTTAAAATAGTGTTGCCAACCTAAAGTTTTATACCTCTGAAACACACCCGTTACATTCCCTTAGAAGTAAAGGCTTTATGACACAAATGCCTTCTTATCTTGAAACAACAGCGGTTGGCAAGAGTTTTCCTTCGTTTGATTTAATGGAGATTTTGATGGAGGAGACCCTCCTCAAGTCTGTCCTCATTTTATAAAGCTAGGTAGGAAGAAGATCATTTAGGTCGAGTGGATTTTGTTGTGAGTGGTTGAATCTCCGTCATTATAGCTGACTGACGCAAACGAAACAGAAGTTTTCATGAACATTTTTGGCTGAAAACGATCAAGGATTTATTTTTCCATTCACCAGCGCTATAGACTGTGACTGGGATGATTATAAAACATGTCTTTAGAATGTAGTGTAAGGGCTTTTTGACACAACTGCCTTCTTATCCCGAAGTAAGAGCGGTTTGCAAGAGAAATCCCAGGTTTTATTGGAGAGTCACCTATCATCATCCCCTGCAGTGTTGCCTTGTTGGTCTAATTCTTGTACACGAAAATCCATTGTCTTTCAAAAGATTCAGATAAACGAACATTCGACACCACCCGTTTCCGACCGACCCCTAAGTATAACATTCCATTTCAAGATCACAAGATCTTTAGATATTTCCTGAAAACTTAATATTTCCGTAAGCCATGCGCATGCGGCATCGCATCATAAACCATTAGAAGAAAAATTAAATCATGCCTTCCTTTACCGTTACCGATGACTTTCATGGCAATCTCAATGCAATTATGTGTTTTTTTTATATGGCCTTGGACTTTCTCCCTCGGTAAGAGTTACTTAGCTGATAATAAGTTGCAACTATGAATTATGTGATATGTCTGTACATACTGACTCACGTCGTAGAGGAAACGCAACTGCAAACTTTCCTAATTCTCTCACCGAAAGACTCGACCTACATTTCGATTGATCCTCCCCGTCTACCGTCCGTTGTGCATTCGCGCATCATCTGCATTTTCTTTTTCTAATGCAAGACGAGATTTCTTCGTCGTAAGCCCCATCGATGATGATGCTAGTAACAGGAGATTGCCAGACGTGGAGCGAGAGGCGGGCGGGAGAAAATCACATGCAGTTGGCTCGGCTGTTGGGTGTGGAAAGTGACCCAGAAACACACCAACCGACCAACCGAGCGATCCAGCAAAAAAAGGAAGTTTGTTGCATGTTGCAACTGCATTTTCATAATTATTATGCAGTGTGTCGGCGATGTCTGCATGCAGATGCAACTATTTAAATACAAAATGAAGGAAAATCGAAAACACGTTACCACTGAATTGGTAATCGGATTTTTCATCCAATTATCAATGGGTTAGCGATGATTACACGAAGGGGAAGGGGTAGCAGGAGGTTGGACATAGGTACATGCAACACTCTTCCATCGGCGACATATAATATCAGCGGACACACAATTGGAAAGTTACGAACATGTGAATTGATCATAGACGCATATAAAATCGCAACTACATCATTTTGATAGCAAAAATAAAGAAAACGGATGAAAAGAGAAAACCCACAGAAGTACGTCATCATACGGACTAACGACGGCGGCACTGTTTAGCTACAAACCAATGATTCTGGGTCACTTGTGGCTATGGGTAGAAATGGTTTTGGGTTTGATTTTCCTTTTCTTTTTGCACATGCAATAAACCTGCAAGCGAAATAACATCCGATCAGGACTCAAAAGTTGTAAAACTGTGTTTGTTAAATATAATTTGTTGGTGAAATATTGTAATTTATGAAAAGATACTTTTTGAATGTATCTAGTATCATTTGACAGCTTGGACTTAAATGTATGGACAGGATTTGTGATATCAGTTCAGGGTTTTGTTTTGCGCTTAACCCCTGCCATATAGATGAGACTATAATACAAAGAGGAGTAAAAAAAAGTTCGGATGCTCGGCACTATACGGCACCAACTAAACCTGAACTTAGCGTTGTACACAACAAACAGCTGGTAGGCACAGTTCAACTAATGCAATAGATCCCATTTCATTCGGCCAGAACTGGACACCAACAGGTACAAGGCGGGCCAAAAGAGATCACTCTATTGGAAGATGCTCTTATTTTTGCAAATGGCCGCCAATGTCAAATCTGTTTTGACATATGTGGACTAGACAGATGTAGAATACAAGTGAACAAGCCATGAAGCGATACACTCCCCAAGAACGTGGAATAAACGAAGTGGACGATTTTTCGACCAAAATTATAATGAGCGATGAGGCTCATTTCCACCTCAGCGGATACGTGAACAAGCAATACTATCGCTTCTGGGGCACCGAAGATCCAAGAGTAATGCACGCGGAGGCATTACACTCAAAGTTACTGCATGGTGCGCTGTTAACACTGGAGAAGTCTTCGGGCCATTCTTTTTCTAGGACGCCGCTGGTCAAACGACAACAGTGGACGGTGCGCGCTATAGGGCCATGTTAACCGAGATTTTTCTGCCGCAATTGGACGAATTTGCACACACTGCGCGAGCCACAACCGATATTTTGAAGGCCAAAAAACATCGGATGACTTCTTTTGGCCCATCTTGTATAAGTCATAAATTAAAATGAGGTGAGCTACTTCGTATAGGTTTAGTTTAGGTACGATAGGATGCGAGCGATTCACCTGCATACTTAGACTTTTTGGTTACATTGTGATACCATGTGAATACCTACCTGTAAGAAAACCAATCTGAGCTGTTAATGAAATGGAGGAGACTTCGCACTCTCGATTTTGTCGGATCGTTAAGATTTTGGAAGAAGAAAGCTCTAAGATGAAGCTTCCTCTTGTTTGATAGCACTGGGCAGTTACAAAGAAGATTAATATTTGTTTCTTCTTCCTCTTCGTCCATATTCTGTTCTTGCAAAAGTCGTTGGAATGAGGGCCTAGCCTGTCTGCGTGTCTACCTATTAGCAAATATTATAAAGTCATACAGATGACGAACGGCATAGAAGAAAAATTGTTCTATGGCGGGTCGTACTGCCACAGCTCGCTATATATTTTGATATCGTTACTATTACTATTACACATTGCACCTCTGATGACCTCTTTGAGCAGGTATTGATTTCTGCAAAATGTAACCCGTACTTTATAAAAGCAGAAAAGACCGCATGAGAATGTGATATTGCAACAATCTAAGCATTTAAAAAATTTCATTATGGCTGATCTAATAGATTTGTTAAGGAGTGACTAAAAACGACGTACCGGTATCAATATGGACTTATTGTGCCACTTTTATCCAATAATACTGTAAACACTTAAATAATTCAACATCAGCTTTCGAAAAATATTCTGTGAATTATAACGAACGTAAGAAAATGAAAGATGCTTCCCGATGCGTGTTTTTTTGACAACACCCAACATCTATCTATATCTCTCTATTTCTTTCTCTTTCTATCAAACTTTCGTGCTCTGAAAAAGATGCTAGGGTATCCCATCATTTACGTAAAATTTTAATTTGCGCCATTGAATAAAACTGTGTTGCCAACGGAAAAAAAGATAAAAATGTAACAAATGAAAATGCGCCTCGTAAAAAAAGATCGTTTTTTCGCCCAAAAACGTTGTCCAATTGGCCCAATTGACCCAAACTGCAAAGCGATACGAAGCGAGTGGACGTGCGCCTTCAATTGATTGACTTAATTGGACCTTGTAGGCGAATAACCCGAGATATTTGTGCAGAATTCTCCTCAGGCTAGTGCATCAAATGTTGAGCTATTGAGATCGATGACGAGTTGATGTTCGAGAACTGAGTCTCACACTCTCGGCTACAGCAGTCACATTCTCGTCCGTACAACGAAGGGGACCAAAAGTGTTCCAAAGTGAACTACATAGAGTGCGCATCTCATCCAATGAACATTTATTATGAGAGGTAGGTACTAATATTGATACCCTAGTGTTCACACTGCTACCCCTGCATCAAAAAACAGCGTACCCAAAATTTCCCCCTTGCACTTACTGCCCGCGTCTATAACGGCTACAACATTTTTAGCTATGATGCGTTCTCTATGTGGTTCTATACTCTTTGGCACTAGCTACCAGCATTGAGAACAAAAAACAGAAACTTTTGCTCGCCAGCTACAAGATACGGGCGGGCGGGTTGCACGTGCACACATGAAAAATGAGATCACACATCAGTCCCACGAACCTTTTGCAGAAGCTTGCGTACAGCTGGCTTCATTTCGTCCAACACTGCTTTTCAAATAACGCGCTGTTTCGGCAACACGTCACTCAATTTGGAAATAAGTTTTCTACAATTCCCAGGGTTGTTCAAGTGTAAAGCGATTCATTTCGTTCTCACTTCCTGTCAAGATTTGACAGCTGTAATTGTCAAAATAATTTATGATTTGAAAATAAACTAACAGAAGGCCCATCCTGTAAATATTTTTACGATTCTAATACGTGGCGCAAATTAGGTTTTACAAAAATTCTAACTGGAATTTATGAAGATGTTGCAATGATAATAATTCTCAAAGAAACCAAATACCAAAACTTAAAAAAAAACAACGAGTGATTGATGCACGACTGGGTCGTTCGCAACTTTTTCTTCCACAGCAAGATAATTTGACGTTTTTATGCTAAAAATGTTGTAAATAATGTCGAAATATAGTTATACAAACGGTTATTCCATAATTAAAAGGAATCGGTGTCCATGATAATGATTTTCCGTTATTGGCCAAAACTGAAAATTCCGTTTGAGTATAATTGGGCCAAAACCAATTATGTAGAATTCGTGAAAAAAGTTATAGTAGTTTATAAATTAAATTTCATTCAATTTGGCGAAATTGTTTTGCGGGAAATAATTTTTATATGGCAGGTAAAGGTAATAACATGAAAAAACAGAAAACAAAAAAATGGCCTAGAAGTATGACCAAAACAACGCTGGATTCGAAGTCGGTCAAGTCGTTTAGGCTGGAGAGACCTGTATGCACAGACGGACCAAAAAACCGACGGACGGAATTCCAAAAACCACTTTTTGGGTTCCGCTATCATCAAAACGTTAGAATCAATCAACATCCCAAGGTCGAAATTTTTCACGGAAACAATATCTTTCTCTTTATAGGAGAACGTTAAAAATAATTTTAGTAATAAAGAGAGAGGATATAAAAAAGCCAAATTAAGAACAAGAACCAAACCTTCCAAATGCTAAGTGTCAAACGTGAATCTATATCGTGAAATTGCAGTCAACTTCTCGCTTCAGATTCAGATTCACGTACAGATTGTGTTGTGCTTGCCTTTCTTTCTTTCTTCCGACTCAGCTAGAGATAAACATTTTTGGTCAGCCCTTAATGGTCGTGCTAAGTTTAATCAAAATCGCATTTTTTAGTAAAATTTCGATATTCTGCCCTAGCGAGGTATTCGTCCGAGCGGACAATTTTCCGCAACGCATACTTCGTCGGAAGTTGAAATTCCATTCGAGGTATGTGTCATCGGAACAAAAATCACTGCACAACAATTCGTAAATAATTTCAACAAAATAATTTCGCAAAAAATTGCACTTAGCTGTCAAGAATTGCACGAAAAATGCACCTAAACGCAATTCAACGCAATTCGCCGAGATGCGTTACAAAATGTCGGAGAAATATTCCGAAAAGGTTTTCGGATGTATACCTAAAAGCTAAAATCTTCCGATTTGTACAAAATCGGAGAATTTTCCGCTCCGACGGATACCTCGCTAGGACTGATTACCAAAAACTGGCAAATTCCAAAATCCCCGCTGTATATTGCCCTATCCACATCGTACATCTATCAATTTTGAAGTGAATCCGTTTAGCATAGTATTGCGTGCACAGATTGACAGACAGAATCGCCAGACACATTTTTTCCAGACTTTGCGATCATCGTAATGTCAGCTTAGGTTTTATGACCTGGTGACGCTCTGGTATTTGGTTAAAATCTGATTTTATTAAAAGACTTGCATAATCGGAGCAATTAAAAATGTTTTCAATTAATACAACCAACAAGTCAATCCACAATCCACCAAAGCAACAGCTAATGAACGCGATGCATGGATGTGTTCACTAAATCACCCACGATATCAAATACCTGTGTTATCAGTTTTGCACAATTGCGTAACAAACCTTTTCATTTCAAAAAACAAACAGGAACAAGGAAAACATTTACATTTCCTACGAATATTACAAAGTCACCCGGTGCTTGTCAACCCATCTGCCTATGTGATGTCTGCAATTGAACAATCTGACGCTAGCCACAAGAACGGACACCGCCACTAGTCCACGAACCCGACGCTCAAGGAGGGTGGCTGCTTGCTTTTTGCTTATTCGCCATCCAAACCAGCGAAACAAAACAAAGAAACGGGCGACGGGAGTGTTTTTGTTGTATATAGGGCAATAACTCCTAATCGTCCATATGACTGTCTCAAGGTCTTTTCGTGTGTATTGGGCTCAGGCCAACGCTAAAAACACACGTTTTTGTTGGAGAAATCCTTATTTTTGTGCGATTCGTTTTCACTTTTTACCTTTTCTGTTGGTCGAGTACATGAAGAACTGCCGAAGACAAAGGGGAGAAGGTCCAAGGCCAAGAAATAAATACCACTAACACGATGGCAGGCATCTACATATGCACATGTGAATACATCTCCGCCATACCCGTCGCATTTTTATGGAAGAGGCGACAAACAAAGGAAAACACTTTGGCGATGAGAATACAGACGTGTTGTCGGGAGGGGTCTTGGCCAGCGATCCCACTTGAAAAGATTGCACTGCATCGAGTTGGAAAAAATGTGCCGAAATGTACTTTTCATTTCATTTACTGAAATAAGATGAATGCTAGCAGAAGTGTGCCATAACTGACGCATCTTTAGTTGGTTGTTAAATTTAAATATTAAATGAAGCTTGATGTTCCAAGGATAATGTATGTTCTCTGATAAATCAAATTTAATTGTTATCCGGTCTTAATAGTATCTGAACGATGCATGTAGCAAATAATAACATGTGTTGTTCCGAAGAGTGAGATAAGCTTTTGAAAAAATATATATTCAGCCCTAGCGAGGTATTCGTCGTAGCGGAAAATTCTCCGATTTTATACGGTTGGGATGATTATAGCTGCGAGGTATTCTTCTGAAAAGCTGTTCGGAATATGTCTCCGACATTTTATAACGCATCCCGGCGAATTGCGTTGAAGTGCTCGTTCAGGTGCGCGTTCGATGCATTTTTCGTGTAATTTTTGACAGCTAAGTGGAATTACTTTTCCGATTTCCTCCGATACAAATTCTTAGCGGAATTTACTTACTAATTGTAGTGAAGTGATTTTCCTCCGATGACATATACCTTGAATGAAATTTTAACCTCCGACGAAGTATGCGTTGCGGATATTTTTTTGCTCCGACGGATATCTCGCTTGGGCAGAATATCTGGAATTTATGGCCCATATGTCGAAATATACAATTTCGATCGGGGTCATAAGACCATTTTGTGCTAGGCACGAATTAAGACCAGCCAAGAGAAATCTAAAGTCTCATATCGCATAAGGGATAGCTAAATAAATAACAAAAAAAAAACCTGTAATGGTAGCTACCAAGGTGTCGTTATCATTCGTTTCTCGCTAAGAGGTGAGTCCCCTAAAAGAAAACAACCACATCTACTTCTTTCCACCTGTTATCCTCCAGTTTAAAAAAAAAAATGTTAAGATAATCGGATAGGGATTCAATTTCGTTCATTTTTTACAAACAATCCATGAAACACCACCTAGAGAAGACGGCATGTAATATAGATAACGCAGTTAGACAATAGGTTTCCTGAGCCAACACCAGAAGCACAATTTTCCAAAAATCGGTGCAACTACTACCATACGCCGACGATATTGACATCATTGGTAGGACTCAACGTGATGTCATAGCCACGTTTGCTAGTAGAGAAGGAAGCGGCAAAAATAGATTCAGCAGTAAATGAGGGCAAGACGAAGTATATGCCGTCAATACGAAAGGACACACAACCTGAACGATTTGGACAGAAAGTCACCATTGACTGATGTAACTTCGATTTAGTACGGGACTTTGTCTATCTCGGCTCCGTTAATAACTCTGGACAACAACATCTCGTCCGAAACTAATCGCAGAATTACTTTTGTCAATCGCTGTTTCGTCGGGCTAAGAAGGCGATTCAGTAGAAAAGCCCCCACTCGAATTACTAAGGAGTTCCCAAATAAGACCCTGATCATCCCAGTCCAGCTCTACGGTGCTGAAGCATGGGCCATCTCAAAAGCGGATAAAGAAATAATTGGTGGATTCGAGAGGAAAATTCTTCGAAAAATCTTCGGTCCCGTTTGCGTTGACATAGCCCGTCGAAGACGAAGACGAAGATTTAACCAACAACTATACGAGCTGTACAGCGACATGCCCCTGGTCAAAAAACTCGGCAATGGACGTTTAAGATGGATAGGACATGTAGAATGAGTGGACAACAATACTCCGGCTCGCAGAGTCTTCGATTCCCAGCCAGACGTCAGACGCAGTAGAGAAAGACCTCGTCTTAAGTAGCGCGCACAAGTAGAAACCGACCTCAACCGACTTGGAGTGCGCAACTGGAGGTTGTTAGCTAAGGACCGGGCTAATTGGAGAACTATGTTGATTGAGGCCCAGGTTCAATCCACTTAAGTAAGTAAGAAAGGATGATTTGTGAGATCATCACGAGAGAAGGACCAGTGAAAAATCATAAAGGTGTTGAAACGGCTGAGAATCGAACCCAGTCCTTCTGATCCCGTCAAGATGTCATACGACCCGTGAAGATAATCGACCAGGCTAAGGGTCCTACCAAACACGAGGTCGCTAACGGAGTACCCGGATACCAGGAAACCTCCTGATTACCCTGCCTCGCCCATCAAACATCAGCAGCATTATCAATGTCCTTAAAGGACACTGTCCGATAGGCCTATGACTTTGAAAAAAACCTGGTATGAGCCAAGCCGGCAGCTGTGGAAAGGAAGAAACCCCGAAGGCTTCTGAGTGCACTTATGTTCCAAGGGAAACTGGCAACTCTGGCCTAACTTTAACCAGAAGAGCCCCATCTGCTTGCCAATGATGAACAGATCAACCACCAGCAGCATTATCAGTGTCCTTACAGGACGCTGTCGGATAGGGTTACACGCAAGGAGACTAGGCCTCTTCAGCAATGACTTTTACAGAAGCTGCTTAGACGAAGAAGAGGAGGAAAGTATTACTAACTTGCTACGCTCTTTTCCTGCTCTCTCAGTAAAAAGGAAATTTCATCAACAAGAGTGCTCCTTCGAATATCTCGGTGAGCTGACTAACATTAACGTCAGAAACCTCCTTCGCTACATAGTTAGCTCGGAATGGTTCAATTAGGCGAACTAATATAGGAAAGTCGACCGATCTACATGGTACCACAACAGACTTTAATGGCCACTACAACCTAACCTACCTAACCTAAGGTGCTGTTGTACTTTGCAAGTAAATTATTGTGTAGGTCTATATATTTAGATTAGTAAAATGCGCACATACTATTAATGGGCGGAATTTCCAAAGCACAAAAATCTCCAAATCCCCAACATCCATGAAGATTTTATCTTAGGAAAAACGTACCGAACTCCAATTAGTTCCGCTTTTCTTAATATCTGGAATCTTGAATTAAAATTTTTATACTAAAACTTCATCCTAATTGCATTTTTGATTGTACCATGTTCTCAAATCATAGAATTGTGCAAAAGTGGGAATGTTGGTCAAAGTCTGTGTTGACGTTCTGAAAAAAAAAGTGGACGACTTGAGGTTATATGTATACGTTAACCTATATTATCCGCCTGCGCCACCAAATCTCCTCTGACCAGAGCATGGCTCAGTGTATATTTTTGGGGAGAATGCTGATCATTAACTGGAGATGATTACGATGCTGAGATGATGGTGCACTGTGCCTGATTATGTTATATCGTTCGCCGTCCCCGTTGGACATCTGATGTAATATAAATAAAAGTCGACTTAACAATCGGATCTGCCTAACAAAGGGCAGGTCGCGGAATATGAAGAGTAACCGAGGAATGAAGTATTTCCGTTTCTTTTCTTGTACGTGTGTGTATTTTAAGGGATTTGATAACTCCAATAGTCAATGCAAAGTTAGACATTGATGACGCATGATTTTTTTTAAGTGATTCATTATATTACAAATAAACCAAAAGATAAAATTTTAACGAGCCAGGTTTTCAAGCGTGTGCATCTAATTTCTCGTAATGAAAAAAATGCAAGCGATAATAACCGAACCGAATTGCTTTGTAACTGCAACTCAACTACCCCTTCCAATTTTATACTCGAGATATTTTCTCAAGCTAGTTCACAACATCAACAACCTACAGCCTATACCTTATGTACATGGAGGCATTATGCATTTGCATTCAATTATGTAAGATCACGCGCTGTTATAACCCCACTCAGTAGTATTCAACAATGTTGTCTACACAATCATCACAAGACTCATCGGACTGGTATAAGGAAAGGATATACAATTACACATACAGATATGGAGGTTATAAAACTTTGAAAAAGCTAACCCTGACCGGAGCCAATGAACCGCCACCAGCAGCAACAAAAACAACAACAAAGAATCAAAAGGACAACAGAAGAAGTCGACATCAGGGGAAGGCTAGTATCTTCTACTCGTTCCATTACCACATCTTGTCTCGTGGCAGTTAATCGTATTCAGTTTAAAATTAGTTTCTACACAAACAGGGTTGACATCCCTTTATATTTATTTTCCTTGGTTAATTTTTGTGTTTGTCACAACAGAATTAAAAAAAGGACACATGGAAGGCTGGAATTCATCTGACATGTTACCGCCCTCCTATCATTAATGAGAAAAGTAGACGTTTCCTCAAATTGATTTGGAATTTCGGAAAAAAATAAAACATGAAACCATTTGTTATGGTACCATCTTTATTCATTAGAAATCGCTAAGACACCTCGAAATGGTAGTATTCAGAGCCGCACAAATTCACACTTTCCCCATCCATTAATTGGTTGGGCAGGAGTTGTGTCGAATAAGAAACAAAAAATATATGAGAAGGCTACAACCCGCTATGTGAATCGTTAAATACCCTATTCCATACTGTCCTCAAAAAAAAGGTCTCAAAAAAGTGGGCGTGGCTAAGGAATTTATATGGGTGAAACATAGCAAATAAGACTTTCTTAAAATTCCTTTTTGTTTGACCTAAATCGAAATTATTTAGTTGAAAATGGGAGTTACCGTGGGTGGTTTTCGAAAATTTTTAAACTTCGTCTGTAGGCATGGTCAACATTTAACGCTTAGAAATCGGTGATATTAGACACCGTTGGATACAAACGGGCGGAGATGCCTAAATCGACTCAGCGATTCTAGCTTTATAAAATATTGAAACTCTGTCTGTAGGCATGGTCAAAACTTAACGCCTAAAAATCGGTGATATACATACAGACGGACGAACATGCCTAAATCGACTCAGCTGGCGATCTCCGTCGATCCATTTGAAGCTTTTTTTTTTTGGTGAACGATACAATAGTTGCCACTTTTGCTGACAGCTATACTAGCAGTTGGCACAACAATTGAGGAAACAAATATGAATATGAACGAGGTTAATGAATTGACAACATCCTGGCGGATGTTTTTCGTATAAACGGACAAACAATTTGCCAGTTTTTCTCAATACGGTTCGAGTCCATTTATCTCGGAATGACACTTGATGCAAAATTAAAATGGAAGGCGCATTCAAAAAAGAAATGGCAAGAACTTAAAAATAAATACAGAGAACTGTGCTGGCCACTCGGAAAATATTCGAAGCTTAACCTTGATAACAAGCTGCTATTCTATAAGCAAGTGCTAAAGCTGGTCTGGAAATATGGTATATACAACTATGGGGTTGTACCAGTGAAACGAATCTAAATACTTTACAAACATCTTAAAACAATATATTAAGATTATTCGTCAACGCGCCGCGGTATATAAGGAACGAAGATCTTGGCAGAGATCTGGTTATTCCCGCGGTTAAAGATGAATCGAAAAATTTTGCACGCAAACATAAATAAACATTTATTGGGACACATTAACAGAACGGTCCTCCAAATTATTGACGAAAGAAATTTGTTCCGGCGTCTTTGAAGAACTAAACACTTGGATTTAGCCCGATTATCATAAACCGCGCTATAAATTGCGGATAAAGCAGGAACTCTCAAACGGAAGTTACCTGCCAAACATTTATTTATACTCGTGATTAAAAAATTGCTAGATAAGTCGCAAACTTAGTTGCAATACAAATACAAAAAGGGTGGTGGTTTTAGTGAGTAAAAATCTCACACTACTTTGGGCACGTACTCATTGTGTCTATGAAGATTCCCATCAGCCGCCGGAAAAAAAACATGGAAAGACGTACGCTAAAACAACGCTTACAAATTGTAAAAAAATATTTTTAAAATTCTCGCTCTGTGGAGCATTTGGTCTAGTTTACGGTGCTCATAATCGTCCATTTGAGCAGCTTATACGCAATAGCATGGATCGATTTATGATCGAAGATAGTCTTTTTGATAATATTCATTCAAATCGAGTCCGTATAGTGCGTACAGAAGAAGCCCTGCATCGCCGATGTAGACGTGAGTGTTACAAAAACCCGAATTTATCGATCCAACGCCGTTCTCAGCAATTCGGTCTCTGCCCGAACACTACTTGAAACATTTTGGGAAACAATTTTGGCCTACATCCCCAGATCCAATTGGTACAAGAATTAAAGCCAACGGACCATCAATTGCGTCGTTTGTTCGGTAAATGGGCTGAGAATCAACTGGAAGCTGAACCCGATTTTTATCGCGAAATCATATTCAGCGATGAGGATTATTTCTGGCTTGACGGGTATGTAAACAAGCAGAATTGTAGTTTTTGGAGTGAACACAATCCGCATGAGACTTTGAGACTCCATTAGATCTAGAAAAAAACTATTTGGTTCGGTTTACATGCTAAAGGCATGATCGGCCCATTTGCTTTTGAATCCGAAACCGGTACTAAAACTACCGTAAATGGTGAACGCTACAGGCAAATGATTCTTGATTTATTTATTCCTCGTGTCATTGGAAACTATTTGGACCAGATATGGTTCCAACAAGACGACGCAACATGGCATACAGTTCGTGCCACTTTAACTTTGTTAAGCCACAAAATGAGCCTGTGAATTGGCCACCTCGTTCGTGTGAACTGCATGAACTGCATGAGCTCGATATACACCTGATAAAAAAATTCCTCAATGCATTTTTAAGATTGCTAGGACATGTCGTCTGACAGTCGGAGTTGGTAGGCTTCAGCTTTGTTAAAGTTCTAGTGGTTGCATAAAATTGCATTGCCTACTATTTGACAACGCGAATTTAGCTTGGGTTTGTGTAAAATTCAGCTTACCAGGAACTTAAGGTAAACAAGCATAAACCATGTGAAGTATTCGCTGATTGGGCTCTGGAGCCTATTACTGTTGCCTGAAATTTCGACAGAAGCAAACATCTTAAGGGAGGAGGTAATTTTTTTATAAATCTGTAAACGAGCCAGTTGTATGGAAACCCAGGAGCTCTACAGCGACATAGACCTGGTAAAAAAAATCCTCAATGGATTTTTAAGATTGCTAGGACATGTAGTCAGACAGTCGGAGTGGGTAGGCTTCAGCTATGTGAAAGCTCAAGTGGTTGGATAAAACTGGATTGCCTAGCATTTCACATCGCGAATTTAGCTTGGGTTTGTATAAAATCCAACTTGCCAGGAACTTAAGGTAAACAAACATAAACCATGTGAAGTATTCGCTAATTGGGTTCTGGAGCCTATTTCTGTTGCCTAAAATTTCGACCCAAGCAAGCACCTTCAGGGAGGAGACAATTTTTTGTTAGATCTGTGAACAAGCCAGTTGGACGGAAACGCAGCAGCTCTACAGCGACATAGACCTGGTAAAAAAAATCCTCAATGGATGCTAAAACTGCTGGGACATGTGGTCTGACAGTGGGAGTTGGTAGGCTTCAGCTACGTGAAAGCTCAAGTGGTTTGTAAAAAATTGCATTGCCTACTATTTGACAACACGAACTCAGCTTGGGTTTGTATAAAATAAAGCTTGCCATTAACTGAAGGTAAACAAACATCATCCATGTGAAGTATTCGCTAATTGGGCTCTGGAGCCTATTACTGTTGTCTTAAATTTCGACAGAAGCAAACATCTTCAGGAGGAGGTACATTTTTTGATAAATCTGTGAACAAGCCAGTTGGATGGAAACCCAGTATCATAAGATGGAAAAACCTTGCCGTACGAAGGAACATGTCCAGGCATTGGTATGGGAGTGTATTTTAAACTAGGACGCACTACAGGAATTCATTTTTTCAGCCCCATAAATTCTCAGAATTTCAGTGAAATTTAAGAGATGATTTTGTTAAGCTTTGGAATCACATCCCTTAGAGGGGGTGTACAATATGTTTGTGTGGGAACTCATATTCCACGAACAAAGCACATCTAGTATGCCTGTTTACAATGGATTTTCCATTGTATCTGCTAAATACAAAAAATGTAAACAAATTTCACCAAAACAAGGCCACACAACCGTTGCTGACCCTTTTCATCCAACAACGGACTGATTGTCATATATACACACACTTAAGTCGATTAAATAATCGTCATAAGAACGGCATGATTAATCTGTGTATTGCATCGGCTAATTTTGATAACAAATTCCCAATTTTTTAGGCATGTTATTGTTCAGTTTACACACACTTGCATAACTTATACTATATGGTGCTTAATTTCAGCGCCTTTGTTCACCGATTTCGATTTAAAATGTCGTTGTAGCTTTTTTTTTATTGATGGAATTCGAGTGTGTTTCTGGTTTCTCTGTTAAAATTTATTTTATTGTGTTTGAGAGAGATTTTGTGTTCTCTTGCTCTTGTGATAGGGGTTCCTGAACCCCAATGCTGTTCCAATTTCCAATTTCAGTCAAGTTCAAGGCCAGTACTTGCCGGCTGTTTATATTTCCAATAAATATTGATTGCCAAAAATATATTCCTACTGGTTGTGTTATTGGTTGCATGTGTGCGTTGCATGAGATGAGTGAGAGTGAGCTTTTGTGTGTTGCTGAATCTGAATCTTGAAGCGTAGAATTATCTGCGTTTATCCAATAGTTTGTTTGCCCCCGTTGTTGACAGATGATTGTACTAAACAAAATATTTGAAGAAGCCAGCTTTTGATGTAGATGTTAGGAGGTAATTTGTATGCGTTTTTTGTTTACTTAATTGGATTGCATTTATTCGACTTTGAAAGGTTTCGGTAATCGGTATGACGCAAATACCTGTAATCACACATCATGTATAGGTGTTATCCATGGATAATGACAGGTTCAGCTGGTGCAATGAACCAGGCATTTTGAAGGTGTTTGTTGCTTGCACCGACGAACTTTGAGCAGTTGAATAAGTTATTGGTCCTGGTTTTAGACACTTAATACACGGGTAATAAGTTTGTTAAATAATTTTGAGCAATAGGAGACAATAAGTCAACTAAGGGATGAGAAAGAAAAGATAAATCTAGCAGGACCTCAAACCAAACTTGTCATTTCATTACCGTATGCAAAGTTATATGTTTCCTACAAGGATAGGGACTCTTTAAAGCCTATTATGAACGGCAAATTTGAGAAGCTTACGGTGACAGTTTCATACTTTCAATTGTTTGACAAACAATACAAAACTGACGGTAGGGTGTTGTAGAACGAGGGTAGACTCTGATTGGCTTTTACTTGGCAATGCCCAGTGGTTGTAACTCTGACTACACATCAAGTGCTTATTTTTGACCTCCAAGTGGTAACCATCATCCAACCAGATTTGACTTGCTAAACGATAAGCACAAGTGTTGATAACACGACGAAAAACAGCAACACTATAAACAGCCAGGTCAGAATGGCACGGAATGAATACCCGGCCTGCTGTCCCAGGTGAACAAGCTGCTTCGACATATTCGGACAACAGGTTGTCTAGAAATGTCAAGAGTTAGTCAGGACCCTTGAACAGAGATGTTGGCGGATGAACCGAAGGGCCAAGGGCAGCGCTGAATCCCGTAGTGGATACTGATGGCCCCGTGTCCTAGGGGTATAATAAATTGGAACTGGCAGGTGGCCATGGCTCAGAGGAATGCGTAGTTGAGTGCTAAGCCAAACGCTGCGGGTTCAAGCCCCAGCTTCGGCAGCATTTGTTTTCTACGAAAATTGCCAGCTTATCTGAGGCCAGCTGTGCGATAATATGAGACAATATAAATCTATGTCTCCTCCTCTGTGCCACTTAGGTTTATGTTATATGTCTTTCCTTCTATGTATCTATCTGTCTCTCTCTGTTGTATTAATGTCTTGATTTGTCCCAGCCGATGGCCCCAGTCGCCAGTGCTGTTACGTGTCCGTAGTTCGTTGCATTCATGCGCGAAGTACTGTGAAAAAAAAAAAAAAAAAAAAAAAATTGGAACTGGCCCTTCAGGTTGGGGGTTGTGCTTCCAAGCATGGAAAAAATAATTTTTGTGAAGCAAACAATAGCTCCGGAAAGGACTGATTTTAGTGTTGACTACCCGGCTAAACGAAAAAAGGACAACGACGTTCGTATCTGTACATTGAATGTGAGAACATTAAACAAGAGAGGTGCAACGAACAACTACCGTAAGCCTTAAACCGCTTCAAGGCAGACATTACTGCCATCCAGGAAATACAATGGGATGGACCGGCCAAAAATAGGATGAAAAGCTGTGACATCTACTATGGACCGTGTTAAAGTGAGCGGAAACAGCGACTATTCGGATGCGGATTTGTTGTAAGTGCCAGACTTTGGCAAGAAGTCTTATGTTTAGTTGTTGCTTCTTTCGGAAACTTTGCACTTAGTAATGTTACGTACTTACCCCTCGACAACAGCATCCTTAGACGTCTAAAACCATGAAGGAAGGAACCATAAGAAGAGACCGTTCCCACCATTGCAGAATTCGTACCCTTACTCTCATGTAGAAAACTAATAGCTACGTTCTCAATAGGTTATCAGAACGGCTTGCTGCCAATTCGATGCTCTCCCTTATTAACAGGACTTGACGTCGTATGTGCTCAACCAACAATTTCGCAACTGAAAAGAAAAAAACAAATTTGGTTTTCAGAAATAAGAACTAAAGTGTGATTTATTAAGGCCCGGTTTGCCAGTGCTGAGTTAGCTCTGAGTTTACCCAGAGTTAACTAACACCAGAATAAATTTAATCCAGAGTTAATCTATGAAGCAGTTTTTCAGTGCAGGATTAAATTTGACTCCATGGTGATTTGATTGGCTAACACTCATGATGTATCAATTTTGTTGTCAATAAGTTATCGAAATTTATAGAATCTGCAACAGCTCAGTTATCAGCTGTGTAGTTTATTTTTCCTCATACAAATAAAAAAGGCCTTTGTCGCGATCTTACAAGTCTTTTTCTTTTTAAAACGGTCAAACTCAATAGCTTGAACAGTTGCTGGAATCTGATCGTACACGTAATAATTAGCAATAATTTATTAAAATTTTCAAAATGTAGTTCACCGTGCTTAATCTTATTATATTATGACCGATAACACGTGAGTATTGTCAACATTATGTTGTAAAATCATCGGAGTAGTATCCGTTGTCAATGAAATCTTATCTCAACTTAGCTGTTTGGGTTTGGAATAAAACTGGAGGTCCCGTCATCGTGTACGATCACCACATGTTTGTATGATGTATGGCTGTGAGAAAAAGCTTAGCCTTTGAGATTTTATCATAGAAAGATTAAGCCCGACACAGCGACTGCAATATTTTCGGCTGTATGACGAGTATTGTGTCCCTTGGTGCAAATAATCGGCCAACCATTACACAATTCGCTATAGCAGCAAAAACTACTTGAAATTTGTTTATAACGCGACCAAATAGACCAAATGAACTGAAGAAGATTATAGCGGCGGTAGCTAAGATTGGACTCAACGACCGTGATGAACCGATTCGGCTTGTCGTTTGCAATAGCTTGGCATTTTTTATAACATCACTACGTATTTGTTTACGTCATAATCAATTAAACTCGGCGGACAATCCGAATCATCGCAGTTTCAGATTTATAGTCCTTGGAAAGCTTTTAAAAGATTTAATAACATTTTGTTCAGCTATGAGGTCCATTTCTAACATAATATCGACCTCTATAAAAAGAATGGCTGCATTTTTGCCAATCCGGAGAGGCTAGAAATCAGCTATTATATTGAAACAGCCATCAGTGTGGTGTGGCTTATGAGCTAGTGGAATAAGTGGTCAGATTTCTTAAAAAAAATTAAGGCGACAAGAATGACACTGCGAATGATGCCCATTTTAGCACAGTGATTCTACATGGAAATCTGTTACTATTTAGGAACTAGACGCCACTTTCATTTATGCGAACTCTTGTTTTCACCACTTGGAAAAACTCGAATTTGGAAATTCAATTGGACCATGTAAGCCGAAGTTAAATTCACAGATTTTTCCCCTACGTTAGTGTTACTTATAGGCGAGTATCTGCCGAGATTTATTTTTATTTCTTAAAGTTGGGTTTTCATAGATTTTGGCTCAGATTGAACGCACAAACTTCCACATAGCAGTCGATCACATTAGCACTACACCGCGGCCACCCATAATGATGGCAGGACCAAGTTAATGCTGCCAACAAGATGAGACACACTACAGCAATGAATCAGAACGCCACAATCGAAGACTTTAACTTCGAGGTATTAAGAAGATTGGTCTACCTCGGCTTCACTATTATTTTTTACAAGGACTTCAGAACTAAAACGAACCTCACTCGATGTTTTTTAATTGACTAAAAGAATCATTTGGTACTGAAAGCCCTTACCCGAAGTTCAGGGGCTTTTTTCAGGTTTGCTCTATGACGCTGACGCATAGATCGCAGCAAATACGGATGACCTAAAAATCATTCTGATAATCTCTGGGCCCGTTCGCGTTGATGGTTTTATAAGATGAAGATTCAGTCATGACCTCTATTAGCTGCAGAGCAACCTAGTATTCGTTAAACAACTTTGTATGTAGACAGCTATGACAAGCGTAGAGCAAATGGAGACCAATGTTTTATTCCGAATAATATGAAGGCCTGGAACCGTTTACAAACAACCTGATCGGCCCTTATCAGAGTGGTTTTAGGCCAGGAAAATCCACAACCTATCAAATTTTCACGCATCGGTAGACCCTGCAAACAATCCCACGAAGTCAAATCGATATCCCCAACCTATTCATCGATTTCAAAGCCGCATTCGACATTATTTATAAAGACGACCTATACAGAGCCATGGGTACTTTTGGAACACTGGCCAAAATCGTCTGTGCAAGATAACGATGGGGAATTGTCGCTGCTCCAGCAGGGTCAATGATCCCCTCACCGGCACATTCGATACCAAAAAAATATTTAGGCAGGGCGATACGCTTTTTAAGTGTAAAAAAAACTTCCAAGGCAACACCGGAGGCAAGATCCTCAATAAATCGGTGGAACTAGTTACTATCATACGCCGAAGATATGAACTGAACGCGATGTCATAGCCACGGTTGCTAGTATAAAGAAGGAAGCTGCAGAAATGGGTTAAGCTCTCAGCAGAAATAGCCACACAACATTATCGAATTAGACAAGTGCTAAGTGAATTTTTCGTGGTTCGTTATGCGATGGCTAGTGTTTGATGCTGGGGAACCAATGTGAATACGGGGGCATCAATATCGGTAGCCTGTTTAGGATTAGGACACCATCGTCTAGGGCCGCAAGGAATACGAGAAAGAACTGGCGAAAGCTGGTGATCGTTGGATCAATCGGCCAGCCACTGGCGAGTAGAAGTGAAGTAAAGTACCTTGGCATCTAGCTGGATCAGTATCTATATTTTAGAAGACTTGTTGATGCTGCTCTGGCCAGAGCTTGGGAAGCGTTTGCCGTGACAGCAGGGTGAAAGTGATTTCCTACATGGACTTCATCAGACCGATGATTGCCTATAGGTGCCCGGTGTGGTTCAACGTTGCCCCATCTCAAATGGAAAAGATACGGGTGTCTGAGAGGCAGTGTCTGAGATGCTACTTGGACTTCACAGAACACCAGTATCTGACTACAATATTATTCCAACCAGATCCTATACAACGGGATAAATAGAATAAACAATTTTCTGGTGAAAGTCATTCGGTTTAACGCTGCAAGAGCGAAGGCTTCGAACAACAGTCTCATCTTTGGGGCCTTCTACCCCGATGATGAATATTTTGAGAGTGCGCGCTTAAGCGGCTTTATTCCGCCGAAGCTTTCTTATATTTGGATAGTCGAGGGCTGATACAGGATAGATCGGCGGTTCCGCTAATCTACCATGTCTTCCGATGAACTGTGGCTAGGCGGCCCCTATACGACCGAGACGTCGTCGCTTAGGGCGGAGGAGAGCGCCTGCGGTTCAGCAAGAGTGTGTCCGATTGGGACCGTCGGAGTAGGTTGCAACAGAGAACCTTTTGTGGTGGCTAAGATAGATAATGCTAGTTGATTTACAAATTTTATGGCCGACTTTCATAATTTACGGTTTTATGGCCTTGGTTAGGTTAGGTGCAACAGTCAGGATGGCACAAAAAAAAAAAAGTTTTCTGTGGCTGTTTTTGAAAATGGCCACCAATGTCAAATCGGTCTTAACATTTGTCGACTAGACAATTGTAGAATACAGGTGAACAAGCCATGGAGCGATATACTTACAATGAGCCTTGAGGATCATTTCCACCTCAGCGGGTACGTGAACAAGTAAAACAAGTAAACCTATCGGACGAATTAGGACTGGAGGAGGGAGCAACGGCACACACTGCGCGAGCAACAACCGATTCTGAAGGCCAAACAACTTCGGATGACTTCTATGGCCCATCTTGTAGTTCTATACTCTTTGCTTCTACCTTCTTGAAATATGCAACTAAAGCCTAATAGCTAAAAGCTAATTGGACCAAGTTAACCTGGACTGTAGCCCCAATTGTGTAAGTAGACTTCTATTTATGGAAATGTCGCCACATGCATTTGAAATGCTATGACCCTCATCGAGAATAACACCTAGCGGAGAGCGAAGAAGAAGAAAATCTCTTAATTCACGGACGCCATACAACTTTCTATCAGAAATCATACCACAAAATCTCATTTCACCTTAAAGATGTGAACCACACCATTGAATATCAAAAGTACGCAATAGATACAATTGTAATGGCATACATCTCCGATACCCTATTTCACAACACCTCCTAAAGATCATCCAAGTTCAAGGTCATATTCCCATTCAGACAACCCCATGATTAGTCCATTTTACCTAGAGTCACGTTTAGACCAAAGTACCTACCCTCCGTTAACCACATTTCGTCAAAACAAAGCCCCAAAACTGTCATCATGAAAAAAAAAATTACGCAATTCATTTGTTGTTATTGCTTTTCGGAAACTAAATAGAATTATCAACGTCGCAAAATTTGTTTTCTTCATTTTGTACCACCATTACCAAAACAGATAAAAACAAAAAATCTACTCAACTCAAATTGAAAACAATCGCAAATTCATCAACAACATCATAATCGCAAACCTCAAACCGTCCGCGACCGCCGCGTTTCCCTTTCGCGTCTGTGCTCGCAGTGTCGCTAAATCGCGAGTCATTAACCAATAAAGCTTGAACTTTGGCAAAAATACAAAAAAAAAAAATACAAAAAAAAATAAAAAAAAATGTCAAAAAGAGTTCCACGAACACATGCAGAGCGAACAACTTACAACAAAACAGAGAGCGTGCTACTTAGCCTGGCAATCAGTCCGTTGACCCTAATTTCGTCAGTGTGCGCACCGACCATAATAACAACGAAAATAATAATTACGCTATCCGAAGTAAATATTAACAAAGTCGAAGAAATGAAGAAGAAGAAGCCAAAAACGAAAAAAAAAAAATTCAAAAATTCGACTCTAAATTCGGGGGCAGCGGATGGCAGCGGACGTCAGCGGTCCGCGCTTTATTAATCAAAAATCATCGGGGTATTGTGGTCAGTAGGTTGTTTTTTGACAGCGCCCCCACCCGCCGGCCATGCACCGTATCAGCGCAGCGCGCCACAACAAATTATTTCGTTCGAATTATGACATTTGCTTCGAACAAGTTCGATGTGAAAAGCTTTCCTATACACCCATACAGAGGAAAACACTTCGGAGAGCGAACATGAAGAGTTGATCGGATTGCCATATAAATATACACAACTTTACCTTAACGGCCTAACCTTCAACTTTGCCAGACCAAAATTCAAGTTCAGGCGGTAGGTCAATGCGTCGTATTTGTACAATAGGGGCTGATGACCTCCAATAGACAGCGCACCCGATTTTATCCACCCAAATAAAATGTACCCATGTCGCAGATAGATGATGTGTGTTTTTATAATTTGTATCTGAGGCACAAGTCAAATTAGAAACGAAGAATATCGAGAAAAGTATGTGTGACGACAAATCCGCAGAGCAAACAAAATGTAAGGATTGCACAGAGCTAAGACGAATTGCATAAGATTAACCACACAATACAATCGCGAACAATGGCGAACAATGGCTTTCAGCCTACCAACGTTCTGGAGTGTTGCATTATCACCGGAACTGTGGCTTTGGGATACACTTGTAGGATGAATCAGTACATAGAAGATGACTAGCCATTCTATAGAATGTGGATGCGGGCGTGTTAAAAGTGCAAGGTAGCACTTCCTTGCTCCGCTCAGAGTATGTCAAGTCGTCAGGCATGCGCATAAGTCAACAGTTTTTTTGTTACGAGTCTTTGAGTGACGCGCTTCGCGGGAACAAATGATTTTAACCCTCTTTCTTGGGACATCCCTCGCTCACGCAACTTCGTTGCTCCGCTCAGGGTATGTAAGTACGTCAGGCAGTAAATAAAAAAAAAGTGCAAAAAGTGAAAGACAGCTAAAGTAAATTCATGCCAAAGGGTCTTCCAATTGGGACTTACAATCTTTGACAGTTGATAGCGGACACACTGTCAAATTGGCTTTCGTTTATTCAGTTTGTTTTTTGACGGTCACAGCGTTCAACAACGCGTGCAAATCATGAAGTTGTATTATCAAAATGGGTGTTTTGTTCGGGCAAATTTCCACCCATTAAACAGTCACCATACTTGTCCTGCCGAAAGGACTATATGTATTTGCAGTGTGGTGGATAAATTTGAGTCCACTGGTTCAGTTAACGATAAACAAACACCTGTTCGTGATAGTGTGCAGGATAATCCAAGGCAGTCAATTTTGCGTTGCTCACATGAACTCGGCCTTTCGAAAACCGCAACTTGGCGAATTTTATATCCTTGCTTCAGCTGACCCAGGAGCTGAAAGTGAACGACATGTGTTCGCATAAGACTAACCACAACACAATCGCGAGCAATGGCGAAGAATGGCTTTCAGCCTACCAACGTTCTGGAGTGTTGTATTATCCCCACAAAAGCGGGGTACACTTGTAGGATGAGTCAGAACATAGAAGATGGCTAGCCTTTCTTTTGAATGTGGATGTGTTTTTAGTGCAAAGGTTGCACTGATTTATCCGGAAACAGAGGTCAATTATGTAAGGGACCGACAACGGATCGTTGATTTTTGTTGTGATGTGTGAATACAGTTGCAAATTTGGAATACTTTTGGCACACAACTTGGCGAATCTTACGTCCTAACTTCAGCTGACCCTGTAGATGAAGGTAAACGACGTGTGTTCGCATAAGATTAACCACAACACAGCGCGAACAATCCCAGCAATTGCTTTCAGCCTACCAACGATCTGGAGTGTTTCATTATCACCGGAATTGCGGCTTAGGGGTATACTTGTAGGATTAGTCAGAATATAGAAGATGGCTAGCCTTTCTATTGAATGTGGATGTGTTTTTAGTGCAAAGGTAGCACTGATTTATCCGCAAACAGAGGTGACTAATATAAGGGACCGACAACGGATCGTTAATTGTTGTTGTAATGTGTGAATACAGTTGCAAGATTGAAATAACTCCAGCTGACCTAGGAGATGAAGATAAACGACGTGTGTTCGCATAAGATTAACCACAACACAGTCGCGAACAATTGCTTTCAGCCTACCAACGTTCTGGAGTGTTGCATTATCCCCAGAAATGCGTCTTAGGGGTACACTTCTAGGATTAGTCAGAACATAGAAGATGGCTAGCCTTTCTATTGAATGTGGATGTGTTTTTAGTGCAAAGGTAGCACTGATATATCCGCAAACAGAGGTGACTTATATAAGGGACATACAACGGATCGTTAATTTTTGTTCTAATGTGTGAATACAGTTGCAAGATTGGAAAACTGTTGGCACACAACTTGGCGAATCTTACGTCCTAACTTCAGCTGACCCAGGAAGTGAAGGTAAACTATTCGCATAAGATTAACCACAACAAAACCGCGAACAATGGCTTTCGCCTACCAACGTTCTGGAGTGTTGCATTATCCCCAGAAATGCGTCTTAGGGGTACACTTCTAGGATTAGTCAGAACATAGAAGATGGCTAGCCTTTCTATTGAATGTGGATGTGTTTTTAGTGCAAAGGTAGCACTGATATATCCGCAAACAGAGGTGACTAATATAAGGGACATACAACGGATCGTTAATTTTTGTTCTAATTTGTGAATACAGTTGCAAGATTGGAAAACTGTTGGCACACAACTTGGCGAATTTTACGTCCCGTTGTGGGGCCTCGTGATGAACTGACAAATTTGTACTTGGACGTTGTGGGACGAAATCCTTCAACGAGATGCCCTTACAATTGTTAAAACTTACTGTTTACATTGGTCTTTATTTCTTTAAGGATGATGCCGGCCAGAATGTTACCACCAGTGGAGAACGCTATGGACACATACTTTCTGACATTTTCGTTCCTCAGTTGAGTAGCAATGGCGTAACAAACCGTCGTTTTCAATAAGATGGCGCAACATTCCACCATCACTTTATTGCGAGAAACATTAACTGAGCGTAGAATTTCGCATAATGGATTTGTGAACTGGCATCCACGATCCTGCGATCTCACACCTTTAGATTACTTTCTTTGAGAGTTGGTGAAGTCACTAGTTTATTTCGATAAACCAGATACTTTGAACGATTTGGACTTCAACATTCGCCATGTTATTGCTGACATCCAGGCCTAGTTGCTCGATAAAGTTGTCGAAAATTGGACTTTACGATTCCGCTTAATTCGAGCTAGCTGTGGGATAGATAAGCCCAAAATCATATTAAGGCACTAATTGCATAAAATTCTCTATTAAATAAAGTTAAATTCGCAGACATTAATATTCACTTCAAGTGTTTATTTTCGTATTAAATATTTTTGTTGACTCAAAAATCCTACAGATTATGACTTTTATAGAGTCTGTGTTAATGAAAAACCATATGAAGGTACTTTCCACCTGCCAATGCGGGACAGTCCCTTTAGTCAGTTGAGAACTTACGAATACCTATAAAATTTTTCATTACAAACTGTTCAGGGTGGGTACAACATTCGGATGGCTAGACAAGGGACCACACAAAAATGGTTTGAGAAATCGCCATGTTGTGTCATTGTGATCCATACATTTAAAATTGTTTCTACGATGATCATTTACTAGGGACAAGCCAGTTTCCCTAAGGCCTTTTGCACCAACGCATTCATTCAAATAATCATTAGTCAGCTGTCTACACAGTTAAATCCCTCGGTCATTGACTAAACAAGGTACAAGTCACCCCTGCCTGGCCTTATTTTACCCACTCAAAAGTTCTTCATGGTGTGGAACATAATCCTTTGTGTATAGAAAGTAGATAACATTATTTGAAAAACAATTGCGCCTACGACCTACACTAACAGAACAATTCTTGATTATGTGGAATATTATTTTTATAATCAAACAATAATATATATTTCAAGTATGTTTATCTTATCAACCGTGCGATAAGAATGCAAAGCACAGCAAATAAAATCCCCCATTAATTGAAGTTGAGATACATATACTAGAAGAATGTCGTTTGAAAAGTCTCACGGCAAATTCAAGTGCAACTCAATAAAGAAAGTTAAGCTCGGGGTATTGTCAAGTTTTCCTTGAGTAGCTTGTGTAGAACACGTTGATGGGACCTATTTTTGACGATATGTAACCCTTAATGAGGGTTCATCTGAGTTAGGTACTGTACATGATGGGCCATCTAGTGGTTTCTTTTTGAATCATAGATTATTTTGACACTATCAGCTGTTTCCGCTCGAAGTCTTGACAGAAAGCCAGTATCATAAATCTAACGAACGAAGTGAGTTGCTTTTCGTTTGAACAACGTTGGGGAACATTGAAAACACAAGCCAATGAATCCACAGAGACTGGCATTTTATTGAGAATTGTGGAGTGATGGCATCACTGCACCATTTTGCTTTGAAAGTGAGGCTGAAAACAAAGTTTTGGTCAACGGTGGGCGTTCAGAGCCATGTTAACCAACTTTTTTTTTACTGAAATCTGGTTCATGCACAGGATGGCACGCCATGCTTCGCAGTCATGCAAAAAACCACATTTGGGACTCCAAATTCCCAAATTATGTTATCAGCCATCTTGGCGATGTCAATTGGCCACCTTAGAGCTGCGATTTGACCCCTTTGGATTTTTTTGTTAAGAACAGCGAAGGACCAATGGTATTCCAGCAATACGGAAACGATCCAAGAAAGCCCAAAAACATCAAAAAGCCCGAAAACATCAAAAAGGTCTTGGAAAGCAAGAGTGACAGAATGCACTACTGCGAAACTAGCCGAGGTAACAACTTGGACGACGTTCTATTCCATAATCAATGGGAATATTTAGCTTTTACTTTTAAAATTTCAATTTTGTACATTTAATTGCCTTTTTAAAAGGAAACAAGTTGTTTTGCCCACCGTAATTCCCAACTATAAACTTTTCATCGACTATTGATGTAATATAAAAATAAACAAAAACATGTCATTGAACTTTACAAAAGAAAAATATAAGCACACCCCAAATTTATATGCTCATCTTTGGCATAAATGTGTACAAGTAGCTTTATCGATTAGATAAACATTTTTTGACCAAATGTTTATTTACCGGCGATCCGATAAATATGTTTTAACGAATCAATGAAATCAAATCAATCCCACCAAAAATGTCCCAAATATGCTGTCCCATACATTCAAACTAAAACATCGACAAACATAAATGTTTTCAGGTATCCACGAAGCTAACAGATTGGTGTTTGACCCAATTACACAGTAACCCCAAATAGAGGTTAGAAAAAGCTTAAATGCATTCACTATTCCCACTTAATTCTGTTGGTTTGTATATGTGCAATTTATCTATGCCCTGTGTTCGAGAATTTTTCCATTCAAAGAGAAAGTAAACTCACGCGATACAAACAACATACATACAGGCACACACCAAAAGAGAGTGTGCGCGACCGCAACTAGCATAAAATTGGTTGCGGCTCAGTAGGTCACATTAGAAATCCAGCAACAAATCTACAAGCAAACATATATTTTGTATCTTTTAGACATACGTACATTGTAGTTTGTGAAGTTATGTTAGGACCACTGTTTGAGTCGGTCGTATCTTTCATATCCTAGCAGGAAACTATTAGTTTTGGATACATCGTATGTAACATGGGGAGTGAATGAAGATGGACAAATCGTTGAGTTTTTTTTTTATTCAAAATAAGATACTTTTATCGAGTACTCATTGTGATATATAACAGAACCAATTTTTTATATTTATTTTCTAAAGATTATTTCCTCTTACAAATGTTGACCCTAAATAAACTGGTAATCGAATTATTCTCGCAATGAAGCGTCTTACGAGAACTAAATGTGTCGTCGAGATCAGGGGCTTCAATTTTCGGCAGTAAAAAGTCTGGTGTCAAGGCGATTGGCCGCCCTGATTTTAAAATAAATATCGACCAGCAAACTACACAAAAAGGTTCTTTTCATTCTGAATATCAATATCTTCCCAAAAAAAATGTACTGAGCGACAAGTTTTCAGGAAATTACTTTTTGACTTACCTTTATAGTTTATGCAAGCGCCATGTATTCGTCTTGTTTTAGGTTTCTACCATTAATACAAAATAAATTACAAAACACACAAATAATATATAAAAATCTAAAAATTTCGCCTAATATTTTTTTTGGAGGATATCGATATAATAACAGCTTGAACACTTTGGGTTGCTTTTCAGTACAACTACATGATGGCTCAAAAGTCTCGGTTCTATGCAAAAGATATTTATCTGCCCTAGCGTGGTATCCGTCGGAGCTTACAATTTTCGGCAACGCATACTTCGTCGGAGGTTCAAATTCCATTCGAGGAATGTGACATCGGAGAAAAATCACTTCGCTACAGTTCGTAAATAAATTCCACAAAGAATTTGTGTCGGAAGATATAGGAAAAAGAATTTTACTAAGCTATCAAAAATTGCACGAAAAATGCACCTGAACGCACTTTAACGCAATTCGCTGGTGTGCGTTACATAATGTCGTAGAAATATTCCGAACAGCTCTTCGGAAGAATACCTCGAAGCTAAAATCCTCCGAATCGTACAAAATCGGAGAATTTTCGCGCTCCGACGGATACCTCGCTAGGATCGAAAAACACGTTTATTTATTGATATTTTCGAGTTATTTTGTTTCTGTTTCCGACCTAGGCTTTGGGAGATTTAGGACAAAGCACTGCGCCAGTCAATAGTTGAAGCGCTGAGAAGATGATAGCCGCTGGACCTAAGCGACATTTTTTTTTAAATTTGCCTGCACATACTGCAAATATTTCGCAAATTCTGTCTTTTCAATAAAAACCCTCCAGTTTAATTTACTTTTACATATCTGTTTATAATTAAAATCGTTTTTATCAAAAGAGTTATATCTAGGTATACAAATTTTAACGCTGTTTGATCCAGGTTTTGAAGATTTCGCTTAGGTGCTTCATTTTCTAAGCCCTTCAATTGTACTCAACGTGCCTTCCGACAATTTTATGGCTTCAGAAATATTCCAACAGCACCCACTTTTAGTAATGTGGTGGTCAAATTTGAGCAACATGGAAACGCTGGAAATGTGAGGCTTTCGGATATAACTCGTTTTGGAGATCGAAAACATTCAGGACGCTAATGAAAGTGTTGCAACCGATCCTGAAACATTGACATGACAACGTTCAACACAGTAAGGCCTACCACTCAGCACGATTCATCGGATTTTGAGGAAGGATTTGCACCTTTACCCTAACGAGATCCAGTGGGTGCCACTGCTCAATCCTATTGACCCAGAAAAACGTCTAGAGTACTGCAGAACTCTCCTAGATATCGCTGAGAATGTCGAAGAATTTTTGGAAAATTTTAAGATGACACAAAAAAAGTTTTGGTCCCTGCACATGTTCAGGTTTTTTGCACTTCGTTCTCCATATAATAAGTCTACCAAAGAAATAAGATCAACAAATTACTTGGAATACCTTGAGCTTGTTTTTATCCACCGCAGCTGAAATAACTTGAAATTTTACAAATGTCTTAAGACACTTGAGTATACAAGATCGATCATACCATTTAAAACTCAGAAAAATAAACAGAAACTCTGTCAAATAAATGGATGACCGTGCCAATAAAATCTTTGAACATTTCAAACACGAAAAAATCCCGAATTGAATACCTCTTATAGCACCTTGGCTTTAAATGCACATCATAGCTCCAGACGTTCACCTTGCAAGCCTATACTCGATTGAAATAAAATTATCAAAACAAAATATTCCCTCTCAGTTGATTGAGAGTCAACGACAATTACAGGAGATACGATCACGAAACAGTCTTGTCGCCCTTTGCACGTGAGCAAGCAATCAAGTTTCTCTCCCACATAAAGCATAAAGGTGGGGTTCCATGAAGGCTAAAACCAATATGGACGTCGAACACTATGGGTATATGCCAACGAGTGCTTGCCAGCCCGATTGTGTTAGAGCAACGATTATAAAATCACACAATTGACGCATCGAGAAAAAAAACGTTTTCTCACCAGCTTACCGCAAGCCCCAGGACCCACGCATACAAACCCGCTATTATGCTAGTCGACCTCATCTCCTGAGCGGAGGCTCATTCTCTTAGGAATTACCCACAACATCTTAATACTAAAATTTAACGAAACGAAAAAGGTTGCTTGCTTGATTTCGTTACACTTTTTCGTTACATGTAACACAATTCACACCGTTCCACTTCAAAAAGTGACCTGATTTGATTGATATTAAAAATGTAGGAAAAAATTCTTAGGCCGAAAGGCATTAACAAAAGATGTTTGAAATTATTGTTTGAAACATGGACTAAACAAAGACACCATGCCAGCTCGACACGACTCACATTTACCAAAATCAGATAGGTAAAGATCTACAAATTAATTGTAAATTTCATGAAGCCTTTTTTTCTTTTATTCGCACCCACATCCTTTAGATAATTCATTAAGTATCTTTTGAAATCCATCTACCTACCTACGCTGCGAATAAACAAGAGCTAACGAACAAACAACAGCAATCTTGAGTGACGTAACCCCATCATAGGTCGACTAAAAACCTTTAACCCCTACGTATACCTACACCTTTATTAGTGTCAACGAATTCAAAAACAAAATAAAAATCCAGCACCAGACAGATGCCTACGCACGACAAAACACAAACAACACAACAAAGTTTATGTAAGTATGTATCTACAATGCAATCTAACCTAGAGGTCAAGGACTCTTCGTCCTTTCATAAGATTTTTCTCAACTCCGTTCGTTACTTTCGTCTCGCCATGACAATTAGGTGCAAGGGTGTGCGTGCTCTTTCTTCTATGACAGTGTTGTGGCGTTTCAAGGTTTTTTCGTGTTATTCCCCTGTGCGTACCATACAAGCACACCAATTTATTCATGGCGTGGATTCAAAGAATAGGAATGTCTGGATCTGAAGCGGGGTGAACGGCAGTTATCGATAGCGTTAAGGGTTCCTGGCCGTTGGTACAACTTTTCTGTGTATGTGCGCTTCACACAAGGCCATAAAGGAACGAAAAGCAAAAAGTAAACCAAAAAAATACAGAAGGAGAAAGTTTTAGTTCTGAGAGAAAGCCTTCCCCCGTCTCCAAGGCCAATGTGGCTTATAGTGGGGTTGGTGTGCTATTTTTTAATAGATTAGGTGCGACCATACTCAAGACGTTCTAAAGGATTTGGACAAATCAGACAAATTCATTGTTTATGTATTTTATTGGGTGTCCCAAAAGTGGTGGAAACTATATGAGATCCACAGAAGATGTTTCCTTGAGGGAAGTTTTTTCTTAGCGCATTTTTTTCCATATGTCAGTTCTATCCTCTACTTTCTTCTTCCAACAGAAGTGGATTTTATCTGTTTTCTGAATGAACTCAAAACTCCAAATTTCATTCATAAATACTGAAAAAAAAACACTAATTCCCCCCTTCACAAGATTGGTTAAGTTGTTGGCATGTGCCAACGACGACTTCGATTTGATCTTCCATCGATCGATCATTCCAAAGCAGAAGTTGTTTCTTACTTGCAAAATACCGGTGTGTGTCGCAAAGGAAATAAAGTATCTGACGCAAAGAGACCTGCGCGCGAAATGATCACTTGATATTGAACGGCCTATATCAGTATATCTTTCTTTTTTCCGCACCTCACTCTTATGTGTGTATCCTTCTGTCAGTATAAACACATTTTTTGCGGTCACTGCCAATGTCGTGGTCAATTTGCATGCCTCGTTATACCCACTGATCGTTGCTGCAACATAGAAGACACTCTGACTATATCAACCTATAGCTATAGAAACGTGAGTACGACGAGTTTAATACAGGCACCATCTAACCTAGTCTTTGCGAACGTACAATTGCTCGACCGACGAATGAGAGGATGGAACAGACGCACGGATAAAATATCGTACCAGTCGGTTGGGTGAGCACACGTAGCAGTAGCATAGTAACCCAATCTGTGGACGGCATTCGGCAAAAAGTACGTCCACCGAATAAAAGTATTTTTCTCATAACTTTTCGATGTGAGTTTGACGGAGAATTTATCAACATTGATCGTGTTATTTGAACACCAGGTTAAGTTTAACCAATAGTTATGTCAGAGTTTTCGGTAATGTTGATTAACATTCTTAAAAAAGTCCCTGAACCATTTATGTGCTGATCTGCGTTTTGACAAAGATCCAGCGAAGCTTGCCAATTCATCGCTTCTTCGAGTTTCCTCGGTTCCTTTTGCATTGACAGGTTTTGGTAGCAATGAATCAGTGTCGAACTTAAGGAGATATAAGAGCTACGTCTCCTTCGTCAAAGAAACTTTGAGCCCATGGGATGCCAATGCTCTGGCCAACTGTGTATTGGTTTTCAACCAGACTGTCGAAGCAGTAAAGAAAGACCTTGGCCTTAGGTTGCTCATGAAAGAAACTTTGAGCTCATGGGATGCCAATGATCTGGCAAACTGTGTATTGGTTTTCAACGAGACTGTCGAAGCAGTAAAGAAAGACCTTGGCTTTAGGTTGCTCATGAAAAAAAGTGACTTCAATGCCTTAATGAAGGTAGTTCCCTGCGGACCGGATTTACTCTGAATTCACCTTGGTTGTGGCAAGGTACGTACATAGTAACGTTTTGAAGAACGTTGTTGTGGAACTAAAAGGTATAAGAGAGACACAAGTAGAAATATATTTCCTCAAGAAGAGCAAAGCTATGCAGCAACATAAGAAAGCTTTTCCACTTCACATTTGCATCCAGATAATAGAAGCACAGCATCGGTTGCACGATTCACAAAAGACCCTCTGCACTGCGCTAACTACAGATGCATAAGAGCCTATCTGCCGTAGTATGTGAACGCTTGAAACTGTTTAATAACAAACTGATCGGACCTTATCAATGTGGTTTTAGGCCAGGAAAGTCCACAACCGATCGATTTTTCACACTTCGGCAGATCCTGGAAAAACCCAAGAAGTCAAAATCGATACCCACCACCTATTCATAGAATTGAAAGCCGCATACGACAGCATTTATTAAGACGAACTATACAGAGCCATGTCTAGTTTTGGAATACCGCCCAAACTTGTTCGTTTTTGTAGGATGACGATGGAGAATTCTCGCTGCTCCATTAGGGTTGAAAACGACCAAACCGACACACTCCATACCAAAAAAGGATTTAGGCAAGGCGATGCGCTACATGTGACGATTTCAATTTTATTCTTGAGAGGACTGTACAAAACTCACGAGCCAACACCAGAGGCACAATGTTCCAGAAATTGGTACAATTACTAGCATACGCCGAAGATATTGACATCATGGGTAGGACTCAATATGATGTCATAGCCACGTTTGCTAGTATAGAGAAGGAAGCGGCAAACATGGGTTTAGCAGTAAATGAAGGCAAGACGAAGTATATGCTGTCAACACGAAAGGATACACAACATCGACGAATTGGACAGAACTTCACTATTAACCGATATAACTTTGAGGTAGTACGGGATTTTGTCTACCTCAGCAGCGATATTAATACTGACACCAACATCTCGTCAGAAATTAAACGAAGAATTAATCTTGCCAGCCGCTGTTTCTTCGGGCTAAGAAGGCAATTCAGTAGTAAAGCCCTCACTCGAACTACTATAAGGACCCTGATCATCCCAGCTTTCAAGCATGGAGCATCTCAAAAGCGGATGAAGAAATACTTGGTCGATTTGACAGGAAAAGTCTTCGAAAAATCTTCGGTTTTGTTTGCGTTGACGGGCTATGGAGACGAAGATTCAAACAAGAACCAAACGAGCTGTACGGCGACATGCCCCTGGTCAAAAAATGCCGCATTATACGCTTAAGATGGCTAGGACATATAGAACGAATGAACACCAATACTCCGGCTCGCAGTCTTCGATTCCCAGCCAAAAGTCGGATGCAGTAGAGGAAGACTTCGCCTTAAGTGGCGCTCACAAGTAGGAACCAACCTCAACCAACTTGGAGTGCGCAACTGCATGCAGTTAGCTAAGGACCGGGCTAATTGGAGAGGCATGTTGGTTGAGGCTCAGGTTCATTTCGGACTGTAGCGTCACTTAAGGAGAAGACGACTGTAGAAAGACATCCAATTCATGATTGCTGCAAAAATCCCAGAAGATTTAATGGCTGCGACTGTGAGGATATCTTTGCAATGAAAGCTATCATACCACTTGGAAGATAATTTTATTTACATATGAATTTTTAATTTTCACACCCCAAATCGATCCTTTCTTTATTTTTGTAAACTTTATGGTACGCACTATCAAAAGATTATAAAGCCATACAGATGACGCATTGAGCACATAAAAACAGAAACTTTTGCTCAACAGCTTCACGGTACGGTCGGTGTGCACGTGCATATATAAGAATCGAGATAAAAATATATGGCAGGCTGTGCCAGTACGACCCGCCATAGAACCCTTTTTTTTTGTATGCAGTGCGTCATCTGTATGACTTTATAATCTTTGTCACTATCAATCCTAACGATTATTAATTGATGAAAACTGCTATCCAAATCAAATATGTAGTTTGAGGTGATATTAAAATTTAAAATTGTGCCCATTTTTCATTATGAAAACAGACCCCAAATATTCGGGCCAATTTTCATTTGGGGTCCACCTTTTATTGGGGCCAAATTCAATGCAGCCGGCAACAGTTATCCCAACCAGCAGCGCTAAACCAAAAACGCTTTCTCCTCTTTTCTTTTTTGCAAATCGGTTAAATTTTAGTTAGAAAATGACAAAAATAAAAGCTCAAAGGAACAGAGACCAAAGAAAGAGCAAAAGAGAATTTATTATACGGACTGGACTACACACAGTCTTCGATGTGCAGCATTATAAGAAATCGCAATCAGAAACATTATGAGGTAAAGGCATAACACGAAGACGAAGAATGTAAAGTAGGTTACAAATGAAAGGCTTGCCGATCATGTTCAACCCCCCGCACCTTTCTATACCTGTACGTATGCAATTTCGCTATACATTGCCGACTAATGGGCACAATTGCAATTTTGCATCTCTCTGTAAAGGTAATTTTAGAGAAAGCGTCTCAGTTTTGTATTCGCAAAAAAAAAAGTATCTGAAAGTAAAGATAGTTATTGTTAGTTATTTTGTAATCCATTTGGAGAGAGAGATAGATTTCACTTTGTGGATAGATTTGGTGACATTGTATTTGGATTGTGGGTTCTTGTGTATCCTCTCGCAGCAGATGGTGGTGTGTAATATTGTAATGAAGGCCATCAACATGATCTGATTAGAGGTCTATAATGCGTTTAAAGATCCCCTCCGAACGTGTGTCATATTTGCTTAGTGAGACCTACTTGATGGCCTGAATGCAATTAAATCTTTGTCACCACTTGCTTTGGGGTCAACTTTCTTGTTAATTAGGGAAATTCCTTTGGCAATAGAAACGATGGAAGCTAGTGGGCACAAGGCGAGCAAGCATACGACGTCATATTATATTAATCGATGTGCATACTAGCATACCCTAAATAAAATAAACCTAGGGGTACTCTACAAGTGAGAGTCTTACATAAGAGAGTAATACCTTCTGTGCATCGCAAGAATTAACACCTCTTAAGAAAATAAACGAACTGCGAAGGCAATTCATCAAGTTCGCCTACATAAGCCTTATATGCGCTCACGCTCCGACGCGACGGAGGAAAAAGATGATATATAGCAAAGGATTGCTTCTGCAAACTCCTTGACAAAACCTATGAATGAATACCGAAGTACAATGTTAAGATCCTGCTGGGAGATTTCAACGCAAAGATAGGAAAAGAAGGCTTTCTTAGCAGAATTGTCTTAGACGACAACACGTCTGGCAATAGACTTATTGAGTTTGCTTCGGAACGAAAGGTTACTATAGCCAGCACACGGTTTTCTCACCTTCATATCCATAAAACGACATGGCGGTCTCCAGATAAACGAACGGTCAACCAAATTGATGACATTGCCATAGTTAAGAGGCAAACACCCAAAATTTGGATGTCTGAACATTCAAAGGGCCTAACATCGACTCGAACCCCTACCTTGTTGCAGGATTTTCTTTAAGATAGACCGATGTGTTTGGGTTCAGTGGCGCGATAGTTGGTGCGATGAACTGCAGTACAGATGGTCTGGATTTGGTTCCCAGCCGTAGCAACACCTAAATAATTTTTCAGGTGCAGTGAAATTACCCCCACGGAAATAAAAGGAAATAGCCCCCTCAGGGCTTATTCCCTTTCCGAAATGGAAGGTAGCCCCGCTACGAAGCAGCATTAACCCCTGCAGGTATTATTGCCATTTGAAATTGGAATTCTATTCAGGTTTAGTGTGTGCGAGTGGGAGGCACGCTGCCTGCAACCCCCAGCTTGGGCTAACTGTTGGATTTGGTATGTGTGCTAGTTGGGATGCATAAAAAGAAAATAAACCCAACAAGCAAAAGGCATTAACACCGGCGGGACTTATTTCCATTTCCAAAACGACCCTCGGGGGCTGTTTCCTTTTTGTTCGGAATTAAGCCCAATGGGGCTCATTTGCGTGGGGGTTATTTCACTGCACCGATTTTTCACTGGACCTACTCTCGTAATGATCTGACATGTCATCCGATTAGAATCAATTGTCAAGAAAACAGGAGGTCCCGATACTGTGTTAGAAGTACACACGCACACATGAATGGTTGTGAGAAAGCTCGGCCCTGGGTACTAACGAGCCTGTTGCGCCAAAAATTTGTATTTATATTAGTTGTTGTTGTTTGTAAACGCTTTCAGGTGTATATGACGGCTGATCCAATATGGTAACATTTATCAAAAGTGCTGCTTTTACAGTTAGTCTTCAGTATGAATTGCCATTTAATTGCTTACTTAATTTTTGATAAGGTCTAGCGCTATTTCCCTACTCTACTTCTTAAACATATGCCTGGTGTAGATACTTTAAAGCGCTTGTTAACGATATTATAAACAGACAGCATTTTAACCGATTTATATCGCAGCTGCCGTGCCCTGCTAATCGTCGAAAATGAACGCTCCATTCATAAAACCATCACCAAATATCGAACAAATCCAAGAACCAAGGTACGTCGGACCATGGTCAATCAATTCTTCGCCGTTCTCAAGGTTTGGGCTCTCTTACACAACGTTGTGGCGTATTTTGAAGTGTGATCTTGGCACAAAATACAGCTCGTTCTAGAATTAAAGCCGTCTGATTATGGTTTACGTTTTAATTTCGGTTTGCGGGCCCTGGAACATCTTCCAATCGATCCATTTGTTTATCGAAATATCGTTTTTTTAGTGACGGTGCATGGTTACGGTATTAAGCAAAACTGTCGTATTTGAGCCGATAAACAGCCAGAGGCCATCTCCCAGCTACCAATACATTCTCAAAAATGCACTATTTGATGCGGTTTATAGGCATCGGACCGTATGTCTTTAAAAATGCGAAAGGATCGCGTGTCAATGCAGATCGCTACAGCGCAACGATAAATGATTTTTTTTGCCGAAAATTCAAGATGATGGTGTAGCTGACTTGTGGTTTCAACAGGATGTCTCTAAATGCCTTACAGCTATCAAATCGATCGCTTTATTGAGGGAAACGTTCGATGAAAACATAATCTGAACAAATTGTCCTGTCAGTTGTCAACCAAGATCTTGTGGTTTGGCACCATTGGATTACTTTCTATGGGGACAAAAATATATGTAGTTGTGAGGACTCCATAGAAATTGAAGGTTCTACTCAACGGATGAATTTGTAGAAATTGTCTTTGAACAGAGTCCGGTAAGTTCATAGCTTATTTTTAATCCAAACGTGGTCATAAAAGCCTTCGCACAAAAGTATCCATCAACCAGTTGAGAAGAGCTTCCAGTTTGAGAACATCTAGAGAGAAACATTTTAACCAAAATTGGGGTAAAAGTCATAGCCCACTCAGACAATTTAGAGAGCTGTAAGTAACCTGCGAACGTGCATTGAAAACTCTCAACGAATGGACATACTAATATTAGATATTTGAAATTTCATGTTTACGTCGATAAACCGGAAGCGATTGCAGCTTTGGAAGTCGTGTTATTAAGGGAATACCTAACGATAGGCTTGATGGAGTGGTCGAAAGATGGACCAACAGAATGAACCATTTCAGAGTTAGTTGTGGGAAACATTTGAAGGAAATTGACATTGACATTGACATTACAGTAATTCGCACATGAATGCATCGAACTACAGACACATAACAGCACTGGCGACTGAGGCCATCGGCTGGGACAGATGAAGACATTAATACAACAGAGAGAGACAGATAGACACATAGAAGGAAAGACATACAACATAAACCTAAGTGGCACAGAGGAGGAGACATAGATTTATATTGTCTCATATTATCGCACAGGTGGCCTCAGATAAGCTGGCAATTTTCGTAGAAAACAAATGCTGCCGAAGCTGGGGCTTGAACCCGCAGCGTTTGGCTTAGCAGTCAACTACGCATTCCTCTGAGCCATGGCCACCTGCAAGTGAAGGAAATTATCTTAAAAAATTGAATGGCATTAACTAACACCTCCAAAAAGGTTTTCCAAAAACCAATGATTCTTTTGAGTTTAATAAATAAAAGTCAGGAAGCACTTTTTGGATCACCCCTTAGGGTTTATTTTCATGTTCTACTGGCAAATATCTTTTTTTACATTACTAAGTAAGTGAACATCTGCAAGGATATAAACAATATACTGATCTATCTTTGATGCACAAAAAATGTTAGCTTTCGCTACTTGTTAGGTTCAGTCCCCACCTCTTTGGTGTACTTAAATATAGGATGTGGTTCAATTCATTGGAATAAATTCATCTGACAAGTCTCTTACCCTTATCATCGACAATTTTTTAAGGTCTTAAACCAAAGAAATTGTTATTTGTATTAAGGAAGTCATACAGAGGCTGAAAAAATGAGAAAAAAAAAACAGATTCAAGCGTGTCAAAATGTCGTCTTCAACCATTGACTTACTGATTGATAAGGTCTAGCTCAATTTCTCTACACGCTATTTCTTAGACATCTGTCCGTTGTAAAGGGTGGTTAAATTTTAAGGGCCGATGTTGATTTTGAATAAAACACAAACTTTTAAGGAAATTATTAGCTTTTCTTTCTATTATGATAAAAATGGTATATTGCAATTATGTATGAAACAACATATCGGTCGAATAGCCGCCACGACCTCGGCGGCACACCTTCACCTGATGGTCCAAATTTTCGATGACGCTGAGGCATAATTGAGGTTCTATGCCATTAATGTGCCGAATTATCTCATCCTCTAGCTCGTGAATTGTTGCTGGCATATCGGCGTATACCGTTTCTTTCAAATAACCCCAAAGAAAGAAGTCCACCGGTGTCAAATCACATAATCTTGGCGTCCGATTTACTTCGCCACCACGTGAGATAACACGGCCATTGACTTTGTCTCTCAAAAGAGCAATTGTTTTGTTAGCTGGGTGGCAAGTGGCACCGTCCTGTTGCAAACACATATCGTCCACATATTCGGACCATAAAAAGCTAGTTATCATCTAACGATAGCGAACATCATTCGCAGTAACTGCCTAACCGGCCTCATTTTGGAAAAAATAAGGCCCGATGATGCCGCCAGCCCATAAACCGCACCAAACAGTCAATCTTTGTGGGTGCATTGCTTTTTCGAGAATCACTGTTGGATTATCATTCCCCCAAATGCGACAATTCTGCTTATTGACGAATACACTGAGGTAAAAATGTGCCTCATCACTAAAGATGATTTTCTTCGAAAATTGTTCATCCACTGTTGCCATTTCTTGCCACTATTCTGACCATTGACGACACTTGAAATGGTCAAGAGGCTTTAGTTCTTGAGTCAATTGCACCTTGTAAGAGTGTAAGTGCAAGGTTGTATGCATAATGTTCATCAAGGACGAGCGTGAAAGCTGCAATTGTTGGGAACGACGACGAGGACGGCTCTTCAGCCACACTATCGGGAACAGCAGCATTTTTTTCGGCAGTATGAGCTGTACGAGCATGCACTGGTGTTTTCACATCTCGTCCAGACCCGGTTTGCTAAAATTTTTGCGCGATTTTTCGATTGTACGCACATTTGGACGATTAAATTGACCGAAAAAATCATGAAGTGCACGATATGCATTTTGATTTGAACACCCATTTTCATAATAAGCCTGGATAACTTTAACGCGTTGCTTGATTGTGTATCTATTCACGGATCAAATTGAGTTAGACTGAAATTGAGAAATGTCGAATGAAATGCAGAAAAAAATTTACCGTTTAGGTGTGGTTCACATCAACATCGGCCCTTAAAATTTAACCACCCATTAGATACTTTTAAGCACTTGTTATCGTTATTATAAACGAACAGGATTTCAACCGATTTATATCGAAAAATGTCATTAGTCATTAAAATTACGTAATTACGTGATTACGTTATTTATATCTTGAACAATAGCTTCCATTTTCAATTAAATTAAATTAAATACGAAAATTGGATTGTACATCGCATTTCATTATTTCGATACTGTCCTGTCGATTCAATCTAGCAGAGATAGAAAGTATTTATCCAATTTGCCATGCTTAAGTATTTCCCCAGGAGAAGGCTACCACACAAAGGTCATTACACTATCAGATATTTATTAGAATGGGGGTGTAAGGCTTTCGTAAGGATTGTACACTTGTACAAGGGACTTGCACTCACTGTTATACAGCGAATAACCATACGTGGTGTAGATGCCTATGTCATGTGTCTTCGGAAAGCACACCCTGATCGCACTCTCATAAGCGTAACCTTGGTAGAGTTCGTTAATTTGAAAGGGTAATGATTCACTTTCGAGTGCCGCTGTTGTATCAGTTAAGTCGTGTTGGTTGTGTGTGTGTGTGTTTGTGTTTTTTTTTTTTGGTTTTCCCTGGACTGTATTGTAATTCCTTTATTCGAACGCTAATAATTGTGTCTATATGACAGGTCGCTTATGTATAGCTAGGAGGAAAGCAATCTTCTCCATGAATTGGAAGGGGCGGTAATTCATTAGTTGTGTATCTTTTGTTTTTTTTTTTTGCATGCATCTGATTTCTGATTGTGACATCATTTTTAAAACCACGGTCCTTCACACTGGTGTGAGGTTAAAATTTCTGTGAAGGCAATCCAAAGTTTATCGTCGATATATGCATCAAGAAGTACAAGAAAATCCCCACCGACATCGATATTAACAACATCGAAATTAGCACGATTCCTAAATTATATGAAGATATATGGACTCCATGGAAATTGGAGGTTCTTCTCAACGGATGGAGTTGTATAATGCGTCTATGAACAGAGTCCTGCAAGTTTATAGCTTATTTTTGATCTAAACGTGGTACTAAGAGCCTACGCTATAGAGTATCCTTCAACCAGCTGAGACATGATTCATGTTTGTTGTTACAACCAGTCAGGAGAGATTCCGGTTTGAGAACATCTTAAGAGAAACATTTTAACAAAAAATTGGGGTAAAATTCATAGCCTACGCGGACTATGTACCGATGATAGTTATAGGGAAACTATAAACGAGTGGACAAAACAATGTCGGATTGCCATCAACCTCCAAAACAGAAGTCTATCTCTTTACTAATAAGCTAACAACAGATGTGGCATGGCGCACCATCCTATAAGAACCAGAGGTCGTCCAAATTCATGTCTTCAGTTGCAGTAAAAAATAAAACGTGTAACATGGCTTACCGTTGACCGAAACGTTGTCCCTAGCCTTATTTTCGAAGAAAAATGGTCACCACTTCACAATCTGCACCAAACTCTCACTTTCTATGGATGCATCAACTGCTCGACAATAACGTCCGAGTTTTTCGATGCTAAAATGCGGTAATTTTGATTGTTAACGTAGCCGCCAAAATTAAAATGCACCTCGTCAGACAAAGATGATGTTTCGTCCGAAATCGTTGTCCAATCCAAGCTGGTCTCATCCTCAACCTGCTACCACTAGACCTTTTCATGCAAGGTTCTGCAGCCAAAAGTGCTCTAAGAATCAGCCAGTTAAGCTGCTGGAAAATTAGCTCAGAAGATACGCTCTAATTCTACTCAATACTTTCCTCTGTCTACATGCTGCCTCAGCCTGACTTTCAAAAACCACTCCTGCATACTTTTCCTAAGTATGGAGGAGTGGGAGCGGAACGAGCTGGGAATCCAAAAAATATCCATCTATACTGAAAAATTTGGCCAAAGCTGGATTTAAGAAGAGCCAAGGGGTTTATTTCCCACAATAGACGTAAATTAGCGCCACCATAGGTACATTAGTGCCCCTAATATGTAGGAACGCAGAAAGGCTAGGCCTTGATTCGACTTTTGCAGGAGCTGTTAATACGAAGAGAGGTTTCTTTGTAACTGTCCAGCCCTATCAAACAAAAGGAAGCTTCATCTTGGATCTTAATTCTTGACAAATTTCAGCGGGTTAAGAACAGCAGAAGGGAAACGGAGGCCGTTCAATGCTCAGATTGGTTTTCTTAAAGGTAACAAGCAGAATTGACGAAATCATGTGGTATCACAATGGACCAAAAACTGGTCCAAGTGTGCTTGGGTATCGCTGGCAGTCACTCTAAATGAACGTTTACGATATATTCAGACTCATATATGAGCGACTCGACATTGATTTTAATTGTCTTAAGAAAAAAAATCTTGGCAAATCGCGAAAAAAAATTTATTTGTTTGGAAAGCTGTGGTGTTACAGATACATACATTTCGATAACTTTTCGACATGGAAATCGATAAATCATCATTTTTATCATCATATTGACTCACCATTCATGGTCAAATTTAATCACTGAATGGAATGAAAAACTTCTCCATGATATTAAAGAGTAAGTAAGTACCTAGAGCGCGCTCTAGATTAAATTTAATCCAGGCTAACTCAGAATTAACTCTGAAAAACAGTTCCTTAGAGTATTTCTTTTCCATGCTTTCGGAATTTTCGTTTCCAGATCAATGTCTTCCCTTGATCTTGCTAGTGAGCAACTACATCGCTAATTGGCGTGACGTTTGTGGAGACAACTACCATCTATGAACTCGACCTTAATTTCCCTTACCTAAACTAAAGCTTGAGCCTTAACACCTGCTTTTTTCTATACTTGTACATAACATACATAGGTATTATGAAATTATATAAGCTGAATGAAATACAACATCTTTCCCTCATCAGCTTACAAATCAAAAGAGAACATTCGCTTTCTCTCCATTTCGTTGCACGAACTCAAAAGAAAAAAAAAAGAACGTCTTGCGTAAAACCTACTTTTTTCGACCAGTTCAACAACCTTGCTTTACTTCAATCGAAATGACTTAACTTCAAAAGCCATTGAACCTCAAAATAGATTCTTTTTTCCCCAACTGTTTATGTATTTCAACTCAGCTTTCTTTTCAATGACTCTGATCATTATTTTTACTTTTTTTTTTTCATGTAGAGGAATGAAAGTTTTAACTTGAATTGAGAAGTCACCTACGCAAATCCAAACAAAGCTATTAAGGTCATGTACTTGTGAGGTATAAGAAAAAAAATGTATTACCGAACACAAGAATAGCTACCCGAAACCTTTAAAATAGGTTACAAGAAACAGAAAACAGTGACGCCTCCAGGAATCAACGCACATTACGAAATGTCATCGCTATAAAGCCGGCGAAGACGCAACTTAAATATTCAAGAAACACACATATACCGAAAGAGATAAAAAAAAAATGGAATACTTTTGCATACAGTATTGAGGCAAGAAAACGTCTGCAAAGCCTCTAGGCATAACCCAATCGCTCTCCGGTATGCAGATACTCGATTACGTGCGATCCTACAGCGCGAGTGCAAGCAAACATATAGAAGCAGAAAGTTCTCTTACCTCACATGCTCGCTCCATTCTCACGTTTTGTAATCGATTTGCGCATGTGTACGTGCTGTGTGTGGGGACTGAGAGAACATTTTGTTTATACAGAGGGGGTCATCATAATCATAAAGTCTCATAACTTTTTGTTTTGTGTTTTCGCATGTTTGACTGAACAAACAGCAAGCACAACGCAACATCGTTGTTGCATGAAGTAGAGGGAAAGAGTATTTGTGTTGTAGTTGCGTTGTGTAGGGAGGACCATGGTTATGGTGTTGATAGGTTACCACCCCTGAAGTTTATTGCCGATTTATTGTAAAAGCTTTTTGGGAAATATTTGCGAAGTGGGCATAGAATGTTGGAACCAGAGAGACCCAAACCTAGGGTCTGGATGACCTAGAGAGCTAGAGAGAGTTTTGCAACGGCAAGTTCAGCGAAAAAAATATGAACGTGAAGTTTTGGAAAGTTTTCTCAATACTTAATTACTTAAGTAGAGCGATAGTCCGGAATGAACCTGGGACTCAAACAATATGCCGCTCCCAGTAGCTCAGTCATCAGCTACCTCCAATTGTGCACTTTAAGTTAAGGTTGGTTTGTATTTATACTTGAGCGCGCTACTTAAGACGTCTGACTGGGATTCGAATACTCTGCTAGCCGGAGTAATGATGTTTATTTGGTGTCCCAGCCATCTTAACGTCCAAATTCGGAAGTTTTTGTCTGAAGTATATCGCTTTACAGCTCGTATAGCTCGTGATTGAATCTTCGTCTCCATAGCCCATCAACACAAACGGGTACAAGGAATTTTTCAAATTATTTGCTCTCGAAACGACCAAAGATTTCATCATCCATTTTTGATACGATCCATGGGATGATCAGAGTCTTGTACTACTAAATCGCGATGAGGTGCGATTAACTTCTGTGCAGAAGCTCTGGGTTCTATTCCCATCCGAAGCAACACCTCAAGGAAAAAATATCGAAATTGTTGTTCCTTATAAAATGATATCATGTAACAAGTGTGTTTGATTGAAATTGAAATCATTGCAACCGATGCAAACGTTGTCCTAGCTGGACAACGGTATGGTCCTCGGTCCTAATTAGGCTGAGCATCAAATGAAGTATCCGAAAGCACCTCCACAACAAGCTATTGGGAATCATCAGGACCTTTTTAAAATTATGGTGACGAACGAACCGAAAGCCCAGAGGGAGCGCTAATTGCGTAGCAAAAAGTTACTGGGAGTCATCAGGAACTTCTTAAAATTATTGTGACGAGGGAACCGAAAGCCCAGAGGCAGCGCTAATCGCGTAGTTGTTACCGACAGTAACGTGTGGTTTGAGTTTCTAATAAATTAAAACTTGCCTTCCAAGTGGAAGGCTGGGTTTTGGGTTAACTACCCATTTATATGCAGACTTTTATGCTAAGAAGGAATAAAAATCCTCAAAAAGACGGATTTTTTTTCCTCTTAATAGAGAGATACGAAAGATATAAGGTATGGCAATACGACTTACTTCGTAGGTGGTTTCCAAAACCCTTTTTTTCTAGTCTAATAGTATTGTTGGGAAATACACTAGCCTGGGAGAGGTTAATTAACTTGGCTACGGAATGAAATGTCACTGCGATCAGGACCTGGTTTCCTGACCTACATATACACACATAAGGGTACATGGCGGTCTTTACTTAAGGACTGAGATTGAGATTAGGTTTCAGTTTTTCCCTTGTAATTTTAAATATCCATATATTCTTGAATGCATTTTTCGATTAACAATTTAAATGAAAATGGAGACGTGAAAGACACATCGAAATAAGACCAAATGTAAAATTTTGCCTCATTTCGCCTTGAAAATAGAAATAAGACCACACTGGTTTATTTTTTTATTTTCAAAAAATTAAGGCCAAATTTTTCATTTTTGGTTTTATTTCGTTATGCCTTATCCACGTCTCCATTTTAAAGATTTAATTTGTTCGTAAAAAAATGTGTCGAAGAATCTGTGGCTATTATTTAGTTACAAGAGACAAAACGGAAACCTGTTTGCAGTCATTAAGTAAACATCCCTTAGCTGCAAGTACTTACATACTTATTTACTTAAGTGGCGCTAGAGTCCGGAATGAACCTGTGCCTAAACCAACATGCATGGGCCTCAACCAACATGCCTGGGCCTCAGACAACATGCCTTTCCCAATAGCCCGGTCCTTAGCTAACTGGATCCAGTTGCGCACTCCATGTTGGTTGAGGTCGGTTTCTACTTGTGCGAGCCACTTAAGGCGAGGTCTGCCTCTACTGCGTCCGACGTCTGGCTCGGAATCGAAGACTCTGCGAGCCGGAGTATCGGTGTTCATTCGTTCTACATTTCCTAGACATCTTAAACGTCCAATGCGGATTTCTTTGACCAGGGGCTGTATAGGTCTTATAGTTAGGTATGGGTCGTATAGTTTTTGGTTGAATACTCATCTCCATAGGCGGTCAACGCAAACAGGACCGAATAAATTTCCTCTCAAATCGACCAAGGTTTTGTTCATCCGCTTTTGAGATGGTCCATATGGTTCATCCCCGTTGAGCAGGATTGGGGTGATCAGGGTCTTATATAGGATCTCCTTAGTAGTTCGAGTTAGTGTTTTACTACTGAATTGCCTTCTTAGCCCGAAGAAATAGGAGTAATTCTTCGTTTAATTTCTGACGAGATGACGAGTCCCGTACCACCTCAAAGTTATATCTGTCAATGGTGCCATTCTGTATAATTCGTCGATGTTTTGTGTCCTTACGTGTTGACGGCATATACTTCGTCTTTCCCTCATTTACTGCTAAACCCATTTATGCGCTCCCTTCTCTATACTAGCAAACGTGGCTATTACATCACGTTGGGTCCGACCAATGATGTCAATATCGTCAGCGTATGCTAGTAGATTTACCGATTTTTGGAGAATTGGCTTCTGATGTTTGCTCGTGAGTTTTGCACAATATTCTCAAGAATCAAATTGAAGAAGTCGCATGAAAGCGCATCACCTTGCCTAAATCCTTTTTTGTTTTCAAATGTGTTGGTGAATTTTCCATCGTCATTGTACACAAACGGACGGGTTTGGGCGGTATACCAAAACTAGACACGGCTCTGTATAGTTCGTCTCTATAAATGCTGTCGTATGCGGCTTTGAAATCGATGAATATGTGGTGGGTATCGATTTGGACTTCTTGGGTATTTTCTTGGGATCTGCCGAAGTGTGAAAATTTGATCGGTAGTAGACTTTCCTGGCCTAAAACCATACTGCTAAGGGCAGGGCCAGGTTGTTGGTAAACATTTTAAGGCGTTCACATGCTACGGCAGATAGGATCTTGCAGGCGATGTTGAGAAGACTTATGCCGCTGTAGATGACGCAGTTTAGAGGTTCTCCTTTTTTGTGGATCGTGAATTTTTGTAAAAATTGTTCGTAAAAAAAAGTATTCAAGAATCTGTGGCTATTTTTTTATTTACAAGTGACAAAACTGAAACCTTATTTCAGTCTTTACGTAAACATCCCTTGACTGGAGTTTCAGACCTTTAACCCATAAATGTCGATTGCTAACACATTTTTTAATAAGTTTGCTGATAAACAACGTTCTGTCAAAAGATCGAGCCAAGATCTTAATTCCCCCTTTATCTTTTGCCTTTCTGTTTGTCCCGTAATCAGTTAGTATACAATTACTCAACACGACACCAATTAAAACAAACGCGTTAGAGAACTACTAAACCGGGGAATATATGTTCGTTTGCTCTTCAAAAAAAAAACGATAAAAAAAACAAACAAATACTATGTCAAACAGACAGCGCACACACGTGCACTATATAATTGGGTCAAAGCCGAGACCAGAACTTATTCTTCTGCTGCGCGATAAAAAAAAAACATATGAAGAGGCTATAACCCACCGGGCAAATCTCTTAATGCCCTAGCCCATCCAATACAAAATCTCATCAATCTAGCTCAGTATTTAAGGCTCAAAAACGGCTGATCAACAGACTGGCATAGCTAGATCAGCCTTCGATCTAACCTCGATCTACTAAACTTTATCTTTATTTCTCCGTGATACTAACCACCTAAACAAACTAAAATACCCCTATGGAACAATGAACAGGTAAAGTATCTGCTGGAACAGTATCTATCTAAAGCTTAGAGATATTGATGTAACAACCAAGAAGTAGAAGAAGAAGTGGAATAAAATCTTTTCAAATGAAAGCAAATATAGAACGCTGGATCTCTTCGCTAACCATGATGGTTAAGTCGCAGTGTGAGATATACAGCGAAAAAAACGGAAGAAAGCCGGTATCGACGAGCAACTCAAAAGAAAACAGGTAACGAAGAACATCGACAAGAATGAAAGACAAAAAAAAAAAAAAAAAAAACTTGACTTACATTTTTTTAGGTCATTCTTTTTTTCCCGCTGCTGCTATGACTAAACGTGAACGTAACTTTCTCTCGTGTGGGTTTCTTTTTTTTTTTTTTAAGTTACGATACGAGTTCGAGTACCCATCGTACGCACATACAAATGTATCTCTTTGGTTTTTTTTTCTTCTATCCTTTCCGGAGTTAATTTTTGTTCTTCTTTTCTGGTTTCCATATCTGAGTTGATCACATTTTGGCTTACACTAACACTTATGGGCCTTGAAGCTCAGTTCTGGGTCAAGTTGATCGGTTGTTAAAAAATTTGTGTGTGAATAATAATTTTATGGTAACGGTTCAGCTGTTAGAAGTGTTAATCTGGTCTAATGTAGTCATGTATAGTTAGTTATCGCTTATGTCAGTGGGGGGCTTGGTTGTGATAGAGTTTTTTTTTTGACCTGGCGTCTACTTTAGGTCGATTGTTGGCTGAACTTAAACTGGAAGTAGATGCGGATTGCATAAGTTCCCTTGCAGTATTGCGAGTATTCTTGGACTAAATATTTAATCAGTGTAGAGTAGAACAGAATTTGGGTATTCGGGTGACCCGGGGCACCCTGAACCACAAATCCATTATCTCTAATGCGAAAATACTTTTTTGGTATTCAAAATCATGACCGTTCGAGACAGAGTGAACAAAGTACGTTCTTCTTGATCCTCACAATTTAAGGGGGGTTTGTTTTCATATTTTATCCAGATCAAATGCCCTTTTTGTAACTTTCTTCGTCCTTCACTAGGCCTTTTTTCAAATGCACGAGGATCTTGGTTGTGTGTTCGTACTAAAAATTTACCTCCACTTTCACTCTTTTTGAAGTGAAACTTCGTTTTAAGTGGAACTTCTTTTTGGGACGGTGTGAATTGGATTTTAAGAAACGAAAAAATGTAACGAAAAAGAGAAAAATTGTTCTCTGATCAAACAGCATCGTGTGCGGTTAGTACTTGGATGGGAGATGGCTTGGGAACGCCGCGTGTTGTTGGCATATGCAGAAGTAAAACTCTTTTCCGGTTAATTTGTAAGAAAATGAGATGAATTCACTATGCCGGTAAACAAGGAGAGAAAAAGGAATAAAAAAATGTTCCAGATTTAGTAAGATATCTTAGATGAAGCCCTCTTCCCTTTTGTCAAAATGATCGATTAACCAATGAGAAAAGCGATTCATATAAGCAAAGATTATAAAGCCATTTAAATAGATGACGCATTGAGAACAAAAACAGAAATTTTTTCAGCTTCATGGTACGGGCTGTGCCAGTACGACCCGCCATAGAACAATTTTTCTTGTACGCAGTGCGTCATGTTACAAAATCTGAATTCCTGAACAAAGCCATAGTTTCATATCTACTACTCAAACTCGATTCTTTTAAACTTTTCTCAGGTGAGGTGAACCATATGCTCTGAGCTGGTACTTGCAGATGTTTGTTGACTCTGCTCTTCAATTGTTGTAGATTGTATATAAGTGGAAATGTGCCTTCTGGAATTGGTATTCTATTTTTCGTGTTATTGTTAGATGGACAGTGTCTCTGTGAACTGAAACTGGGTGCTTGTCGGTCGTTAGAATGCAGCACATCTAGGGATGTTTTTTTTTCTAAGCTTCTCCGAACATCTGAAATTTTTTAATACATATCTATATATCCATATCTGATGGTTGGGTGTTGTAGTTATATTTTCTATATCTATTTATACATATCTGATGGTAGGGTGTTGTAGAATGAGGGTTGACTCTGGTTTTCTTTAACATGGCAATGCCCATTGGTTGTTACTCTGACTAAATCAAGTGCTTATTTTTAACCTCTAAGTAGTAACCATCGGGTGCTGACTACTGGTATCATCCAACCGGATTTGACTTGCTTAACGATAAGCACGATAATGCTGAAAAACAGCATAACTATAAACAGCCAGGTCAGAATGTCACGGAATGAATACCCGGCCTGGTGTACCAGGGAAACCTAGACAATCTGCATCGACATCTGTAAGTAAGTAAGTAAGTAAGTATGTAATTATATATCCATTACTTTACATGGTATACGAAAAAGTCCCAAAAACGTATCTGTAAGTATGAATGCACTAATCTCGAAAGTGCTTCACCTTTGTCGAAAACGACCTCACAAACAGATTCGATACCAAAAAAGTATTTAGGCAAGGAGATGCACTGCGCCATGTGACTTTTTAATTCTGATTATTGAGAGGATTGTGCAAAACTCCCGAGCTAACATCAGAGGCACAATCTTCCATAAATCGCTGCTACTAATAGCATACGCGGACGATATTGACATCATTGGTCAATCTCAACGTGATGCCATAGCCACATTTGCTAGTATAGAGAAGGAAGTGGCTAAGATGGGTTTAGAAACACGAAAGGTCACAAAATATCGAAGAATTTGACAGAACGTCAGAAATGTCTGCCACAGCTTTGAGGTAGTACGGGACTTTTTCAACCTCAGCTCCGCTAATAACTCTGACAACAACATGTTGTTAGAAATTAAACGAGAATGCTCGGCCATGGGTACTAACCAGCCTGTTGCGCAAAAAAATGTGTGTAAGAAGTCAATTTAATAGTAAAGCCCTCACTCGTACTACTAAGGGGTCCCTGATCATCCCAGTCATGCTATACGGCAATGAAGTTTGGGCCGTGTCAAAAGCGAATAAGTAATCCTTGGTAGTTTGGGGAGAAAAATCGTTGGTCCCGTTTGCATCGACGGGCTATGGAGAACTAGATATATTAGCTGTACAACGACGTACCCCTAGTCACAAAAAAAGAAACTCCCGATTAGACGTTTTAGATATCAAGATATGCAGAACGAATATACATCAATACTTCAGCCCGTAAAATCTTCGATTCCCAGCTAGACGTCGGACGCAGTAAAGAAAGACCTCGCCTTAAGTGGCGCCCACAAGTAGAAACCGGCCTCAACCAACTTGAAGTGCGCCACTGGAGGCTAGCTAGAGACCGGGCTGATTGAGAGGCATGTTGGTTGAAGCCCAGGTTTATTTCGGATTGTAGCAACAATTGAGTAAGTTATTACCTGACTTAGTTCATTTGATTGCATCTCTACAGCAAACATTTAAAATATTTTTAAAGCCAAATGTAGATTTTGGAGACACTTCAGAAATCGTGGACAGTTTATCTGAATATATTCATCCAACCTCAAGGAGATCTGTTCACAACAGATCTAGCTACGGAGAATTTGTAGTATGATTCAAATTTTTCTAACAAAGCTCCTTGGCAAACTCGATCGAAAGCGTCTTTCGATTCTCCAATAATTTCGCGGAATGGACCTGTCAATTGGCCACCAAAATCGTATGATTTGACACCATTGGGTTATTTCCTTTGGGGATATGTGAGGTCGCTCGGCTACGGCAAGAAACCAGAAACGTTAGTGGACTTGGAAGCCAACATTCGTGTCGTTATTGCCGACATACGACCCCAAAAGCTCGGAAAAGTGGTTGAAAATTGGATCTCTCGACTTGGATTTCTCCGAACCAGCCTCGGAGCCCACATGCCCGAAATCATAGTTAAACATTAATGGCATCAAATTATTCTTCCAATAAAGTCAAACTGATGGACATTAAAACGCTTTTCTTGTGTTTAATTTCAATTTTAAGTTTTACACTTCTAGATCCCTGTGAATGTAAGTTTTGGAACCCAAAAGATAGTGTTCCATTCCTCTGTAGGCGATCAAAAGTCTCAGTGTGAATTCGATTGCACAAGAATTAATAATATTGGTGGTATACTTTTATCCTGCACAGAAATAACTTCCTACATCTTGTCCATTGGGTTTTCTAAAGTCCAAATTGTTCAGGATGCCTCTTATTAGATGAAATGTTACATTAGTCACCAGCGAATGTGCGTCCTTTATCTCTTGAGGAAAGATAAAAAAAAAAATCGCCCGAAAACCACTGGTTGTCGTAAATGTCGACTAAATGCCACACAAAATTGTTAAATAGAGAATCCATGAGACGAAAAAAAAAGTGCGCTATGAGAGTAATACTGCCATTCAGACCATAGCCCTGCCGATTAGGGAAGAAGATGAAGTAACAAACTCATCTATTTCTCTGTCTGTTCTGTCTGATTAGTCAGATTTCAGAGAACTAATCATCATAAAACAATTAACCGCCCTAGAACGATACTGAAATATACACTGTTTGTCAAGGCAAGCTCTTATATCTCAACAAAAATATTTATTTCATCACCATTACGGTTCTAATTATTACTATTAGTGCATTTAAAAAAAATAGAAATGAGAGACAAAATGTTTGTTATTAGATTAGTATATGAGGTAACCAAGTCAACAGTACGAGTAACAACCTTATCTTGTATACAGCAAAACTAAGGTTCTGTACGTTTTGTTACATCACATCATCGCTGATAACGAAGTCACGTGTACTTATGTACTTCCATGAGTTATTTGCGGCATAAAACTTGTTGAAATTGTTTATTCACACACACATGCTAGTTATACTAGTGGAATAGCTATCTTGTATTATATTACAAATGTTTTAGTTTGTTTGATTTGAAAAATGGAAAGGTTTGGTGCCCAATGGTCTTCCATTTTATTGTATAGATATAGAGACTAAAGTACGTACTTATGACGGGCGTTCGTGACATTGGAAGTTCTCTGTAAAATGCGAGTTGTATAGATAGGCACTAGTAATAAAGGATGAGCCAACAAATAGTGGAGATAATTTTGTGAAATGAAAAACAAATTTTATCGTCCATAGTAAAATAATGACGGATTCTTGTAGATGCGTAATAATTTAATGGGGGGTGGGTCTATAAGCTATTATAAGAGAAAATATAAGACTTTGACCAGAGTACGATGAGGAAGGACTACCAATTTTGTTCATGAACAAGATGGATCGTTCTCTCTTGGAATTGCAGTTTGAAGCTGAGGAGTTATATCAAACTTTCGATTGTCGACAACGTAAACGTTATCATTGCTACCTACAACGATGATGGTCCGATGGGAGATGTCCGTATTGATCCTTCAAAGGGTTCAGTCGGTTTTGGTTCCGGTCTTCACGGATGGGCTTTCACCTTGAAACAGTTCTCTGAGAAGTTGAAGATCGATGTAGCTAATGAACTGTCCTTGGGATGAAAACTTCTGTTAGGGCGAGATCAAGAAGTGAGTCAAAAAAAAGGAAGCCGATAACAATCGCTCCTTCTCCATGTAAATTTTGGATCCCATCTACAAGTTGTTCGTTGCCATCATGAACTACAAAAAAGAAGAAATTCCAACACTTTTGGACAAAATCAGAGTCGCTCTGAAGTACGCGGACAAAGACAAGGACGGCGAGCAACTTTGGAGGGTTGTTCCGAGGAGCTAACATCGACTCGGACCACTGCCTTGTTGCAGTCAAGGTAAGAAAAAGGATATCCACCACGTGACAACAATCCACAAATACTGTGAAAAAATTTAATGTCGAAAGACTGCAATCGCAAGAGACCAGCAAGGCCTTCGCGCAACGCGTATCCCTAAACCTATCGATTAACACCATACCACCAGCATCGAATGTCGCAGAACAATGGCAACGATGCCAACAAGCCATTAGATCAGCCGCAAATGATGTGCTAGGTTTCTCGCGCCCACCAGCAAGAAACCCCTGGTTCGATGGGGATTATCGACAGATGCACGCAGCCAAGAACGAGGTCTACAAGGCTAAGCTGCAGGTGAAGACTAGAGCTGCCGTTGAGCTCTACAGGAAGGAAAGAACACCGGCTTTTCAGAAAGTAGAAAAAAGAGAAAGAAAAGCACGCGATCGAGGATACAGGAACAGGAACGATGTTCGCAAGTTGTACCAAAGTGTAAAACATCAAAGCCAAGGATACAATGCTCGAACAGAATCCTGTCGAGATTAACAAGGAAATACCGTAGTTGAGACACAGTCGATGCTGAGGTTATGGAAGAACCACCTCTGCAGACTGTTAAACGGCGATGACGAACAACATTCCGCCAGAACGAACCTTTCAATATTGGCAACGATAGCAAAAACTGTCAACCACCCGACCTGAGTGACGTGAGGATAGCAATATCTAAACTTAAGCTTAATAAGGCTGCCGGAAATGACGGCCTTCCCGCCGAGCTTTATAAAGCCGGCGGAGATAACTTGGTAAGAAACATCCAACAACTCACAAGCCAAATATGGTTGGAAGAAAGTATGCCTGAAGAATGGAACCTCAGCATCCCGATCAACAAAAATGGAGACCATCTAAGCTGCGCCAACTATAGAGCCATATGTCTCCTCAACATTTCCTACAAGATCCTATCTTCCGTAATATGTGAATGCCTTAAACCGTTTAACAACAACCTGATCGCATCTTATCAGTGTGGTTTCAGGCCAGGAAAGTCCACAACCGATCAAATCTTCACACTTCGGCAGATCCTGGAAAAAACCAAAGAAGTCGAAATCGATACCCACCACCTATTCATGGATTTCAAAGCCGCATACGACAGCATTTATAGAGACGAACTATACAGAGCCTTGTCTAGTTTTGGTATACCGCCCAAGCTCGTCCGTTTGTGTAGGATGACGATGGAGAAATCTCGCTGCTCCATCAGGGTCGCAATCGACCACACTGACACATTCGATACCAAAAAAGGATTTAGGAAGGCTAGGCACTGTCATGTGACTTCGTCAATTTGATTCTTGAGAGAGAGAGCAAAACTCGCGAGCCAACAATAGAGGCACAATATTCCAAAAATCGGTACAACTACTAGAAAACGCCGACGATATTAACATCATTGGCAGGACTCAACGTGATGTCATAGCCACGTTTGCTAGTATAGAGAAGGAAGCGGCAAAAATGGTTTTAGCAGTAAATTAGGGCAAGACGAAGTATATGGCCACACGAAAGGAAACACAACATCGACGATTTGGACAGAACGTCACCATTCACAGATATAACTTTGAGGCATCACGGGACTTTGTCTATCTCGACTCCGCTTTTAACTCTGACAACAACATCTCGTTAGAAATTAAACGGAGAATTACTCTTGCCAACCGTAAAGCCCTCACTCCAACTACTAAGGAGATCCTATAAAAGACCCTGATCATTCCAGTCCTGCTCTACGGCGTTAAAGCATGGACTGTCTCAAAACCAAACATCTAAACATCAACATTCCTCCTAGCTCATCTAACCCGATGAGTGCTGAACCGAAAATGCTCCGAACATACATTACATATATAAATGACATTCACCACAGAAAAAATTTCTTTGGCCCCCCCAAAGCTTCAAAACATTCAAATCCCCTGGACCAGATGGTATCATACCTACGGAGCTTCAATACAACCCTCATATCCTGCTACCATGGCTACTAATCATCAACCATCCAGAGTTAACTTCGAGTTAACCCAACACGTAATGTGAATTAACTCCGGGATTAAATGATCAAATAATTTTGACAGATGATAAGATACCAAGAAAACAATTCAATTCGTCTGGAGATTTTGTTAAATTTGATTCAGACCTTAGCGACCCAAAAGACTCGAAATTGTTTCAAATATTGAGTTTAAGTGCTTTAGGAAGAAGAGGACTTGTATGATCGCTACAAAAGCATTTTTATTAGCTTGAGGAAAAGGAAACCAAACAACTGATAACCGAGCTGTTGCAGATTCTATACATTTCGATAACTTTTTGACAGCAAAGTCGATAAATCATGAGTGAAATAACCACACATGGAGTCAAATTTAATCCTACACTGAAAAACTGCATCATGAGTTAGCTATAGATTAAATTTATTCCGGTGTTAACACTGGGTTGTCTCAAAGTTCAATCAGTACTGAAAAACCCGACCTAAGCGCAAATGAGTATCCCTTTGCTCTTTTTGACATATAAGGAGTATTCAACAATGTCAAAGCGGTAACAATCCTTCATACACTTTCGGATATAATGATACATTGGCAATGCTAATAAATCAGCTACATACGGACTACTTGGCGTCACATCCGCACGTAGATCTGTAAGCTGTGACACCCCACAATCGTGTCTCCTCTCCTCAGGAACCTCGTGATCAACGAGCTAATAGAAAATTTAGAAAGTGAAGGATGCAGATGATGTGGCAAAAGCTGTATCAGGAACGTACCTTAACATTCATAGAGATTTTTTACAAAATGGTCTCTCTGTACTCCCTAAATGAGCCGTCAGATGTAGACGACTCATCGCGAACTCCTTGAAAACCGAATTGTTCCTTTTAAGTAGGAAATAGTAAGTCCCGCACATTGACCCTACAAAAGCTAATGGAGTTAGTCTCCATTTCGCCAAATCAGCCAACTACCCGGGTTTGGTATTGGATAAGCAACTGAAATAAAAAGCTGGTACCCAAGAATGCGTAAAGAAAGACACCGTAGCCCGATACGCAATTAAAAGGGCAATCAGAAAGAAATGGGAATACAACAATCTACCTCCATACGGTGTTTTAGTGTGGTGGACGTTCTAGAAACAGCCTTCAACCACAAACTTTTAGCTCTAAGAACACCACCTCCTAGAAACTATCCTACATTTAGTGCCCCCAGACATTTACGGCAAACAGACAGCAGCTTGTACAGCTGTGAGACTGAGAGCTTCGTCACAGGAGATACTCACACAGTGTAAACACACAAGCGTATTAAACCATTTCAACATTACAGAAAACAACGACCACCTAACTACCCAACTCAGTTTTGGGCACAACTACATGTAAACCATTCCGAGCAGTCACGAATGGGAGTCGGATTCGATTGGAGATAACAACTACATTCACATCTACACGGATGTGCCTAAAACAGAATCTGGAGTGGGTGAAGGTGTTTTTAACTCGATGGTTAAGCGTATCCTTCCGCCTTCCTGTCGCTATCCCTTTTTCGTTTAACATGGTCTTCAAAAATAAAATCAGTCCTTTCCGAGGCTATTAGTTGCTTCGTAACAACAGGTATTTTTCATGGGTGGGTAGTTAACCAAAAGCACAACGCTGCGGTTAGCCTTTCCTTTACAAAAAAAAAATCAGAATAGTACGTTCAATTAGAAGATTATAATGACCACAACCATTCGAGATCGAGGAACTCCAACACAATTTTTAATTGAACATTGATTTTGGAAAAAAAAAATTGCCATAATTAGTAAACGCTGTTCCGGCATAAGCCTGTTCGTGATGAAATGGCAAAACATACCGAACACAATCGTCTCACATACACCCCATTTGACAAATATAAACTGCAAAAACAACGCCTTTGAAAAAGTACATCGTTTTGGATTACTCGCTATAATCCGTCAAGAAAAAAACTGTCTAGAAACTTCAACAAAACTATGGTTGTGCCTCAGAGTAGCGATTTCAATAACTTCATTTCCTAATTGCTAATAAAATTTCATTGATACCTGCTAAAGCTTCATATGCATCTGATATCCTAATCATTTTAAATTAAATGGAGCCAACCGCTGATTTTTCACCCTCAGTACCCCAGGCCTACTCTGCTGAGAGGTGGTAGCGTCATGCGTATTGTTTATGACGACATCAAATGTGAACAGCTCAAAGAGATAAATAGGAACCCTCAAAACTGTTTGTAGCCAATGTATCACCCAGCCACCACCCAACTCAACCCACCCACTATGTCAAGCGCTGCATTGCCGTCATGGATTTCTACTTAGATATAATAAAGTAAAATACACACGTATCATCCTGCATGAATACTGTATATGCCACTTAGGCCATGTCATCAATAGCATCAATCGACGTCACAATATTAATTAGTCGTGTCCCTGTCAAATATTAATATGACTTCGTGATGAAAACAAAAATTCCTAGAAACATCTGTTGTGGGCCATTTGCAGGATAATCCCATTCCATCGTGGCTATCGTGGCTCCTCACATATGTTCCTCATGATATCATTTCCTAATTGTTGCTATAGCCACCGTCTCTATTAAATTTCAATGACGCCTGCAGCTATAGCTGCGTATGCATCTTATTTCCCACTCATTTTCAATTAAATGAAGCCAACCAGACCAGCCATTGTCTCTCCACGCGGATCACCATAGTGCCACTCTGCTGGAAACAATTCACATGACGATACCACCTGTGAACAACTAAAGAGAAAAATATGAACTCCAAAACGGTTTCAGGCCAACGTAGCATCCAGCCACCACCTAACTCAAACCGCCCACTACGCCAAGCACTGCAATGCCAGTGTAAAGTGTAATACACACGAACCCTCCTACGTGGCCACTGTCAATACCACTTAGGCCATGTCATTAATAGCATCAACCGTCGTCCCATTATTAATTAGTCGTGATAAGAGGAGTTTTGAAAAATTGGGGGTTTAACAAAAATGCTATATGGTGAGTACCATTAGATGTATCCATACATTACCAGTCCCAATAATACCTTAGGTTATTAAACCAAAACCGGCATACCGTACTGGCTGCACAGACCGATGCAAAGCGATTTTGTTTTTTTTTTACCAACTGTAACCCAATGCGCTTCGCTACATTTTTTATATACATAATTGGCTCTGCAGCTCAAAGAAAAAAAAAACATATGAGAAGCCTACAATCCGCTGTGCGATTCGTTTAATACCCTATCCCATCCTCTCCTGCCTTCAAAATTTTATCCCCAAAAAATAGAGGTGGCTTAAAACTTTATTGGGGATGAAAAACAGCTCTTTGCATATTTATTGCACATACTATGGGGTGGAGTATTCAAATAATCTTTAGAGGAAAACACCCTCCAAATGGAAGTTTACCGCAACAAATTTGTTTACTTAAAATGCTCCCAAAAGTGGGCGTTGCAAAAGAACACATTATGTCGACAAAGCACAGATATTGGGGTTTAACGTTTGACCAAAAACAATGCTTTTCTGAAAAGTCGGCATAACAGTGTGCAGTTTTCAAAATGCTTGGACTTGTTTTCTAGGTGGACAAGATACGATTATATACAAAATGCAATATCCCATCTGATAATTGAAGACCTAAAATTCGGTGATAGACGGTACAGGCAAATAACTTCACGGGGGAACGTAGCTAAAAAGAAAATAAAACCTAATAATTCTAGATACATTTTCTGCGATAAGGAAAAATTGAACTGAAAAATCGTTAACTTATGTGTAATCGACTCGGGGCGCTACCTTGTCGCAGCCAAAGTAGAAATGCGAATATCCGACATGCTACATCAAAAACTGCAATCGCAACCGCAATCGCAAGAGACCTCCAAGGTCTTGACAGAAAGCGTATCCCTTAACTAGTCGGTTAACACCATACCTCCAGTATTGAATGTCAACGATTAGTGTGGTTTTAGGCCAACAAAGTCCACAACTCATACAATCTTCACACTTCGGCAGAACCTGGGAAAAACCCATAAAGTCCAAATCGATACCCACCACCTATGCATCGATTTCAAAGCCGCATACGCCATGTCTAGTTTTCGTAGAGCGACCCAACTCGTCCGTCTGTGCAGTATGACGATGTAGAATTCTAGCTGCTCCATCAGGGTCGGAACGGACCACACCGACACATGCGATACCAAAAGCGCATTCAGGCGAGGCAATGCACTGTCATGCGACTTCCGCAACTTAATACTTGAGTGGATTTTGCAAACACCAAAGACACTATTTTTAAAAAATCGGTGCAACTACTAGTATGCGCCGACGATATTGACATCAGTTGTCAGACTCAACAAGATGTCTTTACCACGGTTTTTCTGTAAAGCGAAGGAATCGGAAAAATTGGGTTTAGCAGTAAATGATATTAAGGCTAAGTATATGCTGCCACTACGAAAGGACACACAACATCGACGAATTGGACAGAAAGTCACCATTCACAGATATAACTTACAGGTAGTTCAGGATATGTTCTCACATTCACATATAATATGTGAAAGCCTGAAACCGTTTACCAACAACCTGATCAGCCCTTATCAGTGTGGTTTTAGGCCAGGAAAGTCCACAACCGATCAAATCTTCAAACTTTGGCCGCATACGACAGCATTTATAGAGACGTACTTTACAGAGCCATGTCTAGTTTTGGTATACCGCCCAAACTCGTCCGTTTGTGTAGGATGACGATGGAAAATTCTCTCTGCTCTATCAGGGTCGGAAACGACCTCACCGACACATTCAATACCAAATAAGGATTTAGGCAAGGCGATGCGCTACATGTGACGTCTTCAATTAAATTCTTGAGAGGATTCTGCAAAACTCACGAGCCAACACCAAAGGCACAATTTTCCAAAAATCGGTACAACTACTAGCATATGCCGACGATATTGGCATCATTGGTCGTACCCAACGTGATGTCGTAGAGAGAAGGAAGCGGCAAAAATGGGCTTAGCAGCAAATGAGGGCAAGACGAAGTATATGCTGTCAACATGAAAGGACACACAACATCGACGAACTGGACAGAACGTCACCATTGGGAGATATAACTTTCAGGTGGTACGGGACTTTGTCTACCTCAGCTCCGCTATTTACTCTAACAACAACATCTCATCAGGAATTAAACGAAGAACTTCTCTTACCAACCGCTGTTTCTTCGGGCTAAGAAGGCAATTCAGTAGTAAAGCCCTCACTCGATCTACTAAGGAAACTGATCATCCCAATCCTGCTCTGCAGCTTTCAAGCATGGACCATCTCAAAAGCGGATGAAGAAATCCTTGGTCGATTTGAGAGGAAAATTCTTCGAAAAATCTTCGGTGCCGTTTGCGTTGACGGGCTATGGAGACGAAGATTCAACCAAGGACTATACGAGCTGTACAGCGACATGCTCCTGGTCAAAAAATACTCCGCATTGGACGTTTAAGATGGCTAGGATATGTAGAACGAATGGACAGCAATACTCCGGCTCGCAGAGTCTTCGATTCCCAGCCAGACGTCAGACGCAGTAGAGGAAGACCTCGCCTTAAGTGGCGCGCATAAGTAGAATCCGACGTCAACCAACTTAGATTACGCAACTGGAGGCAGTTATCTAAGTAACGGGCTATTTGGAGAGGCACGTTGGCTGAGGCCCATGTATGTTGGTTGAGGCCCATGCATGTTGGCTTAGGCACAGGTTCATTCCGGACTCTAGCGCCACTTAAGTAAGTAAGTAAGTCCTTACATGGTTTAGTCCTACGTACTACGTAACATTCTCTTTCACTGTGAAATAAGCTTAAGATCAAATGCCAAACATACGAGGCCTTAACGATTTTCATAGAATGGTCAAATTATAGAAAACCCACACATTTATTTTGGCCTGGTTATTGTGGGTTCAGTAGCGCGATGCACTAAGTAAATGCCTAAAAGAAGTTTTTGTTTCGATTCCCGACGGTAACAACACCTAAATGATTTTTCACTGGCCCTCGTCTAGTGATAATCTGAAAAATCATCAGGGTAGTAGCAATTTTCGAGAAAATCTTATCTCAAGTAGCCGTTCAGAGTCGGCATAAAGGAGGAGATCCCACCATCGAGCAAAAAGTACACACGAATGGTTGTGAGAAAGCTAGGCCCTGTTTGCTAGCGATCCTGTTACGATTTATTTAGTATTGATGTTAAAACTTAAAAACTTAAATGTCCCATAATTGACGCACAATTCGTATTTTGCGCCATTTAATAGCACTGTGTTGCCAACCGAAAAAATAATAACAATGTGACAGCTGACAGTTTAGGGTTACAAATGGAGTGCTATACGAAAGCACAATGCTTTTTCATGGTTGATCACCATTTTAAAAATAATGAAGGTTTGTCACCTACAGTCTGCATTTTCGTACAAAATTTTACTTATATTTAACTTTTTTTTTTTGATTACGTATATATGATATGGAGCCATCAAAATTCAGGGAGACAGGATGAATTGTTCAACAGAATATATCAATGCAGTTGGAAAGTATTGCTGGCTGTTCAGGAACATCAATTCGGCACCGTAGTAAAGAATTGAGCATTTCGGCAATGTGAATTTTCGGCAGCGAATTCTCATTAAAGAAATTGAAACGTCAATTGATTCAAGAACTGATCAATGATCGTGCAGCGCGAGGAGAATTCATTGAATGGCTTTAGGAACAACAATAAATGGATGCTGATGTTTCGAACAAAATCATCTTCAGTGATGTAGCTGATTTTCTTATTTCGTCAAGGGAGCGCATCGGAGTAAAATTTTTTTTGTTAATCCCGAAAAAAAAGTTTTAAATCGCGCGATTTAAAAAAAGCATTTATGGGCACCAACTGGATTTTATTGAAAAAGCGGGATAGAAAGAAAACGGGATTAGAAAAAACCAGATAATAAGAAACGCGAATATAAAAAGTGGGATTTTTAAAATCAGGATTACCAAAAGCGGGGTTAAAAAACTGGGATTTTAACAACTTGATTATAAAAAGCGGGATATCGTAAAGATCCCCATCGTTAATAGTTTGAATGTTCGCATTTGGTCTTCAAAGAACCCACGAGTAATTGCTGAGAAACAAATGCATCCACAACGCGTGACTGTTTGGTGCGAATTTTGGGCTGGAGACATTACAGGACCATTCTTCTTCGAAATTTCTGCTGGTCAGGCAGTAACAATTATTGGTGTGTTTTTATCGCGCCGTGAAAAACTAGTTTTTAGTGCCTAAATTACAAGATATGGATCTGACCAACATGTGGTTTCAACAAGACGGTGCCACATGCCATACAGCTAGAGAAACAATTCAATCACTGCACTCGTCAGAATTGGCCATCCATATTTACCGCCATCCAGATTTACCGCCATTGGACTTTTTTCTGTGGGATTTTTTTAAGTCAAAGATCTATGCAAACAAGCCCAAGACCACCAACTCCTTGAAAGAGAAAATTAGGCGTTGCGTTTATGAAATTCAGCCTCATTTAAACGAAACGGTCAGAGAAAATTTCAATAAAAGAGAACGTGGTACGTATGGGCTATTCCATACATAACCCAAATGAATCAATTAAATAATGTAAGCTCTCTTATTAAAAATCTGTATTTTCTAGGGTTAGTTCAAGAAAGGAACGGTATCCCGGTATTGTAAAGGGTGATTTTTTAGGAGTTGAATTTTTCAGGTTGGCAGCACTGGTTATTAATGGCGTCATCTGTCAAAGAGAAAAGTGTTCACTAAACTCTGCCATTAAATCATGGAAAGACTTACAAACGATCAACGATTGCAAATTTAATTGAATTGAAATTTATTATAAAAATTCGTGCTCTGAGAAATATGTGCACCGTTTGGTACGACCATGTTATGGTGATCATAATCGAACTGTTGAATCAAGAATTCGTGCTGTTATCACCAAATTTCGCAACAAATTTACTTAGTTGGACTTCAAACCATCGACTTACATGCATACAGTGCGTAACGAAGAAAATATTACAGTCGTTTGATGTTACTGAAGACCGTGAAATGTCAATTCGTCGCCGTTCTCAGCAATTGGGCATACGTAACTCAACCACATGGAAAATTTTGCGTGTCTATTTGGGTATGAAAGCCTATAAAATTCGACTTGTGCAAGAATTGAAGCCGATTAACTTACCACAACGTCTAATTTTTGGGGAATGGGTCTACAACCGCTCCATGAAAATCAGCTGTTATATCTTATTTTTGGTGATTGGGCCTTAGAACAGCTCCATGAAAATTCGCTGTTTTATCGAAAAATTGTGTTCAGCGATGAGGCTCATATCTGGCTCAATGGATACGTAAATAAGCAAAACTTTCGCATCTGGAGTGATGAACAGCCACATGCCATACAAGAATTACCGATTGATCTCGAAAAAACGATAGTTTGGTGTGATTTATGAGCTGGTGGCATCATCGGTTCATTGTTCTTCAAAGACGACCGTGGAAGAATGATATCGAGCCATGATACACGACTTTTGTCTGCCCCAGTTGGCTGAGTTGAACTTGGTTGACGTATGGTTTCACCCAGACGGTGCCACGTGCCACATAGCTCGTGAAACAATGGAAATGTTGATGGATGAATTCGGTGAGCAGCTTATCTCTCGAAATGGGTCTGTGAGTTGGCCTTCAAGATCATGCGACTCAACGCCTCTTGATTATTTCTTGTTGGGTTATATAAAGTCGTTAGTCTATGTGGACAAGCCCAACACGATTGAAGCTTTACAAGATAACATAACACGCGTAATTCGTGGAATACAGGCCGAAATGCTCGCAAAAGTGACGCAAAACTACACCTACCGAATGGACCATTTGAAACGGAGCCGCGTACAAATCTATCGCTCAAAAAACCATTCGTCCGGCGCCCCAAGAATGACGAACTCTTACCTACATATAACGGGTGATCCAAGTAGAGATACTTTTTTCAATAGCCTTTTTTGATAGATCACGTGTGAGTCGTGCCATGCTGTCATGTTATTTTTGTTTAGTATTGTTTGGCATTTCATAATGGAAAGACTTACGCGTGAACAACGTTCACAAATTGTTCAACTTTATTATGAAAATGCACGTTCTGTGAGGAATGTGTTTCGTGCACTTCGCTCAACTTATGGTCAACATAATCGGCCTACTGAGCGTACTATTCGCAACACCATCACCCATTTTGAGACCCAGCATTCATTATTGGATAATATTCGACCGAATAGACCACGTCCAGCACGCTGTGAAGAAAATATAGCGGCCGTAGCTGAGAGTGTACACGAAGACCGTAGAGAGTCGATTCGGCACCGTTCGCAGCAACTCGGACTGACGTATGGAACGACTTGGCGCATTTTACGTTAAGATCTTAAATTGAAAGCGTACAAAATACAGCTTTTGCAACAACTGAAGCCGCTCGACCTTCCCAAGCGACATCGCTTCGCTCTATGGGCTCTTGAAAAGTTCCAAGAAGATCCGACGTTTTCGACGCAAATTTTGTTTAGCGATGAGGCCCATTTCTGGCTCAATGGGTATGTAAACAAACAAAATTGCCGCATTTGGGACGAAGAGCGAAGATTGAAGAACTGCCACTTCATCCAGAAAAAACAACGGTTTGGTGTGGTTTGTGTGCCGGTGGAATCATCGGTCCATATTTCTTTAAAAATTATGCCGGTGCGAACGTAACCGTCAATGGCGGACGTTATCGTGCCATGATAACCGACTATTTGATGCCTGAAATTGAAGCTCGTGATCTCGGCGACGTTTGGTTTCAGCAAGACGGCGCCACTTCCCACACATCGCATCAATCAATGGACTTATTGAGAGAACATTTCGGTGAGCACATAATTTCACGTTTTGGACCGGTCGATTGGCCACCAAGATCGTGTGATATCACACCGTTATACTTTTTTCCTGTGGGGATATGTAAAGTCAAAAGCTTATGCCGACAAACCCGCTTCGATTCAGGCCTTGGAGGAAAACATCACGCGTGTCATTCGCCAGTTACCAGTCGAAATACTCGAAAGAGTGATCGAAAATTGGACTCAACGGATGGACCATCTGCGACGTAGCAACGGCCAACATTTGATAGACATAATCTTCAAAAAATAAATGCCAAAGAATGTCCTTTCAAATGATAATAAACATTCTCCATTAAATTTGAATTTTCTGTGTTTTTTTCTTTAAAAAAGTTGGGAACCTCGAAATGGATCACCCTTTACCTTTCGATATATTCCATTCAAGGTATCCATCCCTATACACCTGATTTTCTGGCGGCCAAACAATGATGTGAATGCATGACCATGTCCACTAAACCTTTTGTCCCAGTTGGGTTCGGTGTATTACTACTGGGATTAATGATACCAAGCTGCAAAAGAAAGAACTTCCCGTCACATCGTTCTTCGGTAGAACGTTACCCCAACATAGCACAGGTCACTCGCCGCAGATATTAAATAACAAAGAGTGGTCAATTCAAACACAAGTTCATGAATTGCAACCTCTTGTTGAACCCAAATTGTGTCACAAACCCGCAAATGCACACACATAATCGCTACGGCGATGTTCTGTTGTATTGGACGGGAGACATTTAAATTACGTTTTGATTTTCATTTTCTTTTGTCTTTTGTTTTGTTTTCTTTTGTTGATGTGCACTGTGTAGCTCAATCTCATAAGTTCGTTACAACATCGAACCGAGCCAATCTAATCAAACAGTAACCGAGCAAAGCACCAGTCTCCCTGCCGTCGACCGTTTACTGTTCATTCATTCAGTTTTTCTCAGATTAAAATTCATCGACATGGACACACTAACAAGTGCTAGCAGCTAGCTTTCAGCTTCGAACGTGTGATTCACACAACATCTCTAACCAACGGAAACTGAGCTGTCCGTGTCTATCTATAGGTGCTCCCCTAAGCCTCAACGGCTCCTACAGTCGACGTCTACCTTTACAATAAAATTCTCCGCTTTCCACAGACATTTCGTTGCTTCGCCATTCGTGCCGTTCTCGTTGTCGCAACAGTCGGCTTTGTGTACTTCAGACTAAAGAATTTTTTGGCCTTTTCAGTACAAAAGTTGTAGCTACGAGCAATGGATGTGTACGCGCGTATTTAATTTTCTTAAAAGAACAACAAAAAAAATTTAATTGCGAACTACTTTTACAAAAAAAAAAAATATTTCAGATATATTAAAACGGTTAATTGTGTGTTTTGGACTGTTTTAATATTTTGGCCATTGTCTTGCCAGTGGACCGTCAGTAACGACAAATAAGTGATTTTTTTTATTGTGATACAAGTGTCAATCTAAATGCGAAATTAGCAAAAAATTATCTGGATTAAGTTTGAATAAAACGATATTTCGTAAACAACAACTATACAGCAACAAGCAACATTTTTAAAAATTTAATTTATTTGGAATTCGGAGTTGTCAACAAGCCGGCAAAATTGGAAATTTCAAATTTGGTAAGTAACTCTAACTACCTACCGAGTTATGATTAGTATCTGGAGGAGGGTGGGATTATACTCTGTAGACGGTTAAGATACAAAGTTCAATGATAGGTATTATGTATTTCATCAGCGCCAAAACAAAGCATGGCGTAAAAAGCACGTTGCTGCTTTGTGTGAGGCAATTTGTTCTCTTGATTGTGTAAAAATATGACTCAATATATTTTCCTAGGAAAAGCTAGTCATCGCCATGACCACTCTCTCCAAATGTCACCCCGTCGATAATCTAGAATATTGTTCATGTTTGTGTGTGTGTGTTTGTCTGATGTCTCGTATCCTTAATTGCGCAAATCTAAAAAAAAAAATGTCTGGTATCACGGTGTAATCGTTGTTATGCCGGGTTGGAGGGTGGTGAGTTTTGTTATTCCACTACAGATGCCGATACAACACAGATATGTAACGCTTGGCCGTTGTATTGGTAGACTGTGTAGCTATGTGTGTGTATCTGCGCGCTCTTTCAACGAAGTTAATGCACTCTGCCAGAAGTTCAAGGCTGCACATATAACAAATCCCAGCACGGCAGCAACAACTTCACAACAAAAGCGAGCGACAATGGCGCAGCGCAGTCATTTACTAAACCGACACTGAGGACTGTGAGACTGGGCAAAACAACAACAATATCAGGAAAAAAAAATGGTACCAGAACACAGCAAGATGAAGAAATATGGATAGTGATGGTGGTCGTGGTGGTGGCGGCGGCGGCGGTGGATACGTTGTGCCTTGTGTGGTTTGTAAATTCCTTTCTTGTTCACAATATCGTCTCATCGTACACCTAGTGGCTGTGCCGATATCGTGTCCTAGAGATAAGATACTCGCAAATACTCGGATTTAGATTATCCGAGAATACCGCGATGCAAGTATGCGTATGCGAATTTGTACATGTACAAAGTTGGGGCGTAGGTAGTCTCTTGCGGCGAGGAGCATCACCTTTATTCATTCCAAGCGAGTATGTGTGCAGTGAATGCTGAAGGATGCGAACAAAAATATGAAAGAAAAGGGTGAGCTTCGAAGTCCCTAACCATTCATTCATGATTTGCACTTTGCCGGTATTAGTGTTAGGCGGCGATAGACGCGACGCAATTTTATTTGTTGACAGGAGCTATTTGTTTCAGGTTCAATGTATCGAATAACGAATGTTAGATATATGTGTGCCGTATAATATTATCGTAACAAGGTCCTCTACGATTAGGCTTAACTGAATACTTTTGTTTCCCCGTCGGCAATAATTGAACATCGTCCTACAGAATTGGCAATTTCCTAATCAAGGTTATTCGAATATCAGTGGAGACATCACCTTTTGGGACTTATCACCACAGGGTGTACGCTGTTATGTCCGGCTTTATCCCCTTGATCTAATCGTCTACATTCCCACTTTATGGAAACTGCAAGGAAGGGATGGTATCCTGGTATTGCACCAAAGCTACCGTGGCGAGCGGGACAAGCGGCTTATACGCGAATCTTTAGGAGCACAGCGATGTCGGATATCAACCAAATGGGTATATCGAATTTGGGGGATGAGGACCTTGACTCCTTCTCTTTCCCAAGTAGTCTACTCCTAACTTTTCAAGTTAGTCTAGATAGTGGGTTTTTGGGAGGGGCTTTGACAACCACCAGTGAATCAGTGGCGCTATAGTTAGTTCAATTCCCAGCCGTAGCTGTACTAAATAATTTTTCACAGCCGTTCCTCTCAACAAAATAGATCGGTCGAATTTTAGAGGATGATGACATTAACTCGTTCGCTTTCCCAAGAAGTTTACTCCTTACTTTTCAAGTAAGTTTAGATAGGGGGTTTTTGGGAGGGGCTTTTACAACCACCTGTGGTTCAGTGGCGCGATAGTTAGATCGATTCCCAGCCGTAGCTGCATCTAAATAATTTTTCAGTGGCCCTCCTGTCATGATTATCTGACAAATCATCCGAGTTATATCAATTGTCAATAAAAGCTTATCTCAACTAAGTAGTTCGGATTCGGCATAAAACAGGAAGTCCCGCCATTGTGCAAGAAGTACACATGAATGATTGTGAGAAAAAAGGCTAGGCCTGGATATTAACGAGCCTGTTCCGCAAAAAAAAAAAAACAAGACCACCAAGTAATGCAGATGTTGCTAAAAAACAATTCTGATCAATTGATGATTTAAAACATGAAAGGCTTCTTCAGATCTTTGAGCTTCGAATTTAATCAAGCTTTGTAATTTCTGCTGTAAAACGCTAACTCATATTGTTTCTTCTTTGTAAACTATTTGAACGCCGCAAGTACAACTAGGTCGGAGTGCTTTATTTTCAGCTTTAGGGGCACTTTTCTGAGTTTTCCCAATAAAGCCTACATTTTTCCGATGATTTATGTAGTTTTAACAGGAATTGATGAAATATCCCTTTTCCCATCAAATAGGTCGGAGTGGATCTAATTAATTTAGGGTTCCAGAGGTTCTCCATCTTGGTTGGGGTGTCAAAAAAAAAATAACAAATTTTTCTTTTTTCTTTTTTGTACAACCGAAGATTGGTTAAGGTAAACGGGCCAAAATATTTGATTAAATCATTCCAAGGGATAGGTAAACCCCGATCATTAGAAACAGAAAAATTAGAAGGCAGACTCATGTTATGAGATAAACTGATTTGGGCATTCCTTATGTGATAAGAGAGACAAATTTCATTATCCTTTGTGTGAAACATACAAATTGAACTTTTCGGGAAAAGCCTTGTTTTGCAATCTGTTGGTTTGGGGGTTAAGAAAAAATGGAGCCGAGATAACTCGGCCAAACTTATAGGGGACTAAATCGCTTAGTTGAGGCTTTGAGATGATTTACTTATACCACCGTCTCGATGACGCCCTGGTATCTGTCATGACTCATGAGTAAGAGAGGCGAGACTTTTTTGTTCAGAGGCGTGATGGTTAGTGCGATGAACTGCAGCGCAAAAGGTCTGGGTTCGATACCCAGCAACACCTCCTCTCGTGACAAATCGTTCGAGTAGTATCAACTTTCATGAAAAAGCATATCCCAACTTAGCCTTTAGGATTTGGCATAGAACGGGAGATCCCGTCATAGTGCAAGACGTACACACGTACTTCTTCGAAGCCGAACAATGTCACGACTACTCAAGCAATTCTCCTCCGCCCATCGCAAGCATGTGTCGAAAGCCTCTACAGCCTGTTTGTGACTCTCCTAGTCCTTCATTATTGTTTTGCAATTCAAGTGAAATTATATCCCCATCTGTGAGCGTATCTTGTCTTTCCAAATCTTCATCTTCCCCTTCCTGACTGAGTTGTTTGTTTTATCTCAAGATATCTTTTGCATAGAACCAGCGGAATACTATCTTCCAATTCAAACTCTGCATCAGCATTCGCAGTCATATTGAAATCTGAGAGCAGTTAAGTCCAGGATTTTTGTATAAGATTTCGAAACACGTTTTTTCAAAGCAGCAGCCAACTCAAAAGCATGTTAAACTTTTAAGTTTCTCCATGATACCTTCATTGCTATCATCTGCTAAAATTTTAGATAACATTGACTTCCTTTAACCGAGTTTGTGTTACAATTTTATGGTAAAGAAAGACTGAAGGTCTTCCCATCTTCACTTTGCAATTCTTCTTCTGATGGATGCCCTGGGGCATTGGCCAATAAAAGGACAGCTTGTTCTTTTAGATTACTATCGCGAAGGTACTTCCAAGTGGCAAGATTAAAGGGTCGACTAGAATGCGTATCTTGTATCGCTGTCAAAAGAGAGATACACTTCTTGCATGAAGCTGCCCTCCATTCAACTTCAAGCTACAGATTCAAGAAGATACACATTGTGTAAGCGCCTACGGCTTGTCTTGTTTTTAACTTCTGACTCAGCTACAAGCGTCAGCTACAGACATGTATTTCGGGCGGAACTTTAGTCAGTCATCGGTGGTATACATGTTATGAGAGCTTCTTATCGGTTCCGTAAAACCGGCTAGATTTTTCCCCTATCACTATTCACCTCATTGTTGTCCATAACCAGGACAGTCTATATCTTTAGAATTTTACCTTCCTTGGCGTGCCAGAGTCAAGAATTCGCAACAATTCAAGGCGGTTTTAGCCTTACTAGAGAGACTACCAAACGTGTACATGTTTTCGTTGCATATTAAGTCTTACGTCAACATTTGGTATGAGTAGACTTTCAGGTGTTGGACAAATGAGACCGACTGAGACGCTTACGTCTGCGTCTTTGATAATTTTCGAAAAACTTGGCCATTGCTATTGCTTATGACAGCGATAGTAATAGTTGCTCCCTCCCATGTTTCTTCCACCCCCAATAATCCATTTTATTGAATAAATCATGCCATGGGGGGTTGACGCCAAGCTGTCAGTGACAAAGCCACCACGCTTGGTATGGTAGTACTCGGCTCTATCTAACCTTGGACGTTGCATTTCGCCGCGGTAACACACCAAGCAACTGCACAGACATTGCCAATAACATACCGTGCTCGTGACATAGTGTTCCTCTTTGCTAACTTGGATTGGATACCCACTAAACCACAACCTGAGTGCAACCCCCAACCCCGTCCCCCATGGATTACGATTCGATGGTAAATGCATTAGAACGCGCGGAGTGTGCATTCGCGCGTGTTACTGTATGCTGTTGATGCGCCCCAGATGGCGTTGTGTTTGGGTTACGCTTACGGCTACCAACTCTCTAACAGTATAACGATGATGATGATGATGGCGTTCACTTGCAATGTGGTTATGGTCGGTGTGTGTTCGTGCCTGTAAAGTGGAATTACGATATCGCCTTGACTTTGTTTGCAACGGCACGGCGCGACGACGGTCAGTTCAAGTGCATGCCCGCCACTGATGAAGAGATATGGTTAAGTTGATGGTGATGGGCCAAGACTCCAAGTCGAAGAGCCCGCCCCAATGCTTTGAATATACAATTCAGCGCCTTAATTCGGTCATAACACTTTCTCTCAGCTTTGAAGCCACAAAAGCACACACACATTTGTGTGATTTGTTGAGAGTGTATGCTCAATTTTGCGTTGCTTTTCCGCACTCTCTTTTAACCCGCTACAGGCAGAGCTGGGTCTTGAGTTTGTTACCAGTGTTGTTACTGTTTTTTTTTGTTTGTTCGATGTTGTTAGTTGGTTTGTGGGTTCTTTTGTGACTTTTCACCATACCATGGGTTCGTTGTGTTGTTGTTTGTGTTTTACCGTTAAATGACCCAATTCTGTATTTGCTCAGAGCAGAGCGTACAGCATTCGCTTGTGGGTGTTTTTTTGTTTGTTGTTCGTTTTGTTTCGTCTGCTGGTTGTTTTTTTTTTTTTTTCTTTAAAACGAGAAGACACCGACGAAGATAAAGGCGGGGGAAAGATGACACACAAATAAGAATGAAGAATTTCCCATACAGGCAAACAAAAAAGAACTAAGAACACGCAAAAGAACTGTGATGTAATATTGACCTACATACCAGCGAACACGTTTAAGAGAGGCTTTATGAGAAAGTTTACAGTTTTATGATGATAATGATGGCACCGAACGACGTGGACTGGATGACTGTAGATACAATTATGCAATTTGGTTGTTAGGATTAACGATTAACGTTTTTGTTTTTGGGTGAGTTAAGTGGGAAGAGATCGTTAGAACGTTTGAGAAAGTTGGTACTGTGAGAATAGATTCTAAGATTCTGAGATTATAGGTTATGTTTTGTGTTTTAAAGCCAGAGTGGGTAAGACGGAATACGATAGACTTAGAGGACAGTTATTCGATAGAGAGATGGAGATGGTTATTTGAATTTTCATGGATTATATGGATGTGGAAAATATTAACTGATTGCAAGTTCACCTTGAATTTTAGCCCTTAGGTAATCTAAATGACACCGGCAAATATAGTTCTTATCTGAATGTTATAAAATCATGTACGTACCTGTGACACACGTATCCGAGAATGTAAGGAAAATCTCCATGTAGGTAGTGATTCATGTTTGATCGACAAAGTTCTAAGCTGCATCTAGAAATAAAAAATAAAAAAGAAAGTGAACAACGCGAAAATACAAAAGCAAATCAATAGAAGAGAGAATAAACGAGAAGCGAAAATGATTTGTTATGCAATTTTTCGTTCTGAACGTATCTACTGCGCCGCTCAAGCCGCCTAACCGATTCTGTGGAGCAACTTTACTTGACCAACTAACTTACATACTTACTTAACTGGCTCCCGACCCGTTGAGGGTCTCTGCCTGAGACGCGAAGATTCTTTTGGCTGACAATGGTAGAAAAAATGTGGGCCACTTGCTTTCCCACCCTAGTACAGATCAGAAAGCTCGAGGTTGCATCTTCCCATTAATGTCCTTTTGTCGTATACAGGACAACAAACTCGACGAAGAAATTTTCCTTCGAGAGTGCCAATTAAGTGCACTGCTATCCTGCCTATTGATCAGGGTCAGGTAGGGCACACATTCGGAATTCCAGGTAAAGTGTTTTGATCCAATTTGTTTTGCTGAAACAAAATAGCACCGGTTTCCTAGGCTCACTATTCGTCGTATCTCCATTAAGGTGCCAACGGTGGGGTTGTTGTTGACTCCGAGGTAGACGTGTTTTGATCCAATTTGTTTTTCTGAAACAAAATAGCACCGGTTACGTAGGATCACTATTCTTCGTATCTCCATTAAGGTGCCAACCGTGCGGTTGTTGTTGACTCCGAGGTGGACGTGTTTTGATCCAATTTGTTTTGATGAAACAAAATAGCACCGGTTTCCTAGGTTCACTATTCGTCGTATATCCATTAAGGTGCCAAGCGTGGGGTTGTTGTTGACTCCGAGGTGGACGAACTCCTTACTCAAAACTGTCAACAAAGGAATTTTGCAAAGGTTGTGCGTCGACTGTATTTTGTTCTTTTCTTGACCCCATTGACTACAAGGCCAACGCCGTAAATGCTTCTTTAATGGGAGAGAGTAACGATGTCGATATTGTCTGCTCGTCTCCGCTTTTGTTGACTATAATTGCAACCCAATTTACGCCTGCCCTACGCACTATCTGTTCCAGCGCGATATTGGAAAAATCGCATGATTTCGAGCGTCTCCTTGTCGGAATCGGGTACACGTTTGGAAAAATTCAGAGTATTTATTTTGTAAAGGAGACTTTCTGCGCACGTACCGTGTAATTTGAATACATGCCCTCACACATAATTGAATAAGTCAACGCTACGCACCTAGCAAGTCTCCTACATTATCGTCAACGATAATCGTTTTAAAAGTTACGAGATGAGTACCCGGATGAGCTGTTTCCAAACCGTACTCCAGTGTTTGAATTTCTTGGAAATAATTTGCGAGAAAATCAAATGTTGTGTGTTGCGGGTGATTTTAACTTAAGTCACATTTGTTGGGAGTGTGACAGAGATGATAGACACGACACAGAACTATCAGTTTTATTGGTATTTCGAGGATGTGCTTTCTTGTCCTTAGCGATTTTCGAATTGAAACCCCTTGTATAATCTTTACATCGTACTCCGGACACGCTCCGTCCTGGAGGTGGTAAATTTCCTCCTTGATAAAGTCTTCGGTCTTCGCGGTAAAGCGGTAAAGACGCGTACACATATAAGACTGATGTTGCAAAACGTTGCTCAAGCGATCACTAAACGGCATACTCTTGTCCTCGTAAGCCCCCACAACGAATTCGCATCATAATATATGCACCGTTGTCAGCTGTAGTATAAATTTCGGATGTTTTTCATTTTTGTAATCCTGATTTAGTTCAACCTATTTCCTGAATCCCTGTAATGTCTGCTGAGTACCGCGCATGGACAGATTCAAGTTTTTGAGTGGAATCCGGGGTGTACAGCGTGCGCGTATGATTAGGGTGCATAATCGTTAGTCTTTGTTCGTGGTCGTTCCGGGTCTGCGGCATAGACCTCTCCAACCTGGAGGACCAGTTCGGTTCATCCCTTACCATTTCTGTCTAACCTGACTAACCCTTGAGATTCCTAGATGACCTGTTGTTCAAATATGTCGAAAAAACTCAAATGGGTGTTTCAATTTGTCCATTCGAATTGGGATTGTATACGCCACCGTTGACTCTATCCTGGGAATTCTTTTGTTACCGCCTTTGGAATGGAATATGTGCCTTAGTGTGAGTACACGTCTTCCCCCGCTGTCACCACGAGAAGGCTGAGAGCCGGAGTTGAAAGGTTACAATGGGAAGTTTCAAAAGGAAAAACAATCCTAAATAGTCATATCTTTTTTTAAAGCCTATACCGATATTTCCATGTTTTTTCCTATTATTAGTCCCGTAGTTATAACTGATTGAAATCTGACGGTGTTTTGTCACACAAGAAACATCAAAGGAATATTAGTCTAACCGGAGAATAGAAAAAAAGTAAAGGGAAGGGTACAACTCCACTTGTTAATCATCTAATATCTATCCCATCTTTAATATGAACCTTCCAAAAAGTGGAAGTCGCTAACATTTTTCTTGAGTAAGATTTTATTAACCGGGAAAACGAAACTACAAAGTCAATTGAATCGCCCATACGATGAAATGTCCATTTAGGCTGGAAACGCGCATTTGGCTGATATCACGCGTATCTTCTGCAAGATATTTAGATCTCTGAATATCCGGATTTTTACTTTAAAACCAAGTACTTGCTATTTGAAAGCAAATATTTCTGATTTTGTCAATCATACGTTTTGAAATTGGTACGACCTCATCTGTGGAACCCTGAACTTTCAAAAACCACGGAATACGTTTTGCTTCTACTCTAAATATCGATCAAAAAAACCTTAAATATATGAAATTTCAATGAAATTCATCGTTCCGTTTTGACTAATTCTGCATCTGAAAATAAACCAACCGATGGTGTTACCAGATATCCTTTTTTTTCATCATCTAGTTTGTTTGATTGTTTTTATTAATCATGTCAAGGAGTGAGAAAAATGTTAAGGTTTTCACCAACGATTTGTAAGGAAAAGCTAGCCGACGACACAGCTAATCTTATTACTTTGGTATTACGTAACGTAACTGGAATATTTCATAACAAAAACCCAAGTGGAAACAAATCGACTGACTGCAGTGCAGCACAATGCACATTCTAGGAACTAATTCAATTGGATCGTGTGCTGAGTGTCGACAATATCTACATTACAACAACTTATTTACATAACGCTGCTTAATATTCGAATTGTTATTTGCTGGAAGCCGCCATTAGAACAGACAGGCGCGACAAATAATCTTGAGAAATCGCAAATCAAGCAGCGCAGCAGCACCAGTGCAGCATAGTATGCATAATTTATAAATTTTTACATTCAAATACCTGAAATGAAAAAACGATCAGAATATTATGTATATAGCCCCATTGTCGTAGGCCTTTTACAAGAAGGAACTAGGAAGTTCTCCATATTTATGCTTTACGTGTAACTTAGATGAATAAAAAAAAAACACAACAATGTCAGAATAGACGCATGCAGTACACACAATTTTGTGCGTGTACAAAACGCATTGTATGAATTTGATGCGTGCCGATGAATGCTCTACAGATTAATGGTTACAGGTGCTCGAGCAGGTGAGGAGCCGTAAGATATTTACAAGTCGAAATGTGGGCATTGTGCGGTTGAAATTCATTTCCTTATTACACCATTTTTTTTTTGTAATCTACACAGAGGAATAGAATATTTAATTACTCGTTTGTTCTCCTTTAAGTTGTTGTTTCTACTTGATTTGAGCACAATGAAAAGAGTAAAAGTTGCGATTTTATAATAATAAGATTCGTAAATGCTTGCAAAGGTGTATACAGGCAGACATTTAACATTTTTTAATTGAAATTCATACAACTTGCATAGGTATGTGTAAATAGATAATTAGTTACTTAAGTAAGCCTTAACATGTCTCAGTTAGGCGGGTCCTTAACTTGAATTGCGTATTTCAAGTTGGTTGCTAGTTGTGCGCAGAACTTAAGGCGAGGCCGTATTCTACTGGCCATATGCTCAGCAGATAGCTGCATGAAAATACTTTTTCGCCAAAAATCGATCTAACATTTCTTCATCCGATTTGATAGGGCTCATACTTCAACTTCTAGCACTTAGTAATTCGAAGGGGGGGATTTTCCCGATGTTTTAACCTTACCTTTTTAAGCCTTCATTCGTAAGCTCTATGCATGTTTTGCTTCGGAATAACTTCTGGTGAAGTTATACCGAAGCATTTTAAGTTACATGTAAACACATCTCCGGAAACTTAAAAACAACCTTAAAGAGGTTATATCATCATAACATTAATTATGCTTGTGAATTTTCCTGCGAAATGTTTTAAACAGGCTTCTACCCAAACAATCGACTGCAAAAATGCTTATCTGCGCGCACAAGTACGATAGCATCGATTTCCTAGGATTACTATTCTTTGTATCTCCATTAAAGTGCCAACAGTGGGGTTGTTGTTGACTCCGATGTGGACGTGTTTTGATCCAATTTGTTTTGATGAAACAAAATAGCACCGGTTTCCTAGGTTCACTATTCGTCGTATATCCATTAAGGTGCCAAGCGTGGGGTTGTTGTTGACTCCGAGGTGGACGAACTCCTTACTCAAAACTGTCAACAAAGGAATTTTGCAAAGGTTGTGCGTCGACTGTATTTTGTTCTTTTCTTCACCCCATAGACTAAAAGGCCAACGCCGTAAATGCTTCTTTAATGGGAGCGAATAATGATGTCGATATTGTCTGCTCACCCCCGCTTTTGTTGACTATAATTGCAACCATATTTACGCATGCCCTACGCACGCACTATCTGTTCCAGCGCGATATTGGAAAAATCGCATGATTTCGAGCGTCTCCTTGTCGGAATCGGGTACACGTTTGGAAAAGTTCTTATTTTGTAAAGAAGACTTTCTGGGCACGTACCGTGTAATTTGAATCCATCCCCTTACACATAATTAAATAATTCAAAGCTACGCACCTAGCAAGTCTCCTACATTATCGTCAACGATAATCGTTTTAAAAGTTACGAGATGAGTATCCAGATGAGCTGTTTCCAAACCGTACTCCAGTGTTTTAATTTCTTGGAAATAATTTGCGAGAAAATCAAATGTTGTGTGTTGCGGGTGATTTTAACTTAAGTCACATTTGTTGGGAGTGTGACAGAGATGATAGACACGACACAGAACTATCAGTTTTATTGGTATTTCGAGGATGTGCTTTCCATCTAACTAAAGATCTTGTCCTTGGCGATTTTCGAATTGAAACCCCTTGTATAATCTTTACATCGTACTCCGGACACGCTCCGTCCAGGAGGTGGTAAATTTCCTCCTTGATAAAGTCTTCGGTCTTCGCGGTAATGACGCGTACACATATAAGACTGATGTTGCAAAACGTTGCTCAAGCGATCACTAAACGGCATACTCTTGTCCTCGTAAGCTCCCCACAACGAATTCGCATCATAATATATGCACCGGTGTCAGCTGTAGTATAAATTTCGCATGTTTTTCATTTTTGTAATCCTGATTCGGTTCAACCTATTTCCTGAATACATGTGATGTCTGCTGAGTACCGCGCAAGGACAGATTCAAGTTTTTGAGTGGAGCCCGGGGTGTACAGCGTGCGCGTATGATTCAGGTGCATAATCGTTAGTCTTTGTTCGTGGTCGTTCCGGGTCTGCGGCATAGACCTATCCAACCTGGAGGACAAGTTCGGTTCATCCCTTACCATTTCTGTCTAACCTGACTAACCCTTGAGATTCCTAGATGACCTGTTGTTCAAATATGTCGAAGTTATACCGAAGCATTTTAACGTAAGTTACATGTACACACATCTCCGGAAACTTAAAAACAACCTTAAAGAGGTTATGTCATCATAAATTTAATTATGCTTGTGAATTTTCCTGCGTAATGTTTTAAACCGGCTTCTACCCAAACAATCGACTGCAAAAATGCCTAATCTTCGCGCGCAAGTACCATTTAAGGCCTACAGAAATAATTGCTTGTGGAAATTAAATTTTATTGCCTTATAGAGGAATAATTGTTAGTCGAGCGTCAGCGACATAATGACGATGAATTTCAATCAGTTTTCATGACAAGTGAACAAGTCTGAATTGACAAACGAAATGGCGGCACCCTCTAAATTGGTTGGCATGATGATGTGAAATAACAAAATTCAGCTATATTTCACTTTATGAAATGAAATAACTCCGAATTTCCATATTCGGTCTTACTTTACATTGCTAGATAGAAATAAAGTCGATTTGGCCTTATTTCGCTTTGTATACATCCAATTGCGCACTTATCCAAAGTACAACACTGAGCCCAAGCAGAGGGGTTCATACTTTGTATACGATTGCGAGTTTGGGTATATGAAAATTTTGAAAACCCACTGCTTGGGCTTACTGTTAGATTTGGTAAGAAATAATCCCTCGCTAAAAGTGAGCCCAAGCAGGCGGGTTGTAAACATAGATACACAAGTATACATCAAACATCGCACGTAACCCAAATCCAACAGTGAGCCCAATCAAGCGGGTTGCACACGTATTCAAAGTTTGCACATATTTAAAGTTTGCATGCCCAAAAACTCGCATTCACATTGGGATTGTATACGTTACCGTCGGCTCCATCTCGAGAGTTTTTCTGCTGTCGCCCTTGGATTGGAATATGTGCCATAGGGTGAGTACACGCCTTCCACGGTGTTGAAAGGTAGAAGTCGGAAGTTTTTAAAAGAAGTAAACTTCTAAATATTCATATATTTATCTGAACCTTACACCGATATTTCCATTTTTGACGTTTACACGCTTATACATACGTAAGAATACATCAGACATCAAATCCAACAGTGAGCCCAATCAGGGGGTTGCACACGTATTCAAAGTTTGCACATATTCAAACTTTGCATGCCCCCAAACTCGCATTCAGATGTGAGTAAAATATGAACTCCCATCTCTCTGAAAACGGCTTTATTTGTCAAACAATGTTCGGCGTTCATTCTTACTTACTTAAGTGGCGCTATAGTCCGGAATGAACCTGGGCCTCAACCAACATGCTATTAGCCTATTAGCCTGGTCCTCAACTAACTACGCACTCCAAGTTGGATCGGCGTTCATTCGCTCGGCGTTATTTCACGGAACTATTGTGGTGAATGTTTGGTCGATTTGTAGACGCACGTCACTTCTTCGAGTAAAAACCAAAAAAAAAAAATACTCGCAGCAACACCTGGGCCTTCCTAATCATGTTGTTTATGAAGGCGGATCATATTTCTAAAAATAATAGCTTACGAATTCAGTAAAAACACAAGAAAAAATAATGCGCAAATGGAAATATGTAGCGGTTTTTGAAATGACAAAGGCAAAATGTTACTGTCAATGAACTTTTTTTTTTAATAGAATCATTTCCAAAAGAACTGTCACTCACAACAACTGTCAAACTTTGTGAATATAAAGGCACGGCTAAACTCAGATTATTTCATTTAAATGTTGAAGAGGTGTGGTTGTCAGAAGGTATGCAAACGCTCTCATTATCTATACCGCTGAACTCACGTAAAAATCCGCCATTTTACGTCATTTGTGGCATTACAACGGTCGCTTGTGTGCATGGGTGTTTTCTTATGTTCTACAGACTTTTTGACAACAATGTGTAGAATTCCTGAAATCATTAGCGTGCTCCACTTATGGATCCCTCAAACATCTTTCTTCATTTTCAGCAGAGGGGATCATATTCTGTCAAAAACAGATTTCCTTAATTCGCAGCTTGTAACAATAATGAATTAATAAAATCAGAATATTAAAGAAAATAGGAACCTTTTTACGTGCGAAATCGCTAAAAACTTCCCCATTGTTCACAGAGTGGAGCAGGCATAATAACTCCAATTCTCAAGTGTTCATTTTGCGCTAAACCTAGATATCCGCACATATTTTAAGATTTAAAAATACACCCTGCTGACTCATTTAAAAAACAGCCTTCCGCAACAGCCCGAATGATATAATATAAAAAAAAACATCCCTTCATACCCCCCAAACGACTGACGTAGTGACGCGAATATATTTGCACTTTTTAAATGTGCTGTCATAACCATGCACGAGTGTTATGCCTGTTATGCCTGTATCTACATACAAAAACAAAGTTCACTATCACGATTATCATTATTAACATGTTGCACTTGAAACTTCCAATTAAGTGCCTCCGTTGTATGCTCAGCGTATAGAACGCTCTGTTGCATCTATCTTTTGCATATACATACATATGTATCTACATATTGCTAGTAAAGACGCATTTCCCCCGTCGCGCCGTCAATAAATTGAGCACTGAGCACAGTTGTGAAGGACATCATTCGCCCGGCCCAGAGAACATTGACCAAGGCACAGATACATGCATGCCCAATCAGATATTACTGCAACAAAGAGTGATGATAATTAAAAAAAAAATATGAATACGCGTACATAACGTAACCAACCGAAAACATGCTGAATGAATATGCATGACAAACAACACATATGCATCATCTGGGTGTATGAATGCAAAAAAAAATGGGTATATAGATACAACGCTCATCATCTTGACCTCGGTAACACATCGTTGCGATCACAGACCCCCAACAAGATGCGTTGCGGCTGGCGAGATCGATTACTGCACAAAGTGGCTATTTGTATCTATACATAGTTAATCCGAACTAAGTTCTCATAAGTACGTTGATAAGAGAATTTTTTTTTTCAAAATTAGCAGTCATTTAAGAATTTTAAACCAAATGCACTTAGGAAGGTATGAGCGCATACTCTTTCGTCATCTGAAATTGAAATAAATTAACTCCCAAACGAGAGACTCATCGATGTTGCCCATAGGGATGATATGTGCTAAATACTTTCTGCGGTTAAACAGTTTGCCAGCTGTATTAGAGTTCCATATGAATATGAAGAGGGAAAAAAAAATGGGGATACTTAACAGTAGAATTATGTAAATTATGTCTGGAAAAGTAGGAACATTAACCTGCTAAAACACTCGCGAGTGCCAAATTATACAAGCCTATCTGAAAATCATGTTATAAAAAAGCATTAAAAAAATTTTTTAGCCTAACAGGCTTATTAGTACCCAGGGCCGAGCTTTCTCACAACGATTCATGTGTGTGTGTGTACTTATGGAACGATGGCAGGACATCCTGTTATATGCCGACTTCGAACGGCGAATTTGAGATAAGCTCCTCTGATACTACTCAGATGATTTTTCAGATCATCACGAGAGGAGGGCCAGTGAAAAATCATTTAGGTGTTGCTACGGCTGGGAATCGAACACAGACCTTCTGCGCGACAATTCATCGTACCAACCATCGCGCCACTGAGCTCGCGAATCAATGCTTAAAAAAATCAATTGAACCCTTTAAAATATTGAAGAAATGTAGAAAATATTTTTAGAAATATTTGTCATAAAGTGGATTAGGAAGATATTTAGAAATCCTCAATAAAAATTCCATCACTATAAAGGTTTTTCTAACGCCATTTTTGGAGACGTTTCCGTAACAAATGCTTTGCGATGGAGTTTTAAGAAACCTCGATTAAACTCGCTATAAAAATATTTCTACAATTATACTCTCAACATTTCGTCTTTAGATCATTTTAACCTACGCTCACATTTTGGGGGCGTTTTCCTAATATAAACCATTTGTATAGCCTTTCCCAATGTCGACCGAAAGGGTGTTTTTTTTTTAGAGGTATAGAACTTTGAATTGAAATAAAACAAAAGGAAATCGCGTTAATGTCCATCAATTTGGCTTTATTTAATGGATAATTTTATGCCATTAAAAACAATTTTGGGCATACGGCCGCCGCGGCTGGTTCGAATAAAGCCAAGTCTAGATGTCCAATTTTCAACCACTTTTTCGAGCGTTTGGAACCGTATGTTGGCAATAACGCCACGAATGTTGGCTTCCAAGTCCCCTAACGTTTCTAGTTTGTTGCAGTAGACGAGCGACTTCACATATCCCCAAAGAAAATAATCCAATGGTGTCAAATTACACGATCTTGGTGGCCAATTGACGGGTCCATTCCGCGAAATAATGCGCTCATCGAATGTATCCTTCAATAAATGGATTGTGACGTGCGCTGTGTGGCATACAGCCGTCTTGTTGGAACCACAACTCATCCACATTCATGCCATCGAATTCGGGAACAAAATAGTCGGTTATCATGGCTCTATATAGGTCTCCATTAACGGTATCTGACTCTCCAGCATCATTTCGGAAGAAGGATTGCCCAATGACTCCAACAGCCCATAGATCACACCAAACAGTCAGTTTTTGTGGATGAAAAGTCGTCTCAAGGGTCTCATGTGGATTCTCTTCACTCCATATGCTACAATTTTGCTTGTTGACATAGCCATTCAACCGAAAATGAACCTCATCACTGAACAAAATTTTGCGATGAAAATCAGCATCGAAATCAATCTCATTTTCGGCCTATACACCAAAATCACGACGCATTGCTGGGTCTTGCGGCTTTTATTCTTGCACAAGCTGGATATTGTAAGGTTTTAAAGTTTAAAGAGATCATGAGTGTCTTGTATTAAAATCATTTGTGATTCTCGAAAAAAATGTTTTTTTTCTAGCATAATTTGTCAAAGTCTTCTGTTTCATAATAAAGAAATTTTATTCCGAAATAATCAATATGGGTACTGAACTTACGGATCCAAAAGCTGTTGTCCTTTCGCTGCCGCGGTTTTGCTGTTTTAACAAAATTTTCTGCAGCGGGATACTTTTAAGCTTGAACAACAATTTCCTCATCTCACAGCATATTAAGTTGATGAAATTCTTTCATGGTTAATGCAAAATAACCGCTGTTCGTTCGCTTCCTTTAAGTGAAGGATTGTGTTTCGTTGACGGATTTTTCAGAGATCTCGACATATCTGACAGTGAAAATGTCAACTAAAACTATAAACATGATATTCATACATTTTACATGATAAGCTGAGAGTACTATCATCAGCAGAAGAATGGATTGATATATAATTTGCAGACAAGAGGTTATAAATCAAAATAACAAAATTGTCGATAACAACACGAAGCCAGAAGACTTGAAACCGTCCAAAACAAATTGGGTTAAATGTTTCGGGAGGTAGTATTAGAAGTCTTTATGCCAAACTCTGTCACATGCCTTTGAAATATCAAGTGCAATGATCTTGTTTTTGCCCTTAAGGTGGATTGGTTGGCTTCACCAATCACCAGTAGTAGACCGAAAGCCGTTTTGTCGGTCATAGTGAAGTTTTTGAGATTCAAGATAAATTAGATGAGCTGAAGTTTAATCAGCGTTTCCATGTCCATATTCGAAAGTGCAGAAAATGAAATGAGATTATAGACTATTCTAATAAACACATGTTAAAGCCAGACCTCAAGTGGATAACATCTAACCGCCTTTGAAATGAAAAACATAAAAAAAACCGCAGTAAAATTTTTGAAAAACGAAGTCAAGAGCCTATATTACAATTTTAAAAACACAAGATTTAGCGTCTACAATCCTTGTACTGTTTTAGTAAACTCCTCCTCAAAGGAAACGTTTTTTATGCAAATGTATATTAAATGCTATACAGAGTACGAAAAGGTTCGGACAAACTTGGAATTTCGACGAGTTTTAAGGGCCCAGTTATAGCTATCATTGAAAACCCTCATAGGAAATTTTCTTTTACTTCTTGCGGCTTTTTTATAAATTCAATCATTGAGTTGGTGTCGAAACAAAGTTTCTGAACTTTAGAACATGATTATCCAAAAATTGCAGAAAATCACTTCTTATTTTTCATTTATCAAGATATATTTTTGTGAAGTAATTTCTATTCCACCGAACTGAAACGGACTTTTCCAATAACTCCTATAAGAATTTATGCGGGTTACATTCAATTCCATCATGTGTTGTGTTCCAATGAAGTTGTTCAGTGATAGCTACAACTGGGCCCTCAGTTGACCAAATGTCATTCTGGCTTAAGTTCCAAGTCAATACAGACCGAGTTCATTCAAACGCCATACACACAATATTAAGCAAATTTTTGATTTTGCCTCTGACAATTTGAACACCACCAAATTGGGAAGAAAACATATAATGCTACCATCTGATACTTTTAATATCCCCAACAAATTTGCGTAGCTAAAAACATTATGGGAATGGTACATCGAAAATGACATTTTCACAATATTTAGTTCAGATAGTTTTTCAAAACCTTTTATGGCCCAAAAAATGAAGGTTTTCTATGGCATATGCTATAGCATGGGGTACAAATACAAATACAAATAGGTTCTATAGGAAAATGCCACGAAAGAGTGGGAATGATTCAAAAATATATGGACATTATTTTCAAGGTATTTGCATCGAAACCGTTTCCAATTTTTTTAAAGTTTAACTAAAAATCGTTTTTTTTTTTATAAAAAATTCACAGTTAGTAGTCATGACTAAACTCTTTATATGTATGGAGTATAGATAGAGAGTTTATATGGCGAATTTCATCACTCATGCTCGAAATTGAAGGCCCCCAAATTGGTGACACCCAGACTGACGGACGGACAGACAGACAGACATGGCTACCCCCACTCAGCTAGCGATTCTGAGCCGATCCATAAGCTTTTAGGTACCTTTACCAAAATTGTTCCTCAATGTTATAAACTTATTGTCAAAACTCATATGCCCCTAATATTAGCTAATCAGCGTCAAATTTTTGACATTAAATGAAGTTATAACCACATCTACAGGGTGCTGCTTTCCAAAAACAATGATCATACCTCTCTATACATTATACACCATGGAAGTAAAAAAAAACAAAAATTAATATCGGCCCGAGAAAAAAATACTCTCCAATGTGAAATTAGGTGCATTGACATTATTATTAAATTCCGCAGATACAGATACAATTCTGAAAAATTGTTCCATCATTTTTGAAATTCGTTTTTATTTTATAACTAATCCGAGTCGAGCCGGACAGAAGAGATAGCGAGGATGAATATTGTTGGTGTGTTGTTGGTGCAATTTTTATTTTTAATTGCAAAGAAATAAATTGATCATTGTGTCATTCTGGGAAATTACGACTAATTCTTGATGGTCAGCAAAAACTGTTTACGTTGTGTTGAGCAAAATAAAAATACACTCAAAAAAAAAAAAAAACAACATGCTTTCGCTTCTATGAAATGAAAGTGAAAGAATTTTCCTGAACTTAGTGGTTACGTCATGCAAGGAAGACATTGTTGCAAAGCGCGCAAATGGTGCACCAATGCAGTCGCCGGTCGGTCAGTCCGTGTGAGTGTTCTATCTGCCAAAAGAAATTTCATTTATAGGGGGTAATTTTTTTTATTAACATCAGAAACGAAGGGGTGACGCGAGTCGTTAGGAGATGGTTAAGACTCAGTTTGAATGCGCAATTGCATTATATTGCGCCTTGTTGTTTTTTTTTTAATTTAATTTCTTTTGTTATTAGATGAACCAACCTATTATATAGTTTTTTATTTGTTTTTTTTTCTCGTTTGTCTCGTTTTAGGTAAGTTCAGCTACTTGAAAGGATGTTAGGAATTGAAAAATCTAGGTGAGAGTTAAGTTAAAATTATTTCTAAAGAGGACATTTTGTGATACTCTTATTTGGGACGATTTATCCCTTTGAAACATAGCCACAGAATGTTCGTTTAAGAGTAAAGTTTAAGGAGACAAGGTCATCAGTTGGCTAAAAGCGTGAATCTGAATGGAAACGCTTCACAATGGAACACAATATGTTGCCATCGAATATGCGGTGTTCTTTCTAAGGATAAAATACAGAGCGGGCTGTAATAACTAAAATATACAAAATTTTTGAAATGGCAGTCCACTGTTTCGGCTTTGGATGCAAGCAGCTTAAACGTGCGTTGATTATTCCGAAGATATGCGAAGGGTGCATTGTTTTCCAATAATTTTGCATTCTTACCGTGGCAAGTGTGGGGCGGTTAAATTTTTTGAGAAAATCTACCAAGGAGGTACTTGTCATAGCTAAACTGACAGTATGTGAAGATGTGCATTATGTTCTAGTTGCAAAGAAAAATATAAAACAAGGCTAGACAAAAACATATGAGAAGACTACAATCCACTGTGCGGATCGTTTAATACCCTAGCCCATCATATCCTTGTACTTAATATCCCCGAAATGTGGGCTTTATGGCGATGAAATATAGAAAATTAAATTTTGTCACAATATATTGTTCAGAAAGTTTATCAAAATCTTGTATGGCTCTACAAAAAAAAAACACGTTTTCTCCTGCCTATGGTATGGCGTAGGGTATACGAATGGTTTTTGAAGAAAAGCACCTCTAAAAAGTGGGGCATGGGTTAAAGTGATATATAGGCGAAATGTTGATATGATCATAAACAATGATTTTGCACCAAAAGTTTTTTTTTCAAATATTCTAAAATTTGAACAAAAAAATGTTTTTTTTACTGAAAACGCAAAAAGTGGGCTTGGCAAAAAAGCTGTGTAAATACGAAATATAGGCATTCGAATTTTCTTAATATCTTGTTCACAAACTTTTTCAAATTTTTTTACGGTTTTGTCAAAAAAAAAAAAACGTTTTCTAAAAAGTAGGCGTGGCAGTGGGCAGATTTCAAACATTTGTACACTTGTTCTGTTTCGTTGGATAGAGAGTACCAAATTGTAAAATTCTAGTTCAAAATTTAAGGCCCAAAAATCGATGACACACAGACGGACGGGCAGACAGACATGGCTAGATCGAATCAGCTAGCGATTCTGAGTCCATCCATATACTTTATTTCTCTATACTACAAACTTAATTTCAAAACTAATATACCCCTATGGGATAGCGTATAAAAAGCTATTAAGATGGTCCACCGAAACTAAATGGTTCATTGTTTTCCTGCCTGCTAATTGCATAGGGTTTATGGGCCACATTTAGCTGAAGTTGTAGTATAGACGTATACAGATTGAATTCTGGGTACTCGTTACATAGCTTTCAAAGCGATAATCGTTGACGATAGTGAAGGAGACTTCCTGGATACGTATAGCTTAATTTGTATAAATATGCACACAGCAACTCACAGCACCTGTGATCCTTACAAAAAGCAATCAAATATTTAATACAGCCTACTGGCAGCTGATATACACCATCATGGTGATGGGTAATGTCTAACCACACGAAATAACAAACATTTTTGCCAAAAATTCGAATGAAAAACACACAAGTGAAATATTAAAATCCAATAACACTTTTGACTGTGGCTACGGAGTTCATGTGAAATAAAGTCGTCGGAATGAACGTCTTGCCTCTTCTCCTTCTCGCAAATGTAAAAAAACATCATGGGAACATTGATTACTAAAAGGCGTGTTTTTTTCTGAATCTATATAAGCTTCAATAAAAATGAGAAAATTGTGGCTAATTGGCATTTTAGTGTTTCATTATTTTTTTTGGAAATAAAATCCACAGATTTTTATTTTACCCACAATTTTGTTCATAAAACATTGATTTCCGACCTATTTCGCAGCGTTTGTTTGACATTTTTATCATTTTCGACAGCCTTTTTCGATAGCTATCGAAAAAATAGGTTTGGTAACTCATTTTTGATCTACGCTAAGGATGTAAATCTAGATAATTATCCTGGCTTCACGACATCTATATGAAAAAGGTTGTTGTATTTTACACGCATTTGTTTACTAATCCTTTAAAGATTAAAAGAAAGGCATCTAAAATATTTATCAACAATATTTGGAAAGCACTGTATTTGAAAATTTCGCTGACGATGGAATTTTTTTTTGTGTAAATTTGAACACTTATATCTGTCACTTGTGAAGTTCCATCCAATTTTTTATGTTGTCTGTCTTTTCGTGATGACAACATATACACGCTCTTACCCTCATTTTCAGCTTAACCCAATTTTGGGTTGATTTCTTCTTTTCATTAGCAACCTTACATAAGTGGCGGTACAGTCCGTAATGAACCTGGGCATCAACCAAGATGCCTCTTGAATTTCCCCGGTCGTTAGCTAACTGCCTCCAGCTGCGCACTCCAAGTTGTTATAGGTCGGTTTCTGCTTGTGCGCGCCACTTAAGGCGAGGTCTTCTTCTACTGCGTCCGACGTCTGGCTGGGAATCGAAGACTCAGCGAGCTGCAGTATTGGTGTCCATTCGTTCTACGAGTCCTAGCCATCTTAAGCGTCCAATGCGGAGTTTTTTGACCAGGGAGATGTCACTGTGCAGCTCGCATAGTTCTTGGTTGAATCTTCGTCTCCAATCGACCAAGGATTTCTTCATCCGCTTTTGAGACGGTTCATACTTCAGCGCCGTAGAGCAGGACTGGGATGATCAGGGTCTTATATACGATCTCCTTAGTAGTTCGAGTGAAGGCTTAACTACTGACTTGCCTTCTTAACCCCAAGAAACAGCGGTTAAAAGAGTAATTCTTCATTTAATTTCTGACGAAATGTTGGTGTCAGATTTAATAGCGGAGCTGAGGTAGGCAAAATCCAGTCTACCTCAAAGTTATATCCGTCAATAGTAACGTTCTGTCCAATTCGTCGATGTTGTGTGTCCTTTCGTGTTGACTTCGTCTTGCCATCATTTACTGCTGAACCCATTTTCGCCTCTTCCTTTTCTATACTAGAAAACGTGGCTATGACATCACGTTAGGTCCTACCAATGATGTCAATATCGTCGGCTTATGCTAGTAGTTGTACCGATCTTTCGAAAACTGTGTCTCTGGTGTTGGCTCGTGAGTTTTGCACAACCCTCTCAAGAATCAAATTGAAGAAGTCGCATGACAGCGCATCGCCTTGTCCAAATCCTTTTTTGGTATCGAATGTGTCGGCGAGGTCCGTTTCCGACCCTGATGGAGCAGCGAGAATTCTCCATTGTCATCCTACACAAACGGACGAGTTTGGGTGGTATACCAAACTAGACATGGGTCTGTGTAGTTCGTCTCAATAAATGCTGTCGTATGCGGCTTTGAAATCGATGATTAGGTGGTGGGTATCGATTTGGATTTCTTGGGTGTTTTCCAGGATCTGCCGAAGTTTGAAAATTTGATCGGTTGTGGACCACACTGATAAAGGTAATCACCTGTTGCTAAACGGTCTTAAGCGTCCACATATTACGGCAGCTAGGATCTTGCAGACGATGTTGACGAGACTTATGCCTCTGTAGTTGGCACAGTAAAGAGGGTCTCCTTTTTTGTAGATCGGGCAAACGATGCTGAAGTTCCATTCTTCAGGCATAATATCTTCCGAGCAGATTTGGCTTATGAGTTGGTGGATGTTTCTTACCAAGTCATCTCCACCGGCTTTATAAAGCTCGGCGGGAAGGCCGTCATTTCCGGCAGCCTTATTAAGCTTGAGTTTAGATATTGCTATCCTCACTGCACTCAGGTCGGGCGGTTTTCAGTTTACGCTGTCGTTGCCAATATTTTGCATGGTTCGTTCTGCTTGACAGCGGAATGTTGTTCGTCATCACCGTTTAACAGTCTACAGAAGTGGTTCTTCCATATCCTCAACATCGACTGTGTCTCAACTATGAGCCTTGTATCCTTGGCTTTGGCGATTTACACTTTGGTAAAACTTGCGAACATCGTTCCTGGAACCTCTCTATATCTTCTATCGCGCGCTTTCCTTGCTCTTTTTTTCTGAAAAGCCGGTGTTCTTCCTTTTTTCACTTCCTATAGAGCTCAATGGCTGCTCACGTCTTCACCTGCAGCTTAGCCTTGTGGGCCTCGTTCTTGGCTGCGAGCAATCCTCATCAAACCAGGGGTTTCTTGCTGGTGGACGCCAGACACCTATCACATCAGTATCAGCGTTGTCATTGTTCTTCGAAATTCGATGATGGTGGAATGGTGTTAATCGAGAGTTTAAGGGGTACACGTTCCGCGAAGGCCTTGGCGGTCTCTTGAGATTGTAGTCTCTTGACATTTCTGTGTACATATTTCCGAAAAAATAGCTCGCGGCAGAATTTCGGTTTTAAATTCATGTAAATTCGAACAGTTTAGTGTAAATATTTCATAAACTCCTATTATCGAAATGATTTTTTTGTTATTGTTCATGTAATTCCGAAACCATCGTTAATACAATATTCGAATGTCAATATTTCATAAAATTCAAATTCAAAACATCCAATTTCGGGAGCAACCAATTTGTCAACATTCCCCCTATACCATGCACGCAACAGTTTTGGATACACTGGTTTTTCATGAATAACAAAAAGATACGACAGCTTCGTCGTATATAATAAACTAATCAACCAATCTACGCAAAAAAAAAAACAGTTTGCCAAACTAATAACAACAACGAACTAAATGCGTTCTTAATGATTCCATTCACGCTATAAACCATCATAGTACGACGCCAGAGTTAGACACAACAACATGATAATAAGAAAAAAAAAACATAATAATAGAAAATAAAGAACAAGCATATAATAAAAAAAAATACGCATACACATGATTATGTCAGTGAAATTAGGTCACTTAGATTAGGCAATATCAAAAATAACCCACTTTAATTATTCATTCAATATATAGTCGTACATGTATAGGTGCTGGCTACAAAAATACAGCGTGCGTAGCGTTGTTTTTTTTTTTAAGTGTAGCGATCTAGCGAGCCACCGGCAATTCAATCAAAATATATATCTAGATTTATTTATTAATTTTTTTGTTGTTGTTTATTGTTGATAATTTGTACCTACTTGCTGCTTATAGGGCATGTTTTGGTTTCGTGAAATGAATGTAACTGGAGATTTTAATCAAATCCAGCATAAGGCATGGTTGAGAAGTAAAAGGTGGGCCAAAAGAAGTCATTCGATGTTGTTTGGCTCTCATCAATATCGGTTGTGGCTCGCGCAGAGTGTGCCGTTGCTCCGTCCTGTTGTAACCACATGTCCTACCGTCCTAATTCGTCCAATTGCGGCAGAAAAATTTCGTTTTATTGAGCGGGCGTAATGGCTCCTCGCGCAAGAAGTTATTCGTGGATTTTCGGTGCCCCAGAAGCGATAATATCGCTTGTTCACATACCCGCTGAGGTGGAAATGAGCCTCATCGCTCATTATGATTTTGGTCGAAAAATCGTCCACTTCGTCCTCGATATTGAGGATGACTTGTGCGTAGGTTACACTCGTTTGGAGGTCGACAGCAGCTGATGCACGGACTGGACTTTGTACGGGAACATGTGAAAGTCTTTGATCAAAATTCGCCTTATGGAAGACCGGCTGATGGCTAATTGCGAGGCACCCCGTCTGGTCGATGTTTCAGGCGACAGCTCAATAGCTTCAGCAACAGCGGCGATATTCTCGCCACAACGGGTGCTCCGGGGTCGGCCCCTTTTGGCAACGTCACGTGTGGTCCCATACCCCCTTAAAGGTTGGCGGCCAAACGGCGCAGTTTTTGCGCAGTCGGTGTTGGACGGCCGGGGAATCGGCGACGGAATTCATGCTGCGCCAGCACTACAGACGAATTGTTACGCAAAAAAATAGACACGATTATTCCGCGTTCTTTGAGAGTGTATCGCTCCATGGCTTGTTCACTTGTATTCTACATCTGCCTAGTGATCTCTTTTGGCCCACCTTGTATCTACGAAAAAAAATCTTTGACTAAACCAACTTTTCTCAAATATGGGCTCAAACTATTACTCGATTGTTAACGTTAACATTTGAAACAAAATTTCGTACACAGCTCGTATTCGAGTAATCAACCTTTGAATGTATCTAGATCAAACTAAAAACGTCAATTATCGTCTAATTAAATGAAATTGAATATTCGAATTCCATTTTCTGATTCTTATGAATTTTTCACTAAAAATTAACAGTATCTGACGTCCCGAAATAAGTTTAAATCAAACACACAAACAGCATGTACGTCATGCAACCAGCACTAGTTTTTCTTTCATTTGTTGGTCTTATCGCATTCAAAAATTTTTGTGGCTAGTTTACCAAATCGAATCCATCGAAATGAGATACGAGAAAAAAAAATTAAGATCCAAACCCCAAGAAATAAGGTGAAGAAGAGAACGTAGAAGAAAACTTTCACTTGAGATACTAACTAGTTTCGCTGTTTGCTTTTTCTTATTTCCTTTTATTTGGAGAAATTTATTTTTATTGTGGCTAGTGGTAAGGAGGTATACGAGGACACATACGACAATAACAACTAGAATGTCGAAAGTACTATATAAATGGAAGAATTTGTTATTAAAGAAGTCTTGAATAATGCAAGAAGTTAACTTTCTTCTTGCGCTTTTTATTATCAATTTTTTGTTGCTCTCGGAGATATTCGTAAATTGGGTATTCGTTGAAATTGTTTACAATTAGTTGCGTTAAAAAAAAACAAAATAAGTGAATTCGACATGTTTGAGTTGGCCCTAAATTAATAAACGAAATTTATTTCATTTTTAACTCAAGTCTTCCTTAGATGAGTAAATTCTACTAAATAGGTTAGGAATGTTATAGGGTCCACACACGTAATACCTTTGACACACTGATGGTATCAATACTATAGCAAACGGATGTACCATCAATGTGTCATGAAATATCTCGCTAATGCCACTCGAGCAGCATGATATCGGTTCGGCTTGATACTAGGATTTTCACCGTGGTACACATAGAATTCTACTGAACGCAGCGTCATTCTTCATAAGTGGTACGTTAAAGAACTAAATTTTGTATTACTATTTCTCAACTAATACTACATGAATTGTGTGTCACCCGCCCAAGGTATTGCCAATACAATGGTAGCGATGCCATGGTATTTATACCACCAGTGTGACAAAGGTATAACATGCATGCATGTGCAGTATAGTGTTCCCGCAACTGAGAGTTTATGATGTTGACTGTGTGATTGTTCATGCGGCATGAGTGATTTTAGAAATTGTTCATACAATTTTTTTTTTGAATTAAACATACACAAGCGTTATGTAGCGTCAATGTTTGAAGGACGAAAAATTTCACTTCAACGTTCTGGTAGATGCAAGCCTAGGCCTATCTGTTGTGATACCACATGGATCCAACAATATTTTCTCATTGCATTAGCTACCTAAGCCATTCCGAGCTTCCTATGAAGCGAAGTTTGTGTTAAAATGAGAAGACATACTGGGTCACATGGGTTGTCAAAGAATTAGTCTCGGAGTGAAGTCGTCTTCTATTGGAGAGCGCTGAAGCTGAAGAGAGAAGGTGGGAAACACACAACTTCTACAATAGTCAATGCCAATAAGACCTATTTCACGTGTTGTCATATGCGGCAGTGTCCCATAAGAACATCGATGATAGTGATAATAAGTGTTATTTTCAGCTTAATCAAACTGTGAGGGTGATTTTGGTTGGTTATAATTAGGACTGCAATCAAAAACGTGTTGATGGACAAATCGTACAGCGTGTCAATTACTCTGTAAATTGGTGGGTTCGATTCCCAGCCGTATCTCAAATTCGCCGTTCGGAGTCGGCAGAAAGCAGGAGGTCCCATCATCGTGCAAGAAGTACAAACGCAAACATGAATGGTTGTGAGAAAGCTCGGCCTTGGGAACTAACAAAGATCATGAAGACATACAGATGACCCACTGCATACAAGAAAATTTTTCTATGGCGGGTTGTACTGGCACAGCCCGCCATATAATTTGGATCTCGTTTTCATTTTCTGGTCAATTTACAAACTCAAAATGTGGAAAAAAAAACACTTTCTCTGATTTCTGCCAAACATCCAGGCTGTCTTCTGTTGACATTTAACATTTTCTGCAAATCCGAACTAATCGTCAAGAAAATTACGCTAAAATCGACGAAACTAAACTCTTTCTTCGTTCAATTTTTTACAACTTTCTCGGTAAGCAAACGCTTTGGCAGAGTTGCACGTCAAGCACTGCCACTGCCTTTTTGCAAGTTCTCTCCAGTCGTGGTTATAAACCCAACACTCTTATCCTAAGCCGTAAAACGGAACATAGCTTATGAATTTCATTAATACTGCTGACTTTTGATGCAATCGGATTGCATTTTTTCAGCCGTGAATTGAAAAAAAAAATCAACAATATACCGTCACCGTCATGTACTCTAGATTTTTGTTTGTTCGTTTTGTTAAGCTTAGACTAGCATGACGCCAGAATGCTAGAAACATGACAGACAAGTTCATTGACACCCAAACTACCAGAGCAGCGAAAAGTGTGTCAACGAATAGTTGTGAATAACATAACAGGCAACTAGCGCGCGGCTGTGCTTTTGGCAATCGGAGTAGATACTTTTTGTTTATACGTACACGTATCTATTGTTTGCTGTGTGAGTGCGTTTATTGTTGCGCGCTCTTCCTCAAGTACCTATAGTAGGTGTGGTGGGATGCAGAATTTGGTTTTAAGTTGTTGTACTATTTTTAGGTTCATTCATGTTTTTGGGATTCACGATCGGTCATACCTAGAAAATCATGGTGATTTTTAGTTAACGTACTTTAAGGATTGACACTTGCTTTCGATAGTAATCAAGGCCGAGGGATTCTTCAGACGACTATTTCTATAATGCATTCATGTTATGAGATTTAAACATGTGGTGGGTTTGAATATAGCTAGAAGCTTAACGTTCTAAAACTGTCCCGAAAGTGCATGCAAATCAGTTGGCAAACATTAATCGAGGCGCACACATGAGAACGATCATTTAACGTATGCCTGCAGAGGTATAAGTACAGGGTGTCCGCCGGGAAGGTATACAACTTTGTTTGTTTATAATTGTTGATTAAATGAAAGAGAATGGATCTTATATTGATAAATGTTTTATTTAATGTCGGCAATTATTTATGGAATACAATATCAAGTAAATGTTCGTCTCTGTTAGTCTCAAAATGCGAGCCTTTTGAGCACATTTTTCATCACACTCTCACACATTTAACACGGTATTTCATCAATTTCATCACGAATATTTTGTTTGAGTTGCTCAAGCGTTTCTGGTTTGTTTGCATAAGCCTTGCTTTCCAGATATCCCCACAAAAAAGTAGTCCGGAGCCGCCAAATCAGGCGACCTTGGAGGCCAATCAACATCAAAATTTCTTGAAATAACTTGTTGTAGAAAGAGGTGTCGCAGTTATTCTATTGTAATCCTGGCTCTATGCGAGGTGCACCGTCTTGTTGATATCACATGTTAATCAAGCCAAAGCATGCAGTTGTGGCGCTAAAAAGCTTTCAATCATATAACGATATCGCTCCCCATTCACAGTTACCGTTACGCCGTTTTCATTTTCAATGAAGAAAGGTCCAATGATTCGTCCTGATCAAATTGCAGACCAGCCTGTAATTTTTATTGGATGCAAAGGTGACTGATGAATAATTTGAGGGTTTTCCATTGCCCAGAACCGACTATTCTGTTTGTTCACATATCCATTTAAATGAAAATGTGCCTCGTCACATTATGATTTTTTCATGAAAATCGGGGTTGTCATGGGCAAGCTGTAACATCCTATTCGCCTATGTACGGCGGCGTAAATAGTCGTGTGGAAGAAGCTCTTGTGTCAACTGAATCTTATATGGAAACAAAGATGTTCTTTGAAGACCAAGCTCCTGAGAACGGCGTCGAATTGAGGTTGATGGATTGTTTTGAACAATTCCTTAAGCAGCAGTAATGTTTTCAGCCGATCTTGCAGTACATTGCAGTCCATGCTTGGGCCTATCACCAACAGACCCTCATTCTTCGAAATCATTCACTACACGACAAATAGTGCGTTTTGTTGGCACGTTCTTTCTCCCAAAAATTTCACGTAACTTTCTCATCGTCACAGTAATCGATGATTGATTTTAATGTTTCAACGATTTAAACAGGATGGTTTATCGAATATTTTTCTATAATAAATTTGCCACGTGTCTAATTCACGATTGCCAAATATGAACTGTCAAGACTAATGTATACCAAAATGGCGGAAAAACAAAGTAGTATACCTTCCCGGCGGACACCCTGTACAATCATTTCATTAACAAGAGGAATGGTTACTCTCTTCCCCTCAGGCGTAAGAATAATTTCCAAGATCTCTGAATTTTAAACACCAAATGGATATAGATACTGCTATTTCTTTTTAATTTCGAAATAAGCTTTTAAACTTCTGCGTACTTTAGTTTAATGTCTCATGGTAAAAAAAATTAGTAAATTTCTGAAGATTTATCATTCAAAATAAAAACGTGGCCATCTAGATCAAGGATTGACTCCATCATTTTATACATCAGATTTAGGCTAACTGACAAAACCGGCGTTAGGAAAGCCACCAGAATACGGATTTATCAAAATTCATACGGAAATATGAAAAAAAAAATACAACTGTTTGGCGCAACAGGCTCATTAGTACACAGGGCCTAGTTTTCTTACAACCTTTCATGTGTGCGTGCGTACTTTTTACACGATGGCGGGACTTCCTGTTTTATGCCGAATCCGAACGGCTAAGTTGAGATAAGCTTTTCATGACAATCGATACCACTCGGATGATTTGTTAGATTATCACGAGAGGAGGGCCAGTGAGAAATCATTTAGGTCTTGCTACGGCTGTTAATCGAACCCAGACCTTCTGCGCGGCAGTTTATCGCACTAACCATCGCGCCACTGATCCCAATAGAAAATAATAGACTAAACCTAAATTAGATACTTAGGCATTCTTAGTATCCATAATTCGTCTATAAGATAGTCTTCAAACCCCATTTTCTATGGCATTTTCAGTATAATACGGTTTTGGGTAAAACATTTTTAAGAAGCGATTTTTAGGGCATAAGCTAGCATTTAAGGTTAAACTGTGGTTGCTTTTCTTGATAAAGAAGGATCATTCAACAATGTCAAAGTTGATGATTCGTTGGGAGTTCTAATAAAGCAGCTTCTTACGGGCAGAATTATTAACACAAATCTTGACGTCTCATCCGCACGTAGATCTGTGAGCTGGATCACCCACCAAGTGGGCGTCCATCCTGTCTATTCTCTGGAACCTAGTGGTACCTAGTGGTCAACGACCTGTAAGTATACTAGAAAAGCAAGGATGCAAGTTGATTGCCTACGCAGATGACGTTTCGATAGCTGTGTCAGGCAAGTAACTTTGTACCGGCATTAGTGTCGGCATTCTTCACCTCTAAAGAACTTTTACAAAATTATTTCTATGTACTCTCTAAATGGGCCGCCTGATGTAGACTCGGCACGAAGCCACAGAACACCCTTTTAGCAGGAAATATTAAGTCCCGCACATTGACCCTCCAAAACTTAATGGCGTAAGTTTTGAATCCCCAGAATCAGCCAAGTACCAGGGTCATTTCTTGGATTAGAAGCTAAACTGGAAAGCGAATATTTAAGAACGCGTCAATAAACCCACCGAAGCCCTTGTAAAAAATGCAATCAGAAAGAAATGACGAAATATATTACTCTCTTCTATGGTATTTTAATCTGGTGGACGGCTCAAGAAACAGTCTGCAAATGCAACCTTCTAGGAAAAGTTCAAACACATATGCATTAGCGGAGCTCTATAAAGCACCCCCTCCATAGCCATAGATGGTATTCACACCCAGTGTCCCTAGATATTTACGCCAGACAGACGTCAGTTTGTGCTGTTGTGAGACTGAAAACTTTGACACAATGCACACCCACTCAATGTGGAAATACAAAGATACTCAATCACCTTACCATTAAAGAAAAAAACCGACCACCTAACATCAAGTCAACCATTCCCAGTCGCCTCGAGTGGGATTCGGATGTGACTGGAGACAATTACTCGATTCACATCTACACGGATGGGTCTAAAACAGAATCTGAAGTGGGTGGAGGTGTTTTCTCCGAGATTTCTAAGCATATCCTTTCGCCTTTCCGTTCATTGTAGCGTTTTCCCACTTTATCTCAATTTAGCCGTCTAATAATAACTAACGATGTTATTCAAGGTGGGCCAAAAGAAGTCATCCGATGTCATTTGGCCTTCAGAATATCGGTTGTGGCTCGCGCAGTGTATGCCGTTGCTCCGTCCTGTTGGAACCACAATTCCAGACCTAATTCGTCCAATTGCGACAGAAAAAAAAAACGGTTAACATGGCCCTATAGCGCGTACCGTCCACTGTTGTCGTTTGACCAGCGGCGTTCTCGAAAAAAAAATGGCCCGATGACTCCTCCAGCGTGAACAGCGCACCATGCAGTAACTTTGAGCGGGTGTAATGGCTCCTCGTGCATTAATCGTGGATTTTCGGTGCCCCTGAAGCGATAGTTTTGCTTGTTCACGTACCCGCTGAGGTGGAAATGAGCCTCATAGTTCATTATGATTTTGGTCGAAAAATCGTCCACTTCGTTTATTCCGTGTCCTTTGGGAGTGCATCGCTCCAAGGCCTGTTCCCTTATATTATATTCAAACAGATTTGACATTGGTGGCCATTTGCAAAAATAAATGCATCTTCCAATAGGGTGATCCCTTTTGGCCCACCTTGTATAAGTATCGCTGATTTATAAATTATTTCCAAATCTGTTGATGTAAATCATTAAATTCTGCACAAAACAGGAGGTCCCGCCATCGTGCAAGAAGTACCCACACACAGATGAAAATGTGTGTGATAAAGCTAGTCCCTAGGTACTGACGAGCCTATATTTCACGCCCACAAATTGTATACAGACTTTATCCACAGGCGTTTATAAGTCTGTCGGAAAATTTCAAGCTAGAATGATGAAAGTAAGCACTAAAATTTGACAATGCCTTCAGTAAAAGTCTTAGTATTCTTTTGAATTCTCACTGACACGCCCACTTTTGTTAAAGGAAAACCGTCGGTTTTTAACCCAAAAAATAAAAAAAAAATTTTCTATATTTCGTTCCCGTAAAGTTTTAAGTGTTGGCCAACTTTTTGGGAAACTTAATTTTATGGATGGGATAGATTCACGATTCAGACAGTGAACTGTAGCCTTCTTCAATAAAGCAGACGTTGTGATTGCCTGGCAATGGTCTCCTTTATCGCTGTATTGCCTTCCATTTTCGTCCTTCGAAGTGTGCATTGTCCTTTAATTTACTTCGATTGATCTTTAAGTTCTGATGCATTTGAATTATCGCTGGATTCACAATCTGCCAACTATGAGCATTTCAATCAACTGAAAATCAATATCCGATTATGGTGCTGCGTCACCCTGAGAGCAACACTTGAGTTTTCTCTCCAGTTTTCGCAATGGAAAATTAATAAGTAACGCGCTGCATATGGTAGCGGGAAGTGTGTCGCATAAAATTTCACTGACATCAATTCAAGGCTAGAGCAACTAATGTGAAAACTTTATTCGACGAGAGTGCAACTAGATACTTTCACATAGAGGGGTTACAATTTTCTATCTCACTGTGAAAACGTAACCGTATCTGTATATTGAGGTGTACATGCAAACTGTAAGGGCATGGGAGCGCGCATTCGTCAAACAAAAAAGGGTTGGGGGCTGGGGCGATTATCTGTTGCGAGCTGGTATTGCAAATTAAATCGTAAAACGGAATTTTAAACTGGATAGGCAGCACAAAGACATGCACACCCGTCTGAACAACTGTAACCAACACGTGAAAATTGATAATGCTCAATTGGAACGTATGGCTCTTAAACGTGAGGATGATGCATTCGCTATAGATAGGTATAGTGGATAGGTAGGTGTTTATTTTGTATAATAGTTTTGTGTGCGACAACTTGTTTATATTTGTATTTGCAATTCTGCTGGGGAAATTCCTTATTATTAGCGCAAGGTTATCTAATTATTACACAAGTAGGTACGATTGGAAGGCGAGTTCTAAGATATAGGTGCATGCATGTTTGTATGTCGCAAGACTTGCCCCTATTGTATCTTAACGTCGTGATAGGATGATAATTCGACGCAGTTAAGCGGTATTGCAGCGCTCAGATTTAAATGTTTTCCATGTGTCGTTAATTGAAAAGTCTAAAAGTGAATTGTTGGATGATAAGTGAATAGAAAGTGTAAATTTGCTGAGTAAACCAACGTATGGTTATCATTTGGAACAAAACTTGGGTTATATGTGACTTGGCTCCGATAAGGGGCAAGCAATTAAGGGTCAATATTGATGACTTTCTGGGCCAATTTGTTTGCAAAATATGAATTCTGAAACAATCCGCTTTATTGGAAAATTGCATCTATTTACCGAAATGACGTGGAAATGCATATGTCCAGTCGAAGGACTGCTGAATGTAGTATAAGGAATGCCAAATTGTTGTTTTTGACTCAAGGTGGATAACTCATTTCGGACACTTTGCTTTACAATGGTGATTTTGTGTTCATTGATCGCCTGCTTGACCGAGGACTAGAACCAAAAGGGTAGACCGAAAAATGCATCAATCTCCCGAAACGACTAACTAAAATTGGCTTGGCTGATAATTGCCAATTTACCGAACCTCCGCTTCAAAGATCAAGCCATTGCGGATGCCAAAGCGCTTGGTCTAGACAACTGTAAGCAGGGAGCCCGGGATCGTAGAGAATGGAAGGTTGCAGTGTCTTAGGCAGAGACTCTTCACGCGTCGGGAGCCCGATAAGTAAGTAAGATACTGCCCTCAACCAACATACATTTGCGTTAAGCATGGTTCTCCAATAAGCGCCCAGTTGCGCAATTCCATTTGGTTGAGGTCGCTTTTTACTTGTCCGCGCCAATTAAGGCGAGGGGTTCCTTCACTGGCTAGGCATCGAAGACTCTGCGAGCCGGAATATTGGTATTCATTCGCCTCTACATGTTCATCTTTGCCATTTCAAACTTCCAATGGAGCTTTTTTTTAATTTGGTCTATGTCGCTGTACAGCTCGGTTTTAATTGAGTCTTCTTTCCCACAGCCCGTCAACGCAAACCGGACCAACGATGTTTTCACTCAAAACGACCAAATATTTCGCAACCCGCCTTTGATGCGGTGTGCACGTGCACATATGAGAAACGAGATCCAAATATATAGCGGGCTGTGCCTGTACGACCCTCCATAGAACAATTTTTCTTGTATTCAGAGCGTATCAGTTCGGAACAATCTCCGAAACTAAATTCATATCCAATCGGAACTCAATTTCCTTTCGAGCTGTCTGTTGCGGAACAAAATCAAAATGCATACAATCGCGTTAGTATTGATTCCGCAGCAAATCTTCTTTGGACAACTTCGGAAGAAATTCAACGCATAGCTGTCAAAATTTGTCGACTTAACACACATCGCTGATGGGCGATCACGGGCCCTACATTTTGTCGGAAAATGTGTCCGAAATACTAATCGTTTGAGGCCCAGGTTCATTCCGAACTGTAGCGCCACTTAAGTAAGGTAAGAAAATTCTACGATTTCGAACAATTCCGGGAAAATTTTCTTCCGAACGGATACCTCGAAAGTGGTGATTGTCTCCTCTTCCGAACTGTCCTATCAATAGCTCGTATTTTTCCACACATTTATTTTAATATCGTTGCTCAATCCTTTGCATCCTAAATCCTCGTCAGATACGTCGATGTCCTACCAATACACCAGTACTCTGCCGTTTGCTTTCGTCTTATGTTGCACCACTGCGTCGCATCCTAGGAACAGTGAATTCTTTCGCTGTTGTGATTACCCTGTAAGCTAGAATTTTGGTGTCAACATATTTAATTTAAGTTCAAGCCCACACTATGCCCGAAATTAATGATCAGCCCTACCTATGTATACGGTTGAAAGAAAATGTGCGTCTCTAGTCTGTTATTGGACTTGATTTCTTTAAAACACCAATATATCTGAAACGTCTCCATTGATGCTGTCAAGTGTCTATCTTACTAAATAGAGCTTTTTAAAACTACAGATATCTAAAGATATTTTGTGAAAATTTAGACCAACATTTGCTATCTCATGAAAGTACAAATTTTCAGCTTAGGGGAGTCATACTAGGTGCAAATTTTGCTGACTCCATGTCAAGATAGATTCTTCTCGACGTCGTTGTCTAATTGTAAGCAAAACAACACCACCACTGTGTTCATTTTTCTATCGGCAATGACACAACACAGTCGGTGTCATAATCAACCGGTCAACTCACAGATAGTCACACAATACATCAATGCTAGACGACGCACGGCACTGCAATGTGACAAACTACGTTGTTTTTTTTTTATCTCTGTATATATTATTCTTTGGATTTTAATTGGTTGGTGCGCTGTGTTCTAAGCAGTCGTAACAGACGTAATCGCTTAGACAAGCGATAATTATTATAGTCACACACGGCCATGTGCCTCGTGTATCCTACTACAAACCCCACTGTAACGACGGAGGTGGCTCAGATTGCGAGAGTGAGTTGTACGATGACCCGCGGCTTCGGAAACTACTACTTGCAACCGAATCAAATCAGAAGGTAGTTTACACCCGGTTATGTAAGGCACCTGTGTAGCTAAAACGTGATCACGTAGACGAATTTCATCGTTTCTGTTATCTGGGATATTGAGTTTCCAGATTCAGCGAGTCCTGGGTAAAATATAGGCATAGCAGGGTAGCAGGAAAGCACGTGACTCCACGAGAGCTTTACCTTGATTGAGTTGACAGAATGTGTCAGCGTTATACCAGGGGGAAAACAAAAATTGTTTTGTTTAAATGTAAAGCAGGAAATGATATGATGATGGGGTGCTTCGGCGGATAGGAAAAGGATTTTTTTTTTGACATAAAATGTGTTCTTGTCGTTTAGAAGAAATAAGGAGCACTTATGTGGATATAATGGTATGACATGGCATTGACATCGCAGACTCTGATAAATCAACATATGGCTTATAAGAAACTGCCTATAGATATATCTGTCAGCGAATAATCAACTGTCACTGAAATGACTGTTAGGTCTTGCAAATGCATGCTTATGACACGTGAATATAATACAAACTGTTACGTCGTCTTTAACTGACACTGAGAATGTATTGGGATTGTATTGAATGTTTTATCATTTCATCGTTCCAAACACGAAGTGGCTTATCTTCAATAATTTGCATTTTGAGATATTTGGCATATATCATCTACAGGTCGTTATTTATCGTAACACGAACTGAACTCTCCAACCGTTTTAAAAAAATACAAATTTATGGCGCAACATGCTCGTTAGTGTCAAGACGAGCTTTCTCAGAACCATTCATGTGTGCGTGTGCACTTCCTGTACGAACCTTCTGTTTTATACCGAATCCGAACGGCGAAATTGAGATAAGCTTTTCTTTACAATCGATACTACTCGTGATGATTATTCAGATCATCACGAGAGAAGGGCCAGTGAAAAATCATTTAGGAATTGCTACGACTGGGAATCTCGAACACAGACCTTCTGCGTGGCAGTTCATCGCACTAACCATTTCATCACTGAGCCAGTCAAACCGTTTTAGTTTTATTAATACTTAAATTTTGGACGTTAATGATTTTATTATGTTTAATGCAAAATAAGAACAGATGTCAATTAAGATTTTACACATTCACTTCTCGTGATTGGAACGACAATTTATAAGATAGATTAGGGAAAAACCGGAGGCGTATTTCTTCAAAAAAAAAAAAAAAAGATCATAAATCGAAGGAAATTAGTGACATTCCATAGGTAAGAATACCTTAAGCCTTGATAATCAAATTTTAATTTTTTAAGAATTGAATTTCAAATCCATACCATTGGATAGGAACAACATATAAAAAGGCTAAAATCCGCTTTGTGAATCGTTTAATACACAATCCAATAACATCCTCAAAATCAATTTTCCCAAAAAGTGGAATTGCTTAAAAAACAAAACGAAATGAGTCCGAAATATAGAAAATTGCATTGTTACCACATCTTGTTCAGATAGTTTATCGAATCCTTGTATGGGTCGACAAAAAAAGACGTTTTTCATTGGCATAAATAAAATAAAAAATTTTCGTTTTGTTTCAAATAATCACTCCAATCGAGGTATCCGATCGGAACAATTTTCGAATTGAAAGTCTATTACAATGGGAACTCAATTTTCTTTTGAGGTATTCGTTGCGGAACAAAACAAAAAACCTTACAATCGCTTTCGTTTGATTCCTCAGCAATTTTTCGTCGCACAATTCTGAAGAAATTCAATTGTCAGCTTCACTTACTTACTTACTTACTTACTTAAGTGGCGCGCTACAGTCCGGAATGAACCTGGACATCAACCAACTGCCTCCAGTTGCGCACTCCAAGTTGGTTGAGGTCGGTTTTGTACTTGTGCGCGCCACTTAAGGCGAGGTTTTCCTCTACTGCGTCCGACGTCTGGCTGGGGATCGAAGAATCTGCGGGCCGGAGTATTGGTGTCCATTCGTTCTACATGTCCTAGCCATCTTAAACGTCCAATACGGAGTTTTTTGACCAGGGGCATGTCGCTGTACAGCTCGTATAGTTCTTGGTTGAATCTTCGTCTCCATAGCCCGTCAACGCAAATGGGACCGAAGATTTTTCGAAGAATTTTTCTCTCAAATCGACCAAGGATTTCTTCATCCGCTTTTGAGATGGTCCATGCTTGAAAGCTGCGGAGCAGGATTGGGATGATCAGTTTCCTTAGTAGATCGAGTGAGGGCTTTACTACTGAATTGCCTTCTTAGTCCGAAGAAACAGCGGTTGGTAAGAGTAGTTCTTCGTTTAATTCCTGATGAGATGTTGTTGTTAGAGTAAATAGCGGAGCTGAGGTAGACAAAGTCCCGTACTACCTCAAAGTTACATCCGTCAATTATTACGTTCTGTCCAATTCGTCGATGTTGTGTGTCCTTTTGTGTTGACAGCATATACTTCGTCTTGCCCTCATTTACTGCTAAACCCATTTTTGCCGCTCTATACTCTCTCTATACTAGCAAACGTGGCTATGACATCAGGTTGGGTCCGACCAATGATGTCAATATCGTCGGCATATGCTAGTAGTTGTACCGATTTTTGGAAATTTGTGCCTCTGGTGTTGGCTCGTGAGTTTTGCACAATTCTCTCAAGAATCAGATTGAAGAAGTCACATGACAGCGCATCGCCTTGCCTAAATCCTTTTTTGGTATCGAATGTGTCAGTGAGGTCGTTTCTGACCCTGATGGAGCAGAAATTGTCAGCTTCAGCTGTGAGAAATTATTGACTTGACGCATATCGCCGGTACGCGATCATGTTCGATACATTTTGTCGAAAGATATAAATAGCAACCCGGAAAAATGTACTAAACGACAATTTTTCAATAAATTACTTTTTGACTTGACCTTATAATTTATGCAAGCTCCACGTTTTGGTCTTGGTTTCTGGTTTCTGCTATTAATACACAATATAATATAGAAAAATAAAATTTACAGTACACTACAAAATACACAAATAATTACCTACTTCGGAAGTTTTTTTGTGTCCTGTAAAATTTTAAAAATGTCGCTTGATACATTTTTTGGGGAAGATATCGATATTTTCGCTAATAATACGTCGGTAGAAAATTTTTCTCCGAACGAATACCTCGACTGGGATTATTATCATCGAACATTTTATTTTTTAATTTCCTAAAAATTGCAATTAACCGTTTTTAACCAAAAATGCACCGAAAAATCGGGCGTGACAAAAAAAATTTATATTGACAAAATATAGCTACTGAGAATATCTAAATATTTTGGTCAGCTACTTTTTTCAAATTAATGGTTTCGCCAAAAATATCGTTTTTATGTAAAGTTAGCGGATTTTGAAAAAGGATTCAATTCTTCACCTTTGTCGAACGGATAGAATACATCGACTTTCATCGTTCTGGCTGAAATTGTAAGACCTAAAACTCTATAGAAATAATTTCTGTATGTCACTCAATGTCGAAACGAATATACCCCTAGGGATAGTGTATACACATTTAGGGAAAAAACTTAGTACGGAAGCTCTCTGAATGTTACTCTCAGACGTCTATGAATTGACAAAGCATTTGGCAAAAATTTCACTGTCAATTAACAGACAAACGATTTTTGTTCATAAATTAAATTAAAGAAATTAAATGCCACTAGTTCTGGATAAAAATGTCAAACTTTGCCCGTGGAAACCCACCTTAACGACCTTGATACTGGGGATTATGGAACCACCTTGTGTATGGGTGTTGAATCAAGCCAATTATAAATTTTTAATTTGCAACGATCTGAAAAGTCATTATAGTAGCATTTTTATTGTTACAAAAAGCGTCCCTCAATTTCTTTTCAAATTCCTTAAAATGTTACCAAAAACAGTTTTTTTGCAGAGTACCCAAAAAGTTGGGGGGGCAAAAAACCTTATAAAGACACTGGTACAATCAAAGATTATAAAGTCATACAGATGACGCATTGAGAACAAAAAACATAAACTTTTGCTCACCAGCTTCATGGCACGGGCGGGCGGTGTGTACACGTGCACACACGAGAAACGAGATCGAAGCATATGGCGGGCTGTGCCAGTACAACCCGCAATAGCACAATTTTTCTTGTATGCAGTGCGTCATCTGTATGACTTTATAATCTTTGATTGTACCAAAGTGAATATTTTCTATGTGGGGTACTGATATTGATACCTCTCAGCTCCGCTATTAACTCTGATAACAACATCTCGTCTGAAATTAAACGAAGAATTACTCTTGCCAACCGCTGTTTCTTCGGGCTAAGAAGGCAATTCAGTAGTAAAGCCCTCACTCGAACTACCAAGGAGATCCTATATAAGACCCTGATCATCCCAGTCCAGCTCTACGGCGCTTAAGCATGGACCGTCTCAAAAGCAGATGAAGAAATCCTTGGTCGATTTGAGAGGAAAATTCTTCGAAAAATCTTCGGTCCCGTTTGCGTTGACGGACTATGGAGACGAAGATTCAACCAGGAACTATACGTGCTGCACAGCGACATGCCCTTAATCAAGTCAAAAAACTACGCATTGGAAGTTTAAGATGGCTAGGGCATGTAGAAAGAATTGACACCAATACTCCGGCTCGCAGAATCTTTGATTCCCAGCCAGTAGTCAGACGCCGTAGAGGAAGACCTCGCCTTAAGTGGCGCGCACAAGTACAAAACCGACCCCAACCAACTTGGAGTGCGCAACTGGAGGCAGTTAACTAAGGACCGGGCTAATTAGAGAGGCATGTTGGTTGAGGCACAGGTTCATTCCGGACTGTAGCGCCACTTAAGTAGGTAAGTAAAAAAGTTTTCTGAAAAATGTAAGGTTATGAGTTTTTGGTCGAACATAGACGATTTATATATATAAACTATTTCATTGCATCGCGTTGCGAACAAATGGCATCCATTTATTTAAAAAAAAAAAAAAAATTCAGAACACAAATCGTTCTGATGACTGACGCTCATTGCAGGCGTCAATACCTCAATCTTTTCAATAAAAGCAAACTGAATCCATCTACTGAACCTAACGTCTGTCGTCTGTGTGCCTGTCTATCTAGATGATATAATTGCTACTCACGTGGCTCACGTGTTCTGGCATTGACATAGCCGCTACAAAAACAAAAAGAAATTAATAGAATGTTACAAAATCACCGCAGCACACAGGAATTAAAGAAAGCTAATCAACAAGCAATACAAGCAGAAAAATCAAAAATCAAAAAACTCAAAATTTACATAGCCGCTATTTTATACATTTGAAATTCCCATAAATTACCCCTCAGTGCCTACCGCCATTTTTAATTAACTGCAAATGGCTTTGTTGTGAGAATATTGCTTCTCTACGGTTAAGAGTCACGTTGCTGTGCCGTATGCACCGCACTAACAACGTACAAAGTGAAGTCGATGTATATCACGGACTGGCTGGCGTTCTATCGGGCTTTGGGCCCTTTCCTTGGTGATGGATTACTTAACATTGTGTGACAATACATTCTCAAACGAGCAATAAGAAATGAGCAATGAACAACGAGAACGACAACAAGCGGGAGCATGGAACAACCGCCACTGCACACACACACACATGCGAATGCGAATGCCCACACTGGTCGTACGTATCACATTCGCATGTACAGCGCTTTTTCTCTCATACTTTTGCTTGATTTTCCTCTCCCATTTCCAATTCCACCCGCTCTCAGTGATGGCAATACATAGATGCAACGACAACCCAACATGTTGCCTTCGAACCACATTCACTCGAAACAACTGACTGTGCAACTAGCCACTCTATCTATCGCCGGCGGATCCAAATCTGAATCCAAAAGACAGCATGTGAAAGCTCTCAATTTCAATTCAGTTCTGACCGTCAACGGTAACAGTTGGGTTTCTTGAATTTGTACTGTTGCCCGTGAATCTGGAACATCTCGTCTTTCGTTGTTCTTTCGACTTCAACGTGCGTAGTTGTCGTGTGTCTTTGTCGTTGTCGTGTTATCGAGTGGTGGTACATTAACACAGAATCAAAAAAAAAAAATATATATATCAACATATAGAATTTGCCTATCTGTAGAATTAAGTTAATTTGAATCTGAGAATGCAAATGGGATTATAAAGTGATCAAGTTGAAAAAAAAAAAAATTAAAGTGTGTCCGTTCGATCAAACGGAAAAGGAAATATGAAGCCATTGTGTTGAATGGGAGAAAAGTCGGTTAGTTTTTGAACTAATTTCTATGAATACCGGTTCGTGGTGAATTCCTCATTGTTCTTGAATTGAGAGCTCTTCACAGTTAAAGATGGTGGTTGAAAGAAGTGAAAACTGTTAAAAAGTGAATTTTTTTTGTGTTTGGTAGAAAGAACAAAATTTCATACAAAAAAAAAAATAAAAATAAAATTTAAATAAATGAATCATGTCAGTTGTATACACAATCGAGGGTGATCAACTTTGTATGCCAAGAATTAATCTAATCAAAGGTGGATCATCGAAGAATCAACTTTTATTAAAGAAGAACAACGACTCTGCCAGTGCAAAAAGTAAGTGTCTTTGGATACGATAATTAAGGATAAAATTTTGAAAAAATTAGATTCAGCGACCCCCTTTTTTTTTGAAAAGAACAAAGAATACTCGTTTGAATTATCCGGTGAATCATAGTAAAAAACCGTTTATTTGTCAATCGTTTGACAAAAATAATTTTGTGGGTTCGAGTATCCAGGGAATGTATATCCGCATTCCGTATAATAGTGACGCCAAGTTCAGTTGCTATAATTCTTGAATATAGTTTGTCGGCAATTAATTCCTAGCCATGCACAGCTGGATAATTGGGAATAGCTTATGTGCAAATTCTTTGATACATTTTTACTAAATGTTTCTAGCACCAACGCGGTAGCTGGGTGAAATCCACCAAAACAACTGAGTTTGTGCAAGTTGCATTTGGCGCGGTTTGTTTGATTATAACTAACCGAAGAAAATTTACCTTCCCAGAAGCCGTTGGTTAAAGTTAACCTAGAGTTAATAAACTGGATATTAATATTCGCTTCCGCAAGTATGGATATGTCTCCAATTGATAGCTAGAAAATATGCAATAATTTTCGAAAACTTTCATCGAAAATGGTTGCCTGTACGACATCCTTTAAAATTGGTTGTATATCAATGGCCGTGTTCCGGATTTTAGTTCTACAAAGTTAACTTTGCCGATGCACTATGCTCATTGCTAAATCGAGCATTTTAGTCACGTGACATGGTCGATTGACGAATGAGAACAGTGTATCGGCAAAGTTAACTTGGGAAATCTAAAATCCGGAACACGGCCAAAGTTTTCTGAATCGATTTTTTTTTTTTTTTATTTAAGTCTACCAATATTTTACAATTTACAGAATATAAAAATTATATAAAGAAACTTTCAAGCAAGAAGAAAAATATATTAATAAAAAATAATTTGATAACCATAATAATATAGGTAATGTCTATGAATTTTCTAAAATCCATTCGAAAAACCTCAACTTCGTAAAGTCGCCATAAACGTTGTTAACGTAATAAAATTGCGACGTGATAAATGAACTGTCAAAATTTGTATGGAAATATATTCCAACAATATCGAAATTTTCTGATGTTAGTTTTGCAAAACTGCTAAATTGTCATTCAACTCAACTCAACTGCTAAAATACCTAACTGAAAGCAAAGATTATAAAGCCATACAGAAAGGCTGACCAGACGTACTCTTTTAAGAGGACATGTCCTCGTTTTTTTTTCAGAAAAAAAATGTTCCGTTTATTTTTGATAACAAAACCTGCAGTTTGTCCTCTTTTAAGATTTTCTCATTTAACAAACTTATCGACATCACAAAAATACAACAAAACATTTTTTGAATACTAATTCAGAAAAAAGTCGTGTTCATGACTTAAAATAAATATATGGATCGACTCAGAATCGCTAGGTAAGTAAATCTAGCAAAGTCTGTCCATCCGTCCGTTCGTCCATCTATGTGTCACCGATTTTTGAGGCTTACATTTTGGGCACGAGTGATGGAATTTTTGACCTAGAATTGTTGTTGTTTGATGCTGGGCCAGCATACATAGAAATTACATAGAAAATTTTCGTTGTATGAGATGCGCAATCTATGTAGTTCTAAACGCATACAGATACGCACTTTTTACAAGAAAAAATGTTCTATGGCGGGTCGTACCGTACCTCATGGCACAACCTGCAATATAATTTGGATTTCGTTTCTCATGGCACGGCCTGCAATATAATTTGGATTTCGTTTCTCATGTGTGCACGTGCACACCGCCCGCCGGTAATATGAACCTGGTGAGCAAAAGTTTCTGCTTTTTTGTTCTTACATAGAAAATTTTCGTTGTATGAGATGTGCACTCTTTGTAGGTAGGTTTATAGTCTTTGACTAAACTTTCAAGTCGTGGGAATTGGGAAATGACTACTAAACCGAGGTACTCATGCGTCATGCCATCTGGCAAAACTTTGCACAAAAACAATTTCAATGTAAATCCTCCTTGTGATGTTTATTTTTACTTAAAAACAACTCCTGCGTCTAGACATATCTAGGATCCAGCTGGTGGTTTACAAACTGTACCTTGTCCGCCATTGAGCAAGAAATGCACATGTACGCATATTCACACATGAATGGTTTGTGGGCCAAACTGCCGTGTTGATTTTCAAAAACATAAAAAGAACACAAGGCGTGCTTCGGGTAAAGTATCGTTTCCCAACAAATTCATTTTTGTACACTGATTTTATAGGTTGACATATTTAAAATGACTAAATTGAAATTTTTAGATGAAATCTATGAATCTTCTCTACAAGTTCTAAAGGTATTCATTACTTTGATAAATTGTATACCCTATCTCCGTTAACGTAAGGGGTTTTCATGCTACTTCGGAAAGTCGTCGTAAAGGTGATGAATGAACTGCCAAATTTTGTATGGAAACTTTTCCAACAATATCGGAATTTTCTAACAGGAAAATCACTGAGATGGTAAAAGTTGTAAACATAAACTTAAACGTTTCATGAACACCCTTATTTTTTATGAGGAATTTTGAAAAAGTGCCTGTTAACCACATGATTCAGATTCATATATACTTAGGCCGTGTGTCAATTGCGTTAAAATTTTAGCCAGTTGATAAATTTTGACATTTGATATACCTACTGAGGGGTGACAGAGATGGAAAGTTCCTGCAGAAATGTCAAAAATTGCCCATTGGATACAGTTTAACCCCCATTTTAACGCAATTGACATACGGCCTTAGAGGATAACTCTCTTAAGGATCAACTGGATAAAATAAAAAAAAGGCTTATTGTCATTTGGCGTGTTTTTCATATAGACCCTCACTTCGTTCTTTCAGCTGAGATTTTTTTGATTTAGTGGAACATTTAACTTAGGAAAGGGGAATTTTTTCTGTCAAAAAGAGTTTCCTTACTTCACAGCTTATAATAATAACGAATTCCCTTTATGATACCAAAGATTAAAAAAAAACAGAAACTTTTGCTTACCAGCTTAATGATCGAGATCCAAACATATAGCGGGCTGATCCTCCAGTATGACCCGTCATAGAACAAGTTTTCTGTATGCGGTGCATCATCTGTATGGCTTTATAATGTTCGATGATATATACAAACCAACTGTACTCAGCATATGGAAGGAAAATTCCGCTTTGAATCGTTGTCCATACCCAGATTTGACGGACATTTTGGAGGGATCCGCAAATGGAACCCGGCTTTTGTTGTAAAGTACAATAGTTGGTAAATTAAAAAAAAAAAATATATATATATAAAGAAAATAGAGTTGTGGTGTATATTTCATCTGTAAAAAATTCAAACTCATGTAAGATGAAAGGGCATGTGGTGTATTTTGTTCTCATCACTTTTTATTCCCTATCCCAAAGGGGTATATTAGTTTTGATACATAGTTTAGAAATAATTTAGCTAGGTATACCTCAAAGTATCGACTCAGAATCGTGGCTTACTACCACGCCTCCTTTTTAGAAAACCGTTATATTTGGACAAACAGTAGGGAATTTTTAAAAAATGCCTGAACAACATATTTAGTCAACATGAATACCTATATTTTTGCCACGCCGTTTATTTAAGGGTATTTTCAGTATAAAACTTCTTTAGGTAAAATTTTAAATTTTAAATATAAACATTTCTTCTATATATAGTTTGAACCCACGCCCACTTTTTATAGTCGTTTTCATACAAAAACCAATTGTATACACTCATAGCATAACCAGGCGAAAAACGTTGTTTTTTGTCGAATCATTTAAGATTTTTATAAACTGTCGGAACAATATATTGTGACATTGACATTTTCTATACTTCATCGCCATTAAGCCCACATTTTATGGATATTGGCGCAAATTTATAGTCAATCGATTTTTAAGGGCTTAACTCCACACTAGTTAACATCTCCTTTAAATTAAAAGCTAGCTTTAACTTATTTTCATCAATAGACACTTTTTAAGTGGCGCTAATTAGTGTATACAAACGAACGTACTCTAAGAACTTTAAGTCAAACTCACTTAAAATATGACAGTCAGTTCGGACATTCAAGCAAACACAACTTCAGTGAACACTCTCAAACACACCTATATGAAAATTCAAGTATTTTTAAACTGTTGATCAAATTTTGAGATACATCATACCTCTCCATCGATTGGAGAGCACTATTTCAGTATTTTCAAGTATTTTCAGGCGGGTGATAAAATGTTGAGATAGGTACATCAAAATGATGTCTAGACAAGCTGACCTTGATGAATTGTAGCGATGCTGAATCAAATCCATGTGGCATGTTAAGTGCAATGAATTGTGATGAAGAAGGTCTGGGTTTGATTCCCACCTTTCGTCATGACAAATCATTCGAGAAAGATAAATAGCAATAAAACTTATTGTACAAATAAACAGAATCTTATAGGACTGGAAATGCCCGCAAGCGAAAAACCCAAAACCCTAAAATACCCAACTTATGAAACATTTACAAATCGAAATTACTAAAACCATTATGCAAAACCGGTGAAATTACTGCTGATAACAATAACATTTGGTATTTGAATTTTTAGGTCTTCGCACGCAATCCGTGAGACACAAGTTCTCCGTCATCAGTCGATAAAATTGACTTCGCTTTTTCCACGAAATCAATATCTACTTTATCCATAAGATCAAGTAAAATTGGAACGAAATAAATCTTAAAATCCATCTCAAATCATCCTAAATTGTTGTCATTGTAAATCGCTTACGTTTTTTTTTTTTTATTGCAGATGCATTAACACAACGAATGATGGTGGCAGAATTCGTCGCCCGACAACATTCGACCGGTTCCCCTGTCAACGGTGAGACACCGAATCAGAATCATACACCATCCAATATGCCAGATACTCTTGGTGCAACTAATCAAACAACAACAATGAACTCAAACAATTATCGCATGGCGTCCGCATCGCCGGCATTATCCTTAAACGGTGGCAATTCCAACGGGCCAAGTGGTAAGTTCAAATCAATCACAATTGAACTTCCGATATTTAAAACACAAGTGTTTTCTTTTTGTATGTTCAGGTCACAATCTAATGATGCAGGAACCCCTTAGCCCACAATCAGTCGATATGGATGGAAACTACTCATCTTACGAACTTGGACAGTTAAAACGGAAAGAACTCTTCACGCAACGGAAACAACGTGAATTTATTCCCGATAACAAAAAGGACGACAGTTACTGGGATCGAAGAAGACGCAATAATGAAGCAGCTAAACGTTCCCGTGAGAAGCGTCGCTATAACGACATGGTGTTGGAGCAGCGCGTCGTTGAGCTGACAAAAGAAAATCACGTACTAAAGGCACAACTCGATGCAATTAAAGAAAAATTTAACATCACCGGTGAGAACCTCGTGAGTGTTGACCAAATAATGGCCACTCTCCCAACTAGCGAACAGGTGTTAAGTATTACAAAACGCGCAAAGCTCTCATCGACTGTACCGCCGACAATTATTTATCCACCGCATTCTCCGAGCCCCGTACAAACATCGGTGATACACCAGACAATGAGTTGCATGGATTCAATGTCGCCGGAATCGCACCACATTTACCAGCAACAAAAAGCCCCGTCCGCTAATGGTTTTGGCGGGCCGCCATCAGCAACACAACAGCAGCAGCAGCAACAGTCACCGAATGGCACCTTGCCGTCATCGGCAATTGCTAATGGAAAGTTGAATAGTGCTGTACAAATGAATCACTCTAACGGTATTCATCAGCAATCGCAGCAGCAGCAACATCATCCCTACCATCGTTCCTGCCAATCAACGTCACCGCACAACAATTCTCATCATGCCCACCATTCGTTGCCACACGCTCCACAGCAACAACACCACCAACAACCATCACATCAACAGCAACAGCGCCATCTCGGTGATAGTTCCTTAGCGTCCCCCGTTTCATCAACATCTCCCTCGGGCAGTGAACACGATGAGCACAAGTATCGTGGATACAATAGCAAAAACAGTGATAACGATAACAATACCCCGTTCCACCCAACAATGCATCAGCATTCCAGCAACAACCTGCTCCACCAGATGCATCCAAGCCAGCATAATCCGCATCTACATCACCAGTTGCCAGCGCATCATCACCTCTCGCATCAACATCATCCCGCGTTGCAGTTTAATGGCAACTCACCCTCTAACCCATTATCAACCAGTAGTCATCCTGTGCTAAATGTTCTCAATCGCAGTGGGGTTCCTATCGATGATTTGGATAAAATTCGCAGTGTTGTGGCAGTGATAACGAATGGCGACTGTTCATCGTCGGCTTCTACTCCACACAGGGATCTCTCGCCCACAGTTGGTATCCAAAATCACCACCACCCACAGCATCTGAATCAACAAATGCAGCAGCAACATCACCATCTTAACCAACATCATCAGAAGCATCAGCAGCAGCAGCATCAACAACAGCAACCACCATCACCTCACCATAACAACCATAGTATACCAACTTCTCAATATACCACCTCCCATCTATCATTTACAACGTCACCAACATCAGCAGCTGCAGCTGCCGCTGTTGATGCTGTCATTGGTGCAAGTGGAGGTATCGGCGTAACACAATCCAGGAACGAAAACGCCACCACTGCAGCAGTAGCATTAGCAACAAATATTTGCTATAACGCCGCTGCGGCTGTGGTGTTGAACACTAAAGAAGTCAGTGCTACAAAGGTATCAACTGATCCTTATAACGAGCTGAATGGTAACGTGCTTAATCTATCAAGGCGTGCCTCATCACCTTTTGAACTATCCTCAAGTCTATCAGGGTCAGGCGTTACATCCGGAGATGACGAGCAAGGCGACAACCAACACCCTGTTGATCTTAACAATAGTCTTCCGTTGAAATTGCGACACAAGTCACACCTTGGCGATAAGGACGCCGCAACAGCTTTACTGGCGTTGCAGCACATCAAACAGGAGCCAAGCAGTCGCGCATCACCCCCATGGGATGGAGAGGGTTCCAGTGATGAACGTGATTCGGGAATCTCGATCGGTGGTACCGAATGGACAGCCCAACTTCAGCGCAACATTATCGTTCCAATTGGAGCCGCTGACCAAGAGGGCAACATACTCAAATCTCAGATTGCCAGACTTGAATCGGAAGTGGCTAGCATCAAGAATATGATGATTCTAAGCACGGCAGGACCGTGTGCAACTGCTACAGCGCAGTAAACGAAAGGAGACAACTTTTTAATTTTTTTTTTTTGATCTCAATCGGGATAAAAATATAATTATTGCAGAATAAGTCCCCAGAAATGTATGGAGAGTGTGGTGTTTAGACAAGAAAAATCTTTATAGTAACGGAACACATTCCATATTTATTCAAACAAAAACGCACTAGAATATAGCATAGTTTGCAGGCATTCAATGAACTGATAGAAAGTATGACAATTAAATAAGAATTAAAAGAGAGTGAGAAGAGCATTTAGCTCGAAGAGACAGACACCAGAAATTAAAGCAATTTGAACAACAAAAAATTGTTATATATAAATACGAGATAATATTAATATATTTCAACTACCTAACTAAGAGCAATCATTTGGATGTGAACAAGTTTGAAAGAAGGACTGTGTACACACACAAAATGGTGCAAATTTGTTGTTACCATCAAGGACATTAGAATTACCAACGCAGTGTCAAATATTGTATGAAATGACAGACTTAACTGTCCCATAAAAATAGTTGAATTTTTCTAATTTCCTTTACTTGACTGAGTTCGTCTCGGTGTACATATTATTTTTATTTTTTTTTATTAAATATCCACTGTAATAAGTTAGTTGTTTTGTAAATATTGTGTGTGCATTGCCAAGCCTCGTTTGTTTATGTTTTCAATCCTGTCCTTCTAGTCATCATAGTAGAATATCCTACAAGCTGCGCTTTGAATGCTCCTTTCACTACTTTCGATAGTTTTAAATAATAAACAAAAAAAAATAAAGAAAAATAAAACTGCAAAACATAAAAAAAAATTGTACCTGCTAAGAGAAATACTATACTGGACCATAGAATCAAAAAAAAAAAAAAAAATATTAACATATAAACACAATCAAATTCCTTTAAAAAAAAATATTTACGGAAATATACAAAAACACTAAAAACATTTGCAGACGAAACTTGCTGTTCCTTTAAATAAGAGATCAATATAAATAGTAAATCAGTGCTTGTTTTAAGGTACCTAATGTAATACAAATAAACAGAAAAAAAAACTACAATTGTTGTGAGTAAAATGTATGCAATTAAGTCTATATATATATATATATACCTATATTTATACATAAATTTTATTATATAAAAGCTTACTACTTCATGTAGACCCTATGTAAACGATTATTGTATGCTCTAAGCTTTGTTGTCCTCTATACTGTACATAAACAACATTCATAATAAATCATTGAATAATTTATTTTTATTAATTTTTATATATATAATACATGTAACACATGCATACATGTATTAATACACTTTAAATTTATTAGTGTCTACCATTTTTTTTAAATTATTATTGTTTTTATCAATGAATTAAGTTTTTAAACACATCTATTATATATATATATATTCGAGGGTAGAACTTAATCTTCATAATTAAGAAATCATGATAGAAATATATATATATACAAAGAAAAGTATTAGTTTTGTTTAATTAACGATATTTGTTTTTTTTTTTAATATTTATTAATACGAATATTAGAGAAAAGGACGACAATGCGTTTTTTTAATATTCATATATATATAATATACGTCCCATGTGAAATCACTCGTAACAAATATTTTTTTTTATATACGCTTACAAATTAAAAAAAAAATATTTAAAAATTATAAGAATTAAACATGCATATACGTTTACTTAAAACAAAAATATTGAATTATCAAAACAAATACATTATTTTTTATTTTGTTACAATTAAACTTACGAACTAAAAGATGTTGTTTTCTTTATTTTTGTGGGAAGCTTTTAGGCAAATAAGGACAGAGCATTTGTTAAAGCTATGGAAGAAATTTATAGCCAGCTTGTCACGAGAGATATTCTGGGGCTCGATTACAAAAACGAAACGAGCTATCGTTTAGTCACGACTCTTCAACTCATACTCATATGTAATTTGGAATATAGTTGTTTAAGATGCGTCCGTATTTGAACTGGACGAGTACAGCACTTACTTACTTAAGTGGCGCTACAGTCCGGAAAGAACCTGGTCCTCAACCAACATGCCTCTCAAATTAGCCCGGTCCTTAGCTAATTGCCTCCAGTTGCGCACTCCAAGTTGGTTGAGTCGGTTTTGTACTTGTGCGCGCCACTTAAGGCGAGGGATTACTCTACTGCGTTCGACGTCGATCGAAGACACTGCGAACCGGAGTATTGGTGATCAATCGTTTCTACATGTCCTAGCCCTCTTAAACGTCCAATGCGGAATTGTTTGATCAGGGGTATGTCGCTGTACAGCTCGTATAGTTCTTGCTTGAATCTTCGTCTCCATAACCCTTCAACGCAAACGGGACCGAAGCATTTTCCTCTCAAATCGGCCAGGGATTTCTTCATCCGCTTTTGAGACGGTCCATGCTTCAGCGCCGTAGAGTAGGACTGAGATTATCAGGGTCTTATAAAGGATCTCCTTAGTAGTCGTGAGTTTCTTCGGACTAAGAAGGCAATTCAGTAGTTAAGAATTGCCTTCTTAGTCCGAAGAAACAGCGGTTGGCAAGAGTTATTGTTCATTTAATTTCTGACGAGATGTTGTCAGAGTAAATAGCGAAGCCGAGGTAGACAAAGTCCCGTACCACCTGAAAGTTATATCTCCCAATGGTGACGTTCTGTCCAGTTCGTCGATGTTGTGTGTCCTTTCGTGTTGACAGCATATACTTCGTCTTGCCCTCATTTGCTGCTAAGCACATTTTTGCCGCTGCCTTCTTTATACTAGCAAACGTGGTCATGACATTACGTTTGGTCCTACCAATGATGTCAATATCGTCGGCGTATACTAGTAGTTGTACAGATTTTTGGAAAATTGTGCTTCTGGTGTTGGCTCGTGAGTTTTGCACAATCCTCTCAAGAATCAGATTGAAGAAGTCACATGATAGCGCATCGCCTTGGCTAAATCCTTTTTTGGTATCGAATGTGTCGGTGTAGCGTTTCCGACCATGATGGAGCAGCGAGCATTCTCCATCGTCATCCTACACAAACGGACGAGTTTGGGCGATTTACCAAAACTAGACAAGGCTCAGTATAGTGTGTCTCTATAAATGCTGTCGTATGCGCCTTTACAATCGATTCGGATCGATCGGGCCGATCAGGTTGATGTTAAACGGTTTTAGGCATTCACATACTACGGCAGATAGGATCTTGTAGGCCATTTTGAGGAGACTTATGCCTCTATAGTTGGCGCAGTTTAGAGGATCTCCTTTTTGTGGATCGGGGAAATGAGGTTCCATTCTTCAGGCATACTTTCTTCCGACCAGATTTGGCTTTTGAGCTGCTGGATGTTACTTACCACGTCATTTCCGGCAGCATTATTAAGCTTGAGCTTAGATATTGCTATCCCGACTTCACTCAGGTCGGGTGGTTGGTAGTTTTCGCTGTCGTTGTCAATATTTAATGGTTCATTCCGCTGTCCAGCGGAATGTTGTTCGTCTTCGCCGTTTAACAGTCTGCAGAAGTGGTTCTTCCATATCTTCAGCATCGACTGTGTCTCAACTACGATATTTCCTTGTACATCTCGACAGGATTCTGTTCGAGCCTTGTATCCTTGGCCTTGACGTTTTACACTATGGTATAACTTGCGAACATCGTTCCTGGAGTGGCACCTCTATATATACTCGATCGCGCGCTTTTCTTACTCATTTTTCTTCTTTCTGAAAAGCCGGTGTTCTTCCCTTCTTCTCTGCTTATAGAGCTCAACGGCTGCCCTCGTCTTTACCTGCAGCTTAGCCTTGTAGTCCTCGTTCTTGGCTGCGAGAATCTGTCGGCATTCCTCATCAAACCAGGGGCTTCTTGCTGGTTGTCGCGAGAAACCTAGCACATCTGTTGCGTTTGATCTAATGGCTTGTTGGCATCGTTGGCATTGTTCTTCCACATTCGATGTTGGTGGTATGGTGTTAATCGAGAGGTTAAGGGAAGGCCGTGGCGGTCTCCTGCGATTGCAGTCTTTCGAAAATAAATTTTTTCACAGTATTTCTGGATTGTTGTGGCGTGGTGGATATCCGCATTCTTACCTTGGCTACAACAAGGTAGTGGTCCGAGTCGATGTTAGCTCCTCGGAATATTCGTACATCCAAAATACTGGATGCGTACCTCTTGTCGATCGCAATAAGATCAATTTGGTTAACTATTATTGATCTGGAGACCGCCATGTCCCCTTATGGATATCGCGGTGATTAAACCGTGTGCTGGCTATAATGGCATTCCGTTTCGTAGCGAAGTCAATTAGCCCAAGTCCGTTACCAGACGTGTTTTTTACGTGTTTTTTTACGATTTTAACATCGCACTACGGTAGTCACTCATAGGTTTTGTCAAGGAGCTCATAGAAGCAATCCTTAGCTATATCATCTTTTTCTTCCGTTGGGGCGTGAGCGCATATAAGGCTTATGTTGGCGAATTTGGCCTTGCTGCGGATTGTTACAATGCATTCGCTAATGTCTTGGAAACATAAGACTTCTTGCCTAAGCCTGGTACTTATAACAAAACCGCATCTGAAAAGTCGCTGTTTCTGCTCACTATAACATGTTCCGTAGTAGATGTCACAGTTTTTCATCCTCTTTTTGCCCGGCCCAACCCATCGTATTTCCTGGATTGCAGTAATATCTGCTTTGTATCAGTTTAGGGCTTCCGCTAGTTTTTGGCTTGCACCTCTCATGTTCTCATGTTCTCACATTCCAGGTGCAGATACGAACGTAGTTGTCCTTTTTTCGTTAAGCAATGTCGTAACAATTTTTCCATGGTTGGGTAGTTAATCCAAATCACAACCCCCAACCTGGAGGGCCAGTTCCAATTTATTAGATACCCCTAGAAAACGGGGCCATCAGTATCCACTACGGGATTGGGGGCTGCCGTTGGCCTTTCGATTCATCCGCCACCATTTCTATTCAAGGGGCCTGACTAACCCTTGAAATTCCTAGACAACCTGTTGCGCGAATATGTCGAATCAGCTTGTCTAGGTTCGCCTGGGACAGCAGGCTGGGTATTCATTCCGTGCCATTCCGACCTGGCTGTTTTTAGTGTTGCTGTTTTTCATCGTGTTAGCAGCACTTGCGCTTATCGTTTAGAAAGTCAAATCCGGTTTGACGAGACCAGTACCCGATGCGATGATTACCACATGGAAGTTAAAAATTAGCACTTATGTGTAGACGGAGTTACAGCCACTGGTCCTTGCCAAGTTAAAGCCAATCAGAGTCTACCCTCGTTCTACAACAATAATTGGTATGAACACGAAATATATACATGGATCGACTCAGAATCGCTAGGTAAGTCAATCAGCAAAGTCTGTCTGTCAGACTTCAGACTTCATACAAGAAAAATTGTTCTATGGCGGGTCGTACTAGCACAACCCGCCATATTATTTGGATCTCGTTTCTCACGTGTGTACGCGCACATGTAAGCAAAAGTTTCTTGTTTTTGGCTTTATAATCTTTGGTATCATGAAGGGAATTCATTATTATTTTAAGCTGTAAAGTAAGGAAACCCTTTTTGACAGAAAAAATTCCCCTTTCCTGAGTAAAAATGTACCACTAAATAAAATAAAAATCCTAGCTGACACAACGAAGTGAGGGTCTATATGGAAAACACGCCAAATGACAATAAGCCTTTTTTTATTTTATCCAGTTGATCCTTAAAAATCATTGTTTTGTGTGAGAGTTATCCTCTAAGGCCGTATGTCAATTGCGTTAAAATGGGGGTTAAACTGTATCCAATGGCCAATTTTTGACATTTCTGCAGGAACTTTCCATCTCTGTCACCCCTCAGTAGGTATATCAAATGTCAAAATTGATCAATCAACTGGCTAAAATTTTAACGCAATTGACACACGGCCTAAGTATATATGAATCTGAATCATTTGGTTAACAGGTTTTTCAAAATTCCTGATAAAAAATAAGGGTGTTCATGCAGCTTTTAAGTTTATGTTTACAACTTTTACCATCTCAGTGATTTTCCTGTGAAAAAATTCCGATATTGTTGGAAAAGAGTTTCCATACAAGTGTCCATACAGTTCATTCATCACGTTTACGACGACTTCCCGACGTAGCATGAAAACCCCTAACGTTAAGGGAGATAGGGTAAACAATTTATCAAAGTAATGAATATCTTTAGAACTTGTAGAGAAGATTCATAGATTTCATCTAAAAATTTCAATTCAGTCTTTTTAACCTTCGTGTCAATACGAGGGCACCCGGGTATCCATTTGGAATTTGAATCAATAAAAACATAATTTCGTCCATAGGACCACATAATGGCATTTTCAGTACCTTCTTGAAATATAATTCTGCATTGAATGGTGTATTCCATTTAAACTATTTCCGATATGTAAATTTTCTAAAATACATTTTTCAACTCTAATACGGCGTTATATGCGAAGTACACCCGGGTACCCATAATCATATTGCACTGATTTGTATGTGTTTTTCGCGGTTGAACATGTTTCAGCACAACTATTTGTGTTACTGCGTTATATTGTGTTTCGTTTGAAAAGATAAACGATTTCATCACATTGTATCCTATTGCTGTGGAGTTCATACATTCATTATTTGGTGTAGGTAAATTGGAAATATGAGCAATTCTCAGCGGAAAACTTCGCTAGTAAATAGGTAGGTATATAAGAAATATACATCAATTTGTTCAAAATATAGTTTTTTCTGTGCATAAATGTATCTAAGAAAACACATATGATAATGTTTCAGACGGTCTTACGAACGACAAGAAAAATATATATGCAATTTGCTGGATGAATGCAGTGAATCCGACGCAGACGACTTCAGTGACGGTTCTGATGATAATTATGTTCCATCTAACCATCAAGCACATGACGGTGAGTACTCGGACATAGACGACATCGACAATAATGATGTGATTGAACAAGCTGAGAGTTCTGAATCTGATGCTTACGATGACGGTAATAATTATGAACATAGCGAGACTAATGAGGATGACCAAACGGCGCCTGAGATAAGCGATGTGTTACCAGCAAAGCTGATGGGCAGGCAAAAAAAAATTGAAGAACGGACCATATGGCTTACGAATCCGCAAAATCAAGCAACCCGAACGCCAAGCCATAACATTGTTCGAGGCAGAACTGGGGCGTTTCAATCAACTCAATTACTGTCGGAATCAAAGCTGTTCAATTTATTTTTCACCACCGATATGTCAACTATTGTAGTTCGTGAGACTAACCGGAAGGCTGTGAGCGTTTATGCTATTATGAAAGCAAATAATCCTTCGCGAGAGCCTAAAGTTTGGAAGCCACTTACAACTCAGGAGCTTAATGGTTATCTTGGAATACTAATAACAGCTGGTGCCCACCATTCCAATAACGAACATTCTCTAGAGCTCTGGAAGGTTACTGCATTGCCATTATATCGGGCTACAATGAGCATCAATAGATTTTGGGCCATAAATCGATTTATTCGATTTGATAACTATCTGACCCGTCGTAAGACCATCGTTTCCAATGTTCCGAAAAAAGATAAAGCCGTTATACGTTTATCTACAATGCACCACGACAATGCCATATCGGATGATAAAAATAAGCCCGACATCATAAAATACTACAATATTACAAAAGGCGGTGTCGATGTAATGGACAAAATGGTATCACATTATTCTACAAAACGAGCTACTAGACGGTAGCCAGTTGCGATGTTTTATAATACACTCGACGTTTGTGGATTGGCGGCCTACGTTCTTTATAATGAGCACAACAAAGCAGCTGCTATGAAAAAGGATAACCGCCGAAAATTCCTGCAAGATTTGGGAAAGCAGTTGTGCATGCCGAGTATTCTGGAAAGATCCGAAAATCCACTTATATACCGGAATTTCAACACCAGAAATGGCATTGAAGCTATGCTTGGTGAGAACATACGTTCACGTAACTCAAATGATCCATCAACATCACGAATAATACCAAGGGGCCCCGATGGACGTCTCAAAATACAAGGATCATGCCATGTTTGTTCTGAGCAACGCATGCCCAGGCGAAAAATTAGAAAATGCTGCAACTTCTGTCAAAAACCTATATGTGACCAGCATAATTTAACTATTAATAAATGTCATTCTTGCAATAATTGAAATATAGATTCTAAACTGAATTAAATTTACTCTTGGCGACTTTTTTATTACTTTTTCAACATAATTTTATTTCAGCACGTCTACAAAATATATGGGGGTACCCAGGTACCCGTCGCGCTGACTTACCGTGTACTCCTTTCGTATTGACCTATAAAATCAGTGTACAAAAATGAATTTGTTGGAAAACGATAATTTTCCCAAAGCACGCCTTGTGTTCTCTTTATGTTTTTGAAAATCAACACAGCAGTTTGGCCTCACAAACCATTCATGTGTGAATGTGCGTATGCGTACATGTGCATTTCTTGCTCTATGGCGGACAAGATACAGTTTGTAAACCACTATCTGGATCCTAGATATGTCTAGACGTAGGAGTTGTTTTTATTTAAAAATAAAAATCACAATGAGGATTTACATTGAAATTGTTTTTGTGCGAAGTTTTGCCAGATGGCATGACGCATGAGTACCTCGGTTTAGTAGTCATTCCGAATTCCCACGACATGAAAGTTTAGTCAAAGAGAATAGAACTACATGCGCATCTCTTACAACGAACATTCTCTATGAAAGAAAAAAAAAATTGTTTTCACACCAGCTTCGCGGTATCGGCGGGCGGTATGCACGTGCACACGTATGAGAAAAGAGATCCAAAAATATGGCGGGCTGTTCCTGTACGATCCGCCATAGAACAATTTTTCTTGTAAATAGCTCTGCATACATCTGTCATCTGTCTAGCCTAATAATTTTTGCTGAAAGGTAATAAAATATTTGACATCCGCTAAACCAAAGAGTATAAAACTACATAGAGTATGCATCACAGCTAAAATTTTCATAGACCTTTCAGACGCGGGCTGTAAGTAGGAAGGGGAAATTTCGTAGATCCTATGCGTCGGCAAAGCTGTTGTATGGAAACTCAATGAGAACGCGGGGGTACCAATATCAGTCCCAAAATTTTCGTTGTATGAGGTATGCACGTGCGCTCTATGTAGGTAGATCTATTCTCTTTGACTAAACTTTCAATTCGTGGGAATTGGGAAATGACTACTAAACCGAGGTACTTTGCAAAAAAAAAACAATTTAAATGTAAATCCTCCTTGTGATGTTTTATTTTTATATAAAAACAACTCCTACGTCTAGACATATCTAGGATCCAGCTGCTGGTACCTGTACCTTGACCGCCATAGAGCATGAAATGCACATGTACGCACATTCACACATGAATGGTTTGTGAAGCCAAACGGCTGTGTTGATTTTCAAACAAACAAAGAGCCAACTCGAAGCACAAGGCGTGCTTCGAGTTGGCTCTTTGTTTAATGGGTAAATTATCGTTTTCAAAAAAAAATCATTTTTGTACACTGATTTTATAGGTTGACATATTTAAAATGACTAAATTGAGATCTTTAGATGAAATCTATGAATATTCTCTACAAGTTCTGAAGATATTCAGTACTTTGATAATTTGTAGGTATACCTACCTACCCCATTAACATTAGGGGTATTCATGCAACGTCGGAAATTTGTAGTAAACATGACAAATGAACTGCCAAAATTTGTATAAGAAATCTTTTCCAACAATATCGCAATTTTCTGATGGTAAGTTTACAAACATAGAACGAAAAGATGTAATGCAATCTAGTTTCACTGGAAAATCCACCCTTTTCGGAGGTCAGCTCTACGGATTCTGGGGAGCGCCAATTATTGCAATTTCGTAACCCTTTCGGAAAAAGTTCAAGGGCAACGAGGTCACCTACATCTGGACCTCAATAAATTATGTGCGTCTCGAGGAGCTCGACAACGCCAGAAGTTTCGGCTCACGAAAAACGAGACTCAGTGAAAATTAAAAGCCTTGAGGACAAAAACGACGTTCTACGTACTAGGCTAAACAAAGTTGAACTGCTCTGCGAAGATCTTAGGAAAGAAATCATCCACCTTAAGGATGAAAACATGACCCTAAAGAGTTCATTAAAATTAAGTAATGAACCAAAACCGAGTGCAAACTCTCCGGTTATATCAGAATGCCATACCGACGAAGAAGAACTCAGTCACGAAACCGACTAGATTCTAAAAAGAAGACCGGTGAAAAAAAGGAAAGCTATACCCTCACCTGAATTAATAAACTACGATAAAGAGAATACTCATAAAGCGAAACAGCTAAAACAACGGCCCACACCTCCAAATGTGATCGACATAGACGACTATAAAAAGTAGCATACCTTGATGAAATCGTTACCATTATCAGGCTACCAAGTAACTTCATTAAAAAAAAAATACATGGAAAGTCTGCGTAAAAGATCCAGAAAGTTACCGTCTATTATCTCGGAAGCTTAATACCTATAAAATTGAATGGTGCTCATTTGAGAATAAATCTTAAAGGCATTTACGCGTTAAAGGCAGAGGGTAACATGCGTCGTGCTCAAAGGATGACATAGACAATATAAAGTTATAGATGCCGTTAACATTGTCAAGCGAAAAAAACAGCAAAAAGAGGGTGAAGAAAATTTAATAAAACGCGCTCTGCCTTTATTTATACTCACTTTCGATTAAACAGAAAGTCTGAAAAAATGTATAAAAAAATGTAATACTTAATATTGCAGTAAAAATCGAACCCATGTGTAAAGATTCAAAATTAGTTCCTCAAGGCAAGCGCTGGCAAGGATATGATCATTCCCAAACCTATTGTCAGCATTGGGTCAGCTCGTGATGATCTGACAAATCATCCAAGTATCAATTGTCATGAAAAGATGATCTCAACTTAGCAGTTCGGATTCGGCATAAAACAGGAGGTCTCGCCATCGTGCACACGCACACATGAATGGTTGTGAGAAAGAGTTAGGCCCTGGGTACTAACGAGCCTGCTGCGCCATATATGAATGAACGAATGAATGATGAAACAACCAATTGTCAGATAGAGCCGCGGTGTGTAAAATGTGCCGGAAATCATCTGATGGTAGATTGCAGGTCAGATATGAAAACTCCAGCTATTTGCATTAATTGTAAAGGCGATCTTCCCGCAAGTTACCGCGGCTGCGAAGTAGTAGACAGATGCAATTTTTGACATTGACATCACAGTAATTCGCACATGAATGCATCGAACTACAGACACATAACAGCACTGGCGACTGAGGCCATCGGCTGGGACAGGTCAAGAAATTAATACCACAGAGAGAGAGAGAGATAGACACATAGAAGGAAAGACATATAACATAAACCTAAGTGGCACAGAGGAGGAGACATAGATTTATATTGTCTCATATTATCGTACAGGTGGCCTCAGATAAGCTGGCAATTTTCGTATTGTTTAAACGTATTTGACCAGTCCCCGTTTCCAACGTTTTTGCGATTATTCTTTCAAAACTTCAGGAGCAAAGCGAAACGATTAAACTTATTTGCGACAGGCTAATAAAGCTTGCAAATAGTATTCGCAACAGACGTAATCTACCTTCAACATGAAAAGATTTCTTAAAATTCTTACGTGGAATGCCAATGGCCTTTGGCAGAAACTTGAAGAACTTGAATTGTCTAGGGAGGAAAAAGATATCGACGTCTGTTCAATATCCGAAACTCATGCAAAGAGTAGTTCTCACTTAAAGATTAGAAGTTATTTTTATTATAATGCTCTACAGCCATCAAACAAGGCTAGAGGTGGAGCATCACTATATATAAAAGAGTGTATCGAACATTCGATTGACTTTAAATTAGAAATCGAAACAATGCAGGTTTGCTCTATACAAGTCAAAAGCAGACAATCATTTCTGAAGATATCTTCTATTTACTGCCCACCACGCAAGGTTGAGAAAATTGACTTTGAAAAACAGCGTTTTGTCATCGGAGGGGACTTTAATGCAAACTAGATGCATATCACAGAAAGGTAGGATGCCTTACGATGTTGGTAGAAAGTACAATACCGAGTCTTATTCTACGGGAAAACCAACTTACTGGCCAACTGATGTTACAAAAATACCGGCTTTGATCGATTTTTTTCATCGTAAAAATTATGCCGTCCAATCGAATAAAAGTTGAGGAATGCCTTTATCTTTCCTCTTACCATTCTCTGGTCATTCTTACAACGAGCGAAATGAAAACCCACCCAGACTAACAAACGGAAAAACTAACTGGGAAGGCTTTAAAAACGATATTCGACTGGGTGTATCGCTTAGATCCCCATTAGAACACGAAGTCGCGGTTGACTCCTATATCGAAACTGTTCAAAAAGCAGCATGGAATAATACTCCTCAACAACGCAAAATAGAAAGCTATGGTAATATCAACTACCCATGGGAAATAAAAGATTTGGTTAAACAAAAAACAAAAGCTCGTAAAAAATGGCACCAAACTCGTGCCTCGCAAGATAAAACACATCTATATCGGTTGAGTTACTTCCTATTAATTTCGATTTATAATTTTAAAATCCATGCAGTAGAAACTTATCTACAAAGCCTAACCGCTGGAAAGAAATAGAATTATTCGCTCTTGAAAGCAATTAGAGTCTCAAAACGGTCAAAAACGCTGTGCCACCAACTAGGGTAACTCAAGACGATTGGGCTAAAACCGATAAGGAAAAAGCAGACGCTTTTCCCGCACATCTCGAGGAAGCATTTAAGCCTTTTGATGGCCCAGCGCAACATGAAAACGTTAATGTATTCGAGACTACAACCGATAGCAATATAATGAGATAAAAAAAAAACAATTTTTGGGGCAACAGGCTCGTTAGTACTCAGGGCCGAGCTTTCTCACAAACATTCATGTGTGCGTGTGTACCTCTGCACGATTTCGGGACCCCCTGTTTTATGTCGACTCCGAACGGCGAGTTTAAGATTAGCTTTTCTTGACAATTGATACTACTAGTATGTTTTGTCAGATCATCACGAGAGGAGGGTCAGTGAAAAATCATTAAGGTGTTGCTACTGCTGGGAATCGAACCCAGACCCTTCTGCGCTGCGGTTCATCGCACCAATTAACGCGCCACTGAGATATGCATAAGATATGCAGAGCTTTAAAGAGCTCCGAGTTATGACCTAATTACAGTAGAACTTCTTAGAATGTTGCTCCGAAAAGCAGTAACTCAACATTGTAAATGCAGCAATTGGATTAGAATACAAACCAGTGGAAAGTCGCGGAAGTGATTATGTTTCTCAAACCAGGAAAACCATCGAATGAAATTAATTCTTACAGACTTATTTCAATTCTCCCACGCATTTCAAAAGTTTTTGAAATGACTGTGGGCCAAGTTCGTCGAATTACTGATGTAATTGAGAAAGCTTTCGAAGAAAAGAAAATTTCACAGCCGTATTTCTTGACGTGTCGCACGCTTTCAATACAAATTAAGAGATGTTCTGCCTTAAAAATTATGCAAAATCCTCGTGTCGAATCTTGAGCATAGACCCGTCCGTGTGGAACTTGCAAACGAATTTTCAGAGTTTAAAGGAATATTGGCAGGAGTACCCCAAGGTAGCGTCCTTGGACCACTCTTGTACCTCTTGTTTACACGTCATATCCCACAAACAAACGATACAATATTTGCCACGTTTGCTGACGATATAGCTATACTAGCAGTTGGTACAATAATAGAGGAAATAATACAAAATTAAAAAACGCTCTCAATGAGGTCAGTGAATGGACAAAATCTTGGCGGATTGCACTTCACGGGAGCAAATCGATTCATGTAGATTTTTCGTATAAACGGACAAACAATTTGCCAGTATTTCTGAATACGGTTCATATCACTTTTGCAAATGAAGCGAAATATTTCGGAATGACACTCGATGCAAAATGAAAATGGAAGTTGCATGTAAAAAAGAAATGCGAAGAACTTAAAAATAAATACAGAGAACTGTACTGATTACTCGAAAAATATTCGAAGCTTAACCTTGATAACAAGCTGCTTTTATACAAGCAAGTGCTCAAGCCGGTCTGGGCATATGGTATACAACTATGGGGTTGTACCAGTGAAACGAATCTAAACATTGTACAAACTTTTGAAAACAAAATGTTAAGATCTTTCGTCAATGCGCCGTGGTATATAAGGAATGAAAATCTACCCAGAGATCTGGGCATTCCCGCGGTTAAAGGTGAAACCATAAAAAACGTTTATTGGGACACTTTAACACAACGTCCCTCCAAATTCTTGATGAAACAACTTTATTGCGGGGGAACTAAGCCCTTAGATTTGGCCCGATAATAACAAACCACGCTATAAATTAAGGAAAAAGCAGGAACTATTAAATTAAAGTTACCTGCCAAACATTGAATACTCGTGACTCGTAATAAAAAAAATTGTTAGATAAGTCGCATACTTAGTTGCAATACAAATGCAAAAAGGGTGGTGGTTTTAGTGGGTTAAAGTCTCACACTACTTTGGGCACGTGCTCATTGTGTCTATCGAGAATTCCACCAGCCCACGAAAAAAAAAGATTATTATTGTCACCTCATGACTAATGAAATTTGTTTTTTTCGCAATTTGAATTAATGAAAAAAAAAATGTGACAGAAAAATATTCCGAAAAAGAAAAGTTAAAAACCCTTTTAATTTGATAATCATTGGGAATTCTTGGTACCCCATACAATTTTTCGTTTGTCTTCAAGGTATCCTTTCCATAAAAAAAAATTAAGCAAATAATTGTTGTCAACTCATATAATTGGCCACTCTGTGCGAAAGTCGTATCCACTCGAAACTCAATTTGCTTTTGAGGAATCCGTTGCGAAACAAAATAAAAAAAAACAAGTCGTACAAAATTTTCTTTCGAAAAGTTACTTCGGTCCTCTAACCGGGTGAGAGTATAACAAGTTGTGTGAAATATATTTCATTCCGTGATGTAGTTGAAATATCCGCTATGGCTTTGCTGACAATACCTATCTGGATGGTCCAATTTTCGATGATTTTCACTGGCTGAAACTTACTGATATCGTTCGTTTGTTGACTTTTAACGCACCAATTGTTTTCAGTTTATTGCATAGTCCTGCGATTCCAGATTGTTTCAAAGCAAGAAGTCCATGAAACTTAAATCCCACTATATCAATGGCCTGTTGCCACGAGATAGCCATATCAGTCGATCTTATTGGCACGAACAGCCCGCTTAGGTAACAACAGCCCCAGTTTAGGTAACAAAATGTTGCTAATCGGTATCGCTCGCCGGTGGCGGTTATGGCAATGCCAGATTCGTTTTTTGACGAAATCAGCACTAACCAGTACCTTTGGCTGTTTTCATAAACGTCGAAAATCTACGGTAGTTCAATCGTCTTTCTTTTTTGGGGCATTAATGAACACACTCATTCTGCAGAACGGGTTCAGGCCTACTTACGTACAATTTTAGGTAGTCACTGAATGTGCATGTGAATTAATAACAAAGGAGAAGAATTGGTCAACTTTTTTCATGTCCATTAAATGATTTTTTTTTTCTTTTTTTCAGAATTGAATTCTTTTTCCATCAGAATTCTATTATGAATTACAAGCTTACTTTTCGCCACATTCCACAGTGCAGCTTCTTCTTCCCTTAAAAAATGATAAATGTTATTGTAAGCACACAATTTATTAAAAAATTGCCAATAAAACTTTTATTTTCGCACTTGGCATTTGTTCCCTTTATCTCCTGCGCTTTCTGCAATCAAAAAAATACGGATACACAATCTGCCAGAATGCTGATGAGACCTATGTAGTTTATGAACATATCGTCGCACTTCATCTGTGTCTGTCTGATCAAAAATCTAACTTTATTAACTCGTCTAAAGCAGATCTTAGTTAGGCAGACATTTATGAAAACACCCTATGCCAGATTTGTTTTTGACGAAATCAGCACCAACCAATGACTTTATTAGGACGCATTTGGTGCTGGTGTATCTCGTGTGGATTGGTATCTTAATAAGCTCGACAGGTTACGTTTTTCTTACTTTGAATCAAAATCGGTCAGATTTGAATTCGGGTCAACTTCCAATGGCTTCAGGGTTCTGTCGGCTTACACATGGTGATGTCAGTTGTCCTTTGGCTTAAGTACCTACCATAAGTCAGTTCGATTCCATACGTCAAATTGAAAAGCGCGTTCTCCTACACCCGCACCAGCAGACGTTTCATTTCGGTAACGTAGTGCAATTGGCTGATTATTTATTACTTTCAATAGTACCACCACAGGTTTGGCAGCCATGGCTCTTAGCTACTGCCAAATAGTGTAGAACTACATAGAGTGCGCACCTCATAGTGCGAAAATTGTCTATGTCGAGTAATGATACTGACACCCCAGTGTTCACATTGCTACCCCATTAGTATCACCACAGGTTTGGAAGTCATGACTCTAAGTTACTATCAAAGAGTATACAACTACATAGACTGCGCATCTCATAGTGCGAAAATTTTCTATGTCGAGTAATGATATTGATAAACCAGTGTTCACATTGCTACCCCATTAGTATCACCACAGGTTTGGTAGCAATGGCTCTTAGCTACTATCAAATAGTATAGAACTACATAGAAAGCGCATCTCATAGTGCGAACATTTTCTATGTCGAGAAATGATATTGATACCCCAGTGTTAACATTGCAACCCCATTAGTATCACCACAGGTTTGGAAGCCATGGCTCTTAGCTACAACCAAACAGTATAGAACTACATAGAGTGCGCATCTCATAGTGGGAAAATTTTCTATGTCGAGTAATGATATTGATAAACCAGTGTTCACATTGCTACCCCATTAGTATAACCACAGGTTTGGAAGCCATGGCTCTTAGCTACTACCAACTAGTATAGAACTACATAGAGTGCTCATCTCATAGTGCGAAAAATTGTATATTGATACCCCAGCATTAAGCAACAGCATAGCCGACGCATACGATGGACGAAATTTCCCCATCGCACATACCGCCCGCTTCTGAAACGGCAACATTTTTATTAATTTTGGCTGTGATGCGAACAGGCCTACCGCGAATAAATTTTCCTGGGCATATATCCCTTATCAGCAATGTAAATCGGATTGCTGAATGGGAAAAGTTTCCTCGGAAATTTTATTAGCGATAGGACTGGTATACTCTTTGCTACTACTTAGCTCGATAAGGCCGCATTAACATGCCTTTCATTATAGCCATCATGTTGATGGTCAAATTCACATAAATGTATGCGTCATGACAGCATGAGAAGCACACAAGACACCGAAAATATTTTAGACCTCTTTGTCGCTGTTGTATCAAAAGCGAATCGAGACATCCTGGGTAGTCGATACCTAAATTCTTTGGTAAATATTCGGTCCCGTTTATGACTTTGACTTTGACTTTGAAAACAATAACTCAACCATTCGCCAGCTAAATACTCGTTAAAAAAGGAATGTAGGTTTAAAAGGCTCGTACTGAACTCGATTGTATCGAGTTAGAAACTACCACCCGAGACCTCGTTTGCGTATCTGCATCAACGTATCACGGGCACACCAAAATTAAAACACAAAATGAATTTATATATCCATTAAGTTGATTTTTATGTATTTTTCATTTAATATATATTATATACATGTAATAATATAGTTAATAGTTTTTTGTTTTTATATTAAATCATTCTCATTTATATATGCTGCAGAAGTGCATAACGCATATTTCTTATTCTTTTTTTTACATATATGGATAACTACATCTATATATCTATGTCTCAATATTAATTATCTTATCAATCAGAATTTTTGTTTGTTTATAATATTTTTGTTTGTAGTAAATCTTGATTTAACCTTTAAGGGTTTACATTCCATGTCCGTATTTTTTAATAGTTAAAAACATATATATGTATATATTTTCCTCATTCTGCAGTTTTTTTCTTTTTTTATAAATATATTTGAAATGTTTTATGTAGGCTGCAGAATTTTTATATATCACGTTATGTGCATTTTTTTTTTATAATTAAAAGAAAACGAATATATATTGATCAGCGATTTGCTAACAAAAAAAAAAGTAAAATAAATAGCATATCATTCCAATTAAAATTTCTTTCATTTTACACAAACAGCTGTTCAATATAAAATATGTATATATATACATTTACAATGGTTGTATGCATTTCGTAAGATTTAGTTCTGATTCTATATATTCTTAAATATATGTTAGATAATATTCCGAAAGATTTTGATTTAGAGAATTTATTTCTTTACTATTCTTTGGTTAATTTAATATTTATACAAAGAATATATTTTTTTTTTATATATGAAAATCACATGAGTTTCGCTCATAAGAAAAGTAAATAAAAAAGTAATAATAATAAATTAATAATTTAAATACATGTAACAAAAGATATGAGAAACTCAAGTTGTTTTTTTTTGGGGGGGAAGGGAGGAAGGAATTTTTAGAATTTTTTTTTTGCAATCAGAGGACTAAAATTATATTTTTGATGCTATGATCCTAAGTTTTCGTTTTGTTTGTTTTTTGTGCAGATTTCAGTTTAATTGTTTTGTTTTTTTTTATAACACCGCTTACTTTTTTATATCTGGCATACGAAATAAGGGGATGGTGAAGGTCATACTGAATTTTTGGGAACACACGAATAATGAAAGTGAGACCCTTATTGTGAGTGTCGATTAGCAATCGACAATCGATATTTATCGATGGTCGGTCGTCGATTGTCATGTTTGGTATTGTGTATGAATCTGTGGTCGTTGTCGTTCATGGGTTGCCCACTTTGGCGAAATATTAATTTTCAAAACACAATGGGCATCTTTCAGGACTAATGGAAGAATAGAATAAACAGACTTATGTTTTATATTTGTTGAAAAACACTGTCAGTTAAATTTATTATTAGGTATGTCTATGTTTATGTCTCAAAATGAACAGTCAAAGATCTCAGTCGATGCTCTTCCAAAACGCCAAAAACAAATGTCATCGACACGATCGATTCACAGACAGTCGATCGACACATGCAATAATGGGCATGAGGCTTTTCTTTTGAAAAAAAAAAAAAAAAACAACGAGAAACAGAACATTTTGTTACTCTTGTCTTTAACTTTGTAAAATCTTCGTCGCATAGAGTATTCAGATTATTTATTGTGTACTTACCCTCGTATTAGTAAACGCTGATATGCTAATCAGTGACTTACTTTTATTGAGTATTTGTTATGGGAAAAACTGTTCTGTTAGTCATTGATTAGCTACTCTGCATTTATTAATACGAGGGTTGTGGTTTGTTTTCAAGCGCATTATATTTCAAAATGCAACGCTTTGCAACGCAACCAACGCAACGCTTTAGCTTGCTAAAGTAGACACAGTATATAAATCAATATTTTATTTAAGATACAACTAAAACTAAAGATAAGATAGTCATAAAAATAGTTAAAACTAACATAAAAGGAGACAACAAATTCTATTTCTAATTTCGAGACTACTTGCGACTCCCTTGCAACGAGAAAGCTTTCTGTAAATTTATTCACTTGACAAAATAGCAAATATTAGAGGGGAACTATGGTGAGTATTTGTAAAATTATTATAAAGTATTTTTTCATATCAAAATAATTCGATATTTTTGCTAATTGCCAAACGAATGCCATGCTATAAGTAGAATGCCAATAATTCAAACATTTGATAGAAGTAAAGCTAAAGTCAATAAAGGCATCTTTATGTACGGGCATATTCAAGATGTATGTGCATTTAAATGCGAAAAAAAGCATCAACCTATTAGAATTAAACTCCAATATCCATCACAACTTAGTTCGCTGAGAGGTTGGATCAGTTACTTTTATGCAACTCCCTTCTACATTTGGTAAACGCTTTTTTTCGAATTTACGATTTCATCGCAAATACAAGCCTTGAAGCGCATAAATCCGATCAGCATTCAATCGATGGTCTGAGGTGAATACTGAAAAATATGCTATGATGATACTTACAAACTAGATTTAGAATTGGCTGCTTTACCAGGTCTCGAATTATATGCAACCGATAAGAATTGCATTTGCAAATAATAATATGCCCTCGGTACATACTTATAATGCAGCTTCCCCACCAGTTATGAGGTCAAAGTGAACGTGCTTTCATAGCAAAAAAAAAAACAACAACAAAACACATAGAAAGCGAAATGGTTGTTTAAATCTATGTTCTTAAAAAAAGTGGAATCCTGCTTTATGAAATAATAGAATGCTAAGTACTGGATAGATTTTCGAAACCTATAAGCCTTCACTCAGCCGTAAGTTTACGATTATTGATTTTTTTAACGCAAGATGTTGCATTTAATGTGGGAATTTCACTCTAAACAAGAAAACGTCTTGTCTTATTTTATCTATATATTACAGGATATAGATATACATCGTCATGAATAAATACTTCTAAAGCCAAATATACAATAAAAAAACGGACATGGAGTGAATAAATACAGAGATAAATGCACACCCACAACGAAAACACTTCAGTAATGAATGATTCAATACAATTACGCATACTGGAGACATTTTCGACTGTCATTTTACCTATAAAGGGAAGCTGCACAGGATTCTTTCTTGTTGCCTAATTGTAAACAGAAAGTCTACAGGACAAAACCAACAATTTAAAGCAATCCATTGAGTCAATAACTGAAGTAGTGCGTATTCAACTCTTCAGTCAGTGATGCACGACTGTCTCGCACGTGACTGTCTCTTTGAACTCGTAGTAGGCTCAGATAACTCAAACCATTTAGGCTGGACAGACGGACCGACGGACCAAAGGAACTCCAAAAAATCCATTTATTAGGATCCCTATGAGAAGAAATATCTTTCTCCCTGTAAGAGAAAGAGAAATATGTGCTAAGAAAAAAATTCATCAGCCACACATAAATTGATAGTAACATCAATTAAAAGTCGTTGCATATATACGAATGGAAAAACAATTAAATTAAATAATTTTGTTGCTAGCGATCAATTAGCTATCAGATTGGATTAGCAATAGGAACGTAGTCGAATTATTTGTTGGTAGGATTTTTTTTAATGACTAATAATATAATACTAGCGAAATAGTTGTTACAGATAAACAATTAATATGAACAAAAAACAAACAAAAACGTTTGACAATAAATATAAGAATACATTCTAATGGAGTTTTTTAATTATTCAATTTGGTAGTAAGAATCGTTACTGCTGAATATTGGGAACGGAACAGAGGTTGCGTTTTCAGATAAATTGTTGTATCTAATGAATATATTTGTTCTTGTTACATTTTTATTTCTTTCGAGAACTTTCCTTCTCCTTATTAAGAGTTGGTTTGTTATTTTTATATGCTTTCTCCTAGTTTGTATATAACTACTTAAGATATAACTCATTTTATAAAGGTATGTGTGGATGTGTTTATTTTTATGAAGAAGGAGATTATTTTAAATAATTAGTTGTTGTTATTTTTTTTTGTTTACTTATCTGTTTAGTTGTTGGTTGTCAAAGATACTGGTGTTGCAGCAGCAGCGACAGTAGCGGGCGCAAGGTTTAGCTGTCCTTCGATTTGGTGTTGGGTAACGCCGGGCATTTGCTGTTGTATTTGAGGGGTTACGATTTCGTAATATGGCACACTTCCTGGGGCAGGAGCAGTGCTTGAATTGGAAACCGGTGCTGCTACTGGGACATTCGCCGGTACGCTGATAACAGGAGTGGGTGCAGTTGAGTATTGATAATGAATCTGTTGTTGTGATGGCATTTGTTGTTGTTGTTGCTGCTGTTGCTGTTGTTGTTGTTGGTGTGGACTCTGGTCATAGTACTGTGGGGTAATATTTCCAACACTAGCTACAGGCATCTGTGGGACAGTGTTTGTACAGCTTGTACTCATGCCGAGATTCATGGCACCGGGATATTGCTGTTGCATTGGCGACATTCCACTTAGAAAACTATTATTAGGAACTGCTAAAATGGGCATTGGAGCTGCAATTGGTTGTGTGGGAAACGTACTCAATAGCGATGCAGCCGACGAAGACTGCGGTTGGCCACCGTAAGCGTATGCAGCTGGTGGAACCTGTTGGATGTACATCATTTGATGTTGCTGTTGATTTTTTAAATCCGTTTCGGTATAGACACCACTCTGTTGCTGTTGTGGTTGCTGTTGTTGTTGCTGCTGCTGCTGCTGTTGTTGTTGTGGTTGCTGTTGTTGCTGCTGCTGCTGCTGCTGCTGCTGTGGTGGTGGTGCTTGCCATTGTTGCTGTTGTGGGGGTTGCTGTTGGAAATGTTGATACTGTTGTGGCATTTGCATTTGCATTCCGACGTTTGAGTCGCCCGGCTGGGGTGGCTGATGCTGGGATGTTGGCGGTGGCATTCCATAGCCCTCACCAGTTTCACTGGGATGGTAGGCTAAAATGAATTTAACGATTTGCATGTTAATATTTGTTTTTATTTTTTTATTTGACAGAACAGCGTTGATGTGTGATGATGTGAACAGGATTTTTGTGTGAAATGATTTTAAATTGTTTTGCATTATATTATATTTTTTTGTTTATTAGGATAAGCGCGACATACTCGAACGTACTTCTCTTATTCCATGTCAACTTTGAACTACGAAATCTAACAGGAAATGTCTGGATAGTAGAGTTATTCATTAGTTGAAAAAATTCGCACTTGGCAATGGTCCTTTGTGTAACAAAGTGTATATCAAATCATGCGTGATTCATACGAATAAATTAGATTTCGACGAAAAAGCTGATGCACATTTTTGTTGTTAGTATTAACAATGTTTGCCAATGAAAAGTGACATTAAAGTTAAATTAAGAAAACACTTATGAAAAACAATCTGCTGTGTGAATCCTTTAATTAGGGTATTTCATCCTTTGTGGAAGTGGTTCCAAACTGGCTATGGGATTTAATGTTGGTACCAATACTGTTCTTTAGACACTTGTAGACTTGTCTCCAATGAACATTTTTTACAATCATGATTTTTTCAAGGGTTATCGTTTAGGCCATAAACATGTCTATTCATTTATTTTTTCTTACATTGAATTTTCACACATGTGTTTAAAAAGAACTTTCACTATAAACTCTTTAACGTAACACGGGCCGCAGAACATCAACAAACACGATATATATGGTCAGGTATAACTTACTTGTATCGTAGAGAAACCCTTTGGAAGGTTTGGTTATTCCTTCGCCATTAAAAAAAATCGTGTTTAGTTATAGTGCTGTTGTTTTTAATAAAAAAAAAAGAAAATACAAGTTTGTCATGGATTTCACTGATACACAATTTAAGTATACTCATCACAATGGTAAAACTTTTGCACGCAAGAACTCGAATACAGTCATACAAACAACCGCTTGACACAAGCGAATTATGGCTGTCAAGATTCGACCAAGCATTCAGTGTATCAACGAACATACAATTAAAAAAAATTACGTACACACCATCGTTTAAAAAAAACAGAAAAAAACTCTCATAATCTGAAAGTCTGGCGATTTTAACACGGTAAATAAATGAAAATAAGGCACTAACGACTCTTTAATACAAGACTTGAAACCATACTTATCGGTTCACTTGTCTTTGCGAAGTTCTACTCTGAATTTAGTTTTAATTTTTCTTTTCATTTTAGCCGTGTATGATGTTCGGATACGGCTTATAAGTTGCAGAAGCTTTTTATGACAGCTTTAGGTTTTTTGGAATAGTGAAATAAATTTGGTGTTGGTTCTTGCAGAATTGGAACCAGGGACCACATTCCCAAAATCTGGTATCACATAAATTGCAATTACCTTATAAATAATTTTATAACTTCAAGATCTCTGATAAAGTCTATCAGGAAGTGGAGTATTAGTTGAAATGTCATGCAATTTCAAGAAAAAGTCAACAACACTCATTCTCATATAGGAAGTTAACAAAACACCATGCCAATGGAATTGTTTAGACTTTCACATTATGATCGCAAACACACACATCAGATTCATTAAAAAAAAAAACACGAAAAGACAACAATCGTTTAATATCCTATCCCATCCCATCCCATCCCTAAAATTAATGTGCCCCAAATTGGGAGTGGCTAAAAACTGAATGGGGGAAGATATATACAGGGTAGGCCATTTACTGGTTGCTTTTTAAATCATAGATCATTCTGACACTGACAGCTGTTTCCGTTCAAAATCTTGATAGAAGGTCAGTATCATACCTCCGTTGAACGAAAAGGGTCGTCTTACGCTTTAAAAAAAATCATCGTCGTACGGTTGTGGCACGACGAGAAGTGTGCAACTCAATTCACGAATATCAACTCCCCTAGCCTAAGGAGAATTCTGCACAAAGATCTCTGGTTAATCGCTTTCAAGTTCCAGTAGACTCAGAAATTGAAGGCACATGATCGTCTGCTTCGATATTCCTTCGCAGTAAGGGCCTTCGAGCAGCTTGAATTGGACAACGATTTTCATATTGGCGGCTACGTTAACAAACAAAATTGCAACATCTGGTGCTCGGAAAACCCGCACGTTATTGTCGAAAAGCCGATGCATCCATAAAGAGTGACAGTTTGGTACGAATTGTGGAGTGGTGGGATCATTGGGCCATTTTTCGGTTAACGTTGGGCGTTACATGTTTAACGATTTTTGTTTTACTGAAATTAAAGACATGAATTTGGACGACCTCTGGTTTATGCAGGATGGCGGGCAATGCCACAATCGATGATTGGGCACTTAATTCCCAAATCGTGTTATCAGCCGTCTTGGCGATATTAATTGGCCGGAGCTGCGATTTGATGCCTTTGGCCTTTTTTTTTTGGGAAACCATAAAGGACCAAAGTAATGCCAACAATCCGGAAACGATTCGAGCACTTAAGACCAATACCATCCAATTATGATGTGACACCATCATCCCGGTCTTGGGAAATTTTTTACCAATGGGAATGTTTGCTATAACAGCCATCATTTCATTTCATCATTACATTTTATAGCACCGTTAGAAAATTACGACCACATCTTGTTCAGACAGTTCATCGAAATATTAAGGCCTAAAACCCTATGGGACTCGTAAATGTAAATGTAAAAGTAGGACATGGTGGTGTACAAACAGATGAATTACATCGTCCTTACAAATAAGAGTTCGTTCATCTTAAGCTTCATAACTTCACAAAAATAGCGGTAAACAAGGAACTAACCAACAAGAATAATCTCACTCCTGTATAAAGTACATACAGTGATATTTGAAGTTTTTTTTTGAATTTTTTTTTATAAGGTCGGATACAGTATACTCGGGGTTGTTAAATTCACACCATTGCCGTCGATTAAAAATACATTTGTTTTCAATCGTTTTATTTAAAATTTTCGTTCAATATATTATAGGTCCTGCTGCAACTGCAGCAAAAAAAAAACAATCGATAACCAACGGCTGTATACGCAAATCTACCTTTCAGATTAGATACGATATAAATGTTTACAATTCTACTAATAATTTAAAATTGGTTGGAGGGTAGTTGGATGTTCACTTATTTACGGAAAAAACATCTTGATCAGCGAGGTTCATTTTGCGATTAAATAACCAAAGTTGACAGTTTCGGGATAGTAACAACCGACATAAGATACACAAGCACCGAATACATATGTGTATTCTTATGAATTGGCCTTACCCCTGCTTCTTGTGGTATAAACTGAATGCCGTGGATACCAACGACAAGTGGTTAATATAGGACGGTGCAGCGCGCCATACCAAGCACTATGTTCTACCGATATAAGGGCATGTCTATCTCGCGTGGAGGCACGCGACACAAATTTGCCACCAAGATTATCCGATTTACCGCCTTTAGACTTTTTCGCTGGTGAATGAGAAAACTCGGAAGCAAACGCCATCCAGGAAATAAATTCACTTAACCAGAGGCCGGATCCCGCAACAGTCAGTTTTGCTGTGTATACGAAAAGATGTGTGCACCGCCTTGTTCCGATTCCGCAAGCGTGCAACTGAGAATTTTTGACAATTGTCACAACTCATTTTTTGGCTGTGAATAAAGGCGGCGTGAAAAAATGGACGAACAGATAATATTGTTCACCACGGAGTAATGAAAATGAATTCAGTTCTGTCGGCTGACAAAAATTATTCATTTAGCGCACTTAAACTCAAACGGCTATGTGTGTTCACAGGTATTGAACGTGAGTTTTGTGAAGTGTGTACACAAGCAATAAACTCACGCCTGCGGATTTTGGCCCGTGGGCTTAGCATTCCCTAGCAACCATTCATGTGCGCGTGTGTACTTCTTGCACTTGACCTCCTGTTTTACTTGACCTCCTGTTTTATACCAAATTCGAACGGGTTGGTTAAAATAAGCTTGACGCCTAATCGAAATGAAAACTTAAGAAGCTTCATATGGCATTGTCCCTATTAAATGTGAAAAATAAATATAAGAGTTGTCACTTTCGGGATTTTAACTAGAGACCCTGTGCGTAGTAATCCAACGAAATAACCACCTGTCATGTCATAATGTGAATTGGCGACATTTTGTTCAATCGTTTATTTAAAAAAAAATGATGATATTCAGTCCAATCGCGAATAAATTTTCGTGGGAATTTTTCCCTTGCTGAATGGGAACAGCAATCTGAACTTTTTTTTTTATTATTAAGCGTTTTTTTGTTGTTCAATTTGATTCTTGAGAGGATTGTGAAAAACACCCCAGACAACACCAGAGGCATAATTTTCCAAAAATCGGTACAACTACTAGCAAACGCCGACGATATTGACATCTGCCTCAACGTAATTTCATAGCCACGTTTGCTAGTATAGAGATGGAAGCGGCAAAAATGGGTTTATCAGTAAATGAGGGCAAGACGAAGTCAACACGAAAGGACACACAGCATCGACGAATTGGACAGAACGTCACCATTGGGAGATATAATTTTGAGGTAGTATGGGATTTTGTCTACCTCGGCTCCGCTGTTTACTATGACAACATCTCGGCAGAAATTAAACGAAGAACTCTTGCCAACCGCCGTTTCTTCGGACTAAGAAGGCTATTCAGTAGTTAAGCCCTCACTCGTTACTAAGGAGATCCTATATGAAATCCTGATCATCGCAGTCCTGCGCTACGGCGCTGAAGCATGGACCGTACAATAGCGGATAAAGAAATCCTTGTTCGTTTTAAGAGGAAAACTCTTCGAAAAATCTTAGGTCCCGTTTGCGTTGACGGGCTATGGAGACGAAGATTCAACCAAGAACTATACTAGCTGTACAGCGACATGACACTGGTCAAAAAAACTCCGTATGGGACGTGATGGCTAGGACATGTTGAACGAATGGCGCCTATACTCCAGCTCGCAGAGTCTTCGATTTCCAGCCAGACGTCGGACGCGGTAGAAGAAGACCCCGCCTTAAATGGCGCGCACAAATACAAACCAACCTGGAGGCAGTTAACTGAGGACCGGGCTAATTGGAGAGGCATGTTGGTTGAGGCCCAGGTTCATTCCGGACTGTAGTGCCACTGAAGGAAGTAAGTTATTTTATTGTTTCATCGATCTAATTATTTATTTTATATGTGAACATATATCCACTATTTGTGGACAATTGGAGAATGGTTCCACAACTATGTCTGCAATAAACGCTGCGGATTTAATGCTTAGTGGATCATTTACAAGTGAAAAGCCACTTTACTAGCTGCCCAACTGCAACTACATTTTATTAACTATACCCACGATTTGTGGATCTACATGCGTTTTGTACTAAAGATTAACAGATCGTTCTCATCAAAGGTTATCAGTTCAAGAATCTCGCAGGAGTTGAACTGCTTTTATAGCGAATTTTATGTACATATGTAATTAAAAAACAAATTCCACATACCTGGCCGAAGTGTTTTTTGAAATTTTTCCAATTCCACGAAATGTTTCAAACGCAATTCGTCTTCTTCGATATGTTGGCGTTGTAACAGCAATAACAAACGCTGTCGAACATTGGTCTCTAACCGTATACCACACAAGTGAGTGCGAGCAGTATCGAGATTATGTTTAATGTCCTGCAAACAAAAGGAAACATATTAATGTCAGTTCTAGATTACGAGTATAATGGTAAGTAAATATGTATAATTGCTATTAAATGTGCTTGATGCTATTTGTGTTATAATTATTTACATTAGCTTTTGTGTAATAACTCAGATTTGACAAATGTGTTTCTTATCCAAAAATACTTATTCCAGTTGCAATAAATATTTACATTTATAGAATATATAGAGAGAGAACATATTTCAAGCGACACACATAACAAATAACGACAACGACAAGCTTGTATATAACTCCAAAGAAATACTTTTTCAATGGCGATTCAAGGAAACACCTGAGATAGAGATTTGAAGTCATGCAGTGCACTGACTAAGTAAGTCGGTTCGCGCTATAACATGTGTGCTGGGTGTATTCTGTTTTAGGTGTGCAGACAAATTTCAAACCTTTCACAGACGAAATATATCCAGATTCTAGTCTAACAAATCTACGGACTACGAGTGGTCCTTTAATAGTTCTTGGTTTGCTTGTTATATGTCAGGGTGTAAACAATTTACGTATTTGACAGTTGAGGACGGTGTTCGACAACAATTTATAAAGAAGCCTTTAGCGGTTTAACGATGACTAAACAAAGTAACGAACCATCCTTAGCGATGGTCATCATTCGAAATGAATAGTTTGGTTAACAATCAGAATACCCAATTGAGATAGCAAAGGTCACTACACTCTTGTAGAGTTATTTCAACAATAATTAGTGATAGGTACCGCAACATATTCAGGTCTATCGCGAATAAGTTTTCCGGGGAAACTTTTCCCATACAGCAATCTGATTACAATTGCTGACAAGGGAAAATTTATTCGCGATGCCTCCTTAGAAATTAGCAATAAACACGAAAATTTTTTTTTAACTAAGTGGTAGTTATAGGGCTTATGAGTGAGTGCCCATATAGTGTTTGAAAACACAGCGAATATTAAGAAAAATAGAGAATTTAGAAGATAATGATGTGCATTGGTTTTGGATGTTTTCACTGAAATCAAAAATATCTGACATTAACGGTCTAAGCAGACCCTCAAGCATGGCTTCTCTCGTAATTTGTGAGCGCCAAGTTAATATTTTTGCTACAAATGGGACCTCCTTTAACGCTGAATCTGGGATCGGACTAGACCACAGCACCAAACCCAGTAGTTAGGTGGTTACAATTTTGTTTATATTATAACGACTGTCTTTCAATTTTCTTGGAAGTTATTCAGCTATAAAGAGTGATCCAACAGGAGGTACTTTTTTCTATAACTTCGTTTTTACAGTTATTGTTTTTCCCGTATATCTAGTTCGTGCGATTGGACTATGTTTTTCGAAAAAACTCAATCAAAATGCCACCAAGGAAGAACAAAGTTCAAAAAGAAGAAGTCCGGGTTTCCCTAGGACCACAAGTGCGCGACGGTGAGCTCGTATTCGCTGTTGCTCACATCTATGCCTGTATCAACGACACCTTCGTACATTTAACTGATTTGTCCGATCGTGAAACCATTGCCTGTGTTACTGGTGGCATGAAAGTGAAGGCTGATCGTGATGAGGCTTCACCCTAGGCTGCTATGTTGGCCACTCAGGACGTTGCTAAGAAGTGCAAGACTCTTGGCATCACTGACCTTCACATCAAGCTCCGAGCCACTGATGGCAACAAGATAAAGACACCAGGACCTGGAGCTCAGTCTGCACTCCGTGCTTTGTCTCGTTTATCGATGAAGATTGGCCGCATCGAAGATGTCACTCAAATTCTATCAGATTCCGCACACAGGAACGGTGGTCATCGCGGTCGCCGTTTGTAGATTTAATGCTGGATTACTTTTGTTTTGCTATTGGACCACTCCAATACGTCTATTGGCAACAAATTTGTTTTTTATTGATACAAACAAATACCGTGAATTTCATAATGAATAGACTTTTACCGGAACAACGCTTACTAATTATGGAAACTTATTTCCAAAATTAGTGCTCAGTAAAAAATTACTATAGAGTTTTACGATTACATTTCGGTCGTCATAATCGACCAACTGGGATCACTAATTCATAAAACCATCACCAAATACCGAACCAATTTTATACTAATGCACAATTTTGAGAGGTTGCTCATAGCATTGTTCCTTTTAGATGCTTGGCCGCCTTTCGCAAGAGGATCAGCAGTGCAACCATTTTCATTAGAAATCAAAAAAAAAAATCACACAAATTTCACCATCATTCCTTTCTGCAAAAACTCCAGTGAAGAAGACATGCGTTCTTCATTGTGAACAACTTACAAAATTCAACCAAAGCTACACACTCCACCTTTCGGGAAGACTCCAACCATCAGAGTGACAGAGGACGCAATAGTGAGTGATATTACTGCAGTAGCAGAGAGTATTTGTGAAAACCGTGATCAATTAATGGAACGTTGTTGCGTATTTATGGAAGCCGGCTGACATTGTGTGTATGTTGGCGTTTTCACAGCATGTGTGTCAGTAACGACCTTCGAACGACCATATATTCGAAACTGCTAAAAATGCAGCGAAATGTCAAGGTTTCCTCATTCGATGTAAGAAATATTTTTGTTTTATTAGTTTTGCGATTTGAATTTATAAAAACCGAAAACGCTTTGCTGTTTTTTTTTTTAATTCTCGACTCCATATATTTTGGTACAAAAATTTATGTCTTACAGCTTTTCGGAAGAATACCTCGAAGCTAAAATCCTCCGAATCGTACAAAATCGAAGAACTGTCCGCTCCGCGCTGTGCTCAAACACCATAAGGGCATTGAGAAATCCTTCAGCGCGTGCTAATTATAAAAAAAAACAGATTGCACAAAATAAGATATCGACGACCCAGATAGATGCACAACACGTCACTGATGATAGCAACAATTGTGAGTTGTAAGAGGTTCCTTTAGCTACCTCTTGGTCTACATAAACCCGGAAAGACACGTTATCGGAGATTCAACGATGATTGACTCATGGAAACCGATGTTTCTTCAGTTTGGCGAGTCAACCTGCATCTTATTGCTACTTGTCCTATTTGATGCGTTTGAGTGCGTTATTTTAAGGCAATTTAAGGCACTTTTGAACCAAAAGTCGCAAGGAAGCCGAATGGAGGATAATGGATAATGTAGATGTAGTGCGAAGGGCAAAGTATTGCTCCAGCCATGAACCTTCGAATCAGTCTTCAGATTTCGTTGGGAGGGAAAATACATGTCATCGATAAAGATATGTGGAATTCCCCCCAACCATCTAATGGCCAGAGTATGATAAAGCTATAACACACAAACTCCTGTAAAAAAAAAAAAGCTCACTGAAAATTCATTAATTAAAAACTAAAGGCGGGCTTGGGTTTGCATTTCTTTTAACCAAAAGATTTAAGGACTTTATGAGACTTCCTTTTAGTACATCGCTCCATTTTTTATGAGATTGTTTTTTTGATTTATCAAAGAAGAAGTTTCCCAGATGGATTTTTCTTTAGTCTGAGAGAGACAAGAGCAGAAAAGGTGGCAAATACTTTCCTTCTCTTCTTCGTCGAAGCAGCTTCTACGGAAGTCTTTTTGAGTGTGGGCCTATAGGACAGTGTCCTGTAAGGATACATTTGCCCTGTGAAGCAGATGGAGGGCTTTTGATTGGAGTTAGGCCAGAGTTGATTTCGTCTGCGGTTTTCCTTTTTTGATCGCATCCAGCTTGATCTATAATTTACATGTAGCGAGGGGCATGCTTAACATATCTACTAGCGGTAGAATATCAAGGGAAGTGCCCTGTCAGCAAGCTCATCCGCATTGCACTTCCTAGGAATATTTCCGTGACCCGACACCCAGAGATTGTCGGCATTCATGGGCTGATTTCGATTTGAATGAGGTGGATTCCAGGGACTTGAACGCCGCTTGGCTGTCACCGAAGGTGTTAATATATGCTTTTTGGATAAAACGTTACACTGATCGGCAAGGCGAAATAATATGCTTAGGTTAAGCATCTCGGAGAAAGCACTTCCACCCACTCCAGATTCTGTTTTGAATGGGAATCGAGTTATCGGTTCCGATCGTATTCGACTCCAATTCAAGACAACTGCGAATGGTTGTCCCGAAGTTATGCTCAAAACAGAGTTGGGTTGTAGTGTGGTCGGGGTTTTCTGTAATGTTAAGGTGATTCGGAATCGTTGTGTGCTTACCTTGAGTGGGTGTCCATAGTAACGGGGCTCTGAATTTCACAGCTGTTAAAGTTATTTGTCGTAAATATCTAAAAGCATTCTAGTACGATAGCAATCAGGGAGGGTGTTGTTCTGAGAGCTCCGCCAATACAAATGCAAGCTGATCTTTGAACTTTACCTAGTAGGTCGGTCGGAGGCTGTTAATAAAGGCATCCACTAGACTAAGACCAGAGATTATAAAGTTATACAGATGACGCAATGCATACAATGCATACACAGCCTGCCATTTATTTGGATCTCTCGCCCGTTCCCTGAAGCTGGTGAGCCAAAAGTTTCTGTTTTTTGTTCTCAATGCGTCATCTGTATGGCTTTATAATCTTTGCTTAGACGTACTGCCAGAAAGAAATATGTAGTTGCATTGCCAATTTATTCCCGATTGCCTTTTTACAAGAGCATAACAACATGGTGGCTTTCTTAACGCATTCTTGTATGTTGGCTTTCCAGTTCAGAGTCTTATCTAAAACCAGAACCAGGTATTTTATTTGGCTGATTCTGCTAACTTTAGACTGACGCCATTAAGTTTGGGAAGGTCAATGTGCAGGACTCTGTAAATTCTGCTAAAAAGGACCAATTAGGCGTTTTGAGGGTTCACGACAAGTCCACATCTGGCGGTCCATTTAGAGAGTACAGAGAGACCATTTTGTAATAGTCCTTCAAGGGTATAAAGGTACTTTCCTGATACAGCTATTGCCACGACATCCGCGTAGCAACCACTTTGCAATCTTCTCTTTCTGGATATGCTAGAAGCTTGTTGACCAATAGATGCCAGAGAAGAGGAGACAAGAAGGCCCATTGTGGGGTGACGTAGCAAACAGATGAGACGCCAAGATTTTCTTAACAATTCTGTCTGTGAGTAGTTGATTTATTAGCACTCCCAACGTTTCATCAACATTTAAATCCGAAAGTGCATTAGTAATTGCTTCTGCTTTGACGTTGTTAAGCTCCTTCTAAATCACAGTATAGATACCTACGAGTGAGTGAACCGACTTCCCCGTGTGATATGCATGTTGGGAGTTAGACAGCATAGTCGCTTGTATACTAGTACGGAGGTGTAGATCAATTAATATTTCCAAGGTTTTTATAAGGAAAGGAGATATGTGAAAGCTCTTTACTTTCGTCCATGGCTTCTCCATGGTCATGATGGCATGGTAGCAAGATATTAAGGTATTGCAGTTCCGTAGGTATGTTACCATCTGGTCCTGGAGACTTAAATAGTTTTAAACGAGACAACTAAACAATTTTTATTCAATCACCACTAAACAAATAATGTTTACATCTCTTTGAACGTGTTCTTGGTTACTGTACAAGTCTTATATGATTATTAGTAGGTAATGATTTTTATTGGATGGATGTCTATGTATTATGTATGTTATGTGGCAAAGAATTAGTTAGCACTCATCATCGTCTTCATTATATCACAAACACCATCACCAACAACAGTCATACACGCGGTGTCATTTTATTTTTGTACAAACAAATGTTTAATAGTTAGAAGAAGAAAGTATTCTTAGAATGCTACATAGTGTGGAGGAAAATAGTCAGTAGAACAGTAAATATTTTTGAGGTAGCCGTTCACCACGTTGGATGGAGGAAGTTTTGTTTTGTTTTTTTTTTTTTTTTTTCTTAAGAAAAATGCTCGCTCTTACCAGTGAACCGATCCAACTTGGCAATATATTATTGACCATGTTCGTCGTTTGTGCGGCAATATTGCTGAAGCCAGCTGGTGGCTGGAGCTGTTGCAAATGAGCTGGTGGCATAGGAGAAGGCAGCAATAATTGAGCCGAATTTGGTTGTCGTAGCGGTTGAAAGGAGGGTTGTTGGTGGTGCTGCTGTTGATAGGTAATGTTTGTCGTGAGTGGAAGTTGAAGTGCGAGGTTTAAATTTGGATTTTGTAAGTTTGGCATGGGGACAGCAACATCAGCAGCACCTGTCTTCAGGGGTGTGCTTTGGCCAAAATTATGCATGGAATAGGATTTTTTAACAAAGAACTCAGGCGACTCGTTCGAGTTGCATGACGGAGATTGTGCTGACGATGTTGGCGAATTGGAAGAATCATCATAGTCACAGAGGTAGCTTAAATCTTCTTCGTCGCGACGATCTTCATCATCATCGTCATCTTCCCCCTCGTCTTCGATTTCGTCATTGTCTGTATTGCTCATGGAAATGTCTGTATCGTCGCTACTGCCAGTTGTGTGGTGGTATCGATGGTGCTGCGACCGTATGATCTCCATATCACTAAAACCATTCTCGTCAGGTTCACTGCAATTGGATGTTACTGCAGGCAGTTGAAGATTCGATGTGAGGCCATGATAAGTCTGATAGTTTTGATCAGAGGTAAAATTGTAGTTCTTCCTTAAACTTGGCTGACTTAGGTGATGACGTGTCTGCTGCAGAAAAAGTGCTGTGTTTGGCGGAGGCCGCACGACACGTCGATTTCCTCGACTTTGCAGCAAGTTATCCAAACTAACGCTGACGACTTTTAACCGCCTCGTAGTATGTGCACAGATTGCGGAAGTAGGAAATTTGGAATTCGGACAAGCTGGTCTTTGGTAGTGTTTCTCCCTGGTGCCCCGTTTTATGAAACATTTTCTCTTTTTGTCCGGCAACTGATGATGAGGTGGAAGGGTATTTTTGGACCCTAAACAGGGAACAAATGAGTCCGTGGAACTGCGCACGAGTGTAGATGATTCTTCGTTAATCCGCCTGGCAATACCTCTACGCAGACTGCACGAATGTGCACCATCATCGCTTGTAGAACGCAAGTAGAGTTTTTTCGCTTTTGACTGGGCTTTGGCCTCCTGTAAGCAGTAAAAAGCCTGTTTCCTTTTTCCTTGTGCACTTTCTGTGTTTTTCTTCCGATTGTTACTACTTTGAGATACTGCGGTCCTTGAATCATCCTTCTTGTAATCTGGGTGTTTGTTCTTGCGGTACAGTATGACCTGTGGAGTCATACTCATGATGCTGTTTCGCCGCTTTCTGGGCGCAGCTGATCCAGATCCAAACTGTTTTGGCATTGGGACCGTATTGTTTAACAGTTTGAGGTTGTTTTTGCTGCTGTTTGTTACACTGCCCATATTTTTAGCTATCTGTGGGATATTTTGAATCGATCCTGATGGCGATTGGAATATTTGTTGCAATGATTGCGACAATGTTTTTGTCTGACATGGCTGAGTGGACATCGAGGCTAAGGAATTTCTTGATGGTGATGACGAGAGTAGGTTATTTTGGGTCTTGGATGGCGGTGATGACGATGATGATGCTATTGCGGTTGTCGGTGGAGCAACTGTCGTTAGAAATGTTGCAGGCGAACGTACATTGTTGTTGGATAATACCTGGGGCTGTGTTATGTGTATGTAGTAGGATTTGTTTCGATACAACGAAAAATAGGGATTGTTAGACACAATCAATTTTAGAAAATCAAGTGCGCAGTTAAATGATTTTTTTTTTGTAACCAGAGAACATGTACATATAAGAAAAAATAAATAAATACAGAAACGAAAAACATTTGTATAAACATTTAACATGTATGACAAAAAGTAGAAATTATCAATCAGATGTGCTATAAGCAATTTTGTTGACCCAATTTAGTGTGAAAATTTAAGGAATCGTTGAAAAGTTTTAAAGTCACTTACCGATTGAATAACAGAAGGCAGCATAGAAGGATTAGTTGCAGCTAGCGAGAGTTGTTCTTCGGAGACAGGTATGCGTACAGGCATTAAGTCTGAGGTTTTCTTCATTTCATAGCCTAGAAGAAACAAAAATGATAATTAAGTGCATTTGCGTTAATATTTGTCAGCAACATACATGTAAGATGATCTAAGATGTTGCAAACTTACCTGTACTGTCCACATTTTGCTGTAGTGTTTGCGGTTGCTGGAGCTGTGTTTGCTGCTGTTGTTGCTGATGATGTTGCTGCTGCTGCTGTTGGTGCTGCTGCTGCTGCTGCTGTTGTTGTTGATGGTGATGCTGCTGCTGCTGCTGTTGTTGGTGTAGGTGCTGCTGTTGTTGTTGGAGTTGATGTTGTAGTTGTTGCTGCTGCTGCAGCTGTTTTTGCATTAATTCAGGACCTCCTTGAGAAATGTTTTGTTGAGTATGGGTTTGAGATTGGACCGTATGTTGCTGCGGGTGCATCAGATTTTGTCCAAATGAAGGAATATACTCCTGAGACGGAGTATTAGGAACACTACTTCGAGCAGGTGGGACAAACTGCATTTCGCTATGTACATTAGCTAGTCCAGGTTGTATGTGTAGCGGCTGCTGTTGAACAGTTTGTGATTGTTGTTGAGGAGTATGCAGCTGCTGCTGATGATGCTGTGGCTGTTGTGGCTGCTGTATGTGTTGTATACCACCTGCCTGATGCTGTTGTTGTTGTTGTTGTTGTTGAGCAGCACACACGTCCTGTTGGCTTATTGGCTTTTGCATAGGAATGTGCTGTTGCGCAGGCTGGTTATGGATGCCCACTAATTTTTGTTGCTGCATTTGTGTTGGCGATGGCTGCTGCTGTTTCTGTTCTTGCAGTTGCGGTTGTTGCTGCTGCAACTGCTGAGCGTTTTGCAAGTCTTGTATTTTAATCGGTGGACCGCTTTCAGATACTTTTTGTGATGGTGGCGCAGACACACTTTCGTTTGCGGATACTTTTGGCAGTGTTTCCGAAACAATGCTAACGCGGAATCGCGATACTTTGCGTTCGCTCTGTCCAGTTGCAACCGGAACAGTAGTAGGAGCATCAGTTGTCGAAACACCAGCCTTGGACGGTTGTGGATGTGATACTTCCTTTTTCTGTACATAGAAAAAGAAAACATTTAGTCCATCTTAATGTAATTAAAGATTGATTTCTTACATCTGCAGTAGATGGTTGATTAGCTGCACTAGCAGCAGCCGCAGATTGACCAGCATTTGTCAGCAGTGCTAATTTTCTCCCAAGATCCGCAAGAGAGCTTTGATTTATTCTAAAATGTAAACTTACAAGTTCAGTACTGTTTTTTGCAGATAAAGCTTAAAAACTTACGCTCCAGATGAGGATCCCTCGGTTTTCTCAAGGCTTCCCTGTTTCGAAAGCTTAGATTGTGTGTCGGAGTGCATTTCACTAGGAGTCTGTACAGTGGTAGCACATCCAATGACTTGTTCACACGTAGTAGGTTTGGGTAGCTGGTAAGATGCTTCAACCCCCTCGATGATATTCGTAGGTATATTGGAAAAGTCTGATGCACTGTTGTCTAGTGAAGTCCGCCGGGAATTGTAAACGGAGGAGTTACGCAATGACGATGATGTTAGACCAGTTGGTGTATTATATCCCACCGATGTGGGCTGTTGAGGATATTGCTGTTGCAAATTTTGGATAAGATGCTGCTGTTGTGAAGCTTGCTGCTGTTGTGGAACTTGATGCTGATGTGAAACTTGATGCTGCTGTGGAAGTTGATGCTGTTGTGACATTATTTGTTCCGGCTGCTGACTACGAACCTAGGAAGATGCAAAATGGAAATATCACGTCTAACGTACGTCATCACAGAAACATTCGTGTCCGTTAAAAAGCGCGCAAAACAAAAAAAAAATACAATAAAACAAAAATAGACATTAGACAAACAAAAAATAACCTAGACTCGTTCCATTAAGCGTCAAAACCATATCCAGGATGAGACAACTTCACATGGCTTTAATCTTAGAGACGCTTTCTGCACATTTGATACGTGTTTGTTGGTAAAACGCATCAGCGGTTGTGTGTTACTAAATGTGTAATCGACATAGGGATATGAAACCAGGAAAGAGTTTTATCCTTCGGTATTATTTTGGCATATTCGATAGTGCAGTGTGTCTTCAAAGCATTACGATTGCGTACAATTGAGTCGTGAATTTTAAGTCAAGAGCTTTTAACCGGCAAGGGGTGCATAAATATTGAAATTATTGAATTGAAGGAAACAAATATTTACGCCATATGCGCATATGAAGTCATTTTATGTTAGTGTGCACCTCGTTGCAACCGACATCTAGTGAAACACGCCATTTTTTTAAAATCATGTTACAGGGATTTATAACATTCAGAGCATAGGAATCCGCACTATCATTGCAAATCGTAAAATGAGCCTGGAAATCGAACCCATCCTGCTGTAGGAACAAACAAAGGAGTAAGTTTTAGATGCATTTTGCCTGACTTCACCCACCCGAAAAAAAAAGAAAGTACATAGATGTAAATATAATATAAACAAACAAAAAAAAAACAAAACAAATGATGGTAGTGAACAAACACAAGTGATAAACAAAACTGTTCGTGGATGAGTACTGTGGGAGTTAAAAGAGAACTTTTGAAATCAAATCTACCTCTTCGTGAACGATGACATTCAATGGAACTGTCGTGGTGGTGATCACTTGTAATGGAATTGCTTGCTGTTGTATTTTCTGCTGCAGTTGGAGTACTGAGTCGCCTACCATTGATGAACCAATAGAAGCACCTGGTGTTACAGAGGAATGAACCATGTCTGCCTGTTGCTGTTGTTGCTGCTGTGGCTGGTGCTGCTGTTGAGATTGTTGACCGGCGACAGTATTCTTAACCGTGGACACATGAGCATGGGTTATGTTCTCTAGCCCTATCTTTAATTGCTCCAAAGTATTTGTTGCAGACTCGCTTGCCCCAACAGATGTTTTAGCTGCAGGTACAGGTTGCAGAGGTGCATGTTGCAGGGGTTGTGGCTGAGATTGCTGAATCGGTAATTGTTGTTGGATATAAACTGGCGCCTGCATTTGATGTTGTGATTGTTGAGGTGGCATTTCTAGGAGATGCGACTGCTGTTGGGGAATATCTGAAACTGTCTGCTTTTGCGACAAAGCTGTCATTTGAGGTGGGATATGTATTTGCTGTGGAATTTGTTGTGGAATTTGCTGGGCCACAGTAGATTGAATTGGAATTGGTATATGATGTTGGTGCATATCTGAGACATGTTGTACAGGTGCGACATAATGTACTGGTACCTGTGGCGGTACAATAACCACTTGTTGTAGAGGGGCTTCCCCTACCACTGGATGTTGCGCAATTATATTCTGTCCAAGCTCGACCGCTTTGGGTGGTTCTGCAGCCAAAGAATCTGTTTCGTTGACATCCTTTATGGGTTGGATCAGGTTAACCTCAGGTTTGGGTGCAGCAACTTCCATCACTGCCGATCCACTGGCTGATATCACAACTGGATTTACTAAAAACCTTGATATTTTTCTTACACCGTCACATTTTTTCTCCACAGGTAGAGGCACAGAAGTAGGAGACGGTTTTTCTACCGATTCTTCTCGCTTGTTGAGTGACTGGTCCACATTCTGTGAGCCACTTGGTGTTGGAAGTGATTCGCCTTCCTGTTCAACGCATTTTGTTTGACCTTGTAGCTCCTCGTCCAGTGTCAAATCATTTTGACCATTTGGCGTAGCATCATCCAATGAACCATCCTCCAATACATCGACCCCAGTGCTCATACTACCACCAGATGAAATTTGTTGATAATCCAGCACTAACCCTGCACTACCATTACCACCACTACTGTCACCTTTTTCTATGTCAACAGGCAACGACTTGTTCTGACCCTGTTCGATGGTGGAGGGTGACGACGATGATGTCACAGTATAGTCCGGCGTATAATCCGACGAAAGGGACGTATATTCAGAGGCTGTACTCGTCTTTCGCGACACAGTTCCGGACCCCACATAGTTCTCACTGCAGTTCACCTCCGAAGTTCCAGCAGTAGAAGCCACATTCGGAGGCGTTGTCGATTCAGAGTCCATCACAATTCCCGATTCACCCTGCGCCATATGGCCTGCCATTTTGGTGGCATCATCATCACGCGGCATAGATAATGCAGTTACTAAAGTACCTGGCTCAGAGGAGATGGTGGACGATGTAGCCTGTTTCGCTTGGGTTATAAAAGTGGCGGCAGTTGTTGTCATTGGTTTGTTTTCTAAATCTGGATCAGGTGCTCCTGTGTGCGGTTTGCGAAGTGGTTGATGAGGATGATGTGTTTCGTCTGCAGCTAGAATATTTAAATTCTGTTGGCTTGACACAAGATTACCGTATGATAATGACAACGCCGGCTCCACGGTACTAATAGACGGCTCAAACATTTTAGACAAGTCCGATGAGGTTTCATCGCGCTGCATGTAGAATAGTGTGTATATGTAAACAAGAGAAAAGAGGAAGAGATTTGCAAAGAAAATGTTTGCATTTCATTTATTTTAAGAAAACACATTTTTTTGTAAAAGAATTACTCGTAGCAAAACAAAAATAAGAACAACAAAGTTTATTAGAAGCGATGAACAATAATATGAAACAAAATACAAAAGAATATAACGGCAATAAAATGACAAGAAAACCAAAAGACAGCCACACAAAACAACAGCAGCAAACAAAATACAGTCGAAACTAGTTTAACGGGAATTCAATGAACCAGATATGTCTCTATCAACCAAGATACGCTCTAAGATACGCTCTTCTCTTGAAACTATGTAAAAACCGGAAAACTAAGTATGAAATCTATTCTTCTTCCCAGGTAATCGAGTTTCGACTGTACAAAGAAATACAATTTTAGTTTTTTTTTTTAATTAAATTAATAAGTGTGGAACGTATTCGTTGTAATATGTGGAATAGATTCCCTGGAAGCATCTAATTGGTCCCTCATGGTGAAGGTATAAATTAGCGAACTAGGACAGCAAAGCGTTGTTGGGAAACATGATTTACAAAAAAGTGTTCGTATTACCGATAACAGTGTTATAAAACTGTTCATCCAAAAATGTATAAAAAATTAACTGCAACATTGAAGTAAAGTTTTCAGAATTGTCCTGCAAAATGACGCGCTTTCACGAGAACATATCGATCCGATTTGTTATTTATTGTTGGATTGTTGATCCATAAAATACCAGCATAACGTTTCTTAAACACTGTTTTCTATTTCCTTTCTTCCAATGTAAATTTTTAAATCTTCTGCCATATCCATCCACTTTTTGAAAAATCTTCATCTAACTTAAAGGGTCTTTCATTAGGGACTTGACAACTTCAAACTTTTAGTGTGAACGCACCCATAAACCGATTACCGAACTGCTGATTTCATGTTGAAGTACATGAGAAACAACGCTTACAAATAATTAAAATCTACTACCGAAATTCCGAGGTAGTAGTGGTCGCAATTTAAACAGTGTTACCGCCAATTTTGGACCGTAATTCTCGTCACAGTAATTAATAGAATAGTGACAAAATTGGAAACAGACTAGTGCCAGTGAGACTAAATTTTGTCCGAACTGTGAAGAATATTAAGGCATCCGTCGTAAACGAGTGGCGTTTTCAAGAGTGGGCTTCTCCTAGACCACATTATGACGAATTTTGCATAACGATCTTGGCCTACACCCTTGCAAGATCAAGACTTAGTTTTGTCTGAACTGTGGAGAATATTTAGGCATCCGTTGTAAACGAGTGGTATTCTCAAGAATTGGGCCTCTCCCAGACCACATTATGACGAATTTTGCATAACGATATTGGCCTACACCCTTACAAGATCAAGACTTAGTTTTGTCCGAACTGTGGAGAATATTAAGGCATCCGTCGTAAACGAGTGGCTTTCACAAGAATTGGGCCGCTCCCAGACCACATTATGACGAATTTTGCATAACGATCTTGGCCTACACCCTTACAAGATCAAGACTTAGTTTTGTCTGAACTGTGGAGAATATTTAGGCATCCGTTGTAAACGAGTGACATTCTCAAGAATTGGGCCTCTCCCAGACCACATTATGACGAATTTTGCATAACGATATTGGCCTACACCCTTACAAGATCAAGACTTAGTTTTGTCCGAACTGTGGAGAATATTAAGGCATCCGTCGTAAACGAGTGGCGTTCTCAAGAATTGGGCCTCTCCCAGACCACATTAAGACGAATTTTGCATAACGATCTTGGCCTACACTTTTACAAGATCAAGACTTAGTTTTGTCTGAACTGTGGAGAATATTAAGGCATCCGTCGTAAACGAGTGGCGTTCTCAAGAATGTGCCTCTCCCAGACCACATTATGACGAATTTTGCATAACGATATTGGCCCACACCCTTACAAGATCAAGACTTAGTTTTGTCCGAACTGTGGAGAATACTAAGGCATCCGTCGTAAACGAGTGGCGTTCTCAAGAATTGGGCCTCTCCCAGACCACATTAAGACGAATTTTGCATAACGATCTTGGCCTACACTTTTACAAGATCAAGACTTAGTTTTGTCCGAACTGTGGAGAATATTAAGGCATCCGTCGTAAACGAGTTTCTTTCTCAAGAATTGGGCCGCTCCCAGACCACATTATGACGAATTTTGCACAACGATCTTGGCCTACACCCTTACAAGATCAAGACTTAGGTTTGCCCGAACTGTGGAGAATATTAAGGCATCCGTCGTAAACGAGTGGCGTTCTCAAGAATTGGGCCTGTCCCAGACCACATTATGGCGAATTTTGCATAATGATCTTGGCCTACACCATTATCAGATCATTCTGATGTACGTTCTCAAATTGGGGACTGTACATGATGTAATGAAAATCAGTTTGGGTAAACTACTATTCTTGTTACTGGACAGGTTAGAACCCATGTGCTACAAGAAAAAGCAGAACGTCCGTAAAAAGTCACTGTTTGGTGCGGTTTTCATGCCGGTGACGCCATTGGGCCGTTTTTTTTCGTCGATGATAATGATTAACCGTAACGTGACGGTAAACGTCATGATCGAACGTTATTTCTTTGAACAATTGCACGAATTGGACATCAGTGATATGTGGTTTCAACAAAACGATGCAACAAGCCACACAGAAGATGCAACAATCAAGTTATTGAAGTCTCAGTTCAGTGAAATCGAAAAATGGACCAATCGATTGGCCGCAAAGATCGTGTGATTTAACGCCTGTTACGGGGCTGAATTAAATCGTTGGTCTATGCCAACAAGTCGTCCACGTAAGAGGAGCTTAGAGCCAATATTGAACGAGAAATAGTGGTAGTATCGTTTGAAATGTATGGCCGATCGGTTGCTACGTATCGACCGCTGCATACGTTTCACTAGTGGATATAAGAACGAAGTCAAATTCCATTCATTAATGTTTTGCCGATTTTTTGTTGATATCTAAAGTAGTTTGCATTAAATTTAAAAAAAGTTTTCAAGTCCTTAATGAAAGACCTTTTAATTTGTATTTTGAAAAAAACTGGTACTTTCCCACTGGAACCTCGGTGCGCGATTAGGTCATTTCCATTCATACCTCTACACAGAATTTATTAATACATTCACTTACCAACCGCCGTGAGCGATTGGGTCACTGCCATTCACACCTTTACACTGAATTTAAATATACATTCACTTGTCAATTGAAAATCCCGTATTTTATCGGATAGTATCAACATTCATTCTTATCTTCATAATGTTGTTAAATTAACAACTCAGCTTTTACTTTTTCCATTCGTGCATCAATAAAATGTTCAACCAGAGAAACAAGACATCCCTACTAGTCGATGTTCCATTTTATCGTGACCACTTTCACACTAAAGTTAACAAAATCATTCATGTATTCATTCAACTGAAGTCGAAAAATATTACTTTCCGATTGGGATTTCTGTGTTCGATTGTGAATTCCACACCTGTTTAATTTACAAACCGACCATAGAATTTGCCTATTATTACATCCTCTATAAAACTCGCAATCTTTACACGAAACTTTTAAATATCAGAAGTTACTGACTATCCCTGGGTTATATCCCACGACACTTAATGGTTCTGAACCGAAATGAATACATGATTCGAGGATTCGAGTCCCATCGCTCTACATTTCCAACTGGTTGGGAGGAACAATCTCCCTTAAGCCGAATGACAGGATTTAGATTGTTTTTGTTCCACAACTGTGAGCGCTCACACAATTCCTTAGTTGCACGTCTAGAGAGAGCAACAAAAGAGAAAATACAAAGTCCAGATTGGGATTCGGATTATTCCATGAACACATGACAATCGAATACTTTCAGAAAGTTGAAACCCATTCCTTTGTGACATAGAGCAATATACGCATTACTTGAAACCCACAACACACCAAAAAATAATTTAAAAAGAATAAAAATAAAACAAATCCAATTTGCCCCTTAACCACATGAATAGACAAGAAGATTTAGCTAATCGAAATCCAAAAGAAAAACAATAAATTAATGAAATGTCTTATAAGAGATGAGATAACATATTTGTTGATGTAAAACTTTCAATTGCTAATTTTAAATTCATGAACAAAATATACATACATTACATATCTACCTAACTAGTCATTTTCTTACACTTAAGACCACAAAATAAAATTAATCAACACAACGCAAGCCATTCCATTACAAAAAAAAAATATCGTAAAAAAAAAACTTTCAACAATACAATAAACGAAAAAAAAAAGAAAAACCTCGAATAATTACGATAACAATTAAGAATAATTTTCAAAATACAACAATCGTGCACACTAATCCTCTTTTTATTCATTTCGATTTTGATTTTCATTTTTGTTTATGTAAACCACACGAAAATAAAAAAAATAAAACAATATAAAAAAATACTGTATAGCTGTTTGTTAACTAAACATAATTTTAAATGTTTGAAAAAATAAAAATTGGTAAATGGCTTTAATAAATCAAATTTTTTTTTAAATTTAAATTTAGGAGAAAAACAAAACGGTGATAAGATTTTTTTTTATTTTTCACGATTTTTAACTTACAGAACGGTGTCTTTGATGAGTTCTGAACACAGAGCGCTGGCGTGTTAATGACGCATGTCGTACCTATATGTACACACACACAGTTATGGAATTTTTGTTTTAATTAAAAAATTTCAACAGAGTTGTGTAGTGTAAAACAAGAAAATTATAGTCTAGACATTTTTTTTATCGAAAATTGCATTGGTGGTTCTTTACCTAAATTAATAAAACAAAATTTAATTGCGCAGGACATAGTTACGATTGATGACAGTGTGTGGTAACTTAAGAAGCGTTAGCAATTGATGTTGGGTACTTTCTTCTAGGGTGTAGTCATAGTTACTGTGTGTTGGGTAGTATCTCGTTTGAAAATATGTTATCTGTTGGACTTTTTGGGGCCTCAAAAAAAAAAAAAATGATAGTAATTCGTTTTTTTTTTAAACCTGGCAACACTGTTTCGAAAGATTGTCAATTTGACAGTTGAATTATTTGTGAGTAGTACTTTTGCTTTTTTGCCTTGAACAGATTAACGCCAGAACAACGTCTGCAAACTGATTTTGAAAACAATGGTTCGATTCGCCAAACTTTTTGTGTGTTACGCCCATTTTACGGTCGACAGACTCGTTTAGCAAGTTATTCGGAATAGTGAGTAGAACCAAAGAGTATAGAACAACATAGAGTACGCCTCACAGCTAAACATCTTGTAGCCGTTTGCGACGCGGGTGGTAGGTGCGAAGTTCTGAAGTCCAGAATTGAAGCCCATTGACTTTGATTTACGTTTTCATTTTGGCATTTCGGTTTGTGGGTCTTGGAGCAGCTTACATTTTTTTTTGGCAACCTGGCTCAATTGTCAGTAGACGGCTACGTTAGTAAGCAAAATTGTCGTTTTTGGGTCGATGCACAGCGGAAGACAATCCAATTCAATCACGAAAACACACTATTTTATGCGGTTTATGGGAAGGCCGAATTTTTCCTTAAAAAATGCGGAAGGAGCGCGAATTGGAGATGGCTAGAGAGCAATGTTCAATGAAGAATTGATGCCAAAAACTCATGATATTGGTGAAGCTGACTTGTGGTTAAAACACGATGGCGTTACATGCCATACAAATAACGAATCAATTGTTTTATTAAGGAAAACGTTCGATGAACACATCTTCTCAAGAAATGGTCCTGTCAATCGGCCACCAAGATCCTGTGATTTGACACCATTGGATTACTTTCAATAGGCATATGTCCAATCTGTTGTTTACTTCGATAAACACCAAACGATTGAAGCGTTGGAAGCCAACATTACTCGTGTTATTCATGGAATAATGCTTGAAAGAGTGGTCAAAATTTGGACCAACACCCTGGACCATTTGAGAGCTAGTCAAGGGCAACATTTGAAGGATATTTATTTTCTTTAAACAAAGAGTATAGAACTACATAGAGTACGCATCACAGCTTAAAAGTTTGTAGCCGTTTCCGGCGCGGGTGGTAAGTGCGAAGTTAAAATTTTGTCGATCGTATGCGTCGCTTATGCTGATGTTTGATGCTGGGGTAGCAATTTAAACACAGGGGTATCAACATCAGTACCCCACATAGAAAATTTTCGGTGTATGAGATGCGCACTCTATGTAGTTCTATACTCTCTGATAATACCCATCCCTAAAGACGATAGACAGTGCAAAGAGAACTAGCTATTGCAGTTGTCGAGTGCAGTGTTGAGGAGAATCCGAGTGGGTCAATTCGCCATCAATTGGGCATAAGCTCCACTTTGTGGAAGATTTTACGGGACGATCTTGGCTTAAAATCTTATGAGATCCAGCTTGTGGATAAGTTTAAACCGCGTGATCATTATATGCGGCGTTTGTTCGGTGAACTGCCTGAAACATGGTCCAGTTCTCCGATGAGACCTATCTCTGGTTAATATGTATGTAAACTAGCAAATCGCCGAATTTGGTGTAGAGAAAACCAAAAAGATTTTATCCAGACGCCCTTACAGCCATTAAAACTTAGTGTTTGGTGTGCTTTATGGGGCTATATTTATTTAAGAACGATTCCGGCCAGAATGTTACAACCCATGAAGAGCTCCATAGAGACATGGTTCCTGCCTTTTTCGTTGCTCAGTTGAATGGCACTGACGTGACAGAGCTTTTGTTTCAACGAGATGGCGCAACGTGCCACACGGTGTACGAAACCATTAATTTATTGTGTAATGGGCCTGTATCCACTATCCTGTGAACGCACAACTTCAGATTCATTTCGTGAGGTATATATGAAGTCACTTTTCAATGTCGCACTTTCGTATAGTGGACCTGCATCCACTTTTCTGTGATCTCACAACTTCAGATTCATTTCGTTGGGTATATATGAAGTCACTAATCTATGTCGCTAAACCAGATATGTTGGACGATTTGGAAGTCAACATTCGCCGCGTTATTGCTGATAATGCCGCCCCAGTTGCTCGATAAATTTGTCGATTTGACAAATTTGACTTCAAGATTGAGCTGCAATTGAGCTTGCCATGGGACGCATATGCCTGAAATCATTTTCAAACACCAATGGCATAAAATTGTATACTAAATGAAGCTAATGATGGGCTCAGTGCCGCGATGGTTAGTGTGATGAACTGCGGTGCACAACGTCTGGGTTCGATTCCTAGCCGTGGCAACACCTTAATGATTTTTCACTGGCCCTCCTCTCGTGATGATCTGACAAATCATTCGAGAAGTATCAATTGCCACGAGAAGGTTATCTTAACTAAGCCGTTCGGTAGAAAACAGGAGCTGCAAGAATTCCACACACACACACACATGAATGGTTGTAAAAAAAGATAAGCCCTAGGTACCAACGAGCCTGTTGTCCAAAAATTGTATTTAGTTGTCACTTCACGTGTTTTATTTAACACCCTTGACTGGTGGCCTAAACTTTATGACGTGGATACCAACTTTCTGTGGTTCTAAGAGAACTGCAATTCCAAGATGGAAATGCATTAGGAACAACTTTTGAGAGCATGGTTGTCATGGATACTAACGTTCTGTGGTTCTAACAGAACTGCGCTACCACGATGGACATGCATTACAACCAATTTTTGAGAGCATGGTTATCATGGATACTAACTTTCTGTGATTCTAACCTACTCTACCACGATTTTCATTAATTACGACCAATTTTTGAGACCATGGTTATGATGGATACCAACGTTCTGTGGTTCCAACAGAAATCTTCCTCTAGAGCTCTCTTAAAGTGGCAACAATTTTTGCCCGCACAGTCGTTCCTTAAAACTGGACATTCCCAATACGCGTTACAAGAAAAAACCGCGGCACACATTCTTTCAATTAAATTAAGTGGATATCTCGCTCACAACTGTTTCCAGTTAGATTTAATCGAACGATGATGTTGTAGCGAAGTGTTTTCCTCTATCTATTATACATTAATCAAACCAGAGCCGACTTTTCAGGACCCAGTCTTGTTTTCTAGAGACAGATTAATGACTTCCAACCAGACCAGCAATGGGTTGCAAAAATATTGATACATTTGATGGTACGGTCAATTCTAAATTCATGTTCATCGTTAAACGTGATCAGTAGGATTGGGTTAAGGTGCAAAGTGAAGTAAATGCAATGTAAATGGTTTAAAAGCCTGATCTTGGGTTTAAAGTGCATAAACTGCAGCTTCTTCAAGAAATGAAGCCGACTGACTTTGGTTTACGTCTTAATTTCGGTTTGTGGGTCTTGGAGAAGCTTAAGAAATGTTTTAGCGACCTGGCTCATTTGTGGTCAAACGGCTACTGTAGAAAACAAAACAGACTTATTTGGGCCGATGAAGAGCCAAAGGCAATCCCAATTCAACAACGAAAACGCGCTATTTGGTGTGGTTTATGGGGCAGGCCGTATTTTTCTTTAAAATCAAATGCGGAGCCCGAATTATTGTCAATGGAGATGGCTCCAGAGCAATAACCAATGAAGTTTGGATGCTAAAAACTCAAGATACCGATGAAGCTGACTTGTGGTTTAAACAGGATGGCGTTACATCTCATACAAATAACGAATCAATTGTTTTATTAAGGAAAACGTTCGATGAAAATATCATCTCAAGAAATAGCCTTATCAATTGGCCACCAAGATCTTGTGATTTGACACCATTGGATTACTTTCTATGGGCACATGTGTAGTCTCTTGTTTACCTCGATAAACACCAAACGATTGAAGCGTTGGAATCCAACATAACTCGTGTTATACATGGTCAAAAATTGGAGCCACACCCTGGACCATTTGAGAGCTGGTCGTATTCAACATTTGAAGAAAATTGTCTTTAAACATTAAATGGCATGAAAGAAACTAACACCTCCAATATAGGTTTTCCTCTCAATACATTGATATGTTTGTGTTCAATTTAAAAAAAAATCAGAAACCTCTTGATGTCTTGACCATATTGAGCACAAATTGAAATCGTTGAAGACCCTCCATTATCCAAATGGAAAATATCGAATTTATCAACTCTGATAAAATTTTACAACATAGGAAACAGTTTTGTTTAATGAGCCTAAGTTATACCGAATTTAATAGCAAAATACATTCCTGTGCAGCTCAGCACTAAAGCACAAGAAACAACCAAAAATCTATGCAAAGGCACGTTCATAACACGTGCGATAAGTTGTCATTGACACCGAAGACTGATGGAGCTATCTTCACGCTTTGCATCCTATTCACCTCAGGCTGCGTTTATAACGAGCAATGAAAATTGATAGTAAAAGCATTGATTCGAGGAAAAAATATTTGTGGTTATGTAACTTACGGGTTATCGATCAAGAGGTGTTTTTTTCCAAAAGGGGATTCTTGATAGATGGCGCGTGATTCGTGTCATGTTACCACGTATTTTTTATTCCGTGCTCATTGACATTTTATCAGTGAATGCGCTCCCAAAGATCCACTGTTTTCAACCAACATTTTGTTAAGCGATGAGGCCCAATTCTGGCTCGATGGATACGCCAATAAGCAAAATTGACTAAGAGCAACCGAAAGATGTTCAATTGATGTAGTTACATCCACTCCAAACAACCATGTGGTGTGATTGGAATCATAGGTCCGTATTTAATTTTTTTTTTATCAAAAATGAGGCTGACGCTAACGTTACTGTAATCGCTCCATGATAATAGACTATTTTTTGCCTGAAATCGAACCCCGAGATCTAGACAATATTATGTTCATATAAGACGGCGCTACTTTCCACGCAGCCAGTGAACCGCTTCGGTGAAGAATTAATTCCGGACCAGTGAATTGGGCAGCAAGAGCTTGTGATATCACACCGTTACACTAATTCCTTTGGGGCTACGTAAGGTCTAAGTTGTTTGTGGATAAGACACCTATAAATAACAACACTACCCGTGTTATTCACAAGATACCGACGAATATTTTCGAACGCGTTCTCGAAAGTTAGAACGTCCGCATTGACGATCTACGCCACAGTTGTAGCCAACATTTGAAAGGGATAGTCTTTGAAAAATGAATGTCAAGAATGGTTCTTTAGATTACTAAGAAAGATTTCACGATATATGTGAAATTGTTTGTGTTATTTAGCATTTAAAAAAAAATACCTCTCGATTAATCACCCTTCCTAAACAAAGAGTTATGTTTGGAGTCAAAGTTGTATTTTCTCTACTCTTATCGACGATGGACGTTGAATATTTAATTAGTGAAATACTTGTCAGGACCATTTTATGGGACAAAGTACACAAAAATTATCGCAATACTGTTTTGTTTTGGACAAGTTGTGGAGTGGGCCTACTGTGTTCGTTCTGAAATAAAATTTCTATTAAACAGTGGTGGATATTTTCCAACGAGCAGCATTTTTAATGTTTGAAGTTTCTTTGGAATCACTCATCATGCAAATCACAATTACTTCTCAGTACAGTAACTACCAGATGTGTTCACAAATTGTTAAAGCAGCCCATTTCAGCAATAGGCAATCAGCCGGGCATGGAATTCTTATTCTTGTTGTCATATCTTATTGTAATAAAAAGTTTTGCAGATGTGCCAACCGGTTCAGAGAGTAACCCAACAAAAATGTCAAAGCTTTCTTGAAATATATATATATATGCTTACATACATATATATATATTTAGACATACATCACCAGCACTAGTTTTAAATTGTTTTTTCCTTCTTTTTTTTCAAGAAAAACCTTCCTTTCCCTTCCGTCCAACTTTCTCTACACCACTACAATTGACCCGGAACATTACTTTTAACACCACTAATTTTCGACTTGAAAACATTAACAAAAGATAAAATAAAAATAAAAACAAAACCGACAGGAAGCGGTGTCGTTCTTATTTACGATTTGTAAGGGGGAGAAAAGGGAAATGATTCGAATATTGCATGCGTACACCAATAATAAGTAGAACTTATAGGGAAAGAATAAGATAGATGTACATATATGAAGAATGGAAAAAGAAGGCTTTTCCCTGAACCCTAGAGTTAAAAAAGCATTTATTTTTTGTTTTCTTTAATTTTTGTTTCAAACAGGTACGTATTTGTGTTTGAATCGAAAGCAGAATTAACAAAAAAAATGTTGACAATGGGATGGTAATACATACTTTTTCGATATTGCGGCGGAATGTTGTGGGTGCTGGTATTTGGTTTGGATTGAGATTAACTTGACGTACAATATCCTTGATCATATCCACAAATACGGTACACTGACTTTGGGCAAGCAAATCCTGTGATATCTATAAAGAGATTAATGACCACACAACAGAGCATAATTAGTGACACTTATTGATCAAAGTCGATTGTGCTAATAGGTATGAAATTAAAAAAAAAAACTTAAACTTACCAAATTGTTGGCAACATCAATTGGATTTACATCGCCAATGTCAAATTTGAAAGTGATTGTCTTTGGTTTGTTTTCCATGTGACAATCTACTACGGTACCGTTCTCTACGTTTGTCACACTCAATTTAGGGATACGTTCAGTGCCGCGATTCGTTCGTCGATTTTTGTTCGTTCGTGCTTTTGGTAGAGCGCCGGTAGCTAAGGACGCTGGAGGTGGAGCTGCTGGCCGGGGTTGTTGCTGAGACGGCTGCTGTGGTAGCTGCTGTGGTGGTAGCTGCTGTGGTGGTAGCTGCTGTGTTGGTTGTTGCGGTAATTGTTGCAACGGTTGCTGTTGCGGCGGTTGCTGTGTAACCTGGTGTTGGGGTGTGTCACTGGTTGGCGGACGTTGAGGTTGGTTAGTTTGTTGAACTACTTGTTGTTGCACCTTATGCTGCTGTGGAATTTGTTGCTGAACCGGTTGTTGCATTTGTTGTGGTTTAGGCTGCGCTTGCTGAGGCTGCTGAGCCTGTTGCGATGATTGCATTCCAATTTGCTGAACTGGTTGCTGATTCTGTTGGCTTATGATTTGTTGCTGCTGCATCTCTTGTTTTGGCTGAATTTGAGGTTGAGGTTGCTGTTGATACTGCTGCTGCTGTTGTTGTTGTTGCATCTGCTGGTGTATTTGGTGCTGCTGCTGTTGAAGCAACTGTTGTTGCTGCTGAAGCTGTTGTTGGAATTGAATCTGTTGCTGATGCTGCAGTTGCTGTTGCATATGTTGATCAGCCTGCTGCTGCTGTAACACATGTTGCTGATACTGTTGTTGTTGTTGCTGCGGTTGCTGCTGTTGTTGAATGTACTGCTGCTGCTGGTTATGAACATATTGTTGCGGATGTTGCTCAGCAACTGGAGCCTGGATACCGTAATTAGGAACTATGTTTATCGGAAATTGCTGTTGCGTTGTTAGGTGTTGCAGCTGTGGTGCAGATACCGTAGACGGCTGTTGCCCATAGTATTGCTGTTGCTGATGAGTGTCAATTACTTGCTGCACTTTTTGTTGAAGTTGCATTTGTTGATGTTGGGGTTGTTGCATTTGAATCTGTTGAGGTGCAGCCAACGGTTGCTGCAAATACTGATGGGCTTGCTGTGCAGATGTATTTTGCATGAATACATGCTGCGGCTGTTGTTGTTTTTGCTGCTCAATTGTTTCCATTTGGTGTTGCTTTTGTTGTTTTTCAATATCAAGTTGAGTTGGTTTTTCCATTTCGACTACAACCACGCCTCCGATCTGTGTACTTTTATCTATTGCCGCAATATCTTGAGGCTTCTGAGATTTTTCTGCATGATCATCTCGCCCTGCAACAATTGCCGGAGCGGTGGCTGTTTCACCAACGAGAACCACTAAGCCACCTCCATCTTCTTCCTCCTCGTAGTAATCCTCGTCCTCCTCCTCTTCTTCCAAATGCATGGCTTCAGTGCCCCAGTTCGTTTCGTACATTTCCCTCTGAGCTAGCAGAGCAAGCATCTCCAGTCTAGATTTTTCGTTTTGCAACTGCATCTGCGTTTGTCGCTGCTTGCGTTCCTTTTGCAAGGATACCAATTGAACTTTTAACATTTTCACCACCGCCCTGGAATCTTCTTCACTGATAATTCCTGCATTGCACATGTCCATGCAGACAGCTTCACAGTTATCGTTTTTAATATCGAACTCAAACTGAATCGCTTCGTTCTCCTTATGTTTTGACGAGCGCTTCTTTGGATCCAGAAACCGTAGCCTGAACTCAATGATATTCTCATTCGAGTTATCGAGAAAACCCTCTGTTGTAGTTGGCTCCAAACGGATACCAATGTCCTCCCCAAAGAACTCCGAGTTCAGTAGTTCCTTACAACTCGGACGATCCTCCTTCTTCAATTGAATACAACGTTCAATGATCTCACGAACCTTCTCATCCTCGACTTTGTCGAAGCTAGCTGGCTTAATACCCGATATTACCTTTTTATAGATTTGTGCCGGGCCCGAACACTCATTGTATGGGTACTCGGATATGGCCATCTCCAGCATACACATTCCGAATGCATAAACATCCACAGCCTCGTCGTAGTGCTCTTCGTACATTTCAGGTGCCATGAATTCCGGTGTTCCAATCACCGATTTGGCATAACTACGATTCTTGAGGGTGGCCAAACCTAAATCACCAATCTTTACGCTACCAGTTGTACCAGTTATAAATATATTATCACATTTTAAATCACGATGTATTATTGGCGGTGAACGAGAATGCAGGAAATTTAAGCCTTTCAAAATTTGACGGCACCACGACTTTAGAACTTTTGAATTCATCTCCTTAAAACGTCGTAGATAGCTGTAAATTAACGAAAATTAGAAAATAATTGCAAATTTTTTTAAATTATGAAATTATTTAAATGTTTTTCACATATACCGGGTACTTACGCTTTAAGTGTTCCTGAAAGCATCAGCTCAGTGACTAGAACAATATTTTTTCTTTTGCCCACATTGGACTCCCAGTAATTGTAAAATCGTACAATATTTGGATGTTGCAGTTTTTTAAGCATTTCAGCTTCCTCGCGAAAACGTATACGTTCAGCCTTCTTAACTTTTTTATCCTATGAAATAAATAGGCAATGAGAGAGAGAGAGAGAGAAAAAAGATTAATAAAAATAAGTTAATTGTTTACTTTTGCAGATGTATTCTGTCTAAAAAAAAAAATACTAATACTTACTAATAATTCACACCAAGCTACTGGCACACCAGTTTGTGTATCCAAGCCGCGAAACACAGTCTTAAAGGATCCCCTTCCAACCTCCTTGTCATATTTGAAGAATCGTCCACATGGCGAAACTCCAATTGGTTCGTCTTCATCCTCTTCTGGCTTCTTTTGTTTCCGCAACCTGTTTTCGACTACTTTATTCGTATTCGTAGGAAACAACGGTCCTTCGGCATGGAACTGCTCCTCCAGATGTTCAGCTTCACGTGACAATATCTCAATGTTGTCATCATAGTCACGAACGAATTCAGTCTCAATGTCTGCCGAATCCAAAAAGTAATTTCCCTTTGTGAACTGTAAAAAATTGTTGTCCACGGACTTGCGGACAAAGCGATTATTGGGACAATACTTTTCCACAGCCGACGACATTGATGGGTTGGCCACTAATGACAAGGGCATTGATGGTGGTAGTATCGATGAAGCTGCATCACTGGTACTACTTTCAACAGTGGTTGGTGATATATCAGCTGCTGATAGGTGGTCCGGTTTTCCTGTTGCGTCGGCGATATTTTTCACTACATTTGGCACAGTAGTTAAACTTGGCGATGGTGCTGACGTTTTGCGTGGTGCGGCTGTTGTGGTAACTTGTTTGGATCGTTCGTCTTCTCCTCCGCTGACAGCGGAAACATTTTCACTGTGGTCTCCCGTCGTCATCGCTTGCTGCTGATATTGTTCCTTGTCCTTTTTGTCATCCATGTCTTGCGATTTCTTTGTTGGAAGTTTTCCTCCACTATTTTTTACATCCAGCTTGCGTGGGCTACTCTCAACAGACCGTCCCGATTCTGAACTTCCAGTTTGCTGTGGTTGTAGCTGCTCAAAGAAATGGGCCCGTTTTGATGCGGATTTCCTGCTAGCTGAAAATCGAGCACTCGTTCCCGCGTTTAATGACGTGCTGCTACCACTCGGCAGTTCACTTAAATCTGTGGCGTTTGCCGTCTTATTAAACTTGTTGTATACAGTAGATTTCAATGAGCTGCTACTACCTCCACTGGTTCCTTTTGATGGCACAGAGTTCTGTCTCTGGATCAGCTTTACGGGTGAAGTGTTGTTGCTTTTGCTATGACTTGTCTGGTGATGGTGGTGGTGCGATGTGTGCAGTTGAATTTGTTTAATATATTGATTTATATTGTTATTGTTATTATTGTTGTTAATGATGCTACTAATGCTATTCAGACTATAGTCGACGTTTGATTGTGTCGTCGGTTGAATGTTAGCAGTAATATCACCGTTGTTGGTAGAACTGCTTGTATTGGATGATTCTTCAGCGGCTTCACTACCAATCGGAACGGTTACACTGCTTGCTGTGACAGTATTGCTAGCTTCGCTATTATTGCGGTTACTGTTTAGAATTGATCGGGTAGCCGATGAGAACTCCAATAGAACGCGGCTCAGTAAATTACCCGTGGTGGTGGCTGATGATTGCTTCGTACTTAACGATGATGGTGCTCCCCCTGCTGCTGATATCTGTCCTGGCGTCGACGAAGCGCTAGTGTGCTGCTTTTCCAAATTAGAACAATGAGAATAATGCTGCTGTATTTGATGCGGATGGTGTGTTGATGGTGCTAAATCTAACACAGCTGTGGATTGTCGAACCTGTATGTGATGGGCTGCTGCTGCTGAAATTGGTGATGATGTGGATGCCGACTGATGGCATTGATTTGGTGCAAAACTGGTCGAGCTGAATTTCCTTTGTCGTATTACGCCCTTGGAATTAAATTGCAATTTACTGCTGGAGTTACTACTGTTGTTGTTTGAAGAAGAACTCCTGTGTTTTAGTTGTTTCAGGTGGAGGGAGATGGTAGTTTATAAATTCCAATAACAAAATAAACCACAAATGAAAAGAAAGAACAAAAACACAAAAACAATATAGATAAAGGAAATAATATACAATATGTTATTATATACGTGAATGTAAGAGTTAAAAAGGAAGGACAATCGTGAACGTAGGAAGACACAGTGCAATAGGATGTTCAAGCATAGCTTACAAATGAAAATACATACATATGTAATAAATAAAACAAAAAAAAAATATAGAGGGGTTAACTTCATGCTGCCATCGAAAGAATAGGGGCTAGATCATGCAGCAAAACTGTTGCATTCATGCTACCAACAGAATCTGACGTTTTCGTATAGAATATTTTATGCATTTCCTTGCAAATTGGCCTCAGGACGTGCTCAAGGATTACATTTTTTATTTGGTGGAACTTTTGCCGACTGATCAGCGAAATTAGTTTTCCTCCTCTTCGGCTAATGGTAAACTCTTTCGAGGACATCAATTCGAGTATGTTTTGATAGACGAAGAACGACTGTTGAATGTGTAGAATTTGACTTCAAATGAAAAGGTCGATTTGACATTTTTCTACTGCATTACTACGCGATTGTGATCAGGATTGATGAATCAACGCCGTTGCATTTAATTGCATAAGGGAATCTATATTTTATCGTTACAATTGTTAGATGGTGTCAACTTGTAAATTTTACTTGCTATCGCTGATAACCAATCCACTTATGGTAATATTAACTTTTATCAGACACTATTAACTCAACAAAAAATGGTTTTTAATGTTCGTCAAGATCAGGCAATTTACATTGGATAAGTTTTTGACAAAAAGGCAACACCGACACCTATCTGCATGTATATTTTTGTCAATTCTTAAGGACTGAGTTGAGAAAGACTTTTCCAACTAATTTGAACGATTAGTGTAATACGAAAATCGGTGTCGCAAATCGAACCTAATCGTCGAGCACTAATTTGTATCAACAGGACGTGACAAACTAACGAGTTATGATCTTGTTTAAGGAAAGAAAATAATCTTGGGGCCACTAGCATTAAGTCAACCAGTGATAAAGTCCCTAAAATCACCCAGGAAATCACTGGGTAGTTGAATAAATATATTGTTTCAAGTTACAAGGTGAATTGTAAATATACCTATAAATTTACAAATAAACCTAAAAATGGCCAAATATTTATAAACATACATTGACGATCTGCCTAGGATCTAAACAGAAGGTGAATTATTTTAGACTCGAAAGCAGGATTAGGGAGTAAATACTTGTCACTCCTAAGAAGTGAATATTGTGAACGTTGGAAGACAGACAACTCAAAGCAGGTTCGTAATGACCCAGGGCATTTCTTTGATCTCACAACCATTTAGGTGTGCGTGTGTACTTTTGTCACAATGGCGGGACTTGCAGTTATATGTCGAATCAAAACTGCGATGATATATTTTTTTAAGACAATTTATACTACTACGAGGGGAGAACCAATCAAGAAACCAAACAAATTTTTTATTTGTCATTAATTTGTATAAAATTTTACTATGTTTTCACTATTTATCGCTTTAATTTAGTATAACGACGTCTTTACTTTAGGCACATGATTGTGTTGCTACGAATAAACTAAACCCCACACTACTGAGTAATGTAATATTGTTCACTTTTCAAGATCTTATTAATAAAAATAAACAATTTAATAGAAACATTGCTATTAGCTCATTTCGTGTGCTTGAAAAATACAAACATAATGCCTACGCTTACACAGTGGACAATAACCGGGACTAAGATAACATTTGGTGTGAGTCTTATCGGTGTAAGCATAGCACAAGGACTAAGTTTTTTAGGTCAGTCCATTATTTTAGGTGACCTGGAATATAATTTTACCCCTTTCTCTCTCTTCAGTGCCGGGCCACAGAGACATACCAGGGAATTGAAAGACAAATGAGCTTCCCAGACAGGGCACCACCCTTGGTATTCTACCGCCAGCAGATATGTAAGGTATGCCCCTCGCTATATGTAAGTCACAGATCAAACTTGATGCGATCAAGAAAGAAAACCGCAGATGGATAAACGGCACAACCTGCCAAATATCCAGGGAACTCTGGCCAAACTTTTACCAGAAGCGCTTCATCTGCTTAACAATGCTGAACAGATCAAATATTAGCGCTATAATCGGTGTCCTTACGGGACACACGGTCCTATAGGCCTATAAGCAAAAAGACTATGCCTCTTCAGCAATGACTTCTATAGAAGCACTTGGACGAAGAAGAGGAGGAAAGTATTAATCACGTTCTATGTTCTTGCCCAGCTCTTTCAGTAAAAAAGGATGCTACACCTGGAAGACTACTTCTTCAGCAATCTAGGTGAGCTGGTTAATATCAATGCCAGAAACCTGCTAGTGAGCTCTGAATAATTCAATTAGGCGAACGAATATCGGAAAGTCGAACGATCCACGTGAACCCAAAACGGACCTTAATGGTCGCGCATCGCGTGCAGTCACTGTAACCTACCCTAAACCACCTTCCGTTGGATGTCACCATAAATTCAACTGACGTATTAATAACTGCTATAATAGCGAGGATTTTTCTACTTTGCCCCCTAGTCACCGTTATTACCCAAGATGTAAACGTAACCATCGAGCTGGTCTTAGGAAAACACCATTCGCTCACTGCACACGCTGTCTATAGATGTCGTTATTTCTGTATTTAGACCTGTACGGTGTAAACAACTAAAATATTTATTGCCGAACCAAATAAATGTTAACATAGGCAGTATCAATATGAAGCCTAAATTGGTGTCATATTAAGACCTTTGGCACACCAAATACAAGATTATTTCTTTGGGGTTAAATTTTATTTTGACATCAACAGATCTTGAAGAAGTTTTAGCCCATGAGAAGCACCTAACTGGCTTGCTGTGGACAAAACTCACGAATATGTGGGCATGAGTCGAGATCGGCTCACCATTGAACTTATTAACAAATGCTTCTGTTAGCACCTTATAGCAGTTCGAATCGGACGTGGAATTTTGTCGAAAAACAATTGATCCTGTCGAGGCGGATTAACATCGAGGCGGCGATGTTAACACAAACAAGTTGCGGCTTCTGGTGATCGGAACACCCACACTTAATTGTCGAAAAACCAATTTGCAGAGAGTGACCGTTTGGTTAGGATTTTAACGCGGTGGTGTCATTGGCCCATTTTACTTCAAAATATATATATCGTAGTGCTATTTCGGTCTACTGGAAGCGATGTAAAGCCTTTGATATCGAATTTTTATAGGCTTGAATTGAGGGCGATCATTGGTTTCAGTGGGATGAAGCGATATGCCACACTGTCCATTAACGTTCTATTTCGCTAAGTTGGCTTATCGTGATATCTGCAGTCTTGGCAATTGTCAGCTTCGGAGCTGCGATTTGATGTCCTTAACGATTGATGTTATGGGAACAATTCATAAATGATTCAAGCTCAATGAGAACATAGTCAGCAATGTCCAGGAATTGACAAATGACTGCAATTGCGTTTCATTGATAATGGCAATGTTCGCCTTTTGTAATAAAGACTAATTATACCGAACAAAATTAGTTTTGTTTAGTTAATTTGTTTTAAGGGAAAGTTTGGTTGCTTGGTCAGACATACCCAGACAGGCCCAAGTCGGCTTCATGTAGGTCCATATGGTAAATTATTAAAATTATTTATACCAATTTCCGTCAAAACAATTTCCGTAAGAATAATTTTTTTTCCGATAAAGCGACGTAGTCATATATTTAAAAACTAAGTACGGCGCATGAAGTTGATGAAGTTGGAAAGTTATTTGGTGTTGCTGCTAACCACATAGTTCGGTTAGTAGTGACTCAGTAAAGTATGGGATTCTGCACTGGGTTTGTTTTGGGGGCTATAGTCTGGTACCACGGGAATCAGGAGCCCCTGAGATATGAAGTCGTGGGACTGAATGGCTTAGCCTGATTAAGAGGTAGGCCCCCTTGCGGGAGTATCGTGATGGTTGTAGTTACCCGTATTGGCGGGAACGGATGGTGTTTTAAAGTCTATTTGATGGTCTGAGATGGATATCGGTCCTTAGCAAGGATGTAGTTTGTGCCTTAAACATGATTTTAAAAATTGCACCAATGAACTGTATCCTGCGTTGGGGTGTTAACCAAAACTTTTCTATTATTCTGATATGTGGGTAACAGAGCATATAGTCTGGTACCACGGGAATTAGGAGCACCTAAGACATGAAGGCCTCGGACTGAATGGCTTGGCATGATTAAGAGGTAGGCCCTATGTGTGAGAATCGTGGTGGTTGTGGTTTCCCGGCGGGGACCGATGATATTTAAAAGACTAATAGATGATCTTAGATGGATATCCGTCCTGAGCAAGGATGAATTTCGTGCCTAACACATGATTTTAAAAATTGCACCAATGAAATGTATCCTGCGTTAACCAACACTTTTCTATTGTTCTGATGTGTGGGTAGGACCACTGTGAAATAAGAGCTGTTATGGGTAGGATTTTACGTTCAGCATACTTTACATGATCTGTATTTAAAGGATGAATGAAGAATCTGAAAATGGTATAGTTTGGCAGAGATTAATCTGCGCCCTAAGAAGCAGTCGACTCTTGAATGGGTTTAGAGTTACAAGCTGTGGTAGAATTGGACTTTCAAGTGCAGAGTTACGAGGTTGAAGTGGGTACTTCAAATGCAAGGAAAACCAAATAATTGAAAAGAATTTCAAAAAAATTAGGATTTTGTCAGTCGTCATTGGGTTTGCGAAACTTTCCTTTTGATCTATTCATCATTTCACTACTTTCTGCATCGCCTTCTTCTTTCTGCATCATACCTAGGTTATATAGGCACTCCTTGATCATTTGAGATCGAGTGATGAAAAATAAAGAACTTCGATTTTGACAACTATGAACACAGCCTATTTGAAGGTCATGAACACAGCGACTTCGTCTAGAGTTTAACAGTTCGTAAGAGGAATTTGCTTTCGCGTTAATTCAGTGAATGGTATCTTTCTTGTTCACTTTTTTTTGGAATAAATAGGCTCGGATGCAATTCTCTTTAGGATATATAGGCTCGCCAAAAACTTCCCTAGGTGGGCAGAACAATTTAACTAAACGAGACGTCATTCTCTTAGCCCAGTTACAATCAAATGAAAGCGAAAATGTGGATGAATTTCTCTTTAGGATATATAAGCTCGCCAAAAACTTCCCTAGATGGGCAGAACAATTCAACTAAACAAGACGTCATTCTCTTAGCTCAGTTTCGATCAAATGAAAGCGAAAGCGAGGATGAATTTCCCTTTCAGAAATAAAGGATGACCAACAACTACTCTAGATGGGCAGTATAATTTATCTAAACGAGACTTCATTCTCTTCGCCCAGTTTCGATCAAATGAAAGCAAGAACCTTTATCTTTTCCTATCAATTGCTAACCCTATTGTACCGCTGTAATACAGAAGCTTACCAAGATCCTAGTTTTCATTCATAAGCATTTAAGGAAACTCCGATCCCAATTGTTGGGGTATTCCTGGCGTCCGCCGATGCCAAGTCTTGTCTAGATTCAATCATCGATGGAACAGATATCTTTCCAGGATGACTTTCTTCCCTTTTTTGTTATAATTTGCAGGCGCTCAAAGGGTTATGAATACCTTTTAAGACTTTTTATGCCTTTCTAGGGTTGTTTTAAAAGAGAGACAGGAACGATGAATGGAATCGTCCTTATTCTTTTATGTGTTCGGTAAATTCCCTGATCTGAAAGCCTCTTTCGCCGCCAAGAGAATAAAAAATTTGGAAATGCCATAAAACCTTAACGATTGTAACTGCAGATTACCTAATGGATTTGTATATATATATAAATAACAACATCAATTTGACAGTGACAATAACGCAAGGCTATTGGTACACAGGTTTCTTGAATATCTGTGTACCGATTCCTTTGCACATGCATATTTTCCTTATCTTCATTACCAGCAAAGTTATTTGGAATAGTTAAGATGAATTAATATCTTGGGTTAACACTGAACAAATATCTAAAAAACATGTATGGTTATATTTTATTTACAGATATATGTTGAAAAAAAAAACTTTGATTTCGGTTATTATATGTCTTATGGATAACAACTACATGCAAGATGTGCAGTATCGTGAATTGGTGGGACACAATAACGTTTAACATTTATAAATGGTGGGATCTAATGTAGAGGGCGCTCGCGCATTTCGCGCCCAAAGTGCAACATGTATATTGATATTTTTAGTTTTTACATTAACCCACAAATAACATTTAAAATACAACCACGGTGCGATGAAATTTAAAAAAAAAGATAATGAAAGATTTATTAAACAAAAGAATCGAAATTATATTACAAATCAAAATGAAACAAGAGGACAAAACATATTTTTTATGTATGTACAGTACACAATAATACAAAATATAAACTGGGAAATTATGAAATAAGTATATAGTAGTTATAGGTATATTATTGTGAATACGGGGGGTGCACACCTGTTTCTTTGATGAACGAATTTCGCTGTGTTTATATTGTAACCACTAGATGTCGTCGATGTCGTTTGCGTGCCAGATCCACCGCTTCCTCCGATATTCGACCGGCTCAATGGTAATGTATTATGAGCCAAAAATTCCAAATCTCGACTAACTAAATTTGGACGACGTGCACTAGTGACAATGTTACTACTGCCAAGAAAGCCGACCCGTTGATGTTGATGGTGGTGGTGGTGCTGCTGATGCGTTGCGCTTGTTGTGGTACTGCTGTTGCAAACTACAATTGCATTGCCATTTCTACTGTTACTAGCTAGAATTTCAGCTGAACTTTGATTGCAATTAATGTTGCTGGTGCTTTTTTCTGTTGCTACTATAGTTGAGCCGGACAAGGTAATCACACCTTTTTTACGTATGGTTGTACGCTTTTCGGCGTACATCTCTGGCACAGCAAGGGAGACACTACTTTGTTTTTTTGTTTTTTTAGTGTCGTCGTTATTTATGAGTTTTTTTTTATGTTTTGTTTTTTGTTGAACAAATGTTTGCTTATGTTTTTGTTTTGTTCAATGTTGGTATATTGTAATAATAATGCTGTGTTTCTAAATAAATTTATATGGATTTTGTGTAGATTTTTTTTTTTTTTTTTAGATGATCATAGATTTGAACTGGATTGGAAAAAATAGAAGGAACTCAATTTCTAGACGGCTTTCGATACAACTAGCTACATAAATGTCCTCCTTCTCGATGTATGGTGGTGGTTGGTGGTTGTAGTTAGAGCTGTCGGCACTTTTGGCGTTGATTACTTGAAAAATTATACACACAACATACATAATTTTTTTTTTTTTGTGTTTTATCAATTGTTTTTTATTAATTTTATGAATTGCAAAATAAACGATAAAATAAACAAAAAAACGTAAATACTTATAAAGAAAAAAAAAATAATAAGGAAATAAATCAAGCACTTGGAAGGAATAAATGTTTCAAAGTGTCTATCAAAAGTTTGAAAAGTGTACAATTTTGGCTGGCTATGTGGAAACAAAAAATTTTGGTGCATTAATTGAGGGTGGCGGTGAAACTTACAATTGACGGAATTGTGCAATACGGCGATATAAACATCATAGAACATGAAATATTTATTTCAGCAGACAGCAGACGCATTGTGCAAAAACCCACACCAAGCCCAGGAACCCGGTAAATAAATGATATATGAAGACTTTTTAGTCGGAAGCCACTAGCAGACAAAACGTAATAGTTTTAACTTTTACCACAGACTAGTTTTTTTCTAATTTTATATTTCAGTGCTATTTGACTGGCTAGAATTTTGCACCTATAAGTCTAGCCAGTCAGGTTGACCAGCAAATCTTTCCAGATTGGCTTGCCAATTTAAATCAAAACATTGGTTAACCCTGTTTTTGTTTAACTGCTCACTCACGAAAAATAAATACTGTTACGTTACATCAATTAACAAGAGAATCGTGATTGAAAGAGGAATACTTCACGTACACATGAATCTGGGCTTCTCGGCAACGCTGCATGGAAAGATGGGAGTTGCTTTCAAACTCAATAGGAAAATGGAAGAACATCTTGATTTCGAAAAACAGTTTGGAATGAGCACGGTCATATAAGGGGAATGCTAAGAAGTTGAACACAAAGATACAAATTCAAATGCAGCGATAAACAATTACAAGAAAATAGAAATACAAATACAAAAGTAAAAAACAGGTTCGATAGTACCCAGGACCTAGCTTTTTTCTCACAACCATTTATGTGGGCTTGTGTAATTCTTGCACGATGGCGGGACATCGTGTTTTATGCCGAATTCGAACGGCTAAGTTGAGATAAGCTTTTCTTGACAGTAAATAGTACTCGGATGTTTTATCATATCATCACGAGAGGGGGCCAGTGAAAAATCTCTTTAAGTATTAATACGGCTAGTTGCTACCAGACCTTCTGTGCTGCAGGTCATGGTACCCATCGCGCCAATTAACCCGTCAACACACAATTCAGACCTTGAAAACTTCTTATGTTGTAACGTATCTCTTGAATTGGTTTTTATGCCCCCACAAATGTTGGAGCTGAATTCTTGTTAGGCTATAGCGACCATGTTGTTAGGCAGCAAGAAAAAGTGTTAAAGCATCATTTAGGTGTGCAAATCGTAGAAATTTTGTTGTATTCCGTTGGAGAGATTTGTATTCTCTTTAAGTATTAATACGGCTAGTTGCTACCAGACCTTCTGTGCTGCAGGTCATGGTACCCATCGCGCCAATTAACCCGTCAACACACAATTCAGACCTTGAAAACTTCTTATGTTGTAACGTATCTCTTGAATTGGTTTTTATGCCCCCACAAATGTTGGAGCTGAATTCTTGTTAGGCTATAGCGACCATGTTGTTAGGCAGCAAGAAAAAGTGTTAAAGCATCGATTAGGTGTGCAAATCGTAGAAATTTTGTTGTATTCCGTTGGAGAGATTTGTATTCTCGCTATCACAGTTCTGCAGAGTCGATTAATCGACGTATGGTGGGTCAAATTCCATTATACCCATGCGATGAAGAACCAGTCAACACGCAAACGTTGTTGTGAAACAAATGTGGAGGAATTGCCGGATTTTGTATCCTTCCCATAACAGTCTTGTCGAGTCCACTTATCGACGGTGGGTCATCAATTTAGAGTAAACCATTGCAAATAAGAATCAGTCAACACCAGAATGTTGTTGAAAAAAGGTGCTGTGCTTGAGAATGTAAGAAAAAACTCAAGGCAGTCACACTGTCGGAAATTTTGCGTCGGGATATAATATAACTGACCCGAAGATTAATGTAAGCGACATAACAGGCAGAATTGTCAGGTTTAAGCCATCGACATTCACTTCTTCTAAACAAAAATCACATTGGTACAACCGCCAATGGCGAGCGCTATGGTTCGACGATTGTGGCCTTAACTGATATATATACAGACGACATGTGGTTTCATCAGAACGGCACAACGTGAAACGTGGACATTCAGTACAAGCGATTGAGTAATATTTGTTATTGATAGGTTAAATATTTCAAATGAAAAAAATTAAGTTTAAGACCCAATAAAACTTTTTAAATATAACCGATATGCGACACGAAAGTGATAAATGTAAATTTACGCATTACAAAAGTTTTGAAATTAGCACCCTCGTTGGTTCTTTGAGCATTTCCCTGAATAAGTTAAGTTTCGCCAAGAGCTATACGTTGAGAAACCATCTATTTACTCCGCTAATGTTTATTTGTTTGCATTTCCAATTCCTCTATAAACGCGCTGATATAACGTCTGTAGACAGCAGTTCATCGTTCCAATATCGGTAAGCTAACAGATATGACTGATCTATTGTGCAACTTCCCTAAGTCGAATTTCAAGTGCCCAGAAAATTAAATCAAGTTATAGAAAATACGCAAAATGTACGTTGATTTCAAAGAATTCTAAAATTTTTGCCATCGTTATCATCCTAATGCTCTCCATCGGCCCTAGCGAGGTATCCATCGGAGCGAAAAATTCCCCGATTTTGTACGATTCGGAGGATTTTAGCTTCGAGGTTTTCTTCGGAAAAGATGTTCGGAATATTTCTCCAATATTTTGTAATGCACCCCGGCGAATTGCGTTGAAGTGCGTTCAGGTGCATTTCTGGTCCAACACGAATTCTTCGCTGACACATACCTCGAATGGGATTTAAGCCTCCGAAGAAGTATGCGTTGCGGAAAATTTTCCGCTCCGACGGATACTTCGCTACGGCAATATATTAAATTTTACCACCGATAAATCACCTGTATTGGGACTCATGGTACTTATGAGTATGAAATTTAAATAACAGTGGTGACTTCCCTTTTTACGCTTCTGAGAATACGTAGTTCAGTGAGTAAATTCCCCGAAAAATTACAGTTTCGGTAGAAATATCTCTTCGAGTAGGTCGAGTTGTCGAAATTCTAATAAGCGAGCAAAAAATGTATGAAAAATGCAACGAAAAACCAGTGTTCACCATAAAAGTTCGAGTAACAGAATTCTGGTTTAAAGTACCACTATATTTTGAATTAGGTACCGAACCATGACATGGAGGCATTTGTATTTAAGCTCATTACAAACTCGACCCATCGACTTTTATGAAAAAATCAATTTTACTTATATATGTTCAGATATTTTATCTTTTGTTATGAAATTTTAGACGATAGAAACATACTGTTCGTAGTTTTAGTCTTTCTTTTCAAAAGGCTTGTGCGTTACTCAATGCTATCAATGAATAAAAGTCACAAAGCAGTACTTACTAAGGTGAAAGGTGAACATTCTCAAAAGGATGTTTAAATTTAGTGGACCCATTCCAAAACAAACTTAGCCAAACATTTTTATACACAATTTAGCAATTATATCCTAATTTTTGTATCGTCCAAATGTAAGCCCTCGTGTTCGTGGCACTTATTTAGACGAACAGTAAAATTTTTTTTTATGAAGATGTTCTTTCCAATGCGCCATGTAAGATAATGGGATAGAAAAAAACTCCAAAGGGGTAAAATAAGGACTGCGTAAATGATAATTTATTGCACAGTAAACCCTTACCGATTCGTTCATCTACTGCCATCAAAGTAGTCTGCAATTGCAGTGATTACAAGTTGGGTTATCATTTCTAATTGTGGGCTCACAAGTGCTCTAGCAGTGCATTTGTCAAATCGGTAACCATGGTAGAAGGTATGTAATTGCAGTGATGACCAGCTGGATCATCATTTGTAATTGAGAGATAAAAACGTTAACATTGGTTGTTGGGAACTGCTCGTCCTTTATTATCCCAGGTCAATGGAGACCAATTGTAATTGGATGTTTGAAAGTTACTAACTGGTCCGAAATTCCTCTCATACTCACCCCTAATGAGGTATTCGTTCGGAACAACATTTTTTTTTCGATTTGTTCGATATCGGAGAATTTTCTACCGAGGTATCCGTTCGGATTTGCATTTCCAGCAGACCATTGACTTATTATATATGGACTGCTAGTTGAAAGTCTTTTTGATACGCTTCTGATTTTTCATACGATTCGGATTAGCAAAGAAACACATGCCGTCGTCACCCCTTTTATATACAGACTGCTAGGAGCCAACTTCACGCATGTTCCAAAACTACATACACGCCCCTGTTTCACTGCGGAAAACTAAGTAAGCAACAAACAAACGTTTGTATCATCACAGTGCAGAACAAATTGATGTAAATTTGATCATTAAACATTAATAAGAAACAAATTTACAAAACTAGTTCAGTTTATGGGTCAATAAGTAAAGAAATGTTTTGTTTTTGCAGAATTTATTCGAAATCACTCTTTGTAGTTTTCCATCAATTGAATAGATGACGCTACATGTCGCTGTGGAAAAGAGTCTTTTGGTACAAGATGTCGCTCTTTTTTCAGCTCTTTTTTTGTGCTAAAAAATTTAGCTTGGTGGCAGCACAATTTGTTTAATTATTTATTTTCACTTACTTTTTACATTTTTAAAATTACACAGCTGACAGATTGTCAAACGTACACGAATGAATGCTTCAATTATTTTGTTCCGCAACGGATACTCCGATGGTAAACTAAGTGCTGATCGGAACTAACTTTCGTTTTGGAAATCCTTTGAACGGATACCTCGATAGGGCTGGCTATGTTGCATAGCAGATTTATATGGCGATGCCAGCGGGTTCTCATAATGGAAGAAGTGTTATGAATCATTTAACACCCCTCCAAATTGGGAGAGTAGCCTATAGTGTCTTCCAATGATCTACGCTGACAAACAATACAATAGTTGTCATATGTGTAAAGAATGATGCTTGCTAACTAAAACTTGAAACTTAATAGCCACCAGAATCAAGGTCAATTCCAATGGAAACTCAATTTGCTTTCGTGGTATCCATTGCGGAATAAAATAACAAAAAACACACAATCGCGGTCGATTTATTCCACAGTAATTCTTCGTCGGACAACTTCGTCGAAAATTCGGCAAATAGCTGTCAACAATTTTTGACTAAAGGCATATCACCGATGAGCGATCATGTGCTTTAAATGCGTCGGATGATCTGTTCGATCCTCCGTAGAAAGTTCTCCGATTTCGGAGGTATCGGAGAATATTTCCTTCCGAAATGATAAATCTATAGGGTTATCTGACGTAGACGTTCTAGCCGTACTTATAGAGGGCCAAGAGAAGAATTGCCTCTAGCAGAATAATAGAACCTATGGACTTTCTTCACTTTAAACACCTCAGGTCAAATTGAAATCCCAGAACACAACACCCTTCATAGTCACACCCACCTCGAAATCACAAACCGTCTCCCTAATAGGTTATTTCTAGCCATGGATGACAACTACTTCTAAGTATGATAAGGTTAGAGTTAGGAAATCAATGCAGTGTGTTGCAATAGCATATTATACCGAAACGTTCTAAAAAATTTCACCTGCAAGAATTTTAAGTTTGACAAGATTAAAGTTGGCAAATATTGAGCATTCTAAATGTATATAACAAACAAAATTAATAAAAATATGTTGAATGTTTTAAAAAACGATTGCGAGCTGAATCAATAAGCAAACTTACTTACACACATAGGTGGCGCTACAGTTTGGAGTGAACCTGGGCCTGTCTCCCACTCTCCCACACTCCGGATTCGCTGCACTGGGTATTCGAAAGGACGTATTCATAAGAAGTGTTCACATCGCCGACCATTTCAAAGACGCTGCGAGCAGGAGCAGCTATTCACTTTACATACCATCTATTCGCTTTACATGTTCTGGATCTACTATGTCGATTGCATAGTTCTTTGGAATTTTTTTTGTTTTGCCTTACAGAAGTTTCCAATTGAATGATGTGCTCAAAAGCCTTTTGGACTCATGTCCGTTTCGTTTAACTTCATTGCCGTAAAGTAGGAATGGAATAATCGGGCTCTTTTACAGGATCTTCTATACATACATATAGATTTGTGTTCATTTAATCAAAGACCAACTGCCTCTTTAGCCCAACAAATCTCAATTGGTAAGAGTGATTCCTCGTTTGATTTTTAACGAGAGGCCATTTTAAGAACTAAATGCGGAGCTATCTAACGGGTGATCCAAGTAGAGATACTTTTTTCAATAGCCTTTTTTGACAGATCACGTGTGAGTCGTGTCATGCTGTCATGTTATATTTGTTTAGTATTGTTTGGCATTTCATAATGGAAAGACTTACGCGTGAACAACGTTTACAAATTGTTCAACTTTATTATGAAAATTCACGTTCTGTGAGGAATGTGTTTCGTGCACTTCGCTCAACTTATGATCAACATAATCGGCCTACTGAGCGTACTATTCGCAAATCACCCATTTTGAGACCCAGCATTCATTATTGGATAATATTCGACCGAATAGACCACGTCCAGCACGCTGTGAAGAAAATATAGCGGCCGTAGCTGAGAGTGTACACGAAGACCGTAGAGAGTCGATTCGGCGCCGTTCGCAGCAACTCGGATTGACGTATGGAACGACTTGACGCATTTTACGTCAAGATCTTAAATTGAAAGCGTACAAAACACAGCTTTTGCAACAACTGCAGCCGCTCGACCTTCCCAAGCGATATCGTTTCGCTCTATGGGCTCTTGAAAAGTTCCAAGAAGATCCGAAGTTTTCGAGGCAAATTTTGTTTAGCGATGAGGCCCATTTCTGGCTCAATGGGTATGTAAACAAACAAAATTGCCGCATTTGGGACGAAGAGCAACCTGAAGAGTTTGAAGAACTGCCACTTCATCCAGAAAAAACAACGGTTTGGTGTGGTTTGTGGGCCGGTGGAATCATCAGTCCATATTTCTTTAAAAATTATGCCGGTGCGAACGTAACCGTCAATGGCGACCGTTATCGTGCCATGATAACCGACTATTTGATGCCTGAAATTGAAGCTCCTGATCTCGGCGACATTTGGTTTCAGCAAGACGGCGCCACTTTCCACACATCGCATCAATCAATGGACTTGTTGAGAGAACATTTCGGTGAACACATAATTTCACGTTGTGGGCCGGTCGATTGGCCACCAAATTCGTGTGATATCACACCGTTAGACTTTTTCCTGTGGGGATATGTAAAGTCAAAAGCTTATGCCGACAAACCCGCTTCGATTCAGGCCTTGGAGGAAAACATCACGCGTGTCATTCGCCATTAAATTTGAATTTTCTGTGTTTTTTTTTCTTTAAAAAAGTAGGGAACCTCGAAATGGATCACCACCATTTACTTCTGCTGCGCATTTAGTTCTTACAGTCGCTTACTATTTCAATAACGTTTATTTAGCCTTGTATGGTGATTCATCAAGCACTACCTGTCTACTGCGTGGTTCGGTGTGATCCGCGATGTTTTTTGGTTGGTAGTAACGAGAGCCCATTGCATTTTTTGAGTTGAGATTTGTTAAAAATGTTTTTCCAAACAAATATGTCAACTCCTTGAACAGAGACATTCAAATTAAGTAAAATGGTTCGCAACTCATGACTATTTAAATCCAACTACGCAAAGTCTATCCAAGGATACACATTTTATGGTGTTATCATTCACACTTAAAAATTTCTATGGGCTCTTAATTTTATACGCCTATTTTTTTTTTTTTTTTGCTGTGTGCTTCTCTATACTAACAAACACCGCGAAGATGAATCTTTGATCACGCCAAATTATGTCAATATTATCGTTGACATATTTATAGACGTGGTTGCCTTGAAATCGACTCATGCAGACAGCTTGTCAGTATCAAATATTTCGGTGAGATCGTTGACGATCTTAATAGTGCCGCGAAAATGACCATCGTCATCCTCCACGGACGGGGGAGATTAGTCGGTATAGTGCATGGCATAGTTTCTCTCTATTAATGGTACATATGCGGCTTCTTAGGCGATTCATAGGTGTGCTTTTATGTCGTTCATATTGATCGTGTTACGTGTCTGATGGAGGCCTCTGAGGGCATACTGGAACCCGCCTTGTTTGCTTCCCGGAGGGAATAAGAACTTGTCCCCCAAACATGCTTCCAAAAAAAGTTGTCATGTCAGACAATTGCTGCGCGTTGGTCTTGTACGCTTGCCAGAAGGTGCCTCTATCCACCCTATATTGATAATCATCCTGCTGGATGGTCTCTTCTTCTTTTTCCTTAAACTATGTTTATGGTAGATTGGCGAACGAATATTCTTAATGGTCTTCTTGGTGGCGCGGATACTTTGAAGATGATTGTGGTCTTGTTGGTTTTGTTTTTTTTTTTTTTGACAGGCTGGGTGTATGTTACGTTATGGCAAAGATTATAAGGCCATACAGATAGTGCATTGAGAACAGGCGGACGGTGTGCACGTGCACACATAAGAAACGAGATCAAAATTATATAGCTGGCTGTGCCAGTATGACCCGTCATAGAAAAATGTTTCTTGTATCTAGTGCGTCATCTGTATGGCTTTATAATCCTTGGTTATGGGTACTTAGCGTCGAATTTGTGTTCACATATATGAATTTAGCGGTACGTCTACTACGCAGGTTCTTATTAACTACCAAATATGACGTTTGATGTAACTTTCGCGATATAATTGGGAGCATTTTGCCCATTACGAATAATCCACAACGCCATTACTACGATTCGAAGTGAGTTTCTTTCTGTATACATCCATCAATCTTTGATTGCCGCATTCTTCTCAATAATCATTGATACATCAGTTCACCAAATCGCGTTGGTATGTCTTCATAAGTTAAATTCCTAGTGGCGTATCATAGTTCTCCACGTTAGCACTCACATTCTATTGGATTAGCCCAATCGAATGTCTGCTCTTTGCTTGGGATTTTTAGATGCGATTATGAAGATCGAATAACTTCAAGAGCTTTGAATACGGTTTCTTATTCCAAAAAAAAAGGCCATTTTCAGCCGCATAAATATTTCATTTAGTTCAAATGAAGGGCAACGCTTTTAAGCTTTAATTTGATTACGAACACAAAGCATATCAGGTATTTATGATGAAATTCTTCTTCCTGACACTGGACCCTTTGCTGTAAACACATCATACTCCATAGATCGGACTCACTAATCCAGAGAAACCAACCACAATGACAATTTCCCCAGAAGAATTACAATTTTTTTTTTTTGGTTCGCTATTTCAGAATGAGAATATTTAATTAGCGAAAATTAACAAATGGATGAAAATCTACCTTAACGTGATTAATGCCTACAAGATCCAGTAAACTTGTCATAATCATTTAAAAAAAGTAAGCCAAGCAAAGCTAATGCGTTTTGTTTAGAAAACAAAGAATGAGAAATATTTTATAATTGGCTTGTTCCTTAAGGCAAGGTTAAATGCAAAATAATGTAACGAAACCCAACCGAAAAAGGGATAACAAAGTAAATATAAAACAAAAGCAAAACAACACAAAATAATAATGAAATCAATGTTACAATTCTAAGATACTAAGGATTTAGTGCAGCACTTACCATTTGGAGGGAGTTCCCTTTGAAGATGGCGCTTGGTCGCTTTTCGCCGCATTATTATGAAGTCCAGAAGCATTTCCTTGCCGCTGAACTAGCTCGCACAAATGCTGCCCAATGTTTGAGGAATTTGTCTCGTGTATTTGAAAGAAAAACAACAATAAATTCACACAGAAATAAACAAACAAATAGCGTATCGATATTATTTCGCTAGACAAAACAAATTTTTCTCGGAACTGTTTCTTAACTATCACTCACTTAAATTGCTCTTTTTTGTAAATAATAAGTTATTTTACACTTAGATAAGGGAGTGGGGAATAGAAGGAATTGTTTGATTTAGATTTTTTATGCACACACTATCGCCATCGTGTTTTATGACAGCTACTGTTTCTATTTCCCATTTGTGGTCTTTTACTAGGTTTGGATATTTCCAATAGCATATATTTGGATTGAATTGTTTGTTTACTCCTCTTTGATTTCAAAAGACTTTTTATGAGAAAACATTTTCAATATCTGCTGTTTGACGGACAAGTTTTTTTTTCAAAAAGTAGTCCTGTGTTGTAGTCTTGATTTGTTGTTTTATCTGTAAAGAGAAATTTTTGAAGGTTAGAAGTTATCGTGATGATATTGATATTTTGTTTTTGTCAACCTAACGGCGAAATTAACACGAAAGGAACGGCAAGTCAACGATACTGAATTAAATTAATCTTCAGAACGGCAATAACGACCAATCTTCCCCTGTCAGGCAGAGCGAACCATTTAATATTGGCGAGGACAGCGAAAACTACCAACAAACCAACCAAATTGACGATAGCAATGGCCATGTTGGGGATTTCAGATTTAGTAAGATATCTTAAATGAAGCTCTCTTCTCATTTGTCAATTGACCAATGAGAAGAGAGCTTCATATAAGACATGTTACTAAATCTGAAATCCTGAACACGGCCAATATCTAAGCTTAAGCTTACAAATTCTGCCGGGTGCAATTTCTCATTCTGACGAGTTGAATTTATAAGTAGCAAAGACCGCATTTACACAGCACACATACTCGGTTTTTAAATGACTCACTCTCAACAATATTATCAACCCCCCATTGACTCAAAGCATAAACGATATTTCGGTGTTACAATCTTTCTCTTAACTACAGAGGCATAAGTCTCGTCAACATCGTACCCAGGGCCGAGCTTTCTCACAACTATTCATGTGTGCGTGTGTACTTCTTGCACGATTGTGGGATCTCCTATTTTATGCCGACTCTGAACGGCGAATTTGAGATAAGCTTTCCTTGACAATTGATACTACTCGGATGATTTATCAGATCATCCCGAAAGATCCTACAAGATCCTATCTGCCATAATATGTGAACGCCATAAACATTTTGAAATAAAAACTTGATCGGCGCTTATCAGTTTGCTTTTAGGCCAGAAAAATCCACAACTTATCAAATCTTCACACAAACGGCAGATCCTGACAAACCACCAAAGAATTCCAAATCGATACCCACCACCTATTCATCGATTTCAAAGGCGCTTACTACAGCATTAATAGTGACGAACTATACAAAGGCATGTCTAGTTTTGGTATACCGCCCAAAACTCGTCCGTCTGTGCAGGATGACGATGGAGAATTTTCGCCATGGTCGGAAACGACCTCACCGAAACAAAAAAAAATTTATGCCAGGTGACATACTGTCATGTGACTGTTATATCGGTGCAATGACACGCGCCGATGATATTATCATCATTGCTTTGACTTAATGTGAATTCGCAGCCATGTTTGCTAGTATAATGAAGGAGCGACTAAAACGGGTTAAGCTGTAAATGAATGTAAGGCCAAGTATATGCGGAAGGCACACTACCTCGAAGAATTGAACAGAACGTCACCAATGACCGATATAAGTTTGAAGTACTACGGGACTTTGGCTACTTCGGCTCCGCTATTAACTCTGACATATCGTCAGAAATAAAACGAAGAAGGCCAGGCCAATCGCTCTTTCTTTGGGATAAGAAGGCAATTTAGTAGTAAACTTGAACTACTAAGGTGATCCTATACAAGATCTTTATCATCCCGAAATTGCTCTACGGGGTTGAAACATGGTCCGTATCAAAAGTGTATGAATTCCTGGGTCGTTTTGAGACATAAATTATTCGAAAGTTCTTTGATCATGTTTGCGTTAACGGGCTATGGAGACTAAGATTCAACCACGAGCTATACGAAGTGTACAAGGATATCCCCATAGTTAAAAACATATACAACGAATGGGCACCAATTCCCCGGCTCACAGTCTTCGATTCTTCGTCCGATGCGGCAGAGGCCTTCAGTGGCGCTCATTAGTAGAAACCAACTTGAACAAACTCTTAGTTCGCAACTTGAGGTAGTTAATTAGACCGAGTAGCTTGACCGGGCTAATTGGAAAGACATGTTGGTCAAGCCGTAGGTTCATTTTGGACTAAAAAGTAAAATATGAAACGTCGAGTGAATTAAAATTAATAAAATAAAATAACATGTTTTCTGATTAGCAAAGAAGCGGTTTTTTATTAAAATAATATATATAAAGCTTAAACCAAATACTTATTGCTTCCTGTGGTTGATGCAAATAATCCTTTTTGATGATTCTCATTACATTTTTCTGTTCGGACTTGAATATTAGTCAACAAGTATCACCTTTGATAGTCACGTTCCTCGAATTATGGATTTTTCGTAGTTCCAAGTCTGTCTTGTACCAGGTATGGCCCGACCTGGATTATCTAACGTCGCATTGTGTTTTTTTTTAACTTCAGAGGAGCATCGGATGTATACTTAAGATTTTGGACGGCAATTTCTTTAGAGAAAATGTTTTCTTGTTTATTCTGCTGGAATTCACCATTGCACCAATGTGAGGCCATAATGTTACCTTCATCGTCTTGTAGCAGCGAACATTGTTTTCGGTGATATGTCCCTCGATGATAGCAAAGAGAAATTCGGTCTCTTTTCACTTCAACTCCCGGCGACGCTAGTGCACTCTAGTGTTGTGACTACATATTATACTATGTAGCTGGAACAGATTTGTAAACATTAATTTTGTATAAGACAACACACTTACATACTTCTGACTCCACTAGGTGATTCTATTTTTCTTGCAATGTTTTTGAGAGGGTTGCCCGAAACTGCATAGTTTTTGACCAATCAAATCGATAGAACATCATAATCCACATCATAATCTACTTCGAGGTAGAAACAGGTTTAGACGTATCTGAGTTCTTATCTAGTCAACCTTTCAAAAATTTTGCCGAAAAGATTGACTAGCAAAGATCATAACATTCAACAGCCATCATCCATGGTTACAGTATTTAAAAAAGAACGGATGACGCAGGAAGTGTTTCCACATATCCACAGAAACTTTGCAAATGCTTTGGACCCCTTTCAGCCAGTTATGTGCGCAATCCATATTGATGCCAAAGCATAAACATCATCGACAATTGTGGAGGATTAAATTTAATGGTCGTCAAAGTTTTGTTTACGACTTTCCACGATTAACGTCAGGTCGACACCGCCGTATGGTAGGTCATTGATATGCGAAGGCAATTCCATAAAAGAATGGCATAGAACTCAATTCGCAGTTAAGTTCAAGTTGTTCCTTGTTCTTTAAAGGATGTCATGTGCTATAGTGTGAGGTATTTCGATGTGTATATTCAACCAGACTCTCGTGAAAGACTAGTAATTGCATCATTAGTTAAGGCAATAATAATCAGATTGGTTCAGGAAGATGAGTCACAAAATGAGTTTACTCGTAAAAGGACTATTTCAACAATGCCGTTATGCTATGAGCAGAAACAAACGATTCTGACTCTATTATGTGAGCACGTACTAAGAAGTTGGTTTTCGACTGAAAGTCACGATTGCTTTAGAAATGCCATAGCAAGATGTAGTCTTCATGTTTACTTCGCTTCTCTAAAAGGTACAAGTTAGATCGGGCATTGCAACATGAACTGATCTATATCCAATGAGGCGCGATACCTTATAGAGCACTTGTGCGAGATGTTTCGCTTTATTGCAAATATTATTACGGAGATGATCCAAAACAAAAATATGAAATCATTCCCAGACGTGGTGACATTTGAACGACAATTTTAACGAAACAAAGTCGAATGTCTCCCATAAAGTTTTTTCATTATTTTTGAAATTGGGTGCATAAAATGCAACTACAAAACCATCGTTAGAGTTAAGTTCGTTTTGCACTACCCTGCTTGGAAACAAAGGATTCGTGCTTAACATCTAGAGGGGCTAATGCTAAAGCAATTAAAGAAATCAAACTCTAATTTGGATGGCCATGACTTGTGAAATAAGAATCAGCAGAGTCGATTACTTCTCTAGCTATTCGTAGCTATTGTGGTCGTGCGATATTATGGAATGAAAAAAATGCGATTTCACACTTTTCCAATATTTTCTGTTTTATCAGCATCTAATAGTTCATTCCACACTGCAAGATTAATAAGACACTTGCTGCATCTACTGTTGACTGTAAAACAAATTAAAGGTGGCAGCTAGACTGCCTCATTCGCTGAAACTTGACACCAATATATAAAAGTCCCTAGTTCTGATGAGGCGCGAGACTGAATCCAGATTTTCTAACTTCACAACGGCGCATTACGTTCTAGACATAAATACCTTCATGCAATGGGATACCACACAGATAACAAAATACTCTGGATGCTATCTATAATTGCTCTAAACTTGCTGATCTTGCCGAAAAATTTGAAGAATTCTACCGAGTACTAAATGATTTCCAATTGAGCCACACGAAAGCAAACACATATAAACCCACATACCATTGAAGAGCAATAAGAACATAACAGCTTCGGACAAGAAATCTGCACATGTCGCTGAAAAAAAACAATTTGTCACATACAAACATACAGAGTTCATCTCATTCTCGGATTCATATTCATCATTTTATCTTGAACTCAGTCAGCATAAAATTAATTGATATAGAGCACCCACTTTCGAATACGATTGCAATGAAGAATGTTAGTAGGGTTGAATGTAGGAAGCAGTGACAAACTTATCGTATTACCGCAATCGCATTTAGCAGAAGACAATGAATTCATTGAATATTTTACTGATATCTGGCAGTCATTTAGATATCTCATACATTCTGCTGTTTACCCTTCAAATGCTCTTACGATTCTTTGTCCATGTTATATCAATTCATTATCATTGGCATATCAAAAACAGTCCCATTATTTTCCAGTCTCCCGAATAGGCGTTTCAATCACCCCACCAAGAAACAAATGACTGAACGACAACAACGATCTTCTGAAAAATGGACGTGGCAGTGGGGGGGATTTTGAAAATTCTGCACTTGTTCTGGAGACATGAACAATGAGCTGAGCATATATCATAGATTTCATTATCCCAGTGATGTTACAAAAGGCTTTAATATCGGTGACATACAGACGACGAACGGAGAGACATGTATGGCTAAATCGACTTAGCTATCGATTTTGAGTCGATCGATATAAAGGTTCATTCAATAGGAAATTTCAAACTTTTCTGAACCTAAATCTGTCAAATTGGCTGCCATTCATTCAGTTTGTTTTGTCAAATTTACAAAAGTTGTTTTATCCAAATGGGTGTGCTGTTCGGGCAAGTTTCAGCGCCCATTTGTTCCTTTCGATAGGGCTATTTGTCGTGTGGTGAATAAATTTCAGTCCAATGCAGTCCAACACAAGATCAGAATATCGCCGCTGTCCATGAGACTCTGCAGTTGAATCCGAGCTATTCGATTTCGCGTCACTCACAAGAATCATCAATTTAATAAATCCATGAAATGCGGTTGTTTTCCAAACAGTTGGAACGAATCCATGATTAGACCTAAGATAGCTAATACTACAAAGAACTTAGACCAGTTAATATGTTAATATTGTAGGAAAAGTCGTTTGAGAAAATAATAGAAGCCTAACTCCGCGACTTCATGAAGCAAAATAATTACCTTATAGAACTACACTCAGAATTCAGAAAGAGATATTCACGTGTGACTGCTTAAAACTGAATGATTGAAATGTTTATCAAAATGCTTATACCATAGCACTCTCTAAAATAAAATGATAAACAAATCCTAATTCAATATTATAATATCATCATACTCATAAATAAATAATAAACAAGGTCTATTCCACGAGCTGTTTGGACGGGGAAGAGGGAGTGGGTTTAATAATAATAAACTCTGTCATTTTCGCTGACTATAACTTGCCGAATTTTGCATCATGCCTGGAGTCCAAAACCGAGAAAATTCAACTGGCTCAGGAGCTGAAGGTAAACGACCATGCTGAATGGGCTCTGGACCAGTTGCAAACTGACCTGATTTTCATCGAAAGATCATTTTTAGCAATGAGGCGCTTTTCTGGATGAATGGATGGGTAAGTCAACAAACAAAATTTTAAAATTTGGGATGATAACAATCCACATGAGATCTAAGAGCATCAAGTCAAATGAATCCCAAAAAAGTCACTGTGGAAATTTCATTGAGAACGACGCACGTTGACCAGACCATCACCGTCAAGCCGAGAGCTTGGTCGATGATAACCAACATTGGATTGTATGATGTGTATACCAACGACATGTGGTTTCAACAAGACCACACAACTCACGCCACATTGATAATTCTGCGTGAACGATTCAAGAGCATGGTCATCTCACATAGAGGTGATGTGAACTGGCCACCGAGATCGTGCGATTTGAGCCAATAAGACGTTATGTTGTGGGATTTTCTGAACTCAGTTTTGAATTGAGGAGAATTACTTGACAAACAAACGACTGACAAAATTTTTGCAATTCCAGGTTTACAGTTATTAAGCCTTTTGATTGTCCGATTGCGAAACATTCTATCTCTGATTTTGTTAAATAGGAACTGACGCTTTGAGATAAGATTATTTGAATGCGCTTGCCAGTAAGTTTTTTTTTTTTTTGTTACGTACAATGAAGCCACTTGTAGCGTTTTTTTTAATATTTTTCGTTCTGTCTTTTTTTGACCGCTAAGCATCATGAATCACCAACACGGTGAAACATCGATCGATGTCCTTTATGCATTGCGTACAATTTCTTTTTTGGGTACGTAACGTTTTGCTGCGGTGGTTGCCTAAATAAAATAGTTTTGCGAATAAGTCAGAAGCCACCGCGGCCAACATAACTTATGCGATTGGTGGAATTTAGCCTGATTCATGCGACAGTGCCATGAAAATTAACTGCGGTGGACATTTCAACGATTTTATGTTACCTACATAATCGCATTGATAAGCCTTTCAAAAGAATAAACTAAATTCGATGATATCTCACACACACTTTGTGTTATTTAAATTTTAAATTATTTATTTGTTAACACTCTGGAAGGAAGTGCGGCTTGAAACCCAACATTGCGCAATGGTTGTATACTGTAGACGTAAAATTATTTTACCATATGGTTCAGTTTTTTAGTGGGTGGTGTTTCTTCAGGCTACCTGTGCATAAGAAATTCAATGAGACTACTCCTTAGCAATATAGACTACTCTTTCACACTTCGAAAGTTCTTAATTTGGAAGACCGACTCTCTTGGATAATTAAGCACACGTAATACTCAAGTGTGGCTTCGGAAATCCAAAATTTGTCTGTATGCACAGCTAAATTCAAAACAGAGTTGCTTAAAATTCCTCTGTTGCGTGCCTTGGCGTAGTAACATTCCAAAGAACTATAAGGCTAATAAGGTCGACTGATATGAAACTATATTACCACTTGTACGCGACTCGGATACACTTGGTATTCCTATCGCTACATGCAAAAACTTACTAAAGCAGCATGCCAACAGCAAATCAAATCTTCGATGGAGTCTTGACATTATGTGTCGAATAACCAAACAAATTTGCCAAAAACACGATTTAAGAAGATCCATTGGACTGATCACCAACACATTCGATACCAAAAAACGATTTAGGCAAGACGATGCGCTGTCATGTGACTTCTTCAATTTTATTCTTTAGAGGATTGTGCAAAACTCACGAGCCAACACCAGAGGCACAATTTTCCAAAAATCAGTACAACTAATAGCATACTCCGATGGTATTGACGTCATTAGCCGGCCTCAACTTATAGAGAAGGAAGCGGCAAAAATTGGTTAAGCAGAAAATGAGGGCAAGACGAAGTATATGCTGTCAACACGAAAGGACACACAACATCGACGAACTGGACAGAACGTCACCATTGGGAGATATAACTTTCAGGTGGTACGGGACTTTGTCTACCTCGGCTCCGCTATTTACTCTGACAACATCTCGTCAGAAATTAAACGAAGAATTATTCTTGCCAACCGCTGTTTCTTCGGGCTAAGAAGGCATTTTAGTACTTAGGAGATCCTATATAAGATTCTGATCATCCCAGTCCTGCTCTACGGTGCTGAAGCATGGACCGTCTCAAAAGTGGATGAAGAAATCCTTGGTCGATTTGAGAGGAAATTTCTTCGAAAAATCTTCGGTCCCGTTTGCGTTGACTATGGAGACGAAGATTTAACCAAGAACTATACGAGCTGTACAGCGACATGTTCCAGGTTCATTGCGGATTGTAGCCACTGAAGTAATCGACTGATCTCGCTCGCTAAACCATACATTAAGGTCACCATAGGTGTCAACACTGGACGCTGTCTAATAGGCACGCAAAGAGGCTAGACCTTCAAACTACTTCTTCAGGAGCTGAATGACTACGAAGAAGAAACTTCATCTACTTTGTAATTGGCCGGCTTTATCAAACAAAAGCTTCATCTTGGATCTAGGTGTACTGGCGTATCTCTTGCAGCCACCGGTCCGATGCCATACAGCGAATGCCACGATGACGACGTGAATTGTTCACCAAGATTGTGCTTAAACATTGTTTCCGTGTGAAACAAAAAACTGCCATTTCAAGTTTTCTCAACAGCAGCAATTCTTATTACCATTGCTAGGATGCATCTACCGAATTCGGTAAACTAAATTGTATCCGATGGCTGGAATTTAAGCTTCCCAAGGCAATGCTTATACGATCTTGCTCTGGAACACACATTACGTAAGAAATACCGAAAAGAGCAAAATGAATTTAATAATTGCTTTACCTAATGGAAACACAACATGATCACTGTGTTTACTTTTATGACAACTAAGAGAGCACGCTCACGCTGGAACACTATTTTAAGGGTGAAACTAGTCCATCAACGTTCCTTCATTCTCATTTTCTGTGTGCTTACAGAGCTAATGGAGTAAATTGTTTGATTTGACATTTTAAGGCTATTGGTTGATCAATTAAGCTGCAAAAAAAAAGCAAACACTTCATCACAATCCACCTACAATAGTTGGAAAGAATGGTATTGTTCGCATGAATTATTCATCTTGAACTTTTTGAACTTGAAAAATTATCTATGATTGTGATCTGCATGAGGTCGTTAATTAATTCGTTCTGGTTGAGGTTTTCGTAGGAAAAATAAAAAAAAAGTCTGCTCCTTGGGATAATAAACAAAAAAACATGCATCTAACGTTATTTACTTATTTACATTCGAAGTGTGAAGTATAGGCTTGACTTTCGCAATTTTCAAAAAAAAAAAAAAAAACACAGAGAATTCAGATCTCAAGTCAAGTCAGCCTTTGGGTTAAGGGAAAGGGAAACTGAAAAAATAGAGGCAATGTCAAACTGAGCTACAAATGTTTATGCAATGTTTGCTTTCGTTTTTGAAAATAGTTTTCGGTGGCGTTTTAAAAAAGCTCAGTTCCGGTGTAATGTCTTCGAATTAGATGCAGCAATTGAGTTATAAGACTTCTATCACACATCTGGTGCATACACGCACGCACATCTGCTGAATAACTATACGTACCTACACCCAATTATAGCAGCAAAGTCCCGTTACAACAACACTCTGCAATGCAAGATGGCGGTATGTAAAGTGCAACTGGCAAAATAAACAAAACTGATTTTTGTTTGCGCCCACCCATTGGCAGCTCACTAAAACATTTGTAATCCACACAAGTGACAGTTTTGTCGTCGTTCTGACACATGTCCCAACATAAACAAAATAGTGGATGAAAATCGCACACTGAAAATGAATGTCTAGTATCTGTTTTTCCTCCTCTCAATTTTTTTTTTCTTTTTTTGCACAACAACACAACAACTAAAAAATCAAAAGGAAAACCTCAACCCAAAATCAGTCCAATTAGAAAAAAAGTCAATTGGAATAAAATTCTTCAATAATCTGCGATAAGATAATTGGCAAATTGGACAGAAGAATGAGAAAATTATTTGCACACAAAACTTACCATTTGCACTTCCTTGATTCGTTTTCGTCCCCCCGCACTACAACATAACTTTTTATTTTCTCATTTGCACTTTTTCACAAACTGCTGTTTGTTTGTTTGTTTATTTTTAATTTCTCAGGATAACTACCGCACCACAAGACAAATATAAATAATCAAACAACCGTTGGAACCGAACACGACTTCTTGGATTTTGGAAAAAATAATAAAACTGCAAAAAAAAAACTATTTAATGAAACGATTAATAATGAAACACATGGGGAACCTATTTGTTGCGACAAACGCACAACGACCAAAACGAACAAAATAAAACAGAACAGAACAAGAATCTAAAAGGCGAGCTGTGTAGAAAGGATGAAGGCGACAACGAGTGAGATTTTTCTCGAAATTTCCTCATAAAACACGGCGGCGGATTATAAGTCGGATTTGAATTTCTCTTCGCACTAATCTCCATTCAACAATAGGTAAAATGGCAAAATGGAAAAACACCATTTTTCTTATGCAAACCTTTATGCGATCTAAGGCAATACACTACGACTACGGCAACGATGACATTTTTTCACCCAAAATAAATTCCATCGTACGCGTTGCCGTTCTTACCGACAGATAGAAAAAAAAAAACAACACAAATATACTTGATTCGTTGTGTTGTTGTTTCACTTATCGACAAATTGCCATTTTTTCTTTTCCTTTTTTTGCATTTCCTAAGAAAACAAACTCTCTTTCAACTGAAATATGTACAACTGCAGAGGAAAAAAAGAAAACTTTGCAATTATAGCGCACACGGATAATCACGAACTTTGGGGAAAAATAAACATTTTTTACGTTTTTTTTTTTTTTGACAGGGCGGCAGCAGAAGGAGATGACACGAGGGAAACTAGATGAGGAGCACTACTCGAAATACGCAAATTGTGAACAAAAACGAATAAAATGTGTTGCTGCTTGCAAACACAGCACTTACGAAAATTGTCTGCGAGTTGATTTCGTTTTCATTAACAAACGTGAACTTTTATTTTGCGCAAAGATTTTTCATTTATGTACCTTCAGTATTCTAACGCTAACGGCACCAGAAAACTTGAACTTCTACGTCCTACTTCGGTGAAATTTCGTAAAAAACTGCACCGAATAGAGTCAAGCAGTGGTAATGGAACATATTAAAGAAGTAGGGTGAATGGTGATGCCAATGCAGCAGGTATGTCTGTTGATGTTAGATGGTGCCAAACTGCGGCTAACTTGTTTGAGTGCATACGTCAAAAATGAATTATTTGTTGAAATTCGTTCATTTGTTTATTTATTTAAGTCTACCATTATACTAACATTTTACAGACTATATAATTAAATAAAAAAAAACTCTGAAAATAAAAGGAAAATATATTAATAAAAAATACATATATTCAAAAATAAATGTATAAAAACCTGAAAAAAAAATGTCAATATGAATTTAGGCCGTGTGTCAATTGCGTTAAAATTTTAGCAAGTGGATCATTTTTGACATTAGTATGGTGAATAGAGACTTAAAAAATGTAACCTGCTCAACAGCTCGCTTAAATTTATCCAGTGGCTAATTATTGACATTTGGTTTGCCACTGAGGAGTGAGAGAGATGGAAAGCACACTGCGGTAATGACGATTAATCCACAGACCATAATTTGGATTAATCGTCATTACCACAGTGTTCACATGTGGCGGGAAAATAGCAAATCAGTCAGATTATAAAATAAAAAGTAAAGAACATTTGTTATTACAAGAAAATGTAAAAATAAAAAAGTAAAAAATGTTAAAATAGACTAAATCTGGGGTTTTGAAAATATATTGTTAAAAAACTGTTATGATGTTATCTGTTAACTGTTATTAAAAATTAGACAGTAGATAAGACTTTCTGTTAATTTAACTGTTAATTTCGTTAAAATGGGGGTTAATTTTAACGAAATTAACACACACATAAAAGTATTCACTATGAAAGTTTAATTTAATACTTGCAAATCTAAGCTCCGGGTGAGTAATGTAGTAACCAGTTTATATAGTTAACGTAGCGAAATTCAATGGACATAGAGGTATCTATTTCGTCCCGAAATAATTCACTAAAATACGGTGAATTTTCAAAATTTTGTGTAATTAGTGAGAAAAATCAAAATAAACCTAAAAAAAATGCATATGGCCGTGTGTAAATTGCGTTAAAATTTGAGTCAGTGGATAATTTTTGACAAAAGTGTGGTGAATAGAGACTTCAAAATTTTAACCTTGTCAGCTGCTCGCTAAAATGTATCCAGTATCTAATTTTTGACATTTTGTATACCTATTGAGGAGTGAGAGAGATGGGAAGCACAATCGCGTAGTAATCATCATCACCAGTGTTCACAAATAGCAGAGTTAAAAAATAATTGCAAATTATAAAATAAAAGCAAAAACCATTTATTTTTGACAAGAAATATAATTAACATTTTATAATAAACTAAAAATGGATTTTGAAAGAGGATGCTTACAAAAATATAACGATTTCCTTCGTTTTGCTATATTTTATATGTTAAATATGCCTAACTTGAACAAAGTAGAATGGATAACCTTAATCATGTACACAAATAATACATCAATTGCTTTGTTACTGATAATATAAATTAGTTAAAGGTTTTTTGATGATCTCTCTGAAATCTATTTCGTATTACTTTAAAACAAGAAAATGTAAAGAAATTAATTTTGTTTCAATTCGATTGGAAAATTATTGAAAAAAGTATTAAAATAAAATCCCATATAATCCAATTGACACAGCAAAAAGCCAGTTTGTTTTACCCCTACAGAAATGTCAAAAATTTTCCAGTGGATAAATTTTAACGCAATTGATACACGGCCTTACTTTGCAGTAGAAAGAAAATTCTATGATTATTGAAGTGATGTACGGTTTACTCCTGTTAGGTTAAAATAAATGAAAGAATAGGAGCGCTCTGTTGAGCGCTATAATTTTCGTTCTTAAGAACACCACAGAATCCAGCCTCCAGGTACAAAGTTCTCAACATTCAAATTGCAAAAATAATAGGATAAATGTAAACCTATTGATAATGTTAATCGTCATGACAATAAAGACGGATTTGTGTTCCAAATTGGTTGCTTAGCTGTAGTTGGCTACCATATCTACTATTAGCACGTTTTTTTTATTCTGAATGAATCCAAGTCCAACGCCATAGACATGGATATTGCCATGAAATTTTAAATTCAACGTTTTATATGTAGTTAGTGAATATGTTTAAAGAGCAAAGTTTACAAAGTGGATAATAGCCCGGACTAAAATATTTTGACCAACGAGAACAGATAAGATATCTAAGATATCTTCAAATTAATAAACCCGAAACACACAACAAAAAAATATTAAATGTAATTATTGTTTTTGTAGTGAAATGAAACCGTGTTTGCAATTTTTATATTATACAGGAGTATATGCTCAGTGAGATCGTATTATTAAAATTATTTCATAAAACATTAACTCCCGTACTGATAGATGCGGAGTAGCTAATCAGTAGATCTGTAAAAGAAACAACAAAATAAATACCCGCATGGATTCGGTATTTTTTCACTGACTACCCGTCACAAAGAACTCGTTACGTTCGTATGTTCGATACAAGCCACTCACACGTTCTCGGTTGAGTCACTCATAAGAAACATCTATCTATCTTACATATACAACAAAGGTTGAATCAAAACAAATCTTCCTCGTACTTCTACTAACCGAACCTTAAACGTGAGGAATAGTGCGAGTAACGAAATTAAAACATACGAATAACGAATTTGATGCGATTAACGAAACACGTGAAAGTAACGAAACTTAGTTGAGAGTAACGCAGTAACGAATACATACGGTTTGCTACAGCTCTACTAATAAATGACAAACTTTTGACATATCTTATTGGAAAAGCTGTCATGTTAGTCATTGATTAGCTAATCAGGTACCAGCAGTTATTATTAGCCTTTTCGACAACCCTTTTCGACAAAAATTGAAATAAACAGCTAAACATTTTGAAAGCTAACGCATATTTTTATGGGAAATCATAAAGAAAATCAGGCCTATCTTGAATCCATTTTGCCGGGAATTTTTTTCCTTGTCAGCAATGTAAATCAGATTGCTGAATGGAAACAGTTTTCCGGGAAAATTTATTTTCGATAGCCCTGAATAATTGAAAATAGGAAAAAAATATTAAGTAATAACAATGAGTGAATGGATCAAAGCTGAATTAGATTAACAATTATTGTACAAAAAAGATATGCAAAGAAGAATTTGAAGAAAAAAGTGCGGAAGTAATATACTTTTCAGTGTTTTAAATTTGTAGAAGTGATTTATAAAGCTTTGCTTCTAATTTAAAAATTAAATTACCATTTTTATACATTATAGGTATTGCAGAACGACAAGGTAAATGGGTAAAAATGCATTTTTAGCTATGTTTGTGAGTATTGAGTTCTACATAAAGGACAGTTTTCAACTTGTTTTTTTTAAGTGTCAAACAATTTGTTTTAACACAAAGAATAACATCATAAATTTCCTGCTGTAAAGCTATCTACATTCCCATAAAGGTTTTTTGTGTATCTACGGCGTTCATGGGAATTATAGTCAATACGCACAGGAGTATGCGTCAACCGTATTCATTATGGCTACTTTTCAAATACAGGGAAATATGTTCAACCGGTTGAATTTTGCGTAACATAAAAAGCTTAATTTTTGTGTTTATTGCCTTGTTCTGCTTATATTTACCATTGACTTATGGACTGCTAGTAGCCAACTTCACGCATGTTCCAATACTACATACACGCCCCTGTTTCACTGCGGAAAACTAAGTAAGCAAAAATAAACGCAAAAAAAATGATTGTAAATGATCATAAAACATTAGTCAGAAACAAATTTACAAAACTTGTTCAGTTTATGGGTCAATAGGTAGAGAAATGTATTGTTATTGCAGATTTTATTCGAAATCACACTTTGTAGTTTTCCATCATTTAACTATATGACGCTACATGTCGCTGTGGAAAAGAATCTTTTGGTACAAGATGTCGCTCTTTTCTTAGCATGGTACTGTGGAAATGTAGCTAGATGGCGGCATGTGTTTCTTTGCTAATCCGCAGTGAAACAACGAAGCCTGTGCTGTTTTGGAACATATTTTCTCGGTAGAAGCGTATGAAATGACATTTCACTAGCAGTCCATATATAATAAGTCAATGGTTTATAACCTATCCCATATGGTTATATTAGATTTGATACATAGGTTGTAACGTAAAGAAATATGTGAGCTAGGTATACCTCAAAGTATATGGATCGACTCAGAATCGAGAGCTGAGTCGAGAGCTGATGTCTGTCCATCCGCCCGTCCGTACGACACCACTTTTTTGGCCTTAAATTTTGAGCTAGAACGATGAAATTTGGTACTCGTGTTTGTTGTTGCTCCCAGCTGAACAAGTGCAATTTTTTTTAATCCGCCCACTACCATGCCCCTCATTTATAATAACCGAAGTTTAGGTCAAGTCGTTAGAGATTTTGAAAATGTGTCTGAACAAAGTTTTTTCAGTTAAAAGAAGTTAAAGTTAAAAGATTTCTGATGCAAAATCATAGGTTATGGTAATATGAATATTTCTTCAACATATCTTTTTAACCCACGCCCACTATTTGGAGGCGTTTTCATACAAAAAACCATTTGTATTCACTACATCATAGCAAAACCAGCCGAAAAACGTTGTTTTTTTGTCGAACCATAACAGATTTTGATAAACTTTCTGTACGATATGTTCTGACAATGACATTTTCTATATTTCATCGCCATAAAGCCGACATTTTGGAAATATTTATTTTGAGGATTTGATGGGATAGGATGTTAAACGATCCGAATAGCGGATTGTAGCCTTCTCATGTTTTTTTTTTTTTTAATTTCAGCGATAGTACAGCACATATAATTAAAATTGAGTGGTACAGGTATAATTTCTGGTAAAATATTTTTATTACTAAAACAATTTTTTGTCTGTTTGTTTAATTCGTTTGACACTTAATAAGTCACAGTTTTTTTTTGTTTTGTACTTTACATGAAATATGAAAAATGCCTTTAGCTGAGTCAGAAGTTAAGAACAAGGAAAGTCGTAAGCGCTTACCCAATGTGAATCTGTAGCTTAAAGCTGAATGAATGGCAACGTCTTGACTTGATAGATTTAGCCTCTTCAACCACATAATTTTGGATGAAAAATTGCTCTCTAGTAGCTCTGAAACTGCGCTCCCCCATTTCAGACCGACCAACCAATATGCGTTTCACTTTATGGCTGAAACACAGACACGGTTTTGAACATTGCATTGACAGACGCACCTAGTTCAACCATATGAAATCAATATTACCTATAGGTAAAAATGTAATTTTGTCTGGCATTGCGTTTCAACCACAAAATGAAAACGTAAAATCTTGATGTAACGTGCGTTGGTGAAAGGAGCCGTGGTTCAAAGCGAAGGATGGAAAAAAGTTAGTAAAAAAGAAATATTGTTGTTTTTGTGTTATTCGCTGAAAGGGTTGCGGAGTACGATAGTTTTAGCGAAAATTTTAATCATTTTTCCCATTTTTGTAGCAGAAGTTGAAACCGCTAAGCAAGTAAATATGTCAATGCGGGTACGAAGCAGTTAAACGCAACGTAGGCAAAGCAAAGCTCTACAAAAGGAATTAGGGTTGTCAGGGATTATTTTTCCCAAGGAATTTTTCCCATTCAATACATTGATGAATGGGAAAAGTTCCTATGGTAAAGGCATTCCAGATAACCCTAATTGTGTTTTTAAAATATGAGTTTTGGTGCTTCACTTTTCAGACTTTATTCAATTTTCCCTACCTTTGTAACGAACAACTCAAAAGCAATTATCGACTATGTGATAACAGATTCGATCTCTCTTACTACAGCTAAACTAAACCATGATCTCAAAAAAAAAGCGACTACGAGACGATAGTTATCAATTTGTGCACGCACACTAAGCTTATAAAAGAAAACAAAGTAAGTAAATGTAAAATTCTGGTATAATAAAACACTATTCATAGAACACCGTCGAAACAGTAGTGGGCTTGAAAGCATATTAGATTCCCAAAGCCCAAATATAATGGGTAAAAGATGAGCGTATAAGAATAACAAACTTATTTGTGTTCACAAAAGAAATTAAAACAAAAACAATGAATCATTAAATAATATGAAACGAAAAAATAACGCAAAATTCCAAGAATAAGAAACCGATACAAAATTGAACTCCAAAAGCTAAAACTGAGAACATTAAACGAAAAATATTAAACGCGCGGGATTAAAAGTCTATGTGGAAAAAAATAAAGCAATGTGTCCTAATTCCAATAAGGAACGATTAAAAAAATTAATATTTTGCATTATACACCCCAAAAAAATTACACAGGATCATCATTTAAATTTAAATGCATTAATGAGACTTAATTGCTATCAGATGCGATCAACGTTGGAGACAACATAATCAAAGTAATTAACCTGTCAATGTCCAATAGTTCATGACCCCGGTCAAAAAAATCAAAAGTTCGAACCTATGCGAACATTTTCATCCAATAAACGCACTACTAATACAAGAAAAAATACTTGAAAAAGCAGTCCAAATCCAACTAGTTGAGTACTTCGAAACAAACAAACTATTCTTGGAAAGTCAATCTGGATTTAGAACACTCATCCCTCAATAGAGTAATAATCAGCTGGAAAGAAAAAATTGCAGCAAAAAACAACGTCATAGCAGTCTTTCTTGATTTTAAAATAACTTTGGACACCATCGGTAGGAAAATTCTCCTATCTAAATTAAGTGCAAATGGCACCGAGAATAATGAACTGATGTATCTTGAATCTTTCCTGAAAGGCAGAACACAAAGGACGATGGCCAACGGTATATCATCGAAAAGCATCGAGATGAAATTGGGCGTACCGCAAGGATCCATATACTAGGAGGGTTACTCTTTATTATATACATTAACGACATAAAGAGAAAACTTGGATCTTCTCAAATCGCCTTATTCGCGGACTACACTCTTCTCGATATAGCAGGAGAGAACGTAGATGAATGTCAACAAAAATCCAAAACGATCTAGTGAAACTTAACGTGTGGCTTAAGCCAAATAAATTTAAATTAAATATATCTGAAACCAGAAGTATAATATTTAAATATAATCACACATTAAACCTAAATTAAGATGGCGAAATAATAGAGCAAGTCAGTCCATTTAAATATCTAGGTATAGTCGATATTTAACCTACATATAAATTATTTGATAAAAAAACATCGAAAAAAGTATTTTTCTTTGGAAGATTACGGAATCCAATTTCAACACTTACGCCGTTTGGCAATTGTGTTAATATGGGGGTTAAATTTTATCTAATCTTATCTAATCTACTGCCTAATTAAATGAGGATTAAATGGGATATTACTTTAATATTTTTTTAATAATTTCCCAAAAGAATTGGACCAAAATTCCTTTCTTGTAATAAAATAATAAAACCGATTAGGTTTCAGAAAAATCATCAAAAAACCCTTAATTATTGTCAGTAAAGAATTATTGTTATACAATTTGTGCTTATGATTAAATATATCCGCCCTACTTTTTTCATGTTAAACATGTTTCACATATAGCAAAACAAATAAATTCATAATATATTTAAAACCAGTTTTTTTAAATACCATTTTAGTTTATTTTACAATTTTCATTACATTTTCTGATATAAAATACGTGTGCTTTGCTTTTTATTTAATAATCTTTATGATATACTATATTCCCGCCAAATGTAAACACTGGTAACGAGGAATAAGCCATGAGCGTGCTTTCCATTTCTTTTACTCTTCAGTAGGTATACCAAATGTCAAAAATTAGCCACTGGATAAATTTTAGAGAGCTGTTGAGCAGGTACAAATTTGCAGTCTCTATTCACCTTACTTATGTCAAAAATTATGCACTGGTTAAAATTTAAACGCAATTGACGCACGGCCTAAGTGCAGTAAATATTTTCAATGTAATGGTCAACCCTCACTTTGAGTACTGTTCATCAATTCTATTTTTATGTAGTCATTATATGTTATATACTACAACGTATATATTAGAGCTATGCGAATAATATTAAAATCTAATAAATATACACCTTCTGTTCTAAGACAACGAATTCTTGTCAATGTTTTGTGCTTTATCAATAAAATCGAAAACGATATGCTTCCTTTGTACTTAAAAAAGTTATGATGACATATTGGTGAATTCCAACCTTACAGCTTAAGATATGAAGGAAACTTTAAACTTACCTAACATCCGACACACAAAATAGTATTTTTTAAAAAGGCCTACAATTGTTTAATCAAATGACACAAGAATTAAAAAATAAAAGAAATTTTGATTCTTTTAAAAGAAAAACTACAACTTTTATTAAAGGTGATTTCCCCCACAATATGCAAATATTCCAAATTAAAAAAAAATGCTTTTGAAATTTTGGAAAAATGAATTCTAAATAGTCGATTATCCGCTAAATAAATAAATACTTTACCCTAAGGGCCTTTTATAACTATCATTGAAAACTGGAAAACATTTTTCTTACTTCTTGTATCTCTTTTATGAATTTTAGAAAACGATCATCTATAAATATTTAAATTTACAATTATAATTTTCGCAGAAAATCACTTCTAATTTTTCACTGATAAACATTTATTTCGATTAAGTAATGATTGTAATTCCACCGAAATGAAACGAAATTTTCCATTGATTCCTATAAGAATCTATGTAGGTAAAATTCTAATTCCATCATGTTTTGTGATCCAATGAAGTCTTTCAATGAAAGCTATAACTGGGCCCTAAGGCCAGATTTTTTTTTATAAATTCAATCATTGACAAGTTTTGACACCAAGCATATGAATTTCAGAACCTGATTATCCAAAAATATTTTAATTCGGAATTATAATTTTCGCAGAAAATAACTTTTAATTTTTTACTGATGAACATTTATTTTTTTGAAGTAATGATTGTCGTTCCACCGAAATAAAACCAAATTTTCCAGGGATTTCTAAAAGAAGCTATGGAGGCAGTTCCACTATGGTTTTTGTTCCAATGGAGTTCAATGATGATGATTGAAAACTTTATTTAGTTATTATACTTCTTGTGGGATTTTCATAAATTCAATCATTGCCGAGTTGGTATCAAAATAAAGTTTTTGAATCTTAAAACCACATTATGCACATACATTTTAATTTTAAATTAAATTCTTGGCAGACAGTTTTTTTATTTTTCAATCATCAAGATTTATTTTTGTGAAATCATGTTTGTGATTCCTACCAAATGAAACAGAATTTCCCAGTGATTCCTATAAGTAACTATGGACGTAAATTCTAATTCTATCATGCTTTTCAAATAAAGTTATTCAGTGATACCTATAACTGAAACCTAATTGGAACCTAGGATTACCACTAAAAACAATATTACATTCCAATCACCACCTACTTGCTTATCAGCAACAAATGTACTTCGCAAGTGAAAAAGGAACACGCCTAATAATCGACGATTTGTATGGTAGGTGGCACTACAATCGCTACAGTGAAAATATATTTCCATGTTCGCATAAAAAAAAGGGACAACCAATCTAAATACGAACAAAGAAAGAGTCAGCACTGTTACATATTTTAGTCTGTCAACTATCAAATAAATTTCCATTCTCTAGGGAAATAATTTCGTTCGATAATTTCTAGTTTTTAGCTTCAAAAATGTAAATAAATTATTCATTTTCATTATTTTTTTATTTTCCTGCCAATTATATAATTCATTCGTCCGTTAATATTCTGATAAGTGATAATTCGCCACCATAAAAAAATATATCTCGGGCTTAAACTTAATTGCTGAATTCCCTTTCCAGATGAAAACAAAAGTGATTCATTCATTCCAAAAAAATTACCCAAATCTATATATTGCGGCAGCATGAGTAACTATCTAGAATACAACGTTTGTTAAATGATTAACTAATTAGAGTGACACACCATCTAACAGCTATCGGGAACCAGGTATCTAAAGAAGTTACCCCAATTCGAGTTACGAGGCGTGATTACACACCACCATCGCGAGGTTCGACAAACGTTGTGTCACACTATAATCGGCATCGACTCACTGGCTGTAAACGCACCCACTTTGGCTGTTGCTTATCAGTCAACAATTATTAGCCGTGGAAGGTTGAATAAAAAATTGAGAGCCTGTGCTTCGCGTATGATTTCTATACCGCTCTCCGGGGGATGTGGAAACGCCGAAGACGTCCTCAAATAAAATTATGAAAAGTGTCTATTAAAATCATACCAATTGTGGTAGACTACTCTCGGACTTAATCACGGCGCTTGATAAATGAAAACACGACAGTTCCCATTTGTTTTAGTTCGGTTTTGGTTATTCGAATTGTCGTTGTCGTCCTCGTTGGGATTAAAGGGACTTAAATCATGGAAGCTAATTGAAATCAGAACGCGAAGTGTTAAGTGTTTTGTGAGATTATCTATTTTATAAGCAACCATCTTAATTAAACAGCAGTCGGGAAACGGCAAAAACATGACACCAATAGTTTCAACGCTCTACGGATTCGCGATAATCTTTTTTACATTCTGGTGTGGGACCTGGTGCATTCATCTGCTTGCCATCACCTATGGGTAAGTCCCTTTCCCTCTCCAATTTGTGTTCATTTCCAAATTACAAATACAAACTTAAGCTTTATCTTATCAACTAAATTATGCGGTATTCGCAGATACCTTATCCGTTTTTTTTTTGTAGATAATTTTGTAATTCTTTAGGAGAACCTAATTATGTTGGACCAGGAGGGTTTATTTTTTTTTATTTGTTTTGTTGTTGTCTCCATTTGCCAGTTGAAACCTAAGCCTTGCAGGTATCGAAAGGGACTCATATTGGATGCAGTATCTTATAGAAAAGGGAAATTAAGGGGATATTCGCCATCTAAAGGAAAACACTGATCTTATGAATTTACTATCTATGGATTTATTATCCTGATTTCTGAAGAATTGGCGATCGATCTTAAGAGTACTGCTTGACCGCAAAACGTTAATTACATCCTGAATTTAGTTGAACCGCTCATTAATTTTTGCTCAGACAACTAGCGAAATTCAGCCCTATCACGAAACTGTTCCCATTCAGAAATCTAATTTACATTGCTGACAAGGGAAACAATTTCCTCGGAATTTGTTCATCAATACCCTGATTATGTACCCTGACTAATGTAGGAATATGATGAAACCAATATTTTGTTTATTTACAAACACTACTCTGTCAATGTGATCAGTGGAGCAATATATAATGAGATGTAGGACCAAGACTACTTTAATGTTTTTTACTGGCCCTCCTCTCGCCATGACAAATCATCTGAGTAATACCTGTCATTGTCAAGACAACCTTACAACGACATAGCCGTTCGGATTCAACATAAATCTGGACGGTCTGCTATCGTGCTTCTTGTACTCACGCACACGGTTGTGATAAAAGGCTAGGCCCTGGGTCTGTTTTGAAAAAAATATGTCGTTTGTATATTTTTGTGTTTATTTTAATAACGCCACATTTATGACTCATAATTTTCCACTTGATAGACTAAATGAGCAGTAAAAATAAACCGAGTATCAGCAAGATTAAACTGAGATACTCATTACTCTGCTGTTTTGCACAATTGAGCTAAACACCGTTAATGCAAAGAAAAATATTTGTCAGACGTTATCGTTATCTGTTTCCAAAAATAAATAAATTCTGATCGAAGTACATTAACATCGCATACATCATCATCAACAGCGTAATGAGTCATTTCATGAAGCTAGCAGATATTAGTTGAAATTATAAAATTATATTTCTTGTTAAATCATTCAGAAGGTTCATAGGCCTTCCGAATTGCGGCATTTCTAAGGCTCTTCCATGAATTGTCGATACGTTATTATTTACCCCGGCATGCTCGGTATTTTAATGTGTTTCTCCAGATTAGTTTGATGACTGTAGAAGGACGGTTTATCAGAAACAGGTACGAATAAGTTGTGAGAATCCTCGCTTCTTTTTGGAGGTCGGCGTCGACCTCATCGAAGCATTCGATACCAAAAAAATGTTTCGATACTTAAATGCGCGCCAATGTAGTAGTTTTAGTTCCCTACACCGTTCAGTCCCACCATGCGCTGGAACAGCTAACACGTGTGTTTGGGGGATACTTTTCCGAAATGAGGGACTGTATTCGCATACACCAGCGCGTCTTCTGAACTAGCGTCAATGTAACAACGTTAGACTCTGTGACAGTTAGGAAATTAATTGATGCATGTATCACTTAGTTCAGACCAGCCAATAGTGTGACAAGAATAAGTACTGGAGACGCTCGGTAGTGCGAAATTCCATCTTGCAATCCCAACGGCAAACATGCGTCTGTACTTGGTGAATTGCACTTAATTATAACAGGACTGAGCAATGGCTCACACTTCAACAGCATCAATGGCGGTTTTGAAAGATCACTTCCCGTAGAGTCTCTTAACAATAACTGAATGTTTGTTGCTTCCAATCAAGGAGGAGTCGTCCCCTTGTATTTTTTGTTTAAATACGGCGTTTATGTCAACCGCCCGAAGACCCTACAAAACCTTACGGTCAAAATCCGGTCAGATATTGCCAACATACCCGCTCCTATACTGGTACAGGTTGTGACAATTTGGCAATTGGCTAATTCACATTTCAAGATGAAATGTTTACATGTGTTTCCTTCGACATGTTTCTTGAATGAGATGTTCAGTTTGAAAACAGTTTTCCAGAAATACGTGCAATAACTAGCATATGCTATTGACGTCATTGGTCGAAGTCAACGGAATGTACCGCGTTGTCTACTATAGATAAGGAGGCGATGAAAAGAGGTTTTAGCAGTAAAATGGGAATGCCCGACGATAATGATGGACAACTATAACTTTGATGAAGTAAGAGACATTGAATACCTTCACTCCGCTATACTGACAACGAGACCTCAAACGTGAAAGAAATCAAACGTAGAATGATTCTGCTTGCTGTTACTTCGGGGTAAGAGTAGAATCCAGTTGTCAAGCCCCCTTAATCGAACTAGTTAAGAGATTCTAGAAGACCCTTATCGAGCAAATTTGAGTGTTTGACGTTGGAGTTCTTTGAGATACACTCTTATGCTGGATTGGAGTGCCACTTCAAGAATATTATACTAAACGAAAGTACACTGGGTAGAGGCTTTCTCTCAGTTAATATAATACACATTTTTGGCGCAACAGGCTTAGTACCCAGGGCCGATTCCAACTATCCTGATGGAACTTCTTCTTCTTGTATGCCGACTCTGAACGGCCATATAAGAACGGTGATATAAGTCTTTCTTGACAATTGAAATGATTTGACAAATCATCACGAGAGGAGGGCCAGTGAAAATAATTTATGTATTGCTACGGCTGTCAATCGAAACCCACACCTTTTGCGCTGCAATTTAACGTACTTAGCATTGCACCACTGAACCTGTCGTCATATCAGTTTAGGGATTCATTATATCACTTAGTCGGTTTTCAACTTCAATTGTCCATTAGTGGGTTATGGGGCAATAACTGGATATATTGACATTTACCAAGCAACGATTGGTCATAAGAAATCGATATATAATTTGTATCCAATTTGTTTCGCCAATTATTGGGAAAAATTGCAGTAATTACTTGTATTGTCTTGCAGCAAGTAAATGTTTACCATTGGAAAAATCGGCGTCTTTGGTGTTTCGCTATCCTACATTATTGATAATTTGCGCATAGCGTGGTCGTTTCAGAAATTGGCAATAGAAAGGATATCCCGATGTACATTGGCTATTAATGACTGATTAGATTAGATTCGTTTTGTTTTTTGTTTAAGTAGTGAATAAGATTGTTAATCTAATCGATAAAGATTTACATAACAATCGGACACATCGGAAACATTTTTAAAATGGTTTTAGATTATATAAAATGAGAGGGTTAGGCTAATTTAATTTTTTTAATTGAAATCGGAAGTTTTAGTCTCACAACCATTCATGTGTGTAGGAACATAAAAACACGCTATTAACATCAGTGGCTAGTTCGTACTATCTAATTCCCGTTTGCTGATACTCCCCCTAAACACAATTGAATTTACACCCATAAGTGATCCTTATTCATGTGAGATTTGATTTGCTGTTAGTATGCTGGGCTAGTAAGCTTTTGCATGGAATACCTAGTGCACCCTTTTCCTTGTACAACTGGTAATTTAGTCCCAGGTCTGGCGAGTTCATCAGCATTACTGTTCCCTGGAATGACACTATGCTCAGGCACCCACCAGAGGTGTATATTAAACCTCTTTGACATCTCTTGTAGAAATGAGCGGCAAGCTAGGGTTGTCTATGTCACTATGCCCAGGCACCCAACATAGGGGAATATTAAACTGCTTTGACATCTCCTGTAGATATGAGCGGCAAGCTAGGGTTGTCTATGTCAAGCACCCAGCATAGGTGAATATCGTACTGTTTTGACATCTCTTGTAGAAATGAGCGGCAAGCTAGGGTTGTCTATGTCATTATGCCCAGGCACCCAGCATAGGGGAATATTAAACTGCTTTGACATCTCTTGTAGATATGAGCGACAAGCTAGGGTTGTCTATGTCATTATGCCCAAGCACCTAGTATTGGGGAATATCGAACTGCTTTGACATCTCTTGTAGATATGAGTGGCAAGCTATGATTGTCTTTGTCATTATGCCATGGCAACCAGCATAGGTGAATATTAAACTGCTTTGACATCTCTTGTAGAAATGAGCGGCAAGCTAGGGTTGTCTATGTCACTATGCCCAGGCACCCAGCATAGGTGAATATTAAACTGCTTTGACATCTCTTGTAGATATGAGCGGCAAGCTAGGGTTGTCTATGTCATTATGCCCAAGCACCTAGTATTGGGGAATATCGAACTGCTTTGACATCTCTTGTAGAAATGAGCGGCAAGCTAGGGTTGTCTATGTCACTATGCCTAGGCACCCAGCATAGGGGAATATTAAACTGCTTTGACATCTCTTGTAGATATGAGCGGCAAGCTATGATTGTCTTTGTCATTATGCCATGGCAACCAGCATAGGTGAATATTAAACTGCTTTGACATCTCTTGTAGAAATGAGCGGCAAGCTAGGGTTGTCTATGTCACTATGCCCAAGCACCCAGCATAGGTGAATATCGAACTGCTTTGACATCTCTTTTAGAAATGAGCGGCAAGCTAGGGTTGTCTATGTCATTATGCCCAAGCACCCAGCATAGGTGAATATCGAACTGCTTTGACATCTCTTTTAGAAATGAGCGGCAAGCTCGGGTTTTCTTTTTCAATGTGCCCAGGCACCTATTTTGTGGGAGGTCTCCTAAAATAATGTCAGAAAATGTAAATAAAGCTTAATTGAGTGGATTTTTATTTTATTCTTGCCTGCATTCAATTGTTAAAAATATATATGCTTACACGAATTTCTTTTATATCAATCTAAGCCAATCATATCATTCTTTTATCCGACAAAATTTGTTGCGGCCTCGACATGTCGGCTCACAATTTTACTCAATTGAAAGCAGCAGTAGGTTTGCTTTGCCGAAATTTCAAGTGAGTGATCGACTTTCAATCATGTTTGCACCTTAATGATCGCTCCCGAATTAACGTTGTTTAAAGCATCTGAATAGGGCTGTTCTACAGATTTGCTTGTGCGGAGATGAATATCAATCAATCTTTCCAAGGATTTCAGATAAAATGATGATAAGCTGATCGGTCAGGCTAAGTGGCGCGATGGTTAGTGCGATGAACTCCCGTTCGAAAAAAAAATTATTGGTTCGATTCCCAGCCGTAGCAACACCTAAATAATTTTTCACTGGCCCTCCTCTTGTGATGATCTGACAAATCTTCCGAGTAGTATCAGTTGTCAAGAAAAGCTTATCCCAAATTCGCCGTTCGGAGTCAGCATAATGCAGGAGGTCCCGCCGTCATGCAAGAAGTACGCACGCACACATGAGTGGTTGTGAGAAAGCTCGACCCTGGGTACTAACTAACTAGCCTGTTGCGCCAAACGTTTGTATTTGTAAGCTGATCGGTCACATGTCTTTCAGATTGACATGGGAACGTTTACCAGATTTTGGTATGAACTACTTTTACTTCTCTCCAGACCCTGGGAAAGTAAACCAGATCTATACAACATCCAAAGCGTGCGGCAACACGGTTTGAAACTGTGTACTGTTACTAGTTCAATAGATTAGTTCTACTGATATTTTCTTCGAAAGCTTCGTGGGAGCTACCTGGGAAATGGAGGTAGAAGCTTGCTCGAAGTCTTCCAAGTGCCATCTGTTTTTTTTATTTTTTTTTTTTCGTTGAGATATTTGGGAATGGGTGGGCTAGTGGAGGGGTCAAGTCCCCTCGGAAGTCCATTCTATATTTTCACAGTAGAGTCTAGGTGTAGTTACCAACACACTTTATACCAAGCAAGGAACATTTTTCGGTTTCTTCAACGTTAATCTCGCTCTGACAGAAGATAGTATTGTGTTTTGGAAACATTGATTTCCACTCTACTGGATAAAACTCATTTGAAAATGATATCAAAATCGGAATTCAATGAGAATAACATTCTTTGTCTCAACAATTTTTGGCAAAAATGAAAGTTTGACAGCATTTTATAGCAGCTTACAGACTTTCTGACACCTAGAATCAAGTATTTAAATGTTAAATTAAATTTTTCACAAAAACCTCGAAGCACTCAACCAAATAAAGTACCAATAATAAAACAAAGTAAACTCATAGCATTTAGTTTAGATAACCTATTTGTGTTTTATACCTGCGATTGCGCATTCATTTTATAACAATCTAAGCCTATCATATCGTTCTTTTACCCGACAAAATTTGTGGCGGCCTTTTCGCCTCACAATTCGACTCAATTAACAGCAGCTATAGACAGACAATGCTAACGGGGCGTTTTGCACTAGAGGTGGGTTGTTTCGGAACATCTCTTCTTTCAGATAACTAGGTAGATAACACGCACATTAACCACTTGATTTCGATGATTTTCTCAAAGCTCTTGATGAATATTAGGGAAAAATATAAAATTTTCCAATGTAGCCACTGCCTAAATATAGTTAATTAGTATGAAGATGAAAATAATTTCGCATTTTTCAAGGGATATACCGCGTACGAACAATTTACCAAAAGTAAGAAATATTTTTGCATTCGTCTCCTTACCTGTTCTGCTAAGAGAGTTCATCTTGCTATTTTGTACCATGCATGGAATTTATTATTATTAGAAGCTGCGAAGTAATGTTACCATTTTTTTGATAGAACAGAAAAAGTTGTTCCACTTAGAGATCCCTCAGCATTTTTCCTTCGCTAACCCATCTGAGGTTTTTTATTCAGTGGTACGTATTGTATGTTTAAATTACAAATAAAACTCAATGAAATGGCCAACATTTTGTATTTGTTAGCTCAAAAATTTCATGGCATTTAATGTTCAAAAACAACATCTGGCATATGGCTTCCGCGACTGTGCCTTATGTACCCCTTTTTTTCGGTTACAATTTTGCACCACTTTTTCGAGCATATTTGACCTGAAATATTGAATTACAAATAATCAATCGTTGCTGGTTTGTCAGAATAGACCAGCGATCGGACGTCAACTTAGTGACAGGAAAATGTATGTCAATATTTGAGAATTTTAGTTTTTTTTGTGATGTTTTAACACCTTTTTTATTTTTTTGAGTTTCATGAATACTTTTGTAAAGTGCCAACTTCTGTTCTACTTCACTTAGAGGTTTATTTTTTGTCATAATATATAAATTCTATGTTTTCCAAATTTGTCCAAAATCGTACAAAAAATGTAGTTACGTTTTTGTGTCACTAGGGCGAGGAGTCGGTCACGAAACGTTTGGCTCAACAAAGCATGATGCGCAGTCTTGTTGCGACCATTTGTCCTCCGAATGATTTCCAATTACGTGAGGATTAAAAATATGCAACGTTCACCATTCGCATTCATGTTGGCACCGGTTTGAAATTTTAGAGACAAATAGATCAATGACGCCTTCGGCATGTAAACCGCACCAAACTGTATTTTGTTTGGGATATATGGAGTATCAAGAGTGTCATGAGGAATGTGCTAACTCCATAATCGACAAGTCTGCTTGTTTACATACCTGTCAAGCCAGAAATAAGCCTCATCGCTGAAGACGAATTCACGATAAACATCTGGTTTAACTTCCAGTTAATTCTCAGCACATTTACCGAACACACGATGCAACTTATGCTCCGCTGGATATAATTTTTGCACCAGTTGGATCTTATATCGATCTAGGCCAAGAATGTTGCTCAAAAATTTGCAAGCTGTGAGAGAACAGCGTCGGATCTCACACTCACGGCTACAGCAACTTGGCTTCTTCTGTACGCAAGCTAAAGGCTCGATTTCAATGAATATTATCAAAAAGAGTAAATGTCGTCGTGAATCGGTCTATAGTAATGCGTATTAGCTTCGTAAACTTGATAAATTTTGGCAAACAGAACGCGGATTTTGGAAATAAATTTCCACAATCGTAAACGTTGTTCTAATGTAAGTTTTTTTATGATGATTTGTCAAAGTTTACTTAAAATAAAGTCAAACACACGTCATAAGTTTGACAGCTGGTTTGACAGTTATCCCTACCCGAAGTTCTATAGCACTTTTGAAAAACACGCTACAAAAATGATTTCAAAAAAGTTAAGTAAGCGCAATTCTTATTGAAAATTGTAGACCCATTACTAAACTCTCTTGCATTCCTAAACTGTTAGAAAAAATAGTTAAAGAAATACTTTATAGTGATATAAAGCAGCATAATGTATCTCCAATGCAGCATGGTTTCGTTAAAAGTAGATCAACAACCACAAATTTAACCATATTTACGAAATTTTGCCTTAAGACAATCGAAAGTGGTGCACAAGTCGATGTTTTGTATACTGATTTCTCAAAGGCTTTTGACAGAATTAACCATGATATTCTAAAGCAAAAATTGGCAAAACTTGGTTTTCATTCTAAAATATTTTATTGGTTAAACTCGTATTAAGCAGATAACGTTGATAACTTCTACTCAAATATATTTACTGCGACTTCTGGAGTGCCACAGAGTAGCCATCTGGGACCTTTACTGTTTACTTTGTTTGTGAACGAAATTCCATTATTTCTATCAATCAGCAAATGTCTGTGATAACCAGATGATATTAAAATATTTATGAAGATATCTGATAATAGTGATTTGTATACTTTTTCAGTATGAAGTATTTATTCTTGAGCGCGGGTGTAAAACAAATGAATTACAACTTAACCTGCCAAAATGTAAAGTATTATCAGTATATAGATCGCGAAGCCCACTACAATACCAACTCATTACGAACGGTGTTGTGTTTACTTATGAAACAGAAGTTAAAGATTTAGGAACACTGCTTGATAATCAATTGAGTTTTAATCGGCACATTGATTACATTATTAGCAAGTCATATTCAGTGTTAGCGTTCATCAAACGAAATACCACAGACTTTCATGATCCTTATACTTTGAAAGGTCTATATTGTTCGTTAGTTCGCTCCTTATTGGAATATTGCTGTGTAATTTGGGGCCCTGCTTGCGATGTTCACTCTGAAAGAATCGAGCGAGTACAAAAATCTTCTACTCGTTTCGCTTTACGAAGGTTTAACAGATATGACGAGTTACCACCATATATGTCACGTTGTTTATTGATAGTATTCCTAAGTGATGTGGTAAATAACCACGTAAATTGTGATCTTCGTTACCTTTTAATGCTCCTTTAAGGTATCTAAGAGGACCAAGTTTATTTAATCCACCTTTACATAGGACAAACTATGGATGAAATCATCAAGCGTTTCGTTAATTTATATAATTCGTTAGTAGCCATTGACCTAGATTTAACTTTAAATCGCGATTGTTTTAAACGAATTGCATTTGAAATTTTAAAGTCCAAAAATGCTTAATTAACACTGAAATATCTTGATTTTTATTCATTAAATCTAAAAATGTAATAAGTTTATTAAATAAGTAAAATGAAGTTATATAACCATTAAAAGTAATATGTAAGGGTCTTACCTAGTAGATAATTAAATAAAATAAATAAATAAATAAATATTATTTCAGATCAAATTGCCAAACATTTTATTTATAAAAACGTTTTCTTCTTTTTACAGAAAATATAAGCTACAGCGAAAATCGTGCACTTTACCCCACGAAACACCATTGCCAGGGGTCTCAATTCTTAAACCGCTAATGGGCATCGATCCAAATTTGGAACACAACTTGGAGACTTTTTTCACCATGGATTACCCAATCGTATGTTATCCACCTTATTGATTTTTTTAAAAACATGATTAATTGTTTATTCTTGTCGTAGTATGAACTATTATTCTGCGTCGAGGACAAGAACGATCTAGCCGTATCGATAGTCGAAAGTTTGATGGGAAAGTATCCTTCAATCGATGCTAAACTGTTTATTGGTGGCTCGAATGTCGGTGTTAACCCAAAGATAAACAATATGCATCCAGCATATGCAGCTGCCAAATATGAGCTCATCATGATTTCAGATAGTGGAATTAAAAGTAAGTCTAACAAGATTAATTTAACATAAAAATGGAAATAGTGTACTAAAACCTTAGGAAAGATGTAAATTATACAAAGCACACCTTTTCGAGATGAGACTCTGTATGAAATATCGGTCGGATTTGACTGAACTTGTCATATTTAATTGTTATTTTTGCTTTATTAGGATGGAAGCAAATACAACGTCGAAATGGACGTCGTACACAGGGGCCAAATGCATGAATTCTTGGCAGCAATTATTTTAAGCCATTTAGCTACTGGAAAATGGATTAAACGCAAACATTTTAGGCTTGCAAATATAGTGAACCTAAGAAAAAAAGTATAAAATATAATTATTCTGTGTCGCAAAAAATTGTCTGTACTTACTTTCGCTGATGTGCTGGAGTTATCCGTCAGTCAGATGTCTTAAATAAATTACAAACATCCCTATCAATATTATTTGCCCTTTTTTGGGGCCGTTGGGTCCGAAGAAATCAAATTAGGATTTAAAATATCTTCGTTCGTTTTGACACGCAATATCTTACCAGCGCTTCTTCACTTAACTAACCTAATGGCAGTAAAGTATCCTGGACCATGAATAAACATATTGTGGGTTGAGGGTGGCATTGGGTACCAATTATATTAATCCACGAACAGTGTTGCAGTCTCAATAGCCTACTGTTGAAACATGTTCAAGTTAATTTCATAGGCATTAGCTGTTATTGTTTGCAACACATCAAAAGAGCTTCTCTCACAGAGTGTTTTTTTACGCCTTGGAACTTCTTTTATAAAAACCTGTATTTGGTAGTTATTTTATGTGAATTTGTGATCATTTTCATCACAACTTTATACGCTTCCACTTGACCTGAAGACCGTAAACTTATTTTGGCAAGAAAATATTTTTCTTCGGATGAATGTTTCTGTTTCAATTCATGAGTTCTTTTTGGCGTTGGTCCTTTCCGAAGTTTTCATCGAAATTTTTGCTTGGACGACCACATTTTTTATCAGTTTATCAGTTCCAAAGTAATTCTTGAAATTAATTGCCTAATCCAAGACTGACACATTTTAGCCATTTTTTGTTGATTGGACATGCCAAATGAAATCCGCACACTTAAAATGATTTGAACATTTAGTACGGTTTCAATGATTTTCTTCAAATTTGAATATTGAGTTGTTGCCATCACAGTCCGATTGCCTCGTATAACCAAAAAATATTCTGCTCGTAATAAAGATATCACTTGGTATCACATGATACCTAATTCGAAGAAATCTTATCTTATGATAAGTAGAACTTTAGATGCAAAAAATTAGAAAAATATTTTTTTTCTAAAACTACTAACTAAAACTAGTTTTCTCAGACAAAGCTAAAAAGTCTCATTTCGGACATAAAACTAAGCTGGACGCCAAATATAACTACTAGAACGATCTAGGATATATGATTGTGCTTAATCTGTTTTATTATACCAAGGGGGAGAAGTGAGAGAGAGGATCGCCGTCTTTTTTTAACTTCTCAAATGTAGCTTCACCTTTTACCTACCGAAATTTTGCGAAATGTCCAACAAGAAAGTGTAAAATATCCTTCCACTTACTCCTGACTCAATACGGTTGGAATAGTTAAAGAAAAGTCGTCAAGATCAAAGGAATCATTCTTAGTTAGTGTGTTGGTCTGCCATTTTAAAAATGTTTTGTATATTGAAGAACCAAATTGTAGTTATCGAATACAAGAAAAGCTCATTTGAAAACTCTCGTGTATAACACCTAAGAAGAATGTAAGCGGATGTCTCGTTAGTCCATTTTCCGATTTATTAATGGAACGTTTTAACTTTCCAGCTTTTAATAAACTTGGTAACGATTTTAGCTATAAATAACCGCCACATATAATAAAAATAAAAAATTCCAATTTTAAATTAATTTTTATAATTGCAGTGAAGAGTGATACCCTTGCTGATATGGTGCAAAATATGACAGAAAAGACGGGACTTGTTCATCAAATGCCGTTTACCTGCGACCGTGAAGGATTTGCAGCTACCTTTGAAAAAGTAACACTCATTCGTTGTCATATCAAAATCACCCATCATTACACTTTTATTTTTTTAGATTTATTTTGGAACCGTTCAATCGCGCATCTACCTCTCTGCCGATTTGCTTGGTATAAATTGTCATACTGGCATGTCTTGCCTACTGCGGAAGCGCGTCTTGGACGAATGCGGTGGACTACAAAAGTTTGGCTGTTATTTGGCAGAAGATTTCTTCATTGCGAAATATTTCACCGATCACGGTTGGAAGATGCGTATAAGTAATCAACCAGCCTGGCAAAATAGTGGCATTTGTGACATAAGCAACTTTCAAGCGCGTCTTACACGCTGGGCCAAGCTTCGTGTTGCCATGGTGCCCACAACAATACTACTGGAACCATTGTCCGAGTGCCTGGTGGTGGGTGCCTTTGCATCATGGTCCGTTTCGTTGCTCTTCAATTGGGATTCATTGGTTTTCTACCTAGTTCACATATTGTCCTGGTTCCTATCTGACTGGCTTTTGTTGTCCATTGTCCAGGTAAGCTTCCCATAATTGTATTTCTTAATAGCATTCATTCAATTGGAGTTTTTGTTTTTTTCCTCAGAATGGATCACTACCGTTCCACAAATTTGAATTTGTCATCGGTTGGTTGTTCCGTGAAATAAGTGGACCATATCTGTTCCTACATGCATTGTGGAATCCTGCGATACGATGGCGCACACGCATCTACAAACTCGAATGGGGGGGAATTGCCAAGGAGCTGCCCGGCAGCAGCAGCTGCTGCAGTAGCGCCAGCTTAACGAAAAATATTTCATAGCAGTTAGTTTAGATTGATAGAATATAACAGTATTTGTATATAGAGATTTATCTTAAAGTTTCCTTTTGTACATAGAAGTGGACATTTAGAAACTGTTTTTGTTTTAAACAATTCAAGCAGAGAGTGTGAGTGTTTGTATTGAGTGCGTGAGAGAATGATGTTAATATTTTGGTTTTGTCAGATTTAATAAACAAATAAATTACTATCAATAGGGACTTAAATATTTAGGAAATATATATATAAATATATATTCGCAATTTAGATTATAAAATTTGTACATTTTTAACATATAGAAAAAAGAAACATATAAGCAGAACTTGTATGGAGAAAATGAAATAGAAATGATAAACGACTACTGTTATATGGATAGAAAATAGTGATTTATGATTAAAAATGTTTTTTTTTTTAAATAGTGGACGAGTAGGGATTCTCAGCTCAGTGCTTGGGGTTGCCCCGTAACTCTGTTAAAAATTTATTTGTCAAGTGTTTGAAAGTATCCAAAAAATAATCTGAACACCGATAATATTTTTAAATGTTAAAATTTTTAGATAATGTGGAGATTCTCATCAGATAACTTTACATAGCGAATCTTATCTTAGCACAGTTCTTTGCGTTATTCAGAGAAGTCTATTTGGAAGTTTGAGAGTGCATCAACATGGAAGGTGTGTCTGAGACTTACGCCACAGATAATTTGGCGAAGCAGAGTGTTACAGAGAGAAGAAACACTGACAGCCAGCAATATGTAACTGCTTCTTGTATCTGATATTCCTTCCTACTTTTTCTGTTTTCCGTAAGCTGGTAGATTTCGCCAGATTTCATATGGCGGACAAGCAAGAGTTCCATGAATACTTCTATTCTAAACTCGATAACCGTGGGCAACTCTAACCATTTCTGATAGAAAATTTGTTCTATATATAACTGTTAAATTTTACTATTTTTATTTGATTGTTAATAACAGTCGAATTGTTCGATTAAATGAAAAGTTTCTATTTAAGTGATATTTATTTAAAATTAATTATTATTTTTGCCAACTTTATGATAGTAGATTATTATTGCACTTATTTTGTTTGAAATTTATTTATAAAATTTGTATGGTTAATGTAGTTTCTGGTTTACCATCTTCTCGTATTAAAATGATTGTATATTTGGTAGATACCTCACACAAAATAGTGTTAAAAATAAACAAAAAAAACCATTCGTTTAAGAGGAGAGTGTTTTAATTTAATTCCATTGCATTCTATTTGCATTCCTTTTAATGAAACTATTTGAGTGTGGCAAGGAAATGTCTTACCGGTTACATTGATTGCAGGGGCTGTACGCGATGCGCATGCACACTTAGACCATAAAGGCACCGCTTGGATCTGTCGACTTTCCTATATTCGGTCGCCTAATTGAACCACTCAGAGTTGACTATATAGTGTTTGAAGTAACTAACATTAATATTAATTAACTCACCTAAATTATCAAAAAAAAAAAATAGTTTCCCTGATGGAGTTTTTCTTTTGTCGGAGAGAACAGGACAAAAGCAGAGAAGGTGAGGAATACTTTCCTCCTCTTCGTCGTCCAAGCAGTTCCTACAGAATCCATTGCTAAACAGGCCTGGTCGTGTAAACGAAAAAGACAGCACCCATCATGGTGCTGATGTTTGATCTGTTCGGCATTGTTGCCGTGTCGAATATCTAGAGTTGCCTGGATATTTGACACGTTGTGCTGTTTATCCATCTGCAGTTTGCTTTCTTGATAGCCTCTAGTCTGATCTGTAATTTACATATAACGAGGGGTACAAGTGGAATGAGAAATAAATCACACTCTACATGACAACGCCAGGATAAACGAAATAATGTCATATACACACACGCCAAATCTTTGGAACATTAAATAGATGTAAACTTACTCAAGAGCAAGTAAAGTGCTGATTTTTTTATGAAAAGGCAATCAGCAATATTAGGAAGTCTGATCAGTGTAATTGACACGGAACATACCGTCCTCAGATCAAAGCATAGGCATGACTATCCAGGCTTGGAGGAGTGCTTTGGGTTAACTTGTCAATAATGGAAAAACTTACTGTAACAAAGCTACCCATATCCCCGGAAGATAATGCTGTTAATGTAGACTACCATCAAAGATTATAAAGTCATATAGATTACGAATTGAGACCAAAAGCAGAAACTTTAGCTCACCATCTTTATGGTATGGGCGGGCGGTTTGCAGTGTGCACACACGCGAAACGAGATCCTAACATATGGCACTGTCTGCATGGGCTGTGCCAGCACAACCCGCCATAGAACAAGAACAATTTTTCTTCTATGCAGTGCATCATATGTATGACTTTGTAATCTTTGCTACCAAGCTTTATATGCCAACGTCCTTCGTATATGCACCTGGAATTTCAAAACGCTTAACAGAAAAGTTGCAGCCATCCATGAAATGCGATGGGATCTGTCGTGCATACGGAGGATAAAAAAAACTAAAAAACTAACAGTGACTATTCAGATGCAGATTTGCTATAAGCGACAGAATTATGCTTTGAAACCATCAGTGAAAAAAAACACGCATCAAGCCAACAGAAACCATAAATGAGGTCTCGTCGGAGAGTGAGGAAAATAAAAACACCCCTAACGACTGTTTCAACGTGATCCTGGATAAAACATTTGAGCGATTACCGTATCGAACTACAATGTAAAAGTCGTAATGGGAGATTTTTTGGGGTAACATTGGATTAAACCTTTACTTTGTCGAGTGTAGAAAATGAGGATATCCACCATTTTCAACCATTCATTTTCATTTCATTCATTTTCAGTCAGAGATGAACTAGTAAATAGTAAAGAGATACCAATCTTCTGAACAGAGATGAACTAGGAAAGAGATACCAATCTCCTGGATTTGCATACAAGCTGAACTTACCAAAATACCATAGCTCAAACAAGTGTCAAGTGTGTGTGAGTTATGGTATTTACTAAATTTCCCCAGTTTTCACCTGGCAAAATAGGGGAAATTAGTTGAGTCATCACAAAGTTATGGTTTTCCACCACAAAGTTACGGTTTTCGAACTGCGCAACCCCAAGAGAGTGCATCCGACAAAAAAAAATAATGATAAGGAGATGGCAAACTTCTACCTCTCTCACTCTGAATCCCCGCAAGAGTTGGTTGTTTTTGTTGTTATCCACCCCCAATGTACTCCCCTCTTCGAATACATTAATTTCCGACTGAAAGAATTCAGCAGGCGAATAATATTGGTTTTGGACACTTTCATTAACAGCTGTTAAGCGGGGTGGTAGATTTAGATTATGCTATGTTGTGACGACTATTTCCACTTGAATTTTCCAATTTTTATGTAGTTATAAAGCCCAGCTGGTCCAAATCGTTTATTTAGGCTCAAGTCCAAATAGTCGATTATTTTGCGAAATTACAAAACAAACAAAAATAGAAAAGTAATAAATTCAAATAAGAAGTGACAGGTTCAGAATTTGGTGAATATAAACATATGTTTCTGAACGTATTCAGTAAAGTAATTATTTTTTTTCAAATAAAATAAACTGAAAGTATTCAACTCTTAAGATAGAACGGGGAACAAACTTTTTGTAGTCGAATAATACATGTTACATAATTTAATACTAAAGATTTTAAAGATAGTTTATTCTCAAGTCAAAGGTTATGAATAGGGTAATTTGCTACTAAAGATTCTAAGAAAAAAAAAGAGGTATATCAAGAAAATAAAGGAAGTTATAGATAATTTCTCATAAATTAAATATATGAATATGAATTTCTTCTGGTAGATCTGGTAATTTATATCTCTTTTTCTTTGTCTTTTTGTATAAAAAGTGCATAAAGCTGTGTACTCTTCATTATATCCCGAAACACAAAAACCTTATTCATAGAACTTATACAACGACGAATATAGACTGCGTGTATTTTAGCGATTTCTAATGAAAAAGGGTGTATGTGAATAAATGTATTTCAAGTACAGTACAGCCTCACTAGTCCGGATACATAAAGTTTCGACCATGTTCGGAATAGCGAAATGTCCGGACTGTAGAGAAAAAATTAAATACAATGACAACTAAAAACTTTTCAAAACCTTCTTATTACAAATAGAATTATACATATAAATTAAATATAATACATAATTAACGTATGTAAGCAATATGTAGGTGTGCATTTAAATTTATTTTTTAAAGGGTAGGAAAGTACGTGTTAATTTTTGGTTGGAACGCTCTATCTAAAAAAAAAAATTTCCAGCTTTTTCGTGCAACCTCTTTAGGAGAAAGATATCCATTTGAGATGCATTATTTTGTTCGGCCCATTGAATTCCCTTGGCAAACATCTTCCTTGCTTCATTGTTTGAAATTTTCGAAACTTCTTTGTTTACATTTTCATCTTCTACACTTGTTTCCCCGTCATCTTCCTCAAAATTTTGTCGGATTTGTAAAGCGGACTGAATAGTGTCATTATCAGAAAAGTCGTAGAAGAGTTCTTTTTGACCAGTTGCCCATTTATTGATTTCATCTGTGGATGTGCTACCATTTGGATCAATGATTCTCATTATGCCATGAGTTCTATTTAAATCAGCAAGAGAAGAATCCGAGTCAACTTTTTGGCGTAACTGTGAAAGTGGTATAAGGTATTCGTTATCCCATTGCGATGCCAGGTCTGGCCATAATATTTACCAAATCTTTTTAATATTTTTCTCTCCAATACTCCAAGCTGAATCTTAAAAAAAAAACAGCATCTCGCAAATTGAATTTTTTAAAGACTGCTGCAATGTTTTTATCAACTTCCAGTAGAATAGGTTCAACAGCTGCTTTCTATATGCTACCTTTATATTCTGGATTAAATTTTGATCAATCGGCTTCAATACTGTAGTACAATTAGGCGGTAAGAACAAGACTCTGAAGTTGGGATCAAAGTTTATTTCCATTTCTTTAGGATTTTTTGCCATGAGCAGATTTTTCATTCGCATGAACCCATGTCGTTGCCGGAAGAACCCTTCAAAAGGCAGCTGACTGATCAGCTTTATAAAGTTGTTAATTTCTTGAATCACTCTTAGAAATTTTTCTTCAAAAGTCTTAACAGCAGCAATGTCACTGCATATTTTTCGCCACAAATCTTAAGACATCGAATCCCTTGTGGTAATTTAAAATTTTCCAACCAACCAGAACTTGCTGCGAAATCTTCCTTACCTGTCATCTCTTTGTAAAAGAATTTGACGTTGTTTTGAATCAAATCTGTTGAAATTGGCACATGATAATTTCTTTGTTGGATGATAATTTTTCTCTGTCCTTAAGGCAATCATTAAATGACTTTGAAAAATGGGTTCATATTCTTAGACCTTAAATTTTCCGACAACCTGATCCTTGGAACGTGTTAGATACAAATTTCTGAATTTTCATCTTATTAATTTTTATATCAAAAACAGTTGACTTCGAGACATTGAAAATATATGCATCTTGCCTTACTGATTTGTCACTTTCAATATCATCCAATATTTTACATTTCTCAGAAAGTGTCAAAGTAACATGCTTCCTTTTCTTTGCAGAACTACTTAACTTAAGTGGCGCTACAGTCCGGAATGAACCTGGGCCTAAACCAACATGCCTCTCCAATTAGCCCGGTCCTTATCTAAATGCCTCCAGTTGCGCACTCCAAGTTGGCTGAGGTCGGTTTCTACTTGTGCGCGCCACTTAAGGCGAGGTCTTCCTCTACTGCGTCCGACGTCTGGCTAGGAATCGAAGACTCTGCGAGCCGGAGTATTGGTGTCCATTCGTTCTACATGTCCTAGCCACCTTAAACGTCCAATGCGGAGTTTTTTGACCAGGGGCATGTCGCTGTACAGCTCGTATAGTTCTTGGTTGAATCTTCGTCTCCATAGCCGAAGATTTTTCGAAGAATTTTCCTCTCAAATCTACCAAGGATTTCTTCATCCGCTTTTGAGACGGTCCATGCTTCAGCGCCATTGCAGAAGCCATAATAAATAATAACACCAAGCAGATATGTCTTATCCTTAAAGATATCTCAGTCATAAGGAAATGTAAGAGAGCATGAAAAATCAACGACCACAAATATATACTTCCAATGAGTTGGCTGTAGTTGGCTGTGGAATTGAGACATTTTAGCCGTTAAAAAATGTCTAAATTCCACAGCCAACTACAAACTACAAGCGCCAAAACTAGTAGGGGATTGCCCGTAATCGTATGAATAACCGTTTTTCCAAAGAACAGAGTTAAATAATAATGTATGCACATTGTACATATGCATTTTAGGACGCTGTTCGGACTGCAGAGGTAAAATTTTGAAAGTGTCCGAAACATAGAGGTGTGCGGACTACTGAAGTGTCCAATCTAGCGAGTGTCCGGACTAGCGTGGCTGTACTGTATTGAATTATTTATTTTTTATTAACTAATTCACCGAATGAGGTGAATATAATAAAACAAGTTTACAGTTGGAATTAAACATTTTCTTTGTTAAGTAGAGTAGGCAGGTAAAGAAGCCAATTTCTGTGGGTTTTAACACATTTTTTGTAAATAAATGAGACATTTAAAGCACAAAGATCCATTAATAAATTCTTAAAGAAGTTTCATTTATTAGTTACCATAATTTTTGTAAGCTGTTCAGTACATACAATTCCGTTTTGTGTCCGATTTTCGGTTCTTTTCCATTATTTTTAAATATTCACAAACAACTTAAATTTTCTTTGACGAAACAATAAAGAAACAAGGGATAACAGCGGAAGGTCCCACCATCGTGCAAGAAGTATACACGCACATATGAATGGTTGTGAGAAATCTTGACCCTGGGTACTAACGAGCATGTTGCGCCAAAACTTTTTTTTTGTATGCGACGAATGCGATCGAAGAGATAAAACAACAGCGAAGTTTATGAGCTGGATGTGGGACAAATTGGTTAAAAACTTAGAACACGCAGACTGCATTGGCTAGGCCACATAGAGCGAAGGATCAATAATACGGATGTCAGTGCGCTGCGATTAAATAATTCGCAGCAACGTGACTAGTCTCGGAGAGGATGAAAGGTTGAATAGTCTCAGGCAGAGATTCAACGGGTGGGGAGCTGATTATGCAAAAAGTAAATAAACAGAGCATAAATTCAACATACAGAGAACGCCATTCGAAGCCCAAGAAAAAGAAGTTTTTGGCATAAGAAAAAATAAATCATCTCTTCAGTGGACCTACGTTGAACTGAGATTTATATTTTCTTGAATTTGTACTGCAAAGGCTACAAGAAAAGTGGCAGGATGATAAAAATAGATCAACAATGATTGATGTTGTGAAGAGCCTCCTGCATAAATAATGGATGACGACCAAAATATTAATGATCGTCTTGAAGATGATAATATCAAAGAAGAGAACTCCGATGAGGAACACATCTCTAAGTATTGCTTAGGAGAGCAATATGATAACCTCGGTTTTACAGACGAACTTGAGCCAAGTGCCCCTCAGGAAATGTCGAAATGTAAATCTTTTTTTTAACAGCTTCATGAAGATGATATCAAAGCAGAGAACTCCGATGAGGACGATATCTCTAACGATTGCTTAGCAATATGATACCCTCGGTTTTACAGATGAACTCGGGCCTAGTACATCTTCAAGAAATGTCTAACTTTCAATTCAATTGGCTAGTGAAGTAGCAAGACACCTTTATATTTGAAAATTGAGAACTTTTTTGAACAGCTCCATGAAGATGATATCAAAGAAGAAAACTCCGATGAGGACGACATCTCTAACGATTGCTTAGCAATATGATACCCTCGGTTTCACAGGTGAACTTGCCTAGAACCCCGTCAGAAAATGTCGAACTGTCAATTCAATTGGTGAGTGAAGTAGTTAGCAAAGCACCACTATATGTGAAAACAGCTCTCCAGGTGAAATTGTGTCCGTTAGATGAATTGAATTCCATTTAAACGCTTTCTTACTTTTTTGTAGCCAATCTAATGACAAAATTAATAACTCAGAAATGTTTGCTTTTTTATAATAATTTATTATATTTTTCTTTTTTTCTTTAACTAATGAAAATTATACTTCCGTTTGAATAGAATTAAATATATATCCACACACATATATACTTTATGTATAAATAACTATTTATATATAAACATTTATTTATACACAAATAATTATTTATATACAAATATACACACATGTATATTTATTTACGTAATTACTTCTCTTTTTCATAGAGAATAATATAATTATTATTAAAATTATATAAAGAATATTAAAAAAAATGTATACTTAACAAAAATGCACTTGACTACAGACAATACTTCACAAATAAGTAAAATAACTGAAGATTATATAAATACGTTAGAAAGGAATTAAAATAGGTTGTTAACTTTAACAGAAAAAAAAATGTTTTACAAGTTTTATGGTTCTTGTTGTTGTAATTTCATATATCAATTCATTTTGTTTATAGATTTTCATATCTATCAAATAAATTGGTTTATAATTGTTTATTTATTTACATACATTTTGATTAACGTTAAAGCGAAACCCGATGAAATGTTAGTATTAAAAATTAAAATGTCCATTTAATGTAAGAGATTACTCCAGACTCCAGTAATGTTTAAATAAAAATAAATTAGAGACGCCGACAATTAAGTGTGAAAGTAAAATTAATTAATAATAATAATATCTACAATACTGGGCATTATACTGACATTCGATTCGAAAATTAATTATATTCAAATACTATATACTCTGACAGAATTGGTACCGGTAGAAGATAAAAACCATATCGCTCATAAGTTTCTGCGATGGCTAACAATAATCTAGAATGTGCTCCATCTGCCTGGGCGGTAACACGTCTACCTAAAGTTGTGATAGGGACTTGGAAAATCCATTTAACACAGAGATTCATAGGGGCGTTCAAAATGAACAAACAAACAGTAAACGTGATAATACTCATGCAAGAATCTAGGATTCCCTAGTCAGCAACAGCATAACAGGATGCACTGAGATAGGTACACCACAAGCTGGAGTCAGCTGTTCTCTGTCGAAGTTTATCGTACTAAACCAACTGCTACTTCGACTATAGGATTATGGCAAAAGATTACAGGGACAACATGTTTTCATTACTTGATTTCCATATTAAAAACGTCATAATATGTAGCTTTGTGGCACTCAAAAGTTGTTCTTGATATATTAAGCCCCATTTGGGACAGCCAGCAATGCCAACAGGATGGGTCCACCCCTTCAAAAAAATATAAATACCAACTCTTGTCGCAAGTGGGTCGTTAGGAAACAAGACCTTACTTTTTTTTCACTACGATTCATAAGTCTGTCTTGGAGGATACGAGCTGATGAGTTGAGGTAATCTTTTGCATTACAATTAATACTACTCCTTGCATCAAAAGAGCTGTTTCGGTGAAGAACATTGAAGAAAATATCGTATGGTGAATAAAACGTTACGACATGATGTGGTCATCGCTGTTTCTTTTACAACAGCAGTCTTAACAAGACCAATACATGGTACACTTGGCAGACCTTAACTGGATTCCAAAATTTCCAAAAAAAAAAACTCATCGTGAATGCACATTGCTTTTCTGATGCAAGGTTGTGAAGCTTTTGCTCTTTCTCGCATATGCTATCATCACAATCAAGATGATCTTTTACTTTTGTTTGCAGTGCATGAGTTCACAATGGGTTTAAGAAAAGTATGCATTGCATCATAGTATATTCATTTGCGTTTCGGAATACCTGATTAAGCAGTAATGCAGAAGTACTAGTTGAATTTCAAAACATAAAAAAAAACTACGCATTCTTAATGTACACAAGCTTTTTTAATGCCAGGTTGTGAACGCTTTTGCGCTTCTTCGCATATGCTGTGCATCACCATCATTCACGATGATTTTTTGCTTTTATTTGCAGTTGATGCATTCCCAATACGTTTGCGTTTTGAAATTCAGTCCATTCTTCCGTAATGAAACATATCGGCTCAGTGGAAATATACTAATAATTCGAATCGAAAGGCAACCATAATGGTAATTCAAAACATATATTCGAGATGATTTTAAACATAAGAAATCGGTTTCAAAATATAAAGTTACAAAATAACTTAAAAATCTGAGTATAGGGGCAACAAAATATACATATTTATCAAATGGCTGATTTGCAATGCCAATGAGAAATCTATTTACAAAGTCGTTCCGCAATTTTGAAAACTATTTCAAAAAAAAAAATTACTGATCGTTGCAAGAGATTTTTTTTTCTCTACAATTATGGCATGCTACAGGCCTCATCGCTCCGCGGATGCAATGCTGATGGCATTTCCATATAACAAATTTATATCATATATATATAAAAGTATTTTTTTTAAATTTATTCTTTCTGTTATTCCTACCATTGCTATATCAATACTCGTTTCATAGCAAAGTTTTATTTGTTATTCTATGTTGTCTAATTTAAGTTCCTATGTCATCAGGTTCATGTTTCGTATTCTTTTTGGAAACCACAACTTTTTGTTTTAACTTCTTGAATAAAAAAAATAAAATAAAATTTTGACAGAAGAGTATTTGTTTTACTTGTTTTGTAGGGCGTTGCTAACCATTATTATATACGGTATAATCGCAAAAGGTCCCGGAATAGCTACAAATGTGGGACAAAACAGGTGATAGATGATAATCATCACCGATTTCTTTGTCGAAACGTTTTGTAACGTCCCGTCGGACATAATGCTGAATACTGATAATGCCTTACAATGGGGTGGGTGTGGACATACGGAGCAAACTAAATTTTGAAGTGAGGAAGACGAATATTTGCTATTTTGCAAAAGGAATTTTTGTGTGATAACATTCAACCACTGAGGCGCTACTTAACATAAGAAGAGCGGTAAAGATTTTCGAGCAACTGTACCCTGTTCAACAAAAGTAGTCAGCACAGGGAAGACTTTATTATTGCAATTGTATGGGCGTTTATTTTGCTTTACTTGATTGTCACAAAAATGCACAGAAAGGCGTACACCAATCCCTCAGCGGAAATCGGAGAGCAATGCCCACAATGCGTAAATATTTGCACATGCATTTGATTTTCATATATGACGGATTGAAATGTGTTTTAGTTGTCTTAAGAATTTTGATAACTTTTTCCGTTCTATAATTCCTTGAACTCATTTTTATTTTTATTCACAGGCCACATCCAGAACTTAATTTTATTTGCAAGTCGATCTAAAAAAATGGATCAATGTGGCTGTTGAATATTCATGGTTTTATCATAAGAAGTTCTGATATATTATTGAAATTTCAGTAACTTGTGATAAATCTTATAGGCACGAATAAGTAATTCCACTTTACATGAATAAGATTCAACCGAAAGTTTTAAATTATAAAAATGTAAACAGAAGAATTATTTAATTGCATTTTCTCCAGAAATGCTGAAATTCCGGAAAAACGTTATTTGACCAAACAACAGATAAAATTGCATCGATTTCCTTTTTTTTAGGAATAGAATTTGAATTGAAAGTTTTATATATATACAATACATATACTTAACAGATTGATTGATGATTATATAGTTAAAATGCCCAAGGAGAGAACAAAACAATTTTTGTTTTCATTAGCATTTTTCGTGGAAGTAAAACTGCTGCCAACTCAGTGGTTGGGTGTTATCATAAGTGACTATTTCTGCTGATAATTTTATAGCTACCACACCTATACTTTTAAGCACATATTTTGTAGATTGAAACTTTATAAAAGTTAGTCGCCAAAATGTACAATATCTACTCCAAAAAAATATTGCCACACTCAACCAAATAAGCAAACCGTTTAATTACGAGTATGCGCACCTCATTAGCCCCGGGTACAAGAAGAAAATACTTATCTATGATCATATAAATATAGGCTATGTAGGACAACGACGACTATAAATACACAATGCATACTTGTTTTTTGCTTGCTGCATGATTTAAATATTACATACTCCTAAGACTAGCTACTACGCGTGCGACATCAATATATTATAACTATTTACACTTTGTTGTTTGATCGAGCAGCTTTTTCCACAAGTCAAACTGTTCGTTTGATTTGATCATATGTACACTGATTGTTTTTCGTATGTTGCATGGATTGAAGGCGATCCTTCGGTTGAGGAACTCATTGATGTGGATACGCTTGATGCCCAGCTGTTGGGCAACAATACCCGTCGTGAAAACATCCTCAAGCTTGAGGTATGTTTGTTGCAGCGATTTCTCATACAAATCGTGTATGATGTCAGCACTCATCACGTACGCCGGCCCGGTTGTGAATGGTGGAAATATTGCTGCCGAAAACTGTCCAGTGGACACGAAATACTTAGACTTTTTATTTCTGATAGGTTTCCATTTTTTGGCCAATCGACCGTAGATGGAACGCTTGTCTTTCTGATGCTTATCGGTGAATGCCATCAGCTTGGGTACATTTATGAACATGTCATCATCAGTTTTAAGTACAAATTTAGCTTGTGGACAGTTCTGATCGACCCATTCCAGAGCTGAGATAGTCTTGAGGGTAAGATTGTTGTAGCTATCGACAAAGTGACCACGAATTAGATCCCCGTAGATGTAGTTTTCGTGGTTAAGCGCATTTTCTAGCGTTTGGTTGTTAGTACGACCCAGAATGAAGGCAATTGCGACATCTCGACGAGTTCCATAGTGACCCCAGGTTTGGCGAATTGCTAGCCGTGCCTCCTGGTGTGATTGTGCGGATGTAATAATGATCAACAGCTTGATGGATTCGCCCTCGTCGGGACATAATTGCGGATTTACATCAAGATGACCACTTTCATAGATTTGACGAGTCGGAATGCCTTGCGTTGGGTCAATAACTGCTGTTGACAACGATTGACCAGCAGATGTACCAGATGCAGATGTTTTTATACGATTAGCTGGTATCAGAGCGGACGGTGGTTGTGCAACGGACGATTGAGGCGATGTTAATGACGGCTTATTGTGATTGATATTCGGTGATGATTGAGGTATCTGTGATTGCTTTTGTTGTGGTTGTTTTTTTCCAGCCGTATATTGCTTTTGAGGTGTTGGAACGCCTAAAATTAAAAAAAAAACGTTATTGCATTAATTGTAAATTTAGTTTCTTATAGTACTGAAATACTTACTGCTTGGCAATGTCGTCAAATTCTTCAGAATTTTATCAGCATTCTGGATGAACGATTGAATGTTGGAGGTTGGTATCAAAATAGAGTCGGAATCTAGTACAACTAGAGATGAGTTTGTATCTGTTAAATTAAACAATTTTTTTTATATACAATTATCCGTTAAACATTCATATTTTTGTAGAAGGAAAGTTGAATAATTATTTGGACTGAAGCCTAAATATATATCTGTTCTAAATGTTACTTTCGCAGGTATGGGGTTTAGGGATGTCAGGAATTCTTTTTCCCAAGGAATTTTTTCCATTCATCAACGTAAGCTCATTGCTGTATAGGAAAAATTCCTTGGGAAAATAATTTCCGATAGCCCCAAAAAATTCCAAATACTGTACGTGAATTCATCATTTATTGCTGCTAGCTATCTGTTTGTCTATGATGTTTCGAAAAGAAAACAAAATTAAAACAGAGGTCGAAGAGTGCTACCATGTTGAAGTAAAACTTCACGCGTCGATGTCAAAAAACAGCAATTTAGTCTCCACTAACCTAAGACATTCATTACAGAGAGCTATCTTTTGCTTACGCTCTCGCATGCTGTTGTTCATCTTCGTTGCACTTTTTTTCAATCCGCCCTTGCCACCGTACCCATTCAATTTTCTTATGTGCATGCTTTGGATTCATTGCAGAGTACTCTCTCATGCTTACGCTCTAGCTCTCTTTTGCTGAAACAAGTTTTAGATTATTGTTTGCCTGCCGTTGTCCCACCACGCTAGCTTTCCCCTGGCCTTGAATTTCGGTGTCTAAATTTCGTTTCATGTTTGTTTGGATCAACCCCGAGAAGGAAGTTTCACTTCAATAGGCTTGTTAATACCCAGGGCCTTGCTTTACAAGAGGGCGCCAGTGAAAAATCATTTAGATATTGCTATGGCTGGGAATCGAACCCAGACCTTCTGCACGGCAGTTCATCGCACTAACCATCGCGCCACTGAGCCCGACCTTCCAAAGCATACCTTATGGGAAAAATCTCGATATATGTTGAAAGTCGCTGCTACGGCTGGGAATCGAGCCCAGACCTTCTGCACGGTAGTTCATCGCACTAACCATCGCCTCACTGAGCCCGTCCTTCCAAAGCATTCCTTATGAAAAAAATCTCAATAAATGTTAAATTTGGATTAACATAGGCAGAACATAATTCCATAAGAATTTTAAAAAGCCAAAATCGACGGTGCATATCTGGTTGATTTGGAGAAGGTTTTTGACATTGTATGGCTCGTGAGCCTCTATCTAAAGCTGACCAGACTTGGCATTAGTAAACCACTACCAAATATGCTTCATGACATGTTGCCTTGACTGGTAGAACGTTTGTTATCAAAAGTGGCAAGGTAACTTCTAAGCTCGCCGATTCTCTTTAGCATTTCCACCAGTGATATGGTAGGTAGTTTTACTCAGGCAATTGAGTATACGGACGATCTTATTGATGACAGAACAGCCCCTACTGTCGGGGTCATTCGAACTCTTTTGCAGCGGGACTTCGACTAGACCCAAGACTTTCAGAAATCGGAAACTATCCTGTTTAGGACGCCGTTGTCTAGCGCCTCTAGGGATACGAGAACGAACGGGCGCAAGCTGGTGATCGTTAGACCAAACGGATAGACTTTGGCGAGTAAAAGTGTAGAAAAAATCTTGGCATCTGGTTAGATCAGTATCTATATTTCGGAAGACATGTAGATGCTGCTCTGGCGAGAGCTAGGGGAGCATTTGCCCTGACAAGACGATTGTTTTATAGCAGTCGTCTTGACAGCAGGGTGAAGGTGATTTGCTACATGGTCCTCATTAGGCCGATGGTTGCCTGTGGATGCCCGGTGTGGTTCAACGTTGCCCCAGCTCAAAGGGAAAAGATACGAGTGTTTTTTTTTTTTTTTTATAATTTACACGTACTCAAGGGGTTATGAATACCCTTTATATGTTACCATAGTACGAGCGTTAGAGAAGGGGAAGAAAGAGAGGATAGGAAAGATTTTTGGATGTAGTGGAGACTTAAACTCCATGGGTGGTGTCCGAACTAGCTTCGGGGAGTCACTTTTTCTTGTGTTCGTTAAATTTGAAGAAATTCAAGATGGTGTGCATACTTTTAGGTATTACACCGACCTTTTATTTCTTTTAAATAAAAGTGAAATGGATTTTGGTTGGGATTGAACGCGCAACCTTCCACTCAGAGAGGCAGTGTTTGAGGAGCTGCCTTGGGCTTCACAGAACACCAGTATCTGAATACACAAAATACTATTCCAACCAGGTCCTATACAACGAGGCCAACATAAACGGAATAGACAAATTTCTGGTTAAACTCATTCGGTTTCACGCTTAAACAGCTTTGGACAATAGTCTCATCATTGGGGCCTTCTACCCCAAGTAAGTTTAGTAGTTGATAAGTAGGCTAGTTTTACATTAATTCTTGTATAGCATTTAAGTTAGTTTTAAGTTGAAATAAAATTAAAATGAATTATAAAAAAAAAACAAAATCGACTTCTTGAAGGAGCAAGGATAAACCGGACGTATTATTGCAATAAAAATTGGACGAATATGATATACTCTTACTTGAGGGACAAAGAATCGTATGGAAAAAACATGAAGGGGGAAATAAAACGGCAAAACCAGCGGCTAATAGAAGAGCAATATTGCGTTCTGATTCCTGCGACTCAGCTGTGAAAATAATGCAAAAAGCAAGTCTTTTCACAGTTTGAAGAGTGATTAATAGTTCGAATTATCTAAAAAGGCCGAAACTTCCAAAAAAGCCACCACTAAACGAGCAGCGGAAGTGTATGCGGTTGAACTTTTCGAGGCAAGATCAATGGCGTTACGTGTGATTTGACGGATGAACAAAAATTTAATTTTGATGGACCTGGTGGATTTCATTATTGCTATCATGACATGAGAAAAGTAAAGAAATTTTAAATACCGGCGTCATAGTCGAAGAGGTATGAGGAGCAGTAAGCTACTGTGGAACTGTTGAACTTGAGTTCTAAACAGTTCTAAACAGCAAAAATGACTGCGATATCTTACAAGGGAATACTGAAAAGAAATTTATCTATTTCTGCAATATTTTTGGACGCATAAATTTCAGTTTCCAGCAGGACAACGCACCCATTCATACTGCGCGGATAGTTAAACATTGGGTAAGAGAGCAAAATGTGGAATTGTTTTAGTAGCCACCATACTGACCGGGACTGAAGCTTTTTGAAAACGTATGGGGATGGTGAGTCCGAAAATTGTACGAGCCCGGCCATAAATTTAAAGATTGAGGATCTCTTATTGAAACCATATAATAAAAGACACTTAACGATACCGTACCGAATTTGCGAAGTTATTCTGAATAGAGGAGCTCGATGGTGGTGTATTGAAACTCACATCGCTTTTACTGGATATTTAACAAATCAAATAAAGAAATCGGCTTAGGGTTTAGGCGGCAATATAGTATTGAAGCCCTTTCTCGAACTACTAAAATCTTGATCATCCCAGTCGTGCTCAATGTCACCGAATAAAGGATGAAAAAACCTTTCTCGTTTCGAGAGAAAAATTCTTTGAAAAATCGTTCGTCTCAAAAACGAAAAATGTCCACTTCGGATGTTTAAAAAGGTAGGAGAGGGAATGCTCCGCCATTCAAAGTCTTCAATTTCCACCTAGATGGTAGACGCAGTAGAGGAAAACCTCATCTTAAGTTTAAAATGAAGTCAGCCTTCACATGACTTTCTCAATCCAACAATTTATGCATACAAAGCTGATAGTTTGGGATGCAGTATCTAGATGTCATCATGAAGAAGGTGAATTAAATTCTAATTGTAGAACTGTATTGAAAGATGTACTTACAAATGCTTGGCTGTCTTTCATTGATTTTTTGTGCTGCAGTTGAATTGGTTTTATTGCTGCCACCGCCGCCGCCGGAACTCAAACCACTATTGACAGCTGCCGAGGAAGCCGCTTGGGAGTATCTTAGTCTATCGTTTAAATTATTTAAATTACTATCTAAGTTATGTATTTCGATCGTAATGTCAGCGTTGCTTCTCAATTCACCATTATCGACATTGCGGTCACTATTATGTATGCTATTCGCTACGACAATCCCGTTCGTATTATTTATGCTGTGGAATACATTGTAGTTGAGATTACTGTTGTCTGACAGAGATGACGATGACGAGGACAGGGCTGCCGCTGCCCGAATGTGACTCGGAACTGTAAGTGACGTATTCGAGTAGTATGAGGCGTAAATAAAAATGGTCAATACTACAGCGCCTATTACGATTAAAAATCGTAATATCCGTCCATTTTGGATAGTCGCCATTTTAGGCATACTTAGCTTCGACTTGTCTATTTGCTGTGAGTTATGCTGCTGATGGCGGTGTCTCTTACACCTCCAATTCGTATGAACGCCTTCCACTTTCGATGCTCGTATGTGTGTAGGTCCTGGCAACTGAGATGACAACGTTGATATTGCGTGTGGTAAAGAAATGCTTCCAGCGGACGATAACTGCTGCCGAGCACTATTGTTGACGCTAATAGCTTGTAATTGTGTAGTTGATGTCGATATTGCACAACAGGTTTTGTTGACCACTTCATTTATGAATTTTATTTGTCAGTACCTAATCTTGACTTTAAGTCGTTTTGCGATAAGGAGTAGTATAGTTTAATTGCTTCTCCTTGGCGTCTAAGCTATGAATCTTCAGACCGTTTAGTTGACTGAAAAAAGTAAAAGAAATATTTAGTTGCAGTTGACGTTTGAAGTGTTTAATAAGCACTTGAAATCAGAATGAGCTTAACAAGCACTTCAGGCTTCAGCCTATACCTCCTAAATATAAGCGTCGTAATGAAGAAAATTTAATCAAGTTTATGAATTATTTCTGAGGTTGAGCATCCGGGCAATTATCGGTTATCAATTCTTCTTGTTGCAGCCTTAGTGATAAAAGGAATACACTACTTGAGGAAGTGTAATAGCTAAGGTATGAGTATACCTTTGTAGGTTTAATAAACTATATGTCATACGGAATATTGAGAATTGTGTTTAAAATTGGATTATGATAAAACGCGTGGTTCGGTGCCCTTTTATTGTATCGTATAACATTCATCCAAGCGCATGGAACACAATCTTCGGGAGAACGCACCCCCTCTGCCTTCCCAAAAATCAGTACTTTACTTTTGATAAAAATCAGTAAAACTTTTAGTTTTCGATTCAAGGCAAAACGTTCAAATTGTTTCTATGAATGGGAAGTAAGGAAGTCTTTATGCGAAGGACTTTGGGCCCATAAGTCTAATGCCCTTCGTACAAAAAACTTTTGAAAAAACTAATGGATATATCTACATACTTGACAGGCTAAATCCCCAAGATATATCTTCAGCACAATATGCTTATACACGAAGGCAGGGGAGGAGAAGCAAGGGAGTCGAAACCACCATACACGATGTCGTTGATACCTACGATGAAATTCTTACACTTGATGCATTGCTCGACATTGAAGGAGCCTTCAAAAAATGTGGAAACAAGTTGAGTCAAACGAAACCCTGTAAAAACATAACGTGGACCGATCTCTAATTCACATTATTGGAAGTATGCTCAGCCATAGATATATATATGCGATGCTGGAAGACACACATCTCAAAGTAATGGCACCAAGAGGCACACCACAATAAGCTGCAGCGCTATGGGGTAAAAGTTATAGCCTACGCAGTGAAAGGGAAATTCCTATTCACTATTAGTGACCTGCTCGAGCATGCATTAACTGTCAACGAGTGGACCTAAATGATTTTTCACTGGCCCTCCTCTTGTCAAGGAAAGCTTATCTTAAATTCGCCGTTCGGAGTCGGCATAAAACAGGAGGTTCCACCATCGTGCAAACAAGTACACACGTACACATGATTGGTTGTGAGGAAGCTCGGCCCTGGGTACTAACGAACCTGTTATTTGTGCCAAAATTTGTTGTTTTTTTTTTGAGTGGGAAAAACAATGAGGGCTTCACATCAACCCTCCAAAACCAGAACTCGTTCTCTTAACTAATAAGAGAAAAATACCAATATTCGACCTACTAGTTCTCGACTGGACTACTCCCAGACTAGCCGACAGCGCAATCTTGGTGGGTTAAATGTGTACGAACCCATAAAAAAAGTCCACAGTAGCCTTCTATACGTGTAACAGAATATTCAGAAAAACTGAGGTCCCAACCCCAGGATTATTCTATGGATGTACACGACTATTGTAAGACCTATATTAACATAAGGAAGACTTGTATGGTGGCAATCCCTAAACAGAGTCACTCATCTGAAAATTATGACTAAGGTTCATGTGCTGGTGCTAATAGTGCAATGAGAATCACATCACAAGCTGGACTGCAACCTGCTACACCTTAACCTTTACATGCAAGGTTCTGCAGCCAAAAATGCACTAAGAATCAGCCAGCTAAACTGCTGCAAAATGAAATTAGGAGGATGCCTATTAATTCTACATGCTGTTTCACCCCGACTTTCAAAGACTATTCTAATACATCTTTCGAAATAGAGAGGACTGCGAGAGGATCGAACTGGACACCGAAACCATATCAGTATCTTCCAGGCTGAGATATTGGCAGTAGCAGGGCAAAGTGGCGCGATAATTAGTGCGATGAACTGCATGGCAGAAGGTCTGAGTTTGATTCCTAGCCGTGGCAACTCCTAAATGATTTTTCACTGGCCCTCCTCCCGTGATGATCTGACAAATAATCAATTGTCAAGAAAAGCTTATCTCAAATTCGCCGTTCGGAGTCGGCATAACACGGGAGTTCCCATCGTCGTGCAAAAGTACAACCGCACACATGAATGGTTGTGAAAAAGCTCGGCCCTGGGTTCTATCGAGCCTGTTGCGAGGCAGCAAACGCGACCTCAATACTGAAGTTAACACCAGATGATATCACCATCTTCATTGAGGTCAGGCTGCAATAAAAGCAATAGTTGCTGCCGAAATAAAATCTAACCTTGTCAAACGTTGAAGAGCTAAAGGTGCTTGGCGTCCAACATAATGTTAAGCTCTGATATGTCCCCGGAAACAAAGGCGTGAAAGACAAAGAAATGGCATAGGAGCTGGCGGCACCAGCATTGATCAGGTTGCCAAGGCTGTCAAGCCGCTTCTATGTGATCTCAAATCACGGTTGAAGCACAAAACACTGAACATCGCCAAAAACAGGTGGTACCCTCTCCCCACCTGTGAAACATCCAGGGGGGATGTGGCCAGAATATGACCAAATCAGAACCCATACACTACTTAAAAGAAACTGTAAATCAGTTGCGATACTAATAAGAATTCTTACTGAACACAACTTACTTAAAATCCATAAACTGAAAATGCCGCTTACAGATAATGACCCTTGTTGAGGATGATAAGGAAACACAAGGGGATAGTACCCTCCACTTCGTGTGCCACTGAAAAGGCCTCAGTCACTTTAAAATAAGAAGCATGACCTCACGGATCTATCCGAAATCCCTCTCTATAATCTTTTCAGGTTTGCAACAACATCTGGATGGCTGGCAAGAAATAACAACAACGGACATAATCGGTATAAATGAAGGAACAACAAACGTGGACCGTCAACGGGCATCGCAATGTGTCTATATTGACTAAAGTGTGATGGGGGAAGATGCACATCGCCTACCTCATCAACCCGCCAACGTAACGTAACCTTCTATGAATGCAATATTTAAGTATTTTGTTAAAAAAAAAGAAAGCATTAAATCACATTCCACCATGACCAAGCCAACAATGTGTGTGAACAAATACAAAACTAATTGATCTTGCCAACTGCCTACATTATCTTCGGCCGTTCCATTGGAGATACATTATCGAAACTAATTTTTATTTTCGCTTTGTCCCAAGTATGTGATTCTTCATGCAGGCAAAGTTACCTTAGTTTTGATCTATTTCTTGTGTAATTTGTTTACGTCAGTGGTGCCTCTTTCCCAAACTCACAGTAAATGAATTCAGGAACACGAGGTTCTTTTATGATTTCCAGCTTATTGTTCCATGTCACTGCACTTAGCACACAAGGGATTATAAAAAAATCCAAAAAAATACGCAACACAAAAAAAAATCAAACACTATTCCCACACGCGAAATTCGACTTTACTTCACCGAAGAACTGCCTAGATACGTGTATTACTACACCGTGCGCTAGGCTGGTGATACGGCACTATAATCTTCACAAGAGTGTTGATGCTGACATATGAGGTGATGAGATGTTAAAATGGCTTAGGCTTCTCTCTATGAAATTGCTACAATGCAAGACAATCAACTAAAACCAATTGGAAACATGAGTAGTAGCCCGCAGTGTACAGTAGCCTTGATTGGAATGGTATCGCAGCTTTAACCACAAAACAGTGGAGACACACCGATTGCGAGATGTGATCAATTTTGCGCTTTTTTTTTAATTTTTGATATTTGTTCATCTAACAAAACCAAAGATTCGAGGATTGAAGTCACGCGCTTCACGCTTATTATTCTCTTGCTAAGCACTTGTGTTTGTTAAGTCCGGTGCGGTTATGCAACCTGATTACATTTACCTCGCGCTTTAATGAGTGTATTATCTGGGATATGAAGACATCTCGGATGTTCGTAGCACCCAAGTATCTGTATCTGAAGAGCGAATTGTTTTGCAATTGTAACGTGCGACAAAAGAAAATAGCAGACAAGTAGAAATTTCATATTGTGTTACATATTATATTTCATCTATCACTGAATTGTAAATACAAAACCAAAAAAAAAAATTTAATTTAGAATTAATATTATTGAAGCGGTAGTGACAAACGATGGCAAAGAGATAGCTTGACCGTGGGAGAAGTCGAATTTGAAGTCATTTCTGTTGCTGGTATATGCAGTTACCAGTAATGATATTCCCAAATTCGACGATTTTTATGCGTCCCTCATTTTTGAATCCAAAAAAGTGGAACTCAATGCATCCACAACATAATTCTGTTATCTATCGTTAAAGCGAAACCAACGTTATAAATTAATGAAAAACGATTTTGTCATGCTTTTTGTAAGTTTTAGTAACAACTTACTTTCAAACGACCACATATTCCAAGTGGCTAAAAACGAGGTGAAATGTCGTTCCACATCTGGTTGTGTGCACCGAAAACAACATTGCATCTCCTAGATGGGATTCAAACTGTTGCAAGCAAACATATGGGAGACATAGGAATAGCGAACTCTTTAGTTTCGTTTGAACGTCATCGAAATATCTGTTGCGTTGTTCTATAGCTCGTTTAACAACCAATTTTCCAAGTCGCTAAAAACGCAACGAAATGTCTTTTCACCTTTTGTGTGCACCAAAAACAACATTGCATCTCCTAGATATGATTCAAACTCTTGCGAGCCAACTTATGGGAGACATAGGAGGCTCGAACTCATAAGTTTTGTTTGAACATCGTCGAATCTTTTCACCTCTTGTTGTGTGCACCGAAAACAACATTGCATCTCCTAGATTGGATTCAAAAGCTTGCGAGCAAACTTATAGGAGACATAGGAATAGCGAACTCTTTAGTTTTGTTCAAACATCATCGAAATATCTCTTGCCTCGTTTTATAGCTTGTTTAACAACCAAAGCTCAAATGATATAGCCAGCTGCATTCCTCTCATGCAGAAATGCTCGATACGCTATGAATACCAGTCAGCTTACCCTCAATGCCATCTGCATAAACCGAACAACACGCAAAAATGGAATGCTTTACCAAAATCTGTATTTCGTTTCTAACAGGTGATTTTTTAAGAGTTAAGTTTTTCAGGTCGGCAGCAATGGCATCCAAACGTCATCTGTCAAAGTGAAACGTTTTCAGTATACTCTGCCATTTAATCCTGGAAAGACTTAAAAACGACAAACGATTGTAAATTATTGAAATTTATTATCAAAATTCGTGCTTTGTGAAAAATTTGCACCGTTTGTTACGACCATATTATGGTCGTCATAATAGACCTGGGGAATCAACAATCCGTGCTGTTATCACCAAATTTCGCACAAGCTTTACTTTGTTGGATATTAAACCATCGACTCGCATGCGTACAGTGTCTACCGAAGAGAATATTGCAGTCGTAGCGTCCAATGTTAATGAAGATCGTGAAATATCAATTCGTAGCCGTTCATAGCAATTGGGCATGTGTTACTCAACCACATCGAAAATTTCTTTTGCCTATAAAATTCAACTTGTGAAAGAATTGAAGCCGAATTACCTACCACAACGTCTAATTTTTGGTCATTGGGCCTTAGAACAGCTTAATGAAAATCCACTGTTTTATCGAAAAATTATGTTCAGCGATGGGGCTCATTTCTGGTTCAACATGCCATATAAGAATTACCGATGCATCCCGAAAAAACGACAGTTTGGTGTGGTTTATGGGCTGGAGGCATCATCGGCCAATTTTTCTTTAAAGACGACCGTGGGTGAAACGTTGAAGTCAACAGCCAACGATATCGAGTCATGATACTCGACTATTTTTGCCCCAGTTGGCTGAGTTGAACTTGGTTGACATGTGGTTTTATCAAGACGGTACCACATGCCACAAAGGTCTTGAAAAAAATGGAAATGTTGAAGAATGAATTTGGTGAGCAGCTTATCTCTCGAAATGACCCTGTGAGTTGGCCACCAAGATCGTGCGATTTAACGCCTCATGATTATTTCTTGTGGGATAATGTAAAGTCGTTTGTCTATGTGGACACGCCGAGCACAATTGAAGCCTTACAGGATAACATAGCACGCGTAATTCATAGAATACAGGCATGGAGCATTTGAAACGTAGCCGTGCACAACATTTACATGAAGTTTTCTTTTAAACGTAATTGGCAAAGGCCTATTTATTGATTACATTTGAATATTTGATGCAAATTTGAGTGTTTTATTCGATTTAAAAAAAAAACTACGCTTAAAAAATCACCCGTTATTATAACCCACAGTTATTTAAAACCAATTTGCATCGGTACCTCCTTTCCTAAACGCCTGAAATGTCCTAAAATATATAAAGTGTAGGCCATCAATTTTAAAATACTTTATCCGTGTCTATTTTCTTGTACGACACACTGTACTTTTACTAGAAAGTATATAGAAACCGATACCATTTCCTTTGAATAGTGGTCTCATGAGCGTATGATCCTCCCGCTAGCGTATCCCGTATTTTAAAATTTTAGAAGTCTTTAAATACAGTTTTCGAATTGCTGTTTAAGTTGAGTTTGCAATAAACTTAGAGAGTACAACTGCGTTTATGTGTTGAATTTTTATTTCTTCGACTACAAAAGGATGTTCATAACCCTTATAGTGGGCAGAAATTATTTATCGGGGTTTTCAACAGGGACGCTACAAAAGTTGAGCGACAGGGACGGCAAACGACGCCATATTTCTTGCCGCTCTTTTGACATTTCTCTTCAGTAAGGTTTGCCATTTCATGATGGAAAGATATACGATCCAACAACGAGTCGATATTATTAAAATTTACAACCGAAATTCGGAGTCAGTGGCCTCAACGTAAAGAGTGCTACGTCCAATTTATGGTCGTCATAATCGTCCTAGCAGATCAACAATTGAGCGTCTAGTAGAAAAATTTGAATCCACAGGCACAGTAGAAAATGTTCCCGTTCTAATGAGACAAAGAAGTGCCCTTAGTGTCGAGAATATTGCTGCCGCTGAGGCTTCAGTTGAATAAAGTCCAAATGTGTCTCTCACACGTCGTTCTCAAGCGTTGGGCATCTCTGTGACGTCGATGTGGCGAATTTAGCAAAAAGATCTTGGCCTACATCCTTACAAGATTAAATTGACGCAAAAGCTGAAGCCACTTGACCACCAGAAGCGTCGTATGTTCGTGAATTGGGCTGAGCAACAACTTGAAAATGATTCGGATTTTCATCGAAAAATCATCTTCAGCGATGAGGCTCATTTCTGGCTGAATGGCTTCGTCAATAAACAAGATATGCGGTATTGGTCAGGCAGCAATCCACACGTACTCCATGAGTCATCATTGCATCCGAAAAGATTACGGTTTGGTGTGGTTTGTGGGCCGGCGGCGACATTGGGCCGTACTTCTTCCGTGATGATCAAGACCGTCACGCTACTGTGAATGGGAACCGCTACCGTTCAATGATAACCGAATATTTTTGGCCCCAATTGGATGATATGGACTTAAAGGACATGTGGTTCCAACAGGACGGCGCCACAAGCCACACAACGAATGCCACAATCAATTTATTGGAAACGAAGTTTGGAGAACGTGCTATCTCACGAAATTGTCCAATCGCTTGGCCGCCTCGGTCGTGCGATTTGACGCCGTTAGACTATTTCCTGTGGGGCTACGTTAGGTATATGGTCTATGCCAACAGGCCAGCGACGATTGATGAACTTCGTACGAATTCGAACGTGAAAATGCAGCAGTATCGGCCGATTTATGCTTGAAAACCGTCGAAAATTGGGTTCAGCGTCTGGACTTCTGCAAGCGTGCCCGTGGTGGCCATGCAAAAGAAATCGATTTCCATACATAATGGCATCGAACGTACTTTGACAGGAATAAAGAATTCCATTGATATACAAAACCGTTTTTTGTTTTATTTAAAAAAGTAGCGCTCTTATTGAAAAAACCTTTATAATATCTACCTTCAGTTCTTGGGTCAATTGAATTTTTAAGCTTTAAGTCTTTTGCGAGAATTCACTGTAAAGAGCTGCTCAAAATGCCCAATTCTTGACTACAGTACCCAATCGATGTTCCTGGACTGCCAGCAATACTCTCATGGACTGCCAGCAATACTTTCTGTTGAAGGAGAGTTTCTAAGTTCACTAATTCCTGATTTTTTTTTTTAAATATTCTCTTCACATTTTTAGGTTTTAAATCACTATGAGTGCCATATTATGAAAAAATTGCAGACTCTAGCTGACAAACCTTAATTATTTTTAAAAAATTGCTTAACAATAAAACTGCGAAGTTCTTTCGTATAGCGCTCCATTTTTACTAACCCCGACCTGTCAGCTGTCGCATTGTTATAATTTTTCACAGCGCATTATTATTAAATGGCATGGAATTAAAATGTAAATGTTGCGTGAGTAATAGGGCAAAATTAAACAAAATCTAAAGATTATAACTATCGTAGACTGGAAATAATAAATTAATCAAAAATATCTTTATGTTCACCATTTATCTGATTGCACACGTAACGACTAACCAACAATTAGTAGCTACTCAATTTTATCAATAGAAAGCACATGAGGCTTGATTGTGTCTTCTAAAGACATTATAAGTAATCCGTCGATAAGTCTTCCTATTTTCGCAGCAATCAACAACATTGAAAAATCATTAAAAGACAATATTTTTGTAATTATCTATATCATGGTGAAACATTCTAGATACTCCGCTTCGTTTGGGTAAATTTTGCTTGTGCCGAGTGGTAGGTAAACCGGCACACATTTTTTGATTTCTTCATTGTACTGTTGAGTTGTGATTTGTATCTCAAAAGTTCATACAGAGAGGTCAATCAGCGGTGGTCATCCCGTAGGCATGAAATTACCAAGGCCAGAGAACGCCTTTATTTTCTGACATGTGTATGGGGACTCAGTTGAACTCCATGGGTGCCATTTAACAGGTTTCTTAGCTTTGTTTGTTGTTGAAATTTAACAGGTTCTCTAATTCACGGTAATTATCAGGTTTAGATATATTGTTACCTAATTTGGCTGGGAGAATATTAGATGTTTACGACTCTTAATTTACATCTCTAATTTTTTCAACGAAATTTAATAGCAAAATATTTTATTAACTGGGACTCACTTATCGGTATTCCGTTTGATTTTCTTTCTTGAGAACATCTGCCTGACATACTGAGAGGTAGATATAATGTCTATGGGCATTGCTAGTGCTGCGTGAAGTCTTGCTTATTCGATCTAAAATGAAAAAAAAAAATCATTTAGATAGTCTTTCGGTAAAAGAAACAAAAATACGATAATATGTTATAAGATACCCCTATACCTATAGATTCCCTAAGAGAACTTGAAATCAGTTCGAGGTTTATTAATAGAACGTATAATTTTTTTAAGCATTCCCATCATCCTCAACATTTTTTTAAAAACAGGTGTAAACAAGTTTGCCACTACCAAGGCATCCCAAGTGGCAATCATGGAGTAGCTAGTTAAAAGGTAATCAAGAAGCATTCTGTCCACATTGTTAAAATTCACAGTTTCCATCAGCATTGCCAGACTCAACTATAAAATGCGTCAATTGATTTATCTATTTACAGATGATTGCAACACAAGTCCTACAAATGTATTTATTTGCCTTGACCGTGTGCGCGTCAATTAATTGCAATTATTATTCATGTACCTACACAAAAAGTGATTAACATACCCCAGCAATTCAGTGAATATTTTATGAAATTCATAAATCAACAGAAGACAAACGAAAGCGGTAAGTAAACTTCCATTAGGTGGTTAGCTGCAATCAGCATTGGATCCAATGATGATCAAATGGAACGCCCGAGGGGCGAATAGAAACATTCGTCACCTTCAGTGAATGCCAATGTACGCTGTAATAAAATGTACGCGGTCGAGACACGACCATCATCATGGTTATCAACAACTTGTTCCATGCGGGACGAAGTACAAGTTATATAACCATACGCAAAAAATCATTTACGCTTAAGAGGTTTCAAGTTGAAGGCTGTGTAACTAATGCTTAGCTGTGTTAGAGCTATACAAACTTGTTGGGTAACCGAAAATATTTGGTTTAGTTTTGTTGGGAGCGCATAATAATATTTTCCGGTGAAAAGATCTCATCGATTGAAGTGGACGAAGGAGTAGGGTATTCGATTTCGACTTCAAAATGTAGTACCAGCCGAGAGCTAAATGAATGCAAATATTTGTGGTATTGAGGACGCGACATTAGTTTTTTTTTTTTTCTGAATGCCAATTGCTCCAACTTATTTATTCAACTGAGCAGTGGTTAGCTGCCTGAAATCCATCAATAAATGCTCGGAGTAAAAATGTTGGTGCATGTTGAAACGAAATGAAATAACTTGTAGTAAGGAGCCTTGGCTTATACACAAAAAAGGAGACCCTCTAAACTGCGCCAACTACAGAGGCATAAGTCTTCTCAACATCGACTATAAGATCCTATCTGCCTTAATATGTGAACGCCTGAAACCGTTTACCAGCTATCTGATCGGCCCTTATCAGTGTGGTTTTAGGCCAGGAAAGTCCACAACCGCTCAAATTTTCACACTTCGGCAGATAATGGAAAACACCCAAGATGTCCAAACCACAGAGGCATAAGTCTTCTTAACATCGACTATAACATCCTATCTGCCTTAATATGTGAACGCCTGAAACCGTTTACCAGCAATCTGATCGGCCCTTATCAGTGTGGTTTTAGGCCAGGAAAGTCCACAACCGCTCAAATTTTCACACTTCGGCAGATAATGAAAAACACCCAAGATGTCCAAATTGATACTCACCACCTATTTATCGATTTCAAAGCCGCATACGACAGCATTTATAGATACAAACTATACAGAGCCATGTCTAGTTCTGGTATACCGCCCAAATTCGCCCGTTTGTGTAGGCTGACGATGGAGAATTCTCGCTGCTCCATCAGGTCGGAAACGACCTCACCGACACATTCGATAACAAAAAAGGACTAAGGAAAGGCGATGAGCTGTCATGAGACTTCTTCAATTTGATTCTTGAGAGGATTGTGCAAAACTCCCGAGCCAACACCAGAGGCACAATTTTCCAAAAATCTGTACAACTACTAGCAGCAGCCATCATTGGTAGGACCCAAAGTGATGTCAAAGCAACGTTTGCTCGTATAGAGATGGAAGCGGCAAAAATGGGTTTAGCAGTAAATGAGGACAAGACGAAGTATATGCTGTCATCACGAAAGGATACACAACATCGACGAGTTGGACAGAACGTCACCATTGACAGATAAAACTTTGAGGTCGCACGGGACTTTATCTATCTCGGCTCCGCTATTAATTCTGACAACAACATCTCATCAGAAATTAAACGAAGAATTACTCTTGCCAACCGCTGTTTCTTCGGGGTAAGAAGGCAATTCAGTAGTAAAGCCCTCACTCGAACTACTAAGGAGATCTTATATAAGACCCTGATCATCACAGTCCTGCTATACGGCGCTGAAGCATGGACCGTCTCAAAAGCGGCTGAAGAAATCCTTGGTCGTTTTAAGAGGAAAATTCTTCGAAAAATCTTAAGTCCCGTTTGCGTTGACGGGCGGACGGAGACGAAGATTGAACCAAGAACTATACTAGCTGTGCAGCGACATGCCCCTGGTTAAAAAAAAACCTCCGCATTTGACGTTAAAGATGGCTAGGACATGTAGAACGAATGGATACTAATACTCCGGCTCGCAGAATCTTCAACTGCCAGCCAGACCTCGGACGCAGTAGAGGAAGACCTAGCCTTATGCGGCGCGTACGAGTAAAAACCGACCTCAACCAACTTGAAGTGTGCAACTGGAGGCAGTTAGCTAAGGGACCGGGCTTATTGGAGAGTCATATTGGTTGAGGCCCAGGTTCATTCAGGAATGTAGCGCCACTTGAGTAAGTAAGTTTCCATTGATTTTTGTGTGAGAAGTTAAATCTTTGCATGGAATTGGACTTCCAGGTTAACGTCTATACTGACCAAATAATTTGCGAATCTTCTCATGACAGTTTTATACTATGAGTCGTTTTCGCAGAAGGGGGCAATGAAAAAATCGTAGATTTCGATAAGGTCTTCACTGCCCGTTCTGTGATAAAGCCATATTAAAGTAACGGATTTTTTTTTAAGAGTTATAGAACTTTAAGTTAGAAGCCGGCGGCCATTTCGTCACCTGTCAAGTGATTTATTTTTGGTTTGGTTTGACATTGCAACATGAAAATACTGAAGTCTAAATAACGCTTCCAAATTATTTTTAAAATCATGATTCTGTTCGAAAGACGTATTGCGCACTACTTCCATTTTCTTAGAAAAAATTAAAAAAAAAAAAAGATTTTCAAATAGTAATCTGCATTATCTGCATGAGATGAGTGGGGTAGAAACTAATCCATTTCTTCCATACGATGCAAAAATTGACATGTGTCTTGCAACTGGATGTTCTTCGAAAAACTAAACCGAGTGGCAGAGAATTCTCATACTCCCAGCACTCGTTAGTCCCCCCGAAATTGATTGGGGCAAACCAGCCCCATTTCATGTTACTTAGTCTATGCTTACACATTCGTTTCATTTAATGGCGATGTAATTTCGGTTCATATAACACCACAACCATGACCTCGTTTTGTATCTTAAGTATTTCACCGATTTATAACGCATAAATTTCAGAAATTCAAATGTATTCCAATATTATAAATTACAACGATATTTTACTGTTGCAGAGCATTCTGGCATTGACTCATACCCAATCCATAAGCGCAACAGATACCCGCAATCGATAAAATGTTTGCATGTTCGGATTCATTGTACGTTACTTTCGATGCAAATTTCGTTCACATGAGACTGCAATCATCCATCCGTCTACATTCCGAATTCATATTTCAATTATTTTGCATGCGGTATGTGATACATCTCGTCTGGTGAGTATGTATCGGTTTCATTAAAGCGGATATTCGCAATAAGAATACAAATTTATTTCGATATTAGGAATGCACTGCAGTAGCATTTCAAAATTTCAGAACATTCTCCCACATACACTTCGAAGACCACCTGCATTCAATCCAGAAGCGCAACAGATATCCGTAATCGATGAAAGCTATTGTAGGTTTGGAATTGCTCATTTCTGTTGTGCAAGGTTGACCAAATGTCAGGCAGTGGTTGGTCGTGGCGGGTAATGTCCCCCGATGTTGCTGTCGCTATCTATCCTACTGTCAACTACCACACAAACACTCTAGGGGATGCAGAATTTCAACGTATCTATTTTCAGTCATATATTAGCTTTTAATAGGCGTATTTTATTGCAGTTAGCCATTAGACGACACATTGTTCATTTGCGTCTATAAGTGCACCTTCCAGTTCCTCAGGCTAAATGCGATTTTACAACTGTTAAGTGTGATCAGATGCAAGATTTTATGGAAATTTATTAGCATAGATATGAGTTACGCATAAATGTTCTATTTCGTAGATAAGCGATACGAACTACTTCCGTTTTGGAAAAAAAAATATATCATGGTTCTATGTCATGCCGCGTTGTCGGTAAGGCATACTCATTCTCCGTCCCTGATAAGAGGCGCGTTTAGAAATTTCAGAGTTTCCGACATTTCTTTGCTATTTGCATACTTTAGCTTGCTTCAAGGTAATTAGCGTCGAGGGAAATGGATTAATCGATTGATGGGTACGCCTTTGCAGTCCAAGTGAAAAATATGGCACGGATAGCATTAAAGCGTGTCAGTAAGGCAACCACGAATACTAATGAACTCGTTAAGGGTGACTTTCTTATTCAAGTATGCAGACAGTTCGTAGATTTTACACAGTTATCCACTGGTTAGGTGAATAAATGCATTCGTGCAAGTGGTCCTATTGGGTTATGTCAAAGGACACATGCAACATGGTTAATACAAAGTCAAGCCGTTTATTTCTTAGTTGATTAACGGCTAGACTTTGTATAAACCAGTAATTATTCTTTTATCACAAATTACGTTTTTTCTGGATACGAATATGGAGTTTAGTTTGCAGCTTTTTATTGTTTGGAGCTTTTGATGGAGTTTGTATTTGACTTTTATTTCCCCAAACACCATCTGTTCAAATACACCTCTGGCATATGTGAAAAGTACCATGTTTAACCGGCAAAGAGCGCACCAACTGTTTTTGCCGACTTGAACTGATTTCAAAGCTATTTTAATCCGACGCCCATAAGCTTGTTGCTTAGCGATGCTGAGGCTTGTGATATGTATTCCACAATTGATTTCATCCCATTGGTGGATCTACTCAGGTTGGATGTGCTTTTTAAGCAATAAGGAGATGCAGAATGTGGGTGTTACAACAAATCATCCTGCGATTGGTATACGTATGCTACTCATATGGGACGTTGTTTCATGAACCACGCAAATTTGGTCACAAGCTTGAGAACACAACACAGTAAAGGGGCGGTATTTAACCTGCAGTATACATATAGGTAGGGAAATGAATTATACTACTGAGTCGTGTGCATCATACGCGTTCACTGTGTTGGGCTGGACTTTCTATAAATAAAAAAAAATTTATAACAAAGTTACAAAAAGGTTTTTTAGTAGGGTCTTCCGAACTTTGACAGTAATTAGCGTACATATGGTTGAAGCTACATCCGTGAAATTGGCTGCCATTTATTAAGTGTGTTTTGCCAAGTCATAGACACACGTGCAAATAATAAAATTGTTTTATCAAAATGGGTGTTATATTCGGGGAACGTTCTGAGCGCTTCGCCCATTTTACAGTAGATATAATCATTTTATCTGGAGAACTATTCGCAGTGTGGTGGATAAATCTGAGTCCACTGGTTCAGTAAATGATAAACCAACACATGTACTTCCACAAAACACAAGATCGGCCGAAAACATCGCCGCTGTCACAAGAACTCGCCCTTTCGCAGACAACAACTTGGAGTAATTTTGCGTCGTGACTTTAGCCTGCTAAAGGTAATCGAACATAGAAACAATGTGTCTTCGTTGAATCGGCTATGGGGTAGTTGGAACTGACCCTAATTTTCATCGAAAATCAAACCTATTTGTCAATAGATAGGTCAACAAACAACATTGTCGATACCAATCCACATGATATCCAAGAACGTCTAATAAAAAAGTCACTGTTTGGTTTGGATTTGGGCTGGCGGCGTCATCAATTCATATTTCTTTGAGAACGATGTTAAGCCTGGTCGTCTAGGTGATCGATGACGACCACCTTCTTTTGGCCTGAATTGGTGACAAACGACATGTGGTTTCAACTGAACTCTGTACACCAAAGAGTCCAGAACTACATAGAGGGCGCATCTCATAAAACGAAAATTTTCTATTTTGGGTACTGATATTGATACCCCCGTGTTCACATTGCTACCCCAGCATCAAACAACAGCATAGACGACGCATACGATTGACGAAATTTCCCTTCGCACTTACTGCCCGCGTCTTGAACGGCTACAACATTTTAGCTGTGATGCGTACTCTATGTTGTTCTATACTCTTTGGTGTCACACACCTCACCCCACATTCGAAATTCTGCACGAGCGATCCGACGGCTTGGTCATCGAACTTAGAGGTGATCTGAATTGGCAACAGAGTTCGTGCGATTTGACCCCGTTAGACTTTATCTTGTGGGGTTTTGTAAAGTCACAGGTCTATGCGTATAAGCTACAAATCACAGCGTCCCACATGGCCAACATAACCATTGGTCAAATTCAGCCTGATTTATGCGCAAAAATTATGAAGATGAAAAATCATCTTTTCATCTGGGCGGCTATGTCAACAAACGAAATTGCCGCATCTGAGGCTCGGAAAACCCGCACGTTATGGTCGAAAAGAAACAGTTTGTTACGGATTGTGGAGTTGGCATCGTTGGACCTATTTGCTCTGAATATGAGGATGGTAACAACTTTTCGGTCAACGGCGTGCGTTACAGAGCCATGCTAACCAACTTTTTTTTTACTGAAATTGAAGACGTGAATTTGGGGCGTCATGCCACAATCGATCTTTTGCACACCAATTTCTAAAATCGTAAAATCAGCCGTCTAGGTGACAGTTAACCGCCTCGGAGGTGCGATTTGACCCCTTTCGACTTTTTTTGTGCATTGAACCGTGAAAGACCGATGTTATGTGAACAATCCGGAAACGATGCAAGCACTTTAGGCCAACATCATCCGAGCAATCCGTGAGGTACAGCCCGAAACCATCAACATGGTCTTGGAAAATTGGAGCGAAAGAATTCGGTACTGCGAAGCCAGCCGAGGCAGCCATTTGAACGACGTTCTGATCCATAATTAATAGGAATGAGTAAGAAACTCGCTCTTTTGTAAGCACGAGCCGGTCTTCATATTTTCTATAGAAAATTTCCACTAGCCCTAGGAAAAAAGATTTAAAAATCAAAAACCAAAACATCTTTTATTCCTTGTCTATTTGCCTTCCTCAGAAAAAAGACAAAATGCCTTCTTTTCTAGTGGCATTGTTATCTGTGACCTCCAAAAATGCTGCTTTAATAAGCTTATTATACATTCTTTATAGCCCCAAGGAAGTTTGTTTTCAAGTAATAAAAAGGCGGTTTGGATCCTCTTATTAGTTAAGTTAAATTAGTTGTTTTAGGATCTACTTTCAGTAGATTCGTTTCAGAGAGCTGTCATCTAGAAAACAAAGACATCACGCACTGTATGTAGTCTCTGAACTTGCGTATACAAAAATGCCAAAAGGTTAGTCACACATTTGGAAAACTCTATAAAACGTCCAATTCCGGCGTGAAATTTTTATTTCACGCCGGAATATGCTAACTGTTACATTATATGGAACTCTACGATGTGTTCACAGCCGCACGGTCTGATGACCAAGACATTCAATTTGTATTTCACAAAATAGCATCTACATTTCAGATATTATCCACGATACTTTGAATACAAGTACCTGCATAGAGCTACGTCGTGTTTCCCTCAAGTAACCACATTACAATGGTGGCATTTTCTTATGCAATTTGAAAGCACTACGCTTGCTAACTACTCAAAAGAAAATGTTCGTCACTTTGATATGATGGCTTGACCATGAAATATCCCATTATAAGTGTGCAACATCACGTATACAGTATACTATAAATATGCAAGTATGTGTGTAATCGTTTTATATATCAAATTGCTTTTAAACGCCTCAATTAACAGCTATTACATATTATATAATTAATTAGCATTACTGCTGTTTTCGATTTGTTCACTTGAGTAAACTTCGTGAAATGGTTTAAACAGATTGGTTAAGATGTGCATTCTAATATGTCATTGCATGAGATAGGGGTATTGTTTAACCAGCTATACATGCAAATCACGAACAACATCTAAATCAATATCTAAATATCTGGTGGTAAAAATAATTCTAGTCTGGTAAGTCGTATAGCATTGAAGGTAGGTGTATATTTGTCTGCTTTATATATTATCTGTGGAAAACACGTTAATTCAGAATACAAATATCACTTAACTAATAGTACGTTTCCACCAAGTAAAAATGTGTCATATCATCGAAATTCCTGATTTCAGCCGAAATTCTATGCATTCTGCCATAAACGATTTCACATTCATAAATCCGGTATTCCGCTGGAATGCTACTCGTAAAGAGGTTCAACCGAATTATGTCAAATCAAAAATGATTTTCTTCTCCTATAAAAAGCATGTTTTTCTCCTATAAACGTCAAATTGCGTTTCCAGAAATGGTAAAACAAAAACAAAAAATATTTCCCCTTCAGCAACAAAGAAGCAAACAAATTTCATACAAGAAAAAATTGCAAACTTTTATCAGTGAACAAAAGCAGAGCTGGAACACCAGGTCTTGATCAAACGTTCGAAAATCACGTAAGTAGATCTTTATGATTTTATGAAACGAAAAACTGTAACGAAAAAGAGATAAAAAATATGGGTTCTCGTCTGAATACGTAAATCGTAAAGCAGCGCTCGGCGCAGTTAGTATGTAAATGGGGAAACGCATGTTGTTGGCATCTGCCTTTTAAATATTTATAATATCCCAACTAATTATTGAATCCAAAATTATATAGAGTAAAACGTTCAAAGAATCGATTTTTAGCGTGAAATTTATATTGTTGAAATTAGTTTGGACGTCTTCCGTGACTTGCGAAGCCAATCCGCTCTAGTGCTTCTCACCGATTTTTATATCCGAATTTTGAAAAAGCCTCAGAGGGATAGTTAACGTAACAAATGTAACAAAACCATTTAAAAGGAGCAACACATACCATTACGTTTATGTGCCTAATCCAATACATCCATAAATTCTTGTTGCATAAAACTGCCTAAAATATGTTTACAACCTCAGAAAGAATTATTTTGAAGTAAAACTTTTTTTGAGACGGTGTGAATTTAATTTAATGAAACGAAAAGGTGTAACGAAATAGAGACAACTATAAATGTATTTAGAGAGTTTTGGCTGTAGAGAATGGGATTAAATGCGTTTCTATATATTCTGCCCTAGCGAGGTATCCGTCGGAGCGGACAATTTTCCGCAATGCATACTTCATCAGAGGCTTAAATTCCATTCGAGGTATGTGTCATCGGAGAAAAATAACTTCACCACGTAAATAAATTCCGCGAAGAATTTGTGTCGGAGGAAATCGGAAAAAGCATTGCGCTTAGCTGTCAAAAATTGCACGCAAAATGCATTTTTACGCACTTCAACGTATTTCGCGGGGGTGCGTTACAAAATGTGGGAGAAACATTCCGAACAGCTTTTCGGAAGAATATGTCGAAGCTAAAATTCATCCGAATCGTACAAAATCGGAGAATTTTCTGATCCGACGGATACTTCACTTCTACCGCGTGCAGTCTCACACACGATTTTATTTATAAAAGATCGTCATTTCGGTAAAAGTGATCAAAATTGTTGACCCAGGGGAAATTGCCAGTAATCGAAGACGTACTGTTGTGATGAACGATGTCCTTTGTTTAACACAATTTAACACATAAGTGGACATTATTAAGCAAACTCAACAGAGCTTGTAGTAGTGATCCTACTCATCATCCCAATGATGATGGGAATTAAGAAATCGGGTTGGTCGAGCATTGGAAAGGACAATTTTGGTTGATTGGTTGATTGATACAATAATGTAAAACAGATGAAATATCTGGGATTTACAAACAGTACATACAAGGGCTCTAAATCTAGCATATACATGCATTTATTTGTGTTTGCGAGGTTGAATTTGTGATGATCTTCTGTCATGGAAAGTCGGTAATAGGAAAAGTACCACCGTAAGCTTGATCAAATTAATCATGAAGACTTAAATTAAAAACTAAAATATTTTGTAATAATCATGTTCTATGATTGTTAGGCTTTGTTTTGGCAAAAACTCGCCAGTCATTGAATTTTAAAAAAGCCACAATGATTAAAAGAAAATTTCACATGATAGTCTTCAATGATAGCTATAACTGCACCCTTAGGGCGCACATAAATTTACTTTTCCCTGACGTTCGTTTAAAACAATCGTTAACCGTGGCCGCATTCTATCGTGATCCCATTCACAAATCTCATTCATATAAGTGAGTTTGAGTTGGTCACGCAGTTGAAAAACTTTGCGTTCACGTGAAATTCAGTCTTTGTGTTAATAGAACGGAAACGCTGTGTTAAAATTAATCCACCTTGACCATAACAGGATGTTGCCAGTAACACATTTCCGATAATATAACGGAAACGGTGAATTAAAACGAATCTACCTTAATCACTGCGGGTTAATGCAACATCTACATCGACATTAACAACATCATCATCAGTAGAAAATTAAGAGCAATTCCATTTGTTTTGTATTTAATGCTCTTAAGTGGATCGAAGGCTCAAAGAACCCCTCGAGATGGTGGAAATACGTCACATCTTCTAGAAAACTTTGCTGTGCTTATATCTTTCGGGCATAACTCGTGAATATGTTCTCAATCCGTATCCCATTTAATGATTTGACTCATTTAGTGATATTTAGCTTTCATCTTCATCTTATGCTTGTTTGCTTATACTTTCGCTAAGCACTTAAGTTGAACTTAAAGAGTTAACCAACACCTATTGCTAACCAAAAATGTGTTACTCAAGGCCGTTTTCCGATACACTCCCTAAACGCCTAAGATCAACTTAAACCACTAAGAGACACATTTTTGGTGTGCAATAAGTATCACTTAAGGGTGTAGGTAGGTTCAACTTTCGGGAGCATGCGGCCCATATTGGCCTAACAATATATAGTCGTCGTGCATTTTATTCCATGGTAGTATTTAAGCTGCCTTACCAATCAATATCCAAGGATATCTTGCTTCCATAAATAGACAAGCTATGTCATCCAAGTGAGTCAATATTATTAGGTCTGTACGAATTTCTCATTGCATCTACATCGCATTTTAGTCTGTTCTGCATTTTGGACGGTTATTAGCCTGGTGGATGGTAAGATGGTAAGAAACTTATTCCCTTACATACAGTTGACACAACGCCTAGTGAAAATTATTTGACATATGAATAGCCCACGAGAATAAACGAAGCTGAAAACCATGACAGTTATCCCCATTCGAAATACCCACTCAATTATCAAAAGTTTTTGACCGATTGGACAAGTTTGTTTTAGCATGGCATCTTGGAAGGAGTTTATCTATCTGCGAATTACACTGTCGTCAAAGTCAGGCAATGGATAACTCTTTCTATTGAATCGATATTTGATCTACGACAGAAAAACTACGCCACATTCCGATCAATTAAAAAAGTTTTATGATTATATACGATGTTTGTCTGTTTGTCGATGGCACAGAAGCATAAGCCCTAACAAAAACCTCGAACCAGCAAGTCAAGACCGAGTTCTAAGTGGCGATGCTAGAAAACCCAATCTAATGTGCAAACTGAAATAGTTTGATGAAGTAAATTTGGAGAACATTAATACTAATTTTGTAAATTTTAAAACAATAAAATATTTACATGCGTATACACCCAATATAAAAATTCCATGGATCGTTCTTAATAAGAGAGAAGATAGAGTTCTCTCATTTCAATGACAAGTACCCCTATGCTTTCGCAAAGAAAAAATAAAACGTCAAATTTTGAAGGACATTATGTTGATAGAGACGACAACAAAAAAAACATTCCCCACTCAAGAGTTAAGCCTTCAAAACCTTCGAAGATTATTGTTAGGAACTCAAATACTGCAATGAATCTACAAAGCATACACGTTTCCCGGATATTTTGAATTAAATGGTGAGCTGTCATCCTTTGACAGTATTCATCTTTTCTGTATGAAAGAAATTAAGAAAATATGAACGAAACTACTTTTTTTTTCGTTCGCCGTTATACGATTTTCTAAGTGCGCTTACGGTTTTGTAAAGTTTTACAGCAAAGTTTCTTCAAATTTACTCTTGCACATGAGTACCCGCAAAACAAATGGGAACTTCAGAGATGTTTTTGGCGGAGCGCAACCATACTTTCCCATTCGCCAGTTGGATGCTAAGCGTGTGGGGCTACGGGTGGACATAACTTGTGTTGTATGACATAACATTCGATTTAAAGTGAAACAACCCGATTGTTCCATTGTCTAACCGACTGCAGCTGTCATTTGTTTTCCAAATATCGCAACTCAAAAATTCTGCTTAATGCACATAGGATAGGAAAATGGAACGATTGGAGGTTGCACAAATGGGTTGTACCAAAGATTATAAATTCATACAGATGACGCATTGGGAACAAAAAAACAGAAAGTTTTGCACACCAGCTTTAAAGTACGGGCCGGCGGTGTGCACTTGCACACATGAGAAACGAGATCCAAATATATAGCGGGCTGTTCCAGTACGACCCGCCATACAACAATTTTTCTTGTATGCAGGGAGGGCGTCATCTGTATGACCTTATAATCTTTGGTTATACGTACTTAGTCCTTGTGCGATCTTAACACTAAAGTTTGAGGAAATTAGTCAATGTCAAAATATTTAGTAAAATCAACATTTTATCATGATGAAGTACACGAAGGAACGTTTACAAATAATTAAACTTTCTACCGAAATTCCGAGTCGGTAACTTTAAGAGCGTTAATGCCACTTTTCGGCGTCAAGCGAAGTTACGGCAAACGCTAGTTGCCGAGTGAGCTGGTTCATGCTAGTCCGCGCTAGTAAAAAAAAACGTGGACGATTGTTCATGCTTTTGAATTAGTTTTTATCTATAAAATTACAAGCGTGGGCTAGCGCGGACTAGCGCGAAAGCAAAACAAAAAGCCTCCAGGACCACGTAATTGATTATCCACACATTTAATTTATTGGCGCACTAGCGCCAAAGCTTACGTTGGTCATGACCACGGCTTAGTCATTAGTCTAGTAAAAAAAATTGACTTAGAATTTTCGCTGCTTGATGCTGCCTTATCACTGAGACTTCATTTGGCACGAATCGTTTAGAATATTGCTACCGTAGAGGCGTCCGTCGGCGTTATCAAGAGTTGGGTCTCTCCTAGATCACGTTATGGCAAATTTCGCGTAAGAATCTTTGCCTACACCCTTACACTATCAAGCTTACTGATGAACTAAAGCCACTTGATCATATAATTCGAGAACGTACGGCTCTGGAAGAAAATGAAGAATTGTATAGCAAAAGTCTCTTCTGCGATGAAGCGCAGTTCTTCAATAAGCAAAATATGCGATACTGGACAGGTGAGAACCCTCATGTACTTCATGAAGCAGCACTATATCCGCAAAAAATCACTGTTTGGTAAGGTTTGAATGCATGTGGCGTCATTGTTTGTTTATTTTCGATGAAAATGAAAATGACCGTCACATTACGTTGAATGGTATTCGCTACAGAGACATGTTGGAACGTTATTTCTTTAATTTGACATCAGTGATATGTGGTTCCAACCAGACGGTTCCACAAGCCAAACCACGTGTACAACAAACGAGTTATTGAAGTCTCAGTTTGGTGACCATGTTATCTCGAAAACGGACCCGTCGATTGACCGCCAAGATCGTGTGATTTAACGCCTCTAGACTTTTTGTATGGGGCTACATTCAATTATTGGTCTATGCCAACAAGCTTACGATATAAGAGGAGCCGTCGTTTCGGTTAAAATTCGTGCCCAAGTGGACATATGAATGAAGTTGAATTCCATTCACAAATGTGTTTTGATAGTATTTCAAGACAATAGATTTGTTTGGATAGATTATCTCAAGCAGCTACTTAAAAAGGACATTTTTAAGTCGTTGATGATAAGACCGACAGACATACCGAAAGAAATGGTTTCCTAGTCGACGTCGAATGCACTTAACGCTTTTATTTAAAATAAAAACTGTTTCTAATAAAGTGCAGATTTAAATTTGAATTTTCGAAGGTTTTTCAGGAGGCTAAGTTAACAAATTACCATGAGCAAAGTTTTCCATTCGTAACTTTGACGATCGGCAGCACGACCTTGGTTAAGGCGCAAAAATTCTTGTATGACAGGTCATCAAATGGTCACACAAATGGACATTCAAAAGCAGAGCACGGACGATGAAAACAAATGATGACAGAACATTTTACATCTACGTCATTCGAGTATACTTGCAAATGGGTGTCAATTAGTCCTATAGAAGAGGAGGATGTCTTGTAAACCTCATTTTACACAAAACACAAAAAAAAAAGAATTCTCCGTCAAATGAAATTCCAAATACTCGTATATACCGCATTGAGCTTCAAGATTGCCATCTATACCCAAATCCTCATCCTCATTGACATTTCAACGCGTCACCGTCTTTGTCGAGTCCGGCGAGACAAGCACCACGGCGCCACCTAAAAGGTGGTAAACTGTAGCCCATCATCCGACCTTCTATGATTTGATAATTCAATATTTAAGAAGCACGCAATTCATTCACGGAGATGTCATCATTTATGTCCTGCAAAAGTGACAGGGCGGTATTTCGAAAGTTGACATTCCTTTAAAATTACACATTTTGTTTGCGGTTTCTTGCATATGCGAATAAAACAAAACAGAAGAGGTGCCAAAGAAACACACAATCAACAAAATTAAAGCAACATAAAAAAAAGCCACATACCAATCAGATTCCACTTTGGGTTTTATTTGCCTCCGTTAATTTATTTATAATTTTTTTTTTTTTTCTCACTCCGGTTCCATACGCGCGGTCGGGTATTTGTTATTAAAATTATTCGAACATTTAACAGTTACCCATTTCTTTTTGTATACGCACGCACGCACGCACTAATAAACATAAACGCAAGGAAAATTCATTTCAATTTCTTATATAAAATAAAAAAAAGTGTATTACAACTTGAGTTGTGGCATTTAACTTTGAAAACAAGACGGACATACGAGTTCATCAACACTAAACAATATTAAGAAACACGAATCGACCCGTGTGTTTGTGTGTGTGTCAACATTCAAAAGCACAATAATATGGTAACGACAGAAGGGAACAAATTTGCAATAAAATATCTCGTAATAAATTATTTAAAATTAGACAGAGCAAAAAAAAAAGAAAGGCATACGGCAAATGCAAAAAGAGGACTTCAACGATGACCACAATTTATTTGACATTAATTCTTGTGCGAGAGTAAGAAGAAAGCGCGTGCTTACGCCCATGAGCAACACAAAACATCACGACAACCTCAACAATCCGAGAACGGAAGAAAAACTGAAGACAAAACACACGAAACGAAACGAAAAGAGCACGCAATTACAAAATGCAAACTGCCATGTTCCGTTTTCATTACAGAATTGATGAAAAATGTCAGAGTGTACTTTGCCACTGAAAAAAATGAATAGTATTGAAATGAATAGTACATAATAGTAATATACTTTTTTAACGAACATATTAAAAATGAAAAATAAATAAAGATTGCGTAATTTATTTTTGTTTAGTTAGAAACTGTTTATGAAATTTAACCCTAAGGCCGTGTGTCAATTGCGTTAAAATTTTATTTATTTATTTATTTATTTATTTCATCTATAAGTACATTTTACTTTCTTAGACTAGAATGATATAGCAATATTATATATAAAATTAAGTAATACATACTCTTTATTATTTAATTGCTTCGAAAATCTAAATCTTAAAAGCATGTCTGCTCAAATTAAGGTCGATTGCATTCGCATATTGGTTAAAATAAAGACATGCGTTTGTGACAGGTTCATTACGACCATAATTTGTTTCATGTCTTGGTATGGCAAAATAACACTGCAGCCTAGGTCTAAGTGGACGTGCTGGAACATAAACATTAAACAAAGATAGTAAGGGGATGCAATCCATATGACCCGTAACAACATCCCTTGCAAGTGAAATAAAGAAGAATTTCCTTCTTGTATAAAGAGGTTGTAATTTTATAAGAGCGCATCTATTTGCATAAGGTGGCAAAGGCAGAGACCAATTTAACTTACGAAGAACAAACCGAGTAAATCTTTTTTGAATTTTTTCAATACGAATCATGCTATTATTATAGCATGGACACCAAACTACGCAGCAATATTCGAGTATAGGTCTAACAAAACTAATAAAAAGCGATTTCAATGTGTATGGGCAGCGAAAATCATTTGAATTTCGAAAAAGGAACCCAAGCATAGAATTTCCTTTGGAAATAATGTAATCAAAATGCATTTTAAAATCTAATTTTGAATCTAAAATTACTCCTAAATCTGTTTGATTAAAAACTCTTTTAAGAGCAGTGTTTGAGATCGTGTAATCAAAGATAATAGGACAATGACACCTTGTGAACGTAAGGACAGAACACTTAGATATATTAAATGGCAATTTGTTTATATCACACCAATTTGATAAGTTACTAATATCTGTTTGTAGGGCGATACAATCCGACAAGGAATTTACCATTTTATATATTTTAACATCGTCAGCAATCATTAGACACTTTGAAGAAGTTATTTGTGAGGGCAAGTCATTTATAAAAAGAAGAAATAAGAGAGGACCCAGGTGGCTACCTTGAGGTACACCGGAAAAATTAAATATTTTTCTAGATTAGCTTGAACCAATTTTAACAAACTGAACTCTATTTGTTAAGTAACATTAAATTTTTTTTTTAGCCAGTTAATAAATTTTTACATTAGTATGATGACTAGAGACTTCAAATTGTTAGCCTGCTCAACAGTTCGCTAAAATGTATCCTGTGGGTAATTTTTGACATTCGATATACCTACTGAGAGGTGACAGAGATGGAATGCACCTGCAGATATGTCAAATATTAGACAGTGGATAAAGTTTAGCTCCTTTTTTAACGCAATTGACACACGGCCTAAATGTCCCATTTAAGTTATCATCTATAAAAGACTTTCTTCGTTAATCAGCAAAATTTAATTTTAAGCGGTTCCAATTCACTGAAAATATAAACAAAATTTAAGTGCAGCAATTTATTTATTATTCATATTAATGATTTTATTTGTTTTTTTTTGTATTCTTAACCACCGTGTGGTACAAATAAGCAATTAATAAATGTAATATAAATTTTTAAAAAGTTATCGAGGTATCGGTTTCGATTAACATTTCGCACAGATCTGCCCACGGATTATAACGCATATGATCGCGCTTTGGCGACACTTGTCAAGGTCGTGTGCTGTTATTTCTTCAGGGGTAAGCAAAATGTGCTTTTGGTCGACATAGAGTACTTCGGGAAGCTATCTGCCTGACAAGTTCCCTCTCTCTTTCATTAAAAGTTCAAAACAAACAATAAAATAATTTATATGGCGGGAGTACTGATCTTTTTGTTCTGCTTTAAAATATGAATAAATAGGCTGTCTACAGTGAAACACAAATTAAAAATGTATAAATAATGTGGATACTTTTTAACATTAGTATGGTGAAAAGAGACTTCAAAATGTTATGGCGTTTCCCATTGGTAAATCTGGATTTTGATCTGAAACTTGATTTATTTGTTACCAATGGAACAAGATTTCAGATTGAATTTGTGGTTGTATTGTTGTAATTTCGTGTCAGTGAAGTTAGTTTCGTTGTAGCTGTCAAATTTTCAGTAACACAGGTTGTTTGCTTTTGAATTAATTTATATTTCACATCTCAGGCCGTGTGTCAATTGCGTTAAAATTGTGGATAAAATTTAACCCTATTTTTAACGCAATTGACACACGGCCTAACTGCTATAGTTTCAATGGTTAAAAATAGTTTGTATCTCGAAATAATATTAAATCAAAACAAAAATCACTCTAGGCAAACTGACAGCAATTATTTGTATTAGCGTTGGTGCAAGGATGGGTAAATATGAAGGAAAATTCAGCTTCGCAAAATTGATCTGAGATAAAAAAAAACAGAAGATTTTTTTGCTTCATGGAACACAACAACTTTCATAATCGGTGTTTTGACTTTTTTGATTTTTTTACCAATGGAAAACGCCATTAACCAACATCTCGCTAAAATTTATCCAGTGGCTAATTTTTGACATTTGGTATACCTGCTGAGGAGTGAGAGAAATGGAAAGCACACTTGTGGGTTAACCGTCGTTACCAGTGTTCACGTGTGGCGGGAAAATAGCACGTCACTCAGATTATAAAATAAAACGCAAGGAAAATAATTTTTTTTTACAATAAAATGTAATTAACGTTTTGACATTAACCATAAATGGGTTTTGAGGAATGTTTCGCTATGTTTTATATTCGAAATATACGAAACTTGAACAAAGTAGAAGAGATATCCTTAATCATGAATACACCAACAACAAAATGTTTGTTACTGATAATAATAAATAATTAAGGTGTTTTTGATGGTTTCTCTGAAATATATTTCCGTATTATTTAAAAACTAAAAAATCTAAAGAAAAAAATTTATTTTATTTCTTTTGGGAAATTATTGAAAATACTATTAAAATAATATCCCATTTAGATCCATTGACACAAAAAAAAACAAATTTGTTATCCCTGTCAAAAATTAGCCAGTGGATCAAATTCAACCCGCATTTTAACGCAATAGACACATTGTCTAAGGCCGTGTGTCAATTGTGTTAAAATGGGGCTTTACCCTTATCCAATGGTTAATTTTTGACATTTCTGCAGGGGTAAAAAAAAGTTACCTCTTTGCTGCGTCAATTGGATTCAATGGGACATTATTTTAATACTATTTTCATTAATTTCCCAAAAGAATTAGAACAAAATTCCTTTCTTCCAAATTTCAGGTAATAAAAAAAACGAATAGATTTCGAGAAAGATCCATAAAAATCACTTAATTATTAATAATTGTCTGTAATAGAAATATTGCTGTACAATTTGTGCTGATGATTAGAGATATCCGCCCTACTACGTTCATGTTATTCATATTTCACATATAGCGAAATAAAAGTAATCATAACATTTTTGAAACCATTTTCTTAAAAAAATTCAATTGTAGTTTATTTTGCGATTTGCATTTTATTTTCTGATCACAATATGTTTTTTACTTCTTATTTAATAATCTAAATATTGTACTATTTTCCCGCCACGTGTGAACACTGATAACGAGGAATAATCCATGAGCGTGCTTTCCATCACTGTTTCCCCTCTGTAGGTATACAGAATATAAAAAATTAGCCACTGAATACATTTTACCGACCTATTGAGCAGGTTAAAATTATGAAGTCTCTTTTCACCATACTAATGTCAAAATTTATCCACTGGCTTAAATTTTAACGCAATTGACACATGGCCTTAGAGCATATGTTTTATTTGTAGATGTGGCGGAATAAATGTCACAATAAGGTTCCAAAAGCTTACGACTTTCAACTGAAACACAATCATTGCGTTACGCCCGACTGCTTTGCGCATGCTTTCTCATATTCACCTGCTCTGCGGTTTTAACATCTGCTAACCTCAGCGAAAAATAATGGTGAAATGACTAAAATCTGCACTAAAAATATCGTACTCCACAACCTTTTCCAAAAAAAAAATCATAGAGATTTATTAATTCCGAGGTGTGGCTAGAAATTATTTAAAACGAAAATGATAACTTAAGAAATTATTTTATCTTCTAATTGATAAAGCAATATCTATGACATTAGTTTTAATAGTAAATTTATATATTATATATTTCACAATGCATAAATGCTTGTTTTCAGTAGATTATTATAGAACTGACCCAAGTAATGTTTGATTTTAGTTTTTCGGAAATGAAAAGTATAACAGCCGTTTTAATTAATCAAATTTAATAGTGAATTATTTTGAAAGCACAAAGAATATTAATGAATTCTATAAGAAGTTTTATTTATATGTTATCTTATTTTTTGAAACCTATTTTGTACATATTGTGTCGCTTTGTCACCAATTTTCGTCTCTATTGAATAGAAAAAATTGAGTTTCATATTTAATGGTTACGAATTCGTCCATTTTATATATTCGATGAACTGTTTCTTTTTGCTGATAAATTTATTCCTTTACAAAAATTAAATATTCCGCTTACCCACGGCCGTGTTAATAAAAGCAAATTAAATGTGAATTATCTCTAATAAATGGATGTAAAGAGATTTCATTCCTTTATCTCTAACCTTGACCATTCAGGCGAATGCGGGATTTCAGCCGTACTATTTTTTTTTTAAATTTTTCTCAATTGAGGCGGACCTATACTGCTATAAAAGCTCCCTGAGATGACGCTTGCAAATGTTTATTCACTCTGCTCTTGAGCCGCAGTAGATGGTATATAGTTGGAATTACAATTCCTGGAAGCTCGTCAACTTTTTTTTTTTTGTAATTTTAATACTGATTTACCAAATATTAACAAAATCTTTCCTCTGCTTTCTTTCATCAAACCCTATATATCCCTTAATTATTTATTATTATCAGTAACAAAAATATTGTTGTATGATTTGTGTTCATGATGAAGGACATCCATAATACTTGGTTCAAATTTCGCATAAAAAAATACAAAACGAATGAAATCATAAAAATTTTGGTGATCATCCATTATTAAGAACCCACTTATAGTTTATTTCAAGACATAATTTACTTTTTATTGTAACAAAATATATGTTCCTTGCGTTTTATTTTATAATGTGCTATTTATGCGCCACATAATTATCTTACTCCTCAGTAGGTATAACAAATGTCAAAAATTAGCCACTGGATATATTTTAGCGAGTCGTTGGGCAGGTTAAAATATTGAAGTCTCTATTCACCATACTAAAGTCAAAATATATCCACTGGCTAAAATTTTAACGCAATTGACACACGGCCTAAGAAGAAAAAGACTTGTAAAACGGCGACAGAAGATTTAGTTTTGGAAAAAAACAAACAGGTGTATTTCGATAACTTTTTAACAGCAAAATAAATAAATCACTATAAACTGCGTCAAATTTAATCCAACCCTGAAAAATTGCTTCATGAGTTTACTATAGATTACATATATTACGGGGTGTCAAAATGTATTTGTTTGTGTCAAAATGTATTTGTTTTCATTTTTATAGTGAAATTATATAAAACAAAGATCCCTTTTAAGACAATTAATGCAACAAAAGTCTTTAAAAAATGTTTCCCAATGCAGAATTATTAAAAAAATTAGCCAGGCGATAGCAGTGAACAATATTCAAACAAAATATACAACTATTGGCACTCGGGATATAATTGGTGAAGGCGGCCCTTACATATTCTTTTTTTTTAATTATCTGGCATCACTTCTCCCACCCACACGTCTTATGTTTACACCGAAATACCGCATCCAAAACCATTGCTTTTGGCGCAACGCAATGGTTGTCATATACAGTTACTTCAGCCAAAGCCACTTGTTTGCTTCGCAAAAATATCAAAAAGTTGGAATTACCAACGAAATTTGTACATTCATTTAATTAGAATGTGATAGATGTAAACCCACATACCGTATATCAATGCGTTTGAATCAAATGAGGTAAATTTCTGAATTTGAAAGAATAACCAAAATGTACATAACTGTTATATTTCAGCCAAACGAAGATGACGATTAGAATTTTCCTACCACCGGATCCTCATCTTTCATTAAAAATGTATGCTCCATTTGATTTGCTTTTCAATTTTTTGATTTTTTAAATATTTCTCTCATTACAGCACTTAGTGTTCCAGAAGTATGTAACACAATTCGAAGCCGAATAGTTCAAATAGCCCGCAGTGGCAAGTGGTATATAGACGATTGCATTGGCATAAGTGCGCAGCAGGCGGCCGGACAATGGAGATGTATCCATAAAACATGAATATGAACTGCGTCTCATTCCCAGAGACATTGGGATGCTATAAAAAGTGATTTTCAAAAAAAAAATGGTTGCGTAAAGTGTTTTTTTTTTGGATTACATTCGGTGTTTTGATTGTTGATTTGGGATGAATGTATCGTTGTGAAGTGTCTATTAACTCTTGTGTTGCAGGTGCATACAAATATCTTTGCAATGGAAAAGAGTAGTAAGCAACACAATAGCAACATACAAATCCGACAACAGTATGATCGATAGCCGGCAACCAGCGTGGGTGACAAATGACAAGGTAAAGAATGTTCTTGTCCAAAAATTCTATGTTTTCCATTCCCAATTCAAAAGTAAACAACTGAAAATTTTGTCAAACCAGCTGAAATGAAGCTTTGAAACCATCACAGGGTAATCTCAATTGAAAGTTCTCATGAAAGTTCAAGGTCGTTACATATAGGGGAAGGGGTAGGGGTAGGTTGTTTTGTTGGTTTTATTAATAGGAGCATAATAATGTTCGTTTACACATAGGGAAATATTATCTGTTCGTCCTCCTTTTAGAGGGAGCTAGGATAGTAACGCTCGGGAAGAAACTGGACCTCGTCCAACAATCCTTCAACATTGGTCGTTAGCTAACTGCCTCCAATGGCATACTTCTTGAGGTTCTTATCTATCATTTACTGCGTCTACCATCTGAATCCAAGAAAACCAGGTTCATAATGTTTTACATGAGGTAGGATGATAAAAGCGCTTTCGTTCGGAAGGAAATTGGATCTCAACCAACATACCTTTAATCTTTAGGTCGGTTTTTATCTCTGCATTTTACTTTTGTCTAACATCTGACTTGGAATCCAACCTTGAAGCTGGTAAGCAAAAGTTTCTGTTTTTTGTTCTCAATGCGTCATCTGTATGTCATTACAGTCTTGGTGCCAAGCAAGTCGCGTCCATCATCCAAGAAAATCAGGGTATTCATTCCGTCACAAGTAATTATGATCGACGATAGTGTAGGAAAATTGCTAGGTACGTAGCACGTTATATATATATTTTTTTTTTCGAAGATCCCAATCGGTCATAGATTTCCAGAAATTTCAATTCCATTTAATCTTCTGAAGACATTCATCTTTGGTCATGCGGGTGACTTATTCGGTTGACAGAGAAATAACCTGTCATTGGCTGCTTTACGAAACTCAGACTACTTCTGAGTGGTGTCGGATAGGGTGATTTGAAACGCAAAATAGTCCTGATTCCTAGCGTTTTTTGATTTGGGTGTTTTCGGCTGAGTTTTTGTTTCGGGATTCGATGGACCTGAACTTGCATGACTTTCGAACCTTAAAGAAGTTCCGTCTCTGGATGCATTTCCACTGGAACTTGTTTTTCGTGACACTGCAGCTTTTCCAGCTTTGCACAGGTGTTCAGCGACTGCTTGCTTAAAGTCAAAAAGAGCAATGCACGTTTCAGGATTATTCCTTCTCCATAGAATCCAAGCATTTACAACGCACATATCAACCATATGAAAACATTTTCTCTTATACAATTTTTTGGACCGTAACTGAATTCTATATAGACCCAGCATAGAATGTTAAAAATCAATACCTCTGTTTTTTTTTTTCAAAAGCACAGTTTTTTTTTACAGAATTCACGTATAAAATTCAAGTATGGATTCCTAGTAACCGGTCCTGGTCACATACACACCATGTTGTTATCGATACGAACTTTTTCTGCCATTTGCTGATGTACTTTTCGTTCTGATTCGTTCATAGCTCTCCAGCGTCTGCCAGCTTTGGCTCCCATTCCGGTAAATGAGGGTCGCGATTTATTTTTTTTTTTTTTCGAAATTCTTGAATGAAATTAAGGTACGGATTTCTGGTGACTGGTCCTGGCCGCATACATAGCATTTTCTTGGCCTGCTTAAGATACTTGGCATGCTTCATCTTCGAGTTCTGCTTTTCCTTCTGGATTCGCCCCTGCGGTCGGCCACGTGCAGTCACTCGTTTTTGTGCCATTACTCGTTTATGTGAATAAAAACGCAATTTTTCTTCAGCTCTTCGAAATCTCGCAAATCGAGAAGCTCTAGCTGGTGGTCCATGACAAGGCCTTGTTGTTTATTTGGGTTGATTTTAAAATTTAAGAAAACCTACTAAGGATTTTTCGACACCACAAGGCGAATAGTGGCTGGTTTGCTTCCTACATAAGTTGAAAGCATATGAACCGGCTTGTTATCAGACTAAGTGACGGCACTAACCTGAACTCATTCTATGGAAGCAACTTTTCAATGAAGAATCCACGTCCCTGTTTTTTTAGTTCTTTTTCTGAAAGCATTCCTACATTAGTGACACGGTTTAAACGTATAGCTCCAATGGCAAAAGCCGAATTTCCGTAAGATGCACCTGCGCTTAGGATTGTTGAACAAATTGTCGGCCATTTGCTGATATACTTTTCGTTTTGATTCGTTCATAGCTCTCCAGCATCTGCCAGCTGTGGCTCCCATTTCGGTAAATGAGGGTCGCGATTTGTTTTTTTTTTTTTCGAAATTCTCGAATGAAATTAAGGTACTGATTTCTGGTGACTTGTCCTGGCCGCATACAGAGCATTTTCTTGGCCTGCTTAAGGTACTTGGCATGCTGCATCTTCGAGTTCTGCTTTTCCTTCTGGATTCGCCCCTGCGGTCGGCCAAGTGCAGTCACTCGTTTTTGTGCCACTACTCGTTTATGTGAATGAAAACGCACTTTTGCTTCAGCTCTTCGAAATCTCGCAAATCTCTAGCTGGCTCTAGCTGGTGGTCCATGACAAGGCATTGTTGTTTATTTGGGTTGATTTTAAAATTTAAGAAAACCTACTAAGGATTTTTCGACACCACGAGGCGAATAGTGGCTGGTTCGCTTCCAACATAAGTTGAAAGCATATGAACTGGCTTGTTATCAGACCAAGAGACGGCATTAACCTGAACTCATTCTATGGTAGCAACTTTTTCAATGAAGAATCCACGTCCCTGTTTTTTTAGTTCTTTTTCTGAAGGCATTCCTACATTAGTGACACGGTTTAAACGTATAGCTCCAATGGCAAAAGCCGAATTTCCGTAAGATGCACCTGCAGCTTAGGACTGTTGAACAAATTGTCGGCCATTTGCTGATATACTTTTCGTTCTGATTTGTTCATAGCTCTCCAGCATCTGCCAGCTGTGGCTCCCATTTCGGTAAATGAGGGTCGCAATTTTTTTTTTCGAAATTCTTGAATGAAATTAATGCACGGATTTCTGGTGACTGGTCCTGGCCGCATACATAGCATTTTCTTGGCCTGCTTAAGATACTTGGCATGCTGCATCTTCGAGTTCTGCTTTTCCTTCTGGATTCGCCCCAGCGGTCGGCCACGTGCAGTCACTCGTTTTTGTACCAGTACTCGTTTATGTGGAGTAGAACGCGATTTTTCTTCAGCTCTTCGAAATCTCTGGTGGTCCACAACAAGGCATTGTTGTTTATTTGGGTTGATTTTCAAATTTAAGAAAACCTACTAAGGATTTTTCTACACCACAAGGCGAATAGTGGCTTGTTTGCTTCCTACATAAGTTGAAAGCATATGAACTGGCTTGTTATCAGACCAAGTGACGGCACTAACCTGAACTCATTCTACGGTAGCAACTTTTTCAATGAAGAATCCACGTCCCTGTTTTTTTTTTAGTTTTAAACGTATAGCTCCAATGGCAAAAGCCGAATTTCCGTAAGATGCACCTGCAGCTTAGGACTGTTGAACAAATTGTCGGCCATTTCTGATATACTTTTCGTTCTGATTCGTTCATAGCTCTCCAGCGTCTGCCAGCTTCGGCTCCCATTCCGGTAAATGAGGGTCCAATTTTTTATTTCGAAATTCTTGAATGAAATTAAGGCACGGATTTCTGGTGACTGGTCCTGGCCGCATACATAGCATTTTCTTGGCCTGCTTAAGATACTTGGCATGCTGCATCTTCGAGTTCTGCTTTTCCTTCTGGATTCGCCCCAGCGGTCGGCCACGTGCAGTCACTCGTTTTTGTACCAGTACTCGTTTATGTGGAGTAAAACGCGATTTTTCTTCAGCTCTTCGAAATCTCTGGTGGTCCACAACAAGGCATTGTTGTTTATTTGGGTTGATTTTCAAATTTAAGAAAACCTACTAAGGATTTTTCTACACCACAAGGCGAATAGTGGCTTGTTTGCTTCCTACATAAGTTGAAAGCATATGAACTGGCTTGTTATCAGACCAAGTGACGGCACTAACCTGAACTCATTCTACGGTAGCAACTTTTTCAATGAAGAATCCACGTCCCTGTTTTTTTTTTAGTTTTAAACGTATAGCTCCAATTGCAAAAGCCGAATTTCCGTAAGATGCACCTGCAGCTTAGGACTGTTGAACAAATTGTCGGCCATTTGCTGATATACTTTTCGTTCTGATTCGTTCATAGCTCTCCAGCGTCTGCCAGCTTCGGCTCCCATTCCGGTAAATGAGGGTCGCAATTTGTTTTTTTTTTTTTTCGAAATTGTCGAATGAAATTAAGGTACGGATTTCTGGTGACTGGTCCTGGCCGCATACATAGCATTTTCTTGGCCTGCTCAAGATTCTTGGCATGCTTCATCTTCGAGTTCTGCTTTTCCTTCTGGATTCGTCGCTGCGCGCGGTCGGCCACGTGCAGTCACTAGTTTTTGTGCCATTACTCGTTTATGTGAATGAAAACGCAATTTTTCTTCAGCTCTTCGAAATCTCGCAAATCGAGAAGCTCTAGCTGGTGGTCCATGACAAGGCATTGTTGTTTATTTGGGTTGATTTTCAAATTTAAGAAAACCTACTAAGGATTTTTCGACACCACAAGGCGAATAGTGGCTGGTTTGCTTCCTACATAAGTTGAAAGCATATGAACTGGCTTGTTATCAGACCAAGTGACGGCACTAACCTGAACTCATTCTATGGAAGCAACTTTTTCAATGAAGAATCCACGGCCCTGTTTTTTTAGTTCTTTTTCTGAAGGCATTCCTACATTAGTGACACGGTTTAAACGTATAGCTCCAATGGCAAAAGCCGAATTTCCGTAAGATGCACCTGCAGCTTAGGACTGTTGAACAAATTGTCGGCCATTTGCTGATATACTTTTCGTTCTGATTCGTTCATAGCTCTCCAGCATCTGCCAGCTGTGGCTCCCATTTCGGTAAATGAGGGTCGCAACTTGTTTTTTTTTTTTCGAAATTCTTGAATGAAATTAAGGTACGGATTTCTGGTGACTGGTCCTGGCCGCATACATAGCATTTTCTTGGCCTGCTTAAGATACTTGGCATGCTGCATCTTCGAGTTCTGCTTTTCCTTCTGGATTCGCCCCTGCGGTCGGCCACGTGCAGTCACTCGTGTTTGTGCCATTACTCGTTTATGTGGATGAAAACGCAATTTTTCTTCAGCTCTTCGAAATCTCGAAAATCGAGAAGCTCTAGCTGGTGGTCCATGACAAGGCATTGTTGTTTATTTGGGTTGATTTTAAAATTTAAGAAAACCTACTAAGGATTTTTCGACACTACAAGGCGAATAATGGCTGGTTCGCTTCCTACATAAGTTGAAAGCATATGAACCGGCTTGTTATCAGACTAAGTGACGGCACTAACCTGAACTCATTCTATGGTAGCAACTTTTCAATGAAGAATCCACGTCCCTGTTTTTTTTAGTTCTTTTTCTGAAGGCATTCCTACATTAGTGACACGGTTTAAACGTATAGCTCCAATGGCAAAAGCCGAATTTCCGTAAGATGCACCTGCGCTTAGGATTGTTGAACAAATTGTCGGCCATTTGCTGATATACTTTTCGTTCTGATTCGTTCATAGCTCTCCAGCATCTGCCAGCTGTGGCTCCCATTTCGGTAAATGAGGGTCGCAATTTTTTTTTTTTTTTTTTTCGAAATTCTTGAATGAAATTAAGGTACGGAATTCTGGTGACTGGTCCTGGCCGCATACAGAGCATTTTCTTGGCCTGCTCAAGATTCTTGGCATGCTTCATCTTCGAGTTCTGCTTTTCCTTCTGGATTCGCCCCTGCGGTCGGCCACGTGCAGTCACTCGTTTTTGTGCCATTACTCGTTTATGTGAATGAAAACGCAATTTTTCTTCAGCTCTTCGAAATCTCGCAAATCGAGAAGCTCTAGCTGGTGATCCATGACAAGGCATTGTTGTTTATTTGGGTTGATTTTAAAATTTAAGAAAACCTACTAAGGATTTTTCGACACCACAAGGCGAATAGTGGCTGGTTCGCTTCCTACATAAGTTGAAAGCATATGAACTGGCTTGTTATCAGACCAAGTGACGGCACTAACCTGAACTCATTCTATGGTAGCAACTTTTTCAATGAATAATCCACGTCCCTGTTTTTTTAGTTCTTTTTCTGAAGGCATTCCTACATTAGTGACACGGTTTAAACGTATAGCTCCAATGGCAAAAGCCGAATTTCCGTAAGATGCACCTGCAGCTTAGGACTGTTGAATAAATTGTCGGCCATTTGCTGATATACTTTTCGTTCTGATTCGTTCATAGCTCGCCAGCATCTGCCAGCTGTGGCTCCCATTTCGGTAAATGAGGGTCGCAATTTTTTTTTTTTTTCGAAATTCTTGAATGAAATTAAGGTACGGATTTCTGATGACTGGTCCTGGCCGCATACAGAGCATTTTCTTTTCCTGCTCAAGATTCTTGGCATGCTTCATCTTCGAGTTCTGCTTTTCCTTCTGGATTCGTCCTTGCGGTCGGCCACGTGCTGTCACTCGTTTTTGTACCAGTACTCGTTTATGTGGAGTAGAACGCGATTTTTCTTCAGCTCTTCGAAATCTCTGGTGGTCCACAACAAGGCATTGTTGTTTATTTGGGTTGATTTTCAAATTTAAGAAAACCTACTAAGGATTTTTCTACACCACAAGGCGAATAGTGGCTTGTTTGCTTCCTACATAAGTTGAAAGCATATGAACTAGCTTGTTATCAGACCAAGTGACGGCACTAACCTGAACTCATTCTACGGTAGCAACTTTTTCAATGAAGAATCCACGTCCCTGTTTTTTTTTAGTTTTAAACGTATAGCTCCAATGGCAAAAGCCGAATTTCCGTAAGATGCACCTGCAGCTTAGGAATGTTGAACAAATTGTCGGCCATTTCTGATATACTTTTCGTTCTGATTCGTTCATAGCTCTCCAGCGTCTGCCAGCTTCGGCTCCCATTCCGGTAAATGAGGGTCGCAATTTTTTTTTCGAAATTCTTGAATGAAATTAAGGCACGGATTTCTGGTGACTGGTCCTGGCCGCATACATAGCATTTTCTTGGCCTGCTTAAGATACTTGGCATGCTGCATCTTCGAGTTCTGCTTTTCCTTCTGGATTCGCCCCAGCGGTCGGCCACGTGCAGTCACTCGTTTTTGTACCAGTACTCGTTTATGTGGAGTAGAACGCGATTTTTCTTCAGCTCTTCGAAATCTCTGGTGGTCCACAACAAGGCATTGTTGTTTATTTGGGTTGATTTTCAAATTTAAGAAAACCTACTAAGGATTTTTCTACACCACAAGGCGAATAGTGGCTTGTTTGCTTCCTACATAAGTTGAAAGCATATGAACTGGCTTGTTATCAGACCAAGTGACGGCACTAACCTGAACTCATTCTATGGTAGCAACTTTTTCAATGAAGAATCCACGTCCCTGTTTTTTTAGTTTTAAACGTATAGCTCCAATTGCAAAAGCCGAATTTCCGTAAGATGCACCTGCAGCTTAGGACTGTTGAACAAATTGTCGGCCATTTGCTGATATACTTTTCGTTCTGATTCGTTCATAGCTCTCCAGCGTCTGCCAGCTTCGGCTCCCATTCCGGTAAATGAGGGTCGCAATTTGTTTTTTTTTTTTTTCGAAATTCTCGAATGAAATTAAGGTACTGATTTCTGGTGACTGGTCCTGGCCGCATACATAGCATTTTCTTGGCATGCTTCATCTTCGAGTTCTGCTTTTCCTTCTGGATTCGTCGCTGCGCGCGGTCGGCCACGTGCAGTCACTAGTTTTTGTGCCATTACTCGTTTATGTGAATGAAAACGCAATTTTTCTTCAGCTCTTCGAAATCTCGCAAATCGACAAGCTCTAGCTGGTGGTCCATGATAAGGCATTGTTGTTTATTTGGGTTGATTTTAAAATTTAAAAAAATCTACTAAGGATTTTTCGACACCAAAAGGCGAATAGTGGCTGGTTCGCTTCCTACATAAGTTGAAAGCATATGAACTGGGGCCCAACTAAGTAAATCGATTCTACAATAAAAATGTTCGAATTCGCAAAATTGTAACTCTGTAATTCTATAGCATACGAAAATCGAACAGCTCTAGTGGTGCCAATTATATTTTGCATTTTGTTCGCAAGATTGGTTCCCCGTAATTCGAAAGTCAATGTCAAAATCAGACCAATTCGCGCAGTTTTGTTCTAATGGTATTGTGTTGGCGAGCCAAGTGCAGGTCGAAGTAAAAGAAATTAAATAAAACAAATTAAGGGAACAAAAAACAAGTAAAATGTAAGTAATGTCAACAAAATAATAAACAATATCTCAAATTTAATTAGATTATGTTTAAAAACAGGGAATCATCAAAAAGTGCAAGTACAAAGGCATCACAATTCGATAGCATTGTACATTTTATGACAAAACACCCTGATTTGTCCAAGGGATACCTCAGAATACCAGAGGCGAGGCAAAAATCTGCTCAACTTTGGACAAATTTAGCAAATGAACTTAACGCTTAAGGTCCACCACAGCGTGGAGTTAAAAAGTGGAAAAAAACAAAATGTTTGAACATACATACTACATATACACATTTTTTTATTTTTATTTAAATTTTCTAAAGGGTTTTGCTGATTTCAAGGTCCATACGAAAGCAAAACTTAGGAGAAACAAAATAAGTCTGTCTGGTACAGGCGGTGGACCACCAAAAATGTCTCATCTCACTCCATTGGAGGAAAAGGTTGTAGATTTGCTGGATTTAAATAAGGCGGTCGATGGGATGATCGGAACTCCAAGCTTTGATTACGATAATAGTTCATCTAATTGTGAAATGTTAGAAGAAAATATTATTGAACACTTCAGTGAAGATGAAGGCAATGAAGAAAATGTAGCTATGAGGACGCAACGCATAATAAAAAAAAGCAAGTGTCACTCTTAGAACAACAAGTGAATCGACAGATGAATTATCACACAAAATCTCTCGATATAATGCAGGAAATAAAGGAAAATGTAAAAGGAATTTTAAAATACAAGAAGAGGAGTTTTGAAATGAAAGAAAAAATGTATAAGCTCCAAAAAGAAAAATTTAAATTGAAGAAAGATAAATTTGACCATAAAAAATTTACCTTTATTGAAACTAACAAAACAAAGATTTCAAAGTTGGAAATTAAAAAGGAGATGTTAAGACTTCGGCAGGAATTTTAGTCAGTTTCTTTAAAAACAAATGAAAACTCCAAAATATTTTAAGTTTCATAAAAAGAACGACTGATTAGCCATTTAAGTACATATAATATGAATTTGTTAAGTTTATTTATTTTTTGTTTTTTAGCTATTAGCAGGAAAATCTTATTGAATAAAAATGTTTATAAAGTGTTAGTTAAACCGTTTTTAATATTATTTCTTGTTCTTTTTGCGATGTCTGAATATTCTTCGTTTCGAAAAGTGGGTTGTTAATCTAGGTTGATATCATATGCGATATCTTCTTTCTTTCTTCGATTGTTTACTTTTGTTTTTTTTCCATCACCTTATGTCAGTCAATTATTCAAGACTCTATAGAAATCCGGAAATTTTTTTAGGAAATGGTTGGCAGCACTAACATTCGATTCTACTATTGTACATAGTGCCACTTCAAAGTAGAATCGCAAATGACTTTCGAATAGAATCCAAAGTAGAATAGAATTACATAGTTGGGCCCCTGGCTTGTTATCAGACCAAGTGACGGCACTAACCTGAACTCATTCTATGGTAGCAACTTTTTCAATGAAGAATCCACGTCCCTGTTTTTTTAGTTCTTTTTCTGAAGGCATTCCTACATTAGTGACACGGTTTAAACGTATAGCTCCAATGGCAAAAGCCGAATTTCCGTAAGATGCACCTGCAGCTTAGGACTGTTGAACAAATTGTCGGCCATTTGCTGATATACTTTTCGTTCTGATTCGTTCATAGCTCTCCAGCGTCTGCCAGCTTCGGCTCCCATTCCGGTAAATGAGGGTCGCAATTTGTTTTTTTTTTTTTTCGAAATTCTCGAATGAAATTAAGGTACGGATTTCTGGTGACTGGTCCTGGCCGCATACATAGCATTTTCTTGGCCTGCTCAAGATTCTTGGCATGCTTCATCTTCGAGTTCTGCTTTTCCTTCTGGATTCGTCGCTGCGCGCGGTCGGCCACGTGCAGTCACTAGTTTTTGTGCCATTACTCGTTTATGTGAATGAAAACGCAATTTTTCTTCAGCTCTTCGAAATCTCGCAAATCGAGAAGCTCTAGCTGGTGGTCCATGACAAGGCATTGTTGTTTATTTGGGTTGATTTTCAAATTTAAGAAAACCTACTAAGGATTTTTCGACACCACAAGGCGAATAGTGGCTGGTTTGCTTCCTACATAAGTTGAAAGCATATGAACTGGCTTGTTATCAGACCAAGTGACGGCACTAACCTGAACTCATTCTATGGAAGCAACTTTTTCAATGAAGAATCCACGTCCCTGTTTTTTTAGTTCTTTTTCTGAAGGCATTCCTACATTAGTGACACGGTTTAAACGTATAGCTCCAATGGCAAAAGCCGAATTTCCGTAAGATGCACCTGCAGCTTAGGACTGTTGAACAAATTGTCGGCCATTTGCTGATATACTTTTCGTTCTGATTCGTTCATAGCTCTCCAGCATCTGCCAGCTGTGGCTCCCATTTCGGTAAATGAGGGTCGCAATTTGTTTTTTTTTTTCGAAATTCTTGAATGAAATTAAGGTACGGATTTCTGGTGACTGGTCCTGGCCGCATACATAGCATTTTCTTGGCCTGCTTAAGATACTTGGCATGCTGCATCTTCGAGTTCTGCTTTTCCTTCTGGATTCGCCCCTGCGGTCGGCCACGTGCAGTCACTCGTGTTTGTGCCATTACTCGTTTATGTGGATGAAAACGCAATTTTTCTTCAGCTCTTCGAAATCTCGCAAATCGAGAAGCTCTAGCTGGTGGTCCATGATAAGGCATTGTTGTTTATTTGGGTTGATTTTAAAATTTAAGAAAATCTACTAAGGATTTTTCTACACCACAAGGCAAAAAGTGGCTGGTTTGCTTCCTACATAAGTTGAAAGCATATGAACTGGCTTGTTATCAGACAAAGTGACGGCACTAAACTGCACTCCTTCTGTGGTAGCACCTTTTTCAATGAAGAACCCACGACCCTTTTATGGTCACACGAGAGGTGCAAGCGAATAATTAGCGCAAGCCATAAACTGCTAAAAAGCAGACATTACTGCCATCCAGGAAATACGATGGGATGGGCCGGCCAAAAAGAGGATGAAAAACTGTGACAACTACTACGGACCGTTTTATAGTGAGCAGAAACAGCGACTATTCGGTTGCGGATTTGTTATAAGTGCCAGACTAAAGCAAGAAGTCTTATGTTTCCAAAACATTAGCGAACGCATTGTTACAATCCGCACCAAGGCCAAATTCGCCGACAAAAGCCTTATATGCGCTCACGCCACAACGGAGGAAAAAGACGATATAGCTTAGGACTGCTTCTATGAGCTCCTTGACAAAACCTATGAGCGACTACCGAAGTACGATGTTAAATTCGTGCTGGGAGATTTTAACGCAAAGGTAGAAAGAGAAGACATCTATAGCAGTATTGTCGGAAAACATAGCCTACACGTCTGGTAACGGACTTAGGCTAATTGAATTCGCTACGGAACGAAATGCCACTATAGCCAGCACACAGTTTCCTCACCTCGATATTCATAAGGGGACAGTCTCCAGATCAACGAACGGTCAACCAAATTGATCACATAGTGATAGACAAGAGGCACTCATCCAGTATTTTGGATGTCCGAACTTTCCGAGGAGCTAACATCGACTCGGACCACTGCCTCGCTGCAGCCAAGGTTAGAATGCGGATATCCACAACGCCACAATAACTTAGAAATACCGTGAAAAAATTTAATGTCGACTTCAATCTCAAGAGACCGCCAAGACCTTCGCAAAACGCGTATCCCTTAACTATATCAGCAGCATTGAATGTCGAAGAACAATGCCAACGATGCTAACAAGCCATTAGATCAGCCGCAACTGATGTGCTAGGTTTCTCGCGCCCACCAGCAAGAAACCCCTGGTTTGATGATGAAGGCTAAGCTGCAGCTGAAGACGAGACCTGCCGTTGAGCTCTATAGGCAGAGAAGAAGGGAAGAACACCTGCTTTTCAGAAAGAAGAAAAAAGAGCAAGAAAATCGCGTGATCGAGGATATAGAGAGGAACGATGTTCGCATGTTTTACCAAAGTGTAAAACGTCAAAACCAAGGATACAAGGCTCGAACAGAATCCTGTCGAGATGAACAAGGAAATAGTATATTTGAAACACCGTTGATGCTGAGGATATGGAAAAATCAATTTTGCTGACCGTTAAACGGCGATGACGAACAACATTCCGCTGTCAGGCAGAACGAACCATTCATTATTGGCAACAACAGCGAAACTGCCAACCACCCGACCTGAGTGGATAGCAGTGAGGATAGCAATAAGCTTAATAAGGCTGCCGGAAATGTCAAGATGACTTTGTAAGTAACATCCACCAACTAATAAGCCGAATATGGTCGGAAGAAAGTATGCCTGAAGAATGGAACCTCATAATCGTTTGCCCGATCCACAAAAAAGGAGACCCTCTAAACTGCGCCAACTACAGAGGTATAAGTCTCCTCAACATCGCCAACAAGATCCTATTTGCCGTAATATGTGAACGCCTGAAACCGTTTAACAACAACCTGATCGGCCCTTAAGGTATGGTTTTAGGTCAGGAAAGTCCACAAGCGATCAAATCTTCACACTTCGGCAGATCCTGGAAAAACCCAAGAAGTCCAAATCGATTCCCACCACCTATTCATCGATTTCAAAGCCGCATACGATAGCATTTATAGAGACGAACTATACAGAGCCATGTCTAGTTTTGGTATACCGCCCAAACTCGTCCGTTTTGTGTAGGATGACGGTGGAGAATTCTCGCTGCTCCATCAGGTTCGGAAACGACCTCACCGCCACATTCGATACCAAAAGAATATTTAGGCAAGGCGATGCGCTGTCATGTGACTTCTTCAAACTCCGAGCCAACACCAGAGGCACAATCTTCCAAAAATCTGTAGAACTACTAGCGTACTCCGAAGATATTGACATCATTGGTAGGACCCAACGTGATGGCATAGCCACGTTTGCTAGTATAGAGAAGGAAGCGGCAAAAATGGGTTTAGCAGTAAATGGGGGCAAGACGAAGTATATGCTGTCATGCTAAGTTGCATTTCGTCATCATCTCAAACAAAAGACACCAGATGCAATCCATAAAGTGATATCAGAAAAAACCCTCAATTCTGATGAGGGATCAATCGTATGTCGTTCAAGTTGTTCTCCCAATAAATATGCCGCCTAAATTGCCAAATTGAAAAGTACCAAATAGTGAAGCTCACATTCCGTATGCCCAGTTTGGTTGTTCGGCATGCATATATGCTGGGCAAGCATATCCCCATACCTTGTAACTATCAAGACTATGGAGTGAATGAAAAGGCCACAAAGTTCAGAGGTAGTGCTTATCGGTTGTATAGCGATACTAAATAGCCGTGCTAAAGCGGAGGAGCTGTAGAGCATTGTCGATCGTACCAGTCGGGGATCATCCGCTTGTTCAGCGCACCACGATGGTTTAACAACAAGAGACATAAAACACTGTGTGAATCGTTTTATACTCGAAAAATTATACAAACTACTGAAATCCTGCCGTAAAAACAGACTCTTTCTCGGAGCTCAAAGAAATCCATTCCGGTATTCTGCAAGGAAGCGTTGTCAGTCCAATCCTCCTCATGCCTTATGTTAGAGATATACCGCAAAATAAAGGGACCATCATATCATAGCAACGTTCGCACCGGCTATCCACGCAATGCATGAGTCAGTAGAATTATCAACGGAAAAACTCCAATGGGCTCAGAACAAAGTGGACAAAGACCTGGCATAGCATTTACCTGTTTTTTTTTTACTCTGGACAAATACCATATGCAAACGAGGCAATATGACTACGAATGACCATAGACGCATAGCTAAATTGGAAGCCACGCGTTAAGAAGAAGAGCGACGAGTTCGCCATCTGAATAAGAGTAATGTATTGGCCACTCGGGAGGAGCTCGAAGCTAAGCGTATACAAGAACCTGCTTCTGTATAAACAGGTGTTTAAACCTTCTTAGACGTATACTGTCTACAACTTTGGGATTGTACATAACCAGGCAATATTGCTTTATTGCAAATATTCCAAAACAGAACACTAATCGCAATCGTGAATAGAGATATTCACAGAGATCAAGTAACCGTGAGTTACGAATAACAGAAAAATACCTTGGTTGGAGTGATTATGACGTCAGATGTTCAGAGGCGCCCTACAAGACAACGATCTTTAAAAAGGCAAACATAACTTTGTTCCACAAATCATTGTGTAATAGTACAAGCAAACAATGGAGCTCTAGAAGACATATTTCAACCAATATACAATCTTCAAAAACAGAGTCAATGGCTACGTTAACACCGCAGACAACAACCGCGACTAAGCCTATGTTTGGTGGAAGTTTCATCGGTGTAAGCACATCGAACCAAAATTAAATTGTTAAGGTCAGTCCTTTTATTTCGGTAACCCGGACAATTATAAATTTTTGCTTCTATTCAACCTTAGGCATAGGGATATATGTCCCCATTCAACTGAAGTGGTCTAATAACTGGTATAATAGCGTTATTGTCCATTATTTAAACGTAGCCATTGGGGTTGATCTTACGAAAACACTATTCACGTCAATGCAAAAGATGTTTAATGAAGCATAGATGTCTTTTGTTCTGCATTTGGTCCTGTTCGGTGAATACAGAAACTTTCTGACACTAAAATATTAAGTGCCATCCCAAATATAGTCCACAGTGAAAACGTAGCCAATAATCTTAAATAAGCACTATCTCAGGGTGGTCCTAGAGCGTTATAGGTTCACCTCACCTGACATTCTAGAAAAACGTCATATTCTGTCAAACGGTAAGATATTTTGAAAGGTGTCGGATAAGGTATTAAGATAATACTATTCTCTATATTTAATGTATTTTAGCCACGGCCACCTTTTTCGAAAAAAACGATTGTCTGTTTAATGAAATTCGAAAAATTGCAAACTACATTCTAAGGCAATATCGTAATGCACGTTTTGTCTGTAAAACATCTGGGATTAAACGCAGTTTTTGGGTAGTTGTTTTAAAGATGTCATGGAATAGATTGCAACATTTTTACTACCCAAGTACTTTTTTTTTATAATTTGCACGCGCTAAAGGGCTTATGAATACCCTTATGGTGTTTGAGCACAGTGCGGCATTTGTACTAGGTGGGCCAAAAGATTCCCCGGCCGTTTGGCCACCAACTTCGAAGAGTATGGGACCACACGAGATGTTTCCAAAATTGGCCGGCTCCGGAGCGCCCGTTGTGACCAGGATGTCGCCGGAAATATCGACCAGACTCCGTGCCTCGCAATTAGCCATCAGCCGGTCGTCCCTCATGCGAATTTTGGTCAAAGACTTGCGCATGTTCCCGTACAAAGTCAAGTTTGTGCATCACCTGCTGCCTGTCGACCGGCAAACCCGTGTAACCTACCCCAAAGCCATCCTAAATCTCGAGGACGATTTGTCGACTAAAATCATAATGACTGATGAGGCTCATTTCCACGTCAGCGAGTACGTGAACAAGCAAAACTATCGCTGCTGGGCAATTTAAAATCAATTAAAAATAATATTGTACAGGAACAGTCCAAATATTTGCTTTGACAGAACGCGCATCGATGGTTGTCTAAAGTTCTTTTTACCAGGCCAAGCCTGTTTTGAGCTTTTGTTTCTATTTTGCTCTTTAAAAGTGTTAAGAGATCTTTTTGACCTGAAATGTTAATTTACACCTCATTCATCCCATACTATCGAGTCTGAACTGCACTTCTATAAGGATTGTCCAATTGCCAATTTCTCAATACCTCCTTCCAACAACTTTCAAACCTATAGGATTCTATTTTTTCTGTTGAAAACCAATCGACCTAATTCCTTCAAATTCAATATTCCTAATGCAACTATAGCACTCTAGTCCAAATCAACAGCTATTACATTTTTCTTGTCCTAGATTCCGCATTACATATTTTTAGCATTCCGTTGAGTGCTGTGGAATTGTAGTCTAAATGCAAAAAAAAAAATCCAATTTCCTGTATTAGCGATGGGACTACAACGTTTCTTGTCATTGTCAACTTTTTTTCAACCCTCAATTGACAGAAACTCGACAGCATACAGAAGCCAAACGTCACTAATAGAAACTATGTGCAATGTAATGTAATGTCGTTTACGTGTTGGAGGCATTCATTTAATCATTAGACATTAGACAGACCCGTTAATTATTGGTCATGCGCACTTGCCACCCCTTCGTGATGGTACTCTCTACACAGAAACAGTAAAAAAAAATCCACAATCTAACTTCTCAAAGCTTAGCGTTACATATTAAATTAAAACCCCAAAGCTCTGCTACAGTGAAACATGGTGTGTAAGTGAATGTATGCGTATACCCTTTAAACGCTAGTGTCAAACGAGGGAGATGGTTTTATTATTATAAAACAACAACAGTGGTAGTACAACCGAGATAACACCATAATCATTCCACAGAAACGAACTACCTTATCTATTTTTAGTTTTTTTTTGCATATATTCGAACCCTATTTGCTCTCTGCAGAAGTGTATTTGTGTTTGTAGCTCAATGTGGGTGTGTATGTGACTTTCGAAAATCGTATCGTGTCCCCCAAAGGCCTATACCGAGAATCAAAAAAATACGAACAAGGACGACACAGAGCAAGAAAACACAAAAAAAGAATAACACAAACATAACGTAAAGAAATATAACCTGCTCTTATTATTATTTATACTTTCGGCTTTTCTCGTTCCTTATTGTGCAAAATATTCAATTTCGTTACTCGTGTTCTATTCAGTTAAAGTAAATTTAACTACAAAATAATAACAAAAAAAAACCAAAGAAAAAAAATCAATTCTAAAGTAAGTGAAGCAAAATCTTTTCGAATAAATTTGTGTTCTTGACCCTCCTCCCATTCATTGAAAAAGCAAAAAAGCAAAAAAAAAAAAACGAAACGAAACGAAAGAAAAACCGAGTTACCCGAGTTAACCGAGGAATCTCATTTTACGCCTCAAATTTTAGACCCATTATTTAATTTATCTACTACAGCTGGTTAGTAAAGAAAAAAATTGTGTTATTTATTTAGTCAATGGCTTGACAGTGTTTTTACGTTTAACGATAACGGTGTACGGATATATAATTTTTATTTCAACCTAACAGTTCGTGAAATGGTTTGTGTAAAAAAAAATTCAAGTATTAAAAAATAAAATGTGTTCCAATGCTTTCATTAATTGCTTACGTTGTAATTTAAGAAAAATTAAAACCAAAAATGGTTATTCGGAATTTGTTGACAAAAAAAGTTTAACATACACGTGTGTGAAAACTTAGCATGTTCTAAGTTCCAAAAATAATAATAATAAAATAATAAAATAAATACCTTAATAGGTAGGTAAAGTTTAAAAACCAATATTTAAGTATTTTACGTTAAAGAAAATTATTAAAGAAAGAGCGAGACCGAGAGAGTAAAATAAAAATCGTTAAAACTGCACACAAACAGGAATACGCCATCTCGGACAAGGGTAACCATACATAATATGTGATATAAAAAGAAAATCAAGAATAATAATATGACAAGGCTAGTAAAAGGGGTGATATAGACCACGAGGGTATACATAAAAGATACTAACATTCCAGGGATTTCTTTTCAAATAAAGAAAAAGGAAAAAAAAATCCATGCTATTATTGTTTCTTAAATTTAAAAAGTTTGTGATGAAAACGAAAAGAAAAAAAAACATTTTCCCTCCGCCATTGGCATTTGACATTTTGTCATAAAACTCATGCGAATTTGTATAACAAAAAGTGTGCCAATCAATTACCGCCAAAAAAAATTCGCACTCAAAGCCTGTATGAATTTATAAATATGTATTTGTATGGATTTTTTGTTGTTATAAAATGAAAAGCTTGAGCAACGGCACTATGTATAAAATGGGGGTTGGCACACATCTAGGTTAGGTATTCTTATAACACAAAAATAATTTGATTTTTCAAAGAGCCACGTGGTGGATAAATACCAACCAACGTCCATTTACAAATCGAATGTGCAGATGATGAAATTGGATTATAGTTACAAAAAAAAGCACCTGCACATTCGTAAAAATTAAGGCTATCCAGTCAATAGTTGGTTGGGATATTACACGTTGCAACTTCCACCTGTTGATATGTTATTGACAATCAGGGCGGTAAGTGCATTCATATGTAAAATAACTGTCGTTGTACAATTGTAACATTTTTATTAAACTTAATAAATGTTGGTGTGTGTAATTTTGTTGAAAAAAAACACTAAATGTTGTTGAAATTGTTATAAATACCATTATACTGTTGTCAGAATAAGTGTCGGTGTTAAATGTTTGAAATGTCAAATTCAGATTAAAATTTTGTAAAAATTTTAGGCAAATAAAGTAAATTCTATGCACTAAATTTGTTCATTCATTCCATTTTTATTGATGATTCTATTTCATTTGAAAAAAAAAGAAAGTTGAACACATACAGATTATTTTGCATCAATGTCAGTGATACAAAGAAAAAATCAATGTGACACCTACTGAAGTAACCAATCGAATTTATTTAAATATTGATCTAAAAACGAGTCACAAATTAAAATTAAAAATTGATAAAAACAACATCAACATGCTGATAAAAGTAGGATAAAGGATGAGAAAAAAATCCCAAATGTGAATAGGAAAAATAAAAATATTTTTGAATGGAAATTCCAAAATGAACACAAAGCCAAGTAGACTGAAAAACATTTTTACAATTAAATTCTTACAACAAATATGTACAGTGAATGCTCTCCAGAAATGAACATCAAATGAAACCAATCTTGGATGAGTGTTTTATTTTTTAATTTTTTTAATGTAACCAGGCGCTGTAGAACTGTGTGTAAACTATTGGAAACATGTTTATTATTTAACATGGCCTTGCGTTTATTTTGCTAAATTTTTATATTTTTATTGAGAAATAATTTTATTTGACACTTTTTATTCACATTGAGGATATTCGTTCATCTAAGAGGTGTTTTAATTATTCTGTTGCATACAACCAGCTTTTGAATACTGTTCTCATGTTTGGAGGCTTCGAAACGTATTCGCAAAAGTGCAATCCGCCTTGCAGACGATTCTTCCCTAACATCAAACCTTTATAAAAAAAAATACAAATTTCTAGCGCAACAGGCTCGTTTGTATCCAGGGCCTTGCTTTTTCTCAAACCCATTCATGTGTGAGGGTGTACTTCTTGCACGAGGGCGGGACCTCCTTTTTATGCCGGATCCGAACGGATAAGTTGAGATAAGCTCTTCTTGTCAATTGATATTGCGGATTATTTTTGTGGGATAATCATGAGAGGAGGGCCGGTGAAAAATCATGTGTGCTACGGCTGGGAATCGAACCGGGTTTCTTGGATGCAGTTTATCGCGCCACTGAACCCCAAGTAGTCTCTTTATTATACAGATATTCTGGCCCATTGAGGTATCCGCTCGGGAAAACATTTTTTCGAAATCGGAGAAATCTCTAGCTAGGCCTTCTTTTCGACTAGAATTTCAAAGAAATTGATCGCACATGATCGCGTGGAGAATTATTGTTTTCTAGGATGCAGTTCATCGCGTATTAGTCACATTTTTATACAGATATTCAGGCCCATCGAGGTATCCGCTCGGAACAATTTTTTTTCGAAATCGGGGAAATCTCTACCGAGGCCTCCGTTTCGACAAGCATTTCATAGAAATTGATCGCACATGATCGAGTGGCGAATTATTATTTTTCTGGGATGCAGTTCATGGCGTTTTAGTCGCTTTTTTATACAGATATTCAGGCCCATCGAGGTATCCGCTCGGAACAATTTTTTTCCGAAATCGGAGAAATCTCTAGCGGGGCCTCCGCATTTTAAAGAAATTGATCGCACATGATCGCGTGGCGTATTATTTTTTTGTCGTTATGTAAAAAATGTTTGACAGCTTCGCGTTGAGTTTTTTTTCGAAGTTGTGCGATTGAGAATAATTGCGGAATATTTCGCGATTGTTGGCTTCTTTCCGTAACCGATATCTCAAGAGCTAACAGAATTTCGATTGGAACAGACTTTCGTTTCGGAACTTTTTCTGAAGGGACACCTCAATAGGGCTGATAATAATGGCAGATGTTTGTAAAAGCTTAGAGAAATCAGCGCTAGAGTCGTTGCTTTTCAACGATCTACAAGACGTACTCTCGAACAACGAAGTTCCAAAATCCTTTCTTTATTTAATACAATGAAATGTACTTCCAGAAGACGGATTTTCATCAAAATACAATTGACAACAATTCAAGATCACACTGAAAAAAAAATCATATAAAAGCGTCATCTCAGGGCGCTCCTGGTGCGTTATAGGTTCACCTGACATCGTTAAAGTTTATATAAAGAAAAGAAAAACCAGAAAAACCTTAAAACAGACAAAAAATTGAAGGGAAACAATTGACAAGGCTACAATTAGTTGTGCGAATCGTAAGCCAAAAAATGAATATTCCCAAAATGTGGGTGTGGCTAAAAACGTTATGTGTATGAAAGATAGAAAAAAAACTAATTTTTCAGATAGTTTATCAAATTATTTTATGGTTCGTAAAAAAAAAAAAATTCTGTTGCATATCTTATGGGGTAGGGTATACAATCGTTTTTTGTATACCCTGCATACCCTGCCAAAAAAAGTTTGCTGGGTTAGAATGAGAAATGGAAAAAATTGCATTTTACATTACTTACGAAGTATTTTCATGGCAACTTTTTCGAATTTTCTTGAAATAATGCCTCCAAAAAGTGGGAGTGGCTAAAACATTTTAAGGATAAAATGTAGAAAATAATTTATGTACAAAATTTTATTATCCTAGCTCTATGCCTATGGCGTATGCTATGGAATAGAATATCAAAATCGATTTAATATTTAAAAAAAATTGCGCCAGTAAGTGGGCGGAGTTTAACATGATCTGTAGATGAAATGTATAAACGAATGAACGAACGAATTTTTTTTTTACCAAAAATCGTTTTTTTTAAACGCCATCAAAAGGTGGGGGTTCCGAAACATTTTTAATGTTTCATATATACAAATAATATCGCATGATTCACTACTTAAACATCATTCTCTTGGAGATTTCGGATTGGAAATTCTAGCCCTGGGCATTCTCTCTTTGGGGATTTTGCTGTTGGAGAATTCAGTTCGGAGATCTTCGGCTTGGTGTTTTGTCTTGGGATTATGTATTGGAGAAAACGGACCCAACCCCGTTTGAATTTTTGCTGTAACTTTTCTAATCTTCTTGTAAAACAAAAAATAGAAAACATCCAAACAAAATTGTTATCATTATCATTTTCTCAAAACGGCATAAGGGATATAGAATTTTCTAAAAATATTTATTAAACAATTAATCAAATTTCTTTAAAGATACTTACTTTCTTGCTTACTTAAGTGGCGCTACAGTCCGGATTAAACCTAGGCCTCAACCAACATGTCCCTCCAATCAGCCCTAGTAAGTAATTCCAACTGCCTTCAGTTGCGCACTCCAAGTTGTTTAAGGTCGGTTTTATTTATGCGTGCCACTTAAGGCGAGGTCTTCCTCTACAGCGTCCGACGCGACGTCTGGCTGGGAATCGAAGACTCTGCGAGCCGGAGTATGAGTGTGCATTCGTTTTCTATGTCCTAGCCATCTTAAACGTCAAATTCGAAATTTCTTTTACTACTCCATAGAAGTATGAGGAAGGGCCAGCGGTTGGCAAGGGTAATTCTTCATTTGATTTCTGACGAGATTTTGTGCTCCGAGTTGAAAGCGGAGCCAAGGTAGACACGTGCTATTTCAAAGTCATATCAGTCAATAATGAAGTTCTGTCCAATTCTTCGATGCTCTGCGTCCTTTCTTGATAACAGTTGAGTCCTACCAATGATGTCTATATCGTCGGCGTATGCTAGAAGTTGCACCGATTTACGGAAGATTGTACCACTCCTGTTGGCTCGGGAGGTTTAAATGACCCTCTGAAGAATCAAATTTAAGAAGTCCACGACAGCGTATCGTGGACTTCATATTTTTTTTGGTATCGAATGTGTTTGTGAGATCGTTTCCGACCCTGATGGAGCAGCGATAATTCTCCGTCGTCATCCTACACAAACGGACGAGTTTGGACGGTACACCAAAACTAGACATGTCTCTGTAAAGGTCGTCTCTATAAATGCTATCGTATGTGGCTTTTAATCGTTTTGTTGGTAAACGGTTTAGGGCGTTCACATATTACGGCAAATAGGATCTTGTAGACGACTTATGCCTCTGTAGTTGGCGCAGTTCAGATTTTTTTTTGCTCTTTTATTGGATCAGGCAAACGATGCTGAGGTTCCATTTTTCAGGCATACTTTCATCTGACCAGATTTGGCTTATCAGTTGGTGGATGTTACTTATCTTCGCCGGCTTTAGAAAGCTCAGCGGGAAGGTCGTCATTTCCGGCAGGGTTATTAAGTTTGACTTTTCATTCAGGTCGGGTGGTTGGTAGTTTGGTAGTTTTTGCTATCGTCCGCTATATTAAACGGTTTGTTCTGCCTGACATCGCAAAGTTGCTCATCATCGCCGTTTAACAGTCTATAAAAGTGGTTCTTTCATATCCTCCGTATAGACTGTGTTTCAACTATGATATTTCCTTGTTTATCTCGACAGGATTCTGTTCGAGCCTTGTATCCTTGGCTTTAAAGTTTTCACTTTACTAGAACTTGCGAATATCGTTCCTGGTTTGGCACTTTTTTATTTCCTCGACCGCGGTTTTCTTGCTCTTTTTCTTCTTTCTGAAAAGCCGTTGTTCTTCCCTTCTTTTCTGCCTTTAGAGCTCAATAGCAGCTCTCTTTACCTGCAGCTTAATCTTGTAGGCCTCTTTCTTGGCTGCGAGCATCTGTCAGCATTCCTCATCAAACCTAGGGTTTCCTGCTGGGGGCACGAGAAACTTAGCACAACAATTGTGTCCGATCGAATGGTTTGTTGGCATCGTTGCCATTGTTCTTCGACATTCGATACTGTAAGCATTCTTTGAGTCGATGTTAGCCCCTCGGAATGTTCGGACATCCAAACCGAGGAAACCGTGTGCTTGTGTTTTCTGCCAATACTACGAAAGATGTCTTATCTCTCTACCTTTGCGTTAAAATCTCCCAGCAAGTTTTAAACATCGTACTTTGGTAGTCGCTCAAAGGTTTTGTCAAGGAGCTCGTAGAAGCATTCTTAAGCTATATCATCTTTTTCTTCCGTCGGGGCGTGAGCGCATATAAGTCTTATGTTGGCGAATTCGACCTTGATGCGGATTGTTACAATGCGTTTACTTATGTCCTTGAAGCATAGGACTTCTTGCCTAGACCTGACACTGACACTTGTAACAAATCCGCATCCGGATAGTTGCTTGCACGGTCCGTAGTAGATGACACAGTTTTTCATCCTCATTTTCCCCGGCCCATCGTATTTCCCGAAGGTCAGTAATGTCTACTTTGTAGCAGCTTAGGGCTTCCACTAGTTGTTTGCCTACACCTCTCCTGTTTTAATGTTCTTACATTCTATGTGCAGATAGGAATATCGTTGTCCTTTTTTCGTTTTGCATAGCCGACCATTCCGAGGCTATTGCTTTCTTCGTAACAATGGTTTTTTCATGCGTGGGTAGTTAAAGCACAACCTGCAACCTGGAGGGCCAGTTCCAATTTATTAGATACCTCTAGGATGGGGGCCATTAATATCAACTACGGAATTGAGCGCTGCCATTGGTCTCTCGGTTCATCCGCCATCATCTTTGTTCAAGGGCCCTGACTTACCCTGGAGATTTCTTGATGACCTTGCGTCCGAATATTTTGAAACAGCTTAGATAATTTCTCCTGGGACAGCAGCCCGTGTATACCGTGCCAGTCTGAGCAGTCAGTTTATAGAGTTGCATTTGTTATTGTTATCAACACTCGAGCTTATTAGTTTAGCAAGTCAAATCCGGTTGTATGTGATTATTATCCGGGGGTTACCACTTGGAGGTAAAATAAGCTCAGTTTATGTGTAGTTAAAGCTACTGGGCTTCACAAAGTCAAAGCCAAAAAGAAATTTTCCCTCGTTCTACAGCATCCAACTGTCATTTCCTATCATCGTTATGTTATGATCAATCAAAAGCTGAAGGTTAAACATTTTGACGAAAACAATTCCTTTCTCCTTGTAGGAAAAAGTTAAAAGTGTTTTGCTAATTTCAATGAATTTTATTGGGGTAGTAAACGGATACAAATGCATAAGCCTGTTTACACCCAGCTTTTTCCCTAGGTTAAGTTAGGTTAGAGTGCCTGCCAGCGATACACCATTATACTTGGACCATTTTTTGGACCTTAGTGATACCAACCAAGTGGAATCACCTTGTTACCTGTAAGAAAGAGATTATGAAAGAATAAAGCCCCAAGGTGAAGCTTCCTTTTGTTTTGTAAAACCAGACAGTTGAAGTCGTATGTGTATAGGCATAGCCTTTCCCCATGCCTCTCTGTTAGACAGTGACGACATATAGTGATGACATCTATCGTGGCTCTAATATCTGGTCGGTCTGTAGAGCGTGATCTGTCCCTTGAATCTGAATAAATCCAGCTCGGCCAGATTTGTTTGGTTATTTGAGGTGTGGGACCAAGACTCCATCTATGATTTGATTTGCTATTAGCATGCTTTTGGCTTTTGAATGTAGCGATAGGATTACCAGGTGCATCCGTTGCGAGTTCATCAACCTTACAGTTCCCTGGAATGTCACTTGCCCAGGCAGTATGCACCCAGCATGATTGAATATTATGCTGCTCTGACATCTTTTGAAGAGATGAGCGGCAGTCTTGGGTAATATTGGGTAATCTTTTAGTTTGTTTAGACTGGTTCCAGCGATTAGATGGCTGCTTGGTTGGCTGTCAAAAAAATGCTTATATACTTGGCAGATATTAAATTCCTATTCAGCTAAGATAAGGCCTCGTTGATCGACATGAGTTCCGCCTGGATCACGCTGCAATGATCAGGAAGGTGGAAAGATAGCCTGAGTTTTAGCCTGTTGGGGAGAAAACTAGCAGCCCCTCCGTAATTTGTTTTGGAGCCATTGGTATAAAAATGGATCGAGTCATTTTCTGTGGGTTTCTGAATTTCTCATGACGATCTGATTGTGACGTGGAAACTCTTTTCGAAGTTTAAGCTGATAAGGGTGCAAACGGTATTTTCAAAAATATTTGTGTTTTCGTTTAGAATTAGAATGAGTATGAGTAGAATGAGTAACCAGTTTGTATATATAAATACTGTTAGATGGCTTTAGGTAAGATGGCTCAGTTAACTGCCGTTTTGAAAAAGAATTTCCAGTGCAGCTAAGCCGGTTGTGCGAAGTGCGCCACCGAAGCACAGACTCGCAGTTCTTTGCACCTTGCGCTATCCACCATGTACTACTACTCCATAGGGAAGTATCGATCTTGTAATCGAGAAATTGAGCCCATGCGTGACAAGATGTTGCAGTCCCCACTTCTAGCAAGAATAAATTGCCGATGTAGCTTTCTCTTTCTGTTATGTTCGGCTTTCAGCAAAACTTCCTGTCCAAAATAAGTCACAGGCATTTAGCTTTGTCTGAGAAGGCTAGTTCGATTCCACTTTGTGGCGGGGGTTCAATGAGAGGAATTTTATATTTCCTAGTGAACATGACCAATTCAGTCTTGTGGGGATTCACTTACGAGCCACAACTGTCTGCTTATTTGGAATGTTTGCATAGTCCGTTTTCAAGAAGTTCCTTTACTTTTCAGGTGCTTCCCTGAGACTGCAATAACATCGACCTCCGCGTAGGCAATCACTTGACATCCCTCTGCTTTCAGGATCGGTAAAACCTCTTTTTAAAACTATGTAAAAAAAGACGAGGGGACATGACTCCACATTCCCGTTTCCCTATACTGACATCTTTTTCGGCCGAAGCACCACCCAGTTTTGTGCTGATAATCCAGCCACTGAATAGCAAATGAACCATCATTCCAAGAGAGTCATCGGCTTTTAGACATGTTAGCGCCTTAATGATCGCTACCGAATTAACGTTGTTAAAAGCTCCTTCAATGCCTAAGAACGCAATCATATCCTTGAAGCACAACGACTTTTCGATAATACGTACTAATGTGTGTAGGGCTATTTCTACAGATTTGCCTCTGCGGTACGCATTTTCCGATGTTGGGTATGAATACAACTTTCACTTCCCTTCAGACCTTTGGAATGTTAACCAGCTCGATGCAACCCTTAAAGATAGCTTTCAAATTTGGTAGGATGAGATCCTATGCCGGCCGGCATAGGATATATTTTGTCTATTGCGATAAGACTGTGGGAGTTACTGACCAATAGATTAGTTCCATTGATATCGTCTTGGAAAGCTTTCTGGGAGCTACGTGGGAAATGGACAACCATTGGTAGCTCTGAGTGTTCTTGCTGGAAGTCGGCTTAGTGCCATATGTTTTTTTTTTGTAAGATAGCTGGGAATAGTTGCACAAGGGGATAGGATTTTTTGGAGTCTAGGCGCCTCGGAAGCCTCTTTTAATTTATCACAGAAAAGTCTCCAGGATTTCTTTATAGGAGATCCAGTGTGTGACCTCGTTCAAGCTTTTAGCTTTATTAAATAGTTTTTTTAATGTCAAGACCCTGGGAGCTTCTTGGAGGGCTGGGTTGAGTGGGGGATACCAGTCAACCTATTTTTCCCATATTTTCAGGAATGAATGATGATAAGCTGATCGGTCTCAGATGTATCGGATTTACGATAGTCCTTTTGCCCAATTCGAATATGAACATTATCCCTTCATACCCTGGGAAGCTTTCAACCTATAAATGCTTACAACGTTAACAGATATGTGTTAACCATGAAGCGAAATTGGAATAATTCAAACTTTATATCACGAACAGCATCAAACTATAGGCGACCATGACATATGAATGTTTTTCGTCACAGGATACGGTAAAACCGTGGTTCTCAGATCGCCAAGCGTAGATGACAGTGCTTAAGAGAGACGATTTTCTCAATTCCACGATTAGGGTGGTCGATTGTTCGTGATCTCGAAAATACGCCCAGCGGCCATCGTGATAAAAAACTGCCGTTCGTGTCAACATTTTCCGCACTTAACCAACAGCCATAGGTGTCTGTCTGTTCTCTGTCGTTGGAAAAATCGGACACATGGAATGTCTTTATGATCCTTTCTCCTGAATATTTTGTTTATTAATGGGAACTTGTCCGGTCTACTGGTTTTTATAGTCTGAATTTCCTTGCCCCAGTACAAACCTACAGTGTTCTGTAATTCTCCGAGATAAGCTGTTGAAGATTTTTGATCGTTGACTTCAATGTCCGAATCTCCGCATCTTGTCTGCAAGTAAGTAAGCAGTTTACTTTTATATTTTTATATTCGATTGTTGGCGTTCGATATTTCTCCGTCTGGTCGTCAGAACTAGTTACCATAGGGATATCTAGATCCATTGACCTTGTGATGACCTCATTCATTTAAAGTAAATGTCGGTCGATTTCGTTTCTAAGGTTTCTATTTATCGGTGGATATATTTTTCTCAAACGTTATTCTCGCTTTACAACTCTGGCTAAGCGCGGGCAGCATGATCCCCAACTCATATTCTTACTCGGCATACACCAAACTCGAACTCGGATGTATGCGTAGTATGAACTCACCCTGAATAAGCTCACCGTTGGAATCGAGATGGTTGCGAAATTGGCTATATGTAAACTTTTTAAAGCAAACGACCTCTCGTGTTCGAAATCGTATTAACCCAAGCCGCTTGCTTAGCGTAAAGATCGTTATAATTTTCAGCCGACTGCAGCTGTAGGCCATGAAAATGTGCCTCGTGGTCTGTTACAAATTGAGTTTGTTGAGTAGCATCAGGTACCTAAAGTAAGACCACATACATACTCCTTCGACTTTGGAAAGGTTTTCTAGTACCTGGAACCTACTTTCCCGCTATATTTGATAGTATGGCGCAAGCCTTTCCATAAGAAGACAGCGACTCGAATAATTATCATCCTCGTTTGTTCTCTGGCTAGTGTTGGCAACCAAAGCGGTTTCTATTACAGAAAATTTCTAGTGCAATTGAACTAAATTTGTTTAAGGGTTTTTCTCGAAAGGTCTCTATTGGTGTTCATCCTAGAACTAAAATCTTTACGAAGATGGTATGTTTACTTAACAAAGTGGCGCTACTGCCCGGAATGAACATGGGCCTCAAGCAACATACCACTCCAATTGCGCACTCCAAGTTGGTTGAGGTCGGTTCTACTTGTGCGCGCCACTTAAGGCTAGGTCTTCCTCTACTGCGTCCGACGTCTGGCTGGGAATCGAAGCCTGCGAGTCGGATTATTGGTGTCCCTTCGTTGTACATCTCCAAGCCATCTTAAACTTCCAATGCGTTTTTTTTTTTGACCAGGGGCATGTCGCAGGCATTGCTTTAAAAATACTTCTCCAGGTTGGTCGTTCTGCAGACCAACATACTAGCTCGTAGTCATTTTGAGTTTGCTGAAGTCTTTCCTCAAAACGGAATACTTCAAAGATTCATTAAGCTCATCGGGTGGGGTTGGCTGTGAATTTACTGGCAATGTTTGCCGAAAATTACCTGCCAAGAGAATCATTTCACTACCAAACTGTCTATGATTTTTAATTGTTTTGTCTAATGCTTCCAAAGACTTTATGCGCAATGCGTACACTCTTCCCAAATGACCGGTTTGCTTTTCAGCAAAACTTTGGTCATCGAACTGTTCTTGGAAATTTCATACGTTGGAATCTCATTGATTTGTATCTAATGGCAACTGGAGTACTGAATGAGTAGTTCGACTGCCTTCCAACAATGATTTCATTGATTTGCATTGAATGGCAACCGGAGTACTGAATGAACAGTTCGTCTGCCTTCCAACAATTAAGATGCAATTCCTGATGAAGCAAGTGCAAGTGTAAGTGCAATATGGCAACAAGCGTATAGTTGCCATATTTTAGTTGTAGATTCAATAGTGTGACGTTCGGTCAAACTGATTCCCTCAAAGCATCGCATTTGTATTGTTTTTTTCGCGTCGCAACTCTTGCTTAAATGCGTCTTGCATCGAACGAGCAGAAATGGGAGGCGAGGGAGGGCTTCACTTCCTACTGAATAGCCTTCTTAGCCCGAAAAAACAGAGCAAGCGGTTGGCTAGAGTAATTCTTCGCTTAATTTTTGACGAGATGTTGTTGTCAGAGTTAAAGCGGAGCCGAGATAGACAAAGTAACGTCAATGGTCATGTTCTGTTGACATGTTGACAGCATATACTTCGTCTTATCTTCATTTACGGCTTAACCCATTTTAGCCTCTTCCGTTTCTATACTAGCATACGTGGCTATGAGATTACGTTGAGTCCTACCAATGATGTGCTAGTAGTTGCACCGATTTTTGGGAAATTTTGCACAATCCTCTCAAGAATCAAATAGACGAAGTCACATGACAGCGCATCGCCTTGCCTAAATCCTTTTTGGTATCGATGTCGGTGATGTCGTTTCTGAACCTGATGGTGAGGCGAGCATAATCCATCAACATCCTATACAAACGGACGAGTTTGGGCGGTATACCAAAACTAGACATGGCTCTGTATAGTTCGTCTTTATATTCCAGGAGTGCCGAAGTGTAAAAATTTGATCGGTTGTGGATTTTCCTGGCCTTAAACCACACTGATAAGGACCGATCAGGTTGTTGGTAAACGGTTTCAGGCGTGCACACATTACGACAGATATGATCTTGTAGGTGATGTTGAGGAGACTTATGCCTCTGTAGTTGGCTCAGTTCCCAGGGGCTTTATTTTTGTGGGTCGGCCAAAAGATGCTGAGGTTCCAGGCATACTTTCATCCGATAATAGTTGGCCTATGAGTTGGTGGATCTTACTTACCAAGTCATCTACGCCGGGTTTATAAAGCTCGGCAGGAATGCCGTCATTTCCGGCAGCCTTATTAAGCTGGAGTTTAGATATTGCTTCCCTCACTTCAATCAGGTCGGGTGGTTGGCTGTCGTTGCCAATATTGAATGGTTCGTCCTGCCTGACAGCGGAATGTTGTTCCTCATCGCCGTTTAACAGTCAGCAAAAGTGTTTTTTCCATATCCTCAGCATCGACTGTGTCTCAACTTCAAAATTTGCTTGTTCATCTCGACAGGATTCTGTTAGAACCTTGTATCCTTGGCCTGACGTTTACCGCTTAGTAAAACTTGCGAACATCGTTCCTTGAGTGGCACCTCTCCATATCCTCGAGTGCGCGCTTTTCTTGCACTTTTTTCTTCTTTTTGAAAAGCTGGTGTTCTTCCATTTTGTGCATATAGAGCTCAAAGGCAGCTCTCGTCTTCACCTGCAGCTTGGCCTTGTTAGCTGCGAGCATCTACCGGCATTCCTTATCAAACCTATGGTTTCTTGCTGGTGTGCGTTTCTTGCCTGCTGGCATCGTTGCCATTGTTCTACGACACTCGATGCTGGTGGTATGGTGTTAATCGAGAGGTTTAGGGCTACGCGTTGCGCTAAGGTCTTGGCGGTCTCTTGCGTTTGCAGTCTTTCCACATTAAATTTTTCACAGTATTTCTAGGTTGTTGTGGCGTGGTGGATATCCGCATTCTTACCTTGGCTGCAACCAGGTAGTGGTCCGAGTTGATGTTAGCTCCTCGGAATGTTCGGACGTCCAAAATACTGGATGCTTGCCTCTTGTCTATCGCTATGTAATCAATTTGGTTGACCGTTCGTTGATCTGGAGACCGCCATGTCCCCTTATGGATATCGAGGTGAGGAAACCGTGTGCTAGGTATAGTGGCATTTCGTTCCGTAGCGAAGTCAATTAGCCTAAGTCCGTTACAAGACGTGTTGTCGACGTGTCTTCTCTTCCCACCTTTGTGTTGAAATCTCCCAGCACGATTTTAACAACGTACTTCGGTAGTCGCTCATAGGTTTTGTCATGGAGCTCGTAGAAGCAATCCTTAGCTATATTATCCTTTTCCTCCGTTGGGACGTGAGCGCATATAAGCCTCTTGTTGGCGAATTTGGCCTTGATGCGGATTCTTACAATGCGTTCCAGGCGATGGCCTCAGTCGCAAGTGCTGTTATGTGTCTGTAGTTCGATGCATTCATGTGCGAATTACTGTGATGTCAATGTCAATACAATGCGTTCGCAAATGTCTTGGAAACATAAGACTTCTTGCCTAACTCTGGCACTTATAAGAAATCCAATTCCGAATAGTCGATATTTCTGCTCACTACAACACGGTTCGTAGTAGATCTCACAGATTTTCATCCTCTTTTTGCCCGGCCCATCCCATCGCGTTTCCTGGCTTCCGTTAGTTGTTCGCTGACACCTCTGCTCTTTAATATTTCCACATTTCAGGTACTGAAACCAATGTCGTTGCAAAGACGTGGTTGGTTTATATCTCCTAACATTATAATTACTGATCCGAATTTCAGTTAAAAATTATGAGGAAGTTCCAGTATTCCATCGACCGAACATAATTTTTGCGAATTTGTGCAAAGTTTGGAAGCACTTTTCAGATGAGTTCGGATTTTGATTCGGTAAGCTGACGGGAAATTAAAAACTCTCGGTGGAAATGTCAACGGTTATTCTGCCCTTGCCAGCAATTGCTTTGAAAATACTTCTCCAGATTAGTCGGTCTGCAGACCGTCACACATGTTCGTAAATGACCTGCCTGCAAAATCATCGCCCTAACAAACCATCGATGATTGCTTCGTAAATCTTGCATCGTTTTGTCTAATTCTTCGAAAGGCTTTTGATGCCCCATTGTGCACTCATCCCAGAAGACCGGATCGCTTTTCTGCAAAACTTTGGCCATCGAACGGTTCTTCGAAACTTTGCACGATGGATTTTCATCGATTTGCATTCAATGGCAACCGCAGTACTGAATGAACAGTTAGACTTCCAACAATGTAGATGCAATTCCTGACGAAGCAAGTGTGAGTGCAATATAATTTTAGGAGCGTATCGTTGCCAAAATCAGTTCGATCGAAATTCCCTTCAGTTCCCTCGCACACAACTTTCATGAGAGTGTCGTCGCATATTTTGTTGTCGATACAACAGTGGGATGTTCGGTTGAAATGATTCCCTCAAAGCATAGCAATCATACTGTTTTCCGCATCGCAACTCTTGATTAAATGAGTCATGCATCGAAAGAGTGGGAGCTGTCGCATCTCTAAGTCTGAAAATATCTTGTCCGACATCAATTAATTAACACCAAAGCCTCGTTGTGAATTTCCTCGCTTGTTGGTAAATTTGGATGTAATGCTGCAATTATGCACCTTAATGCAAAATATTATCACACAAAACATCTTTGTATTTGCTCCACGAATCAGTAGGTTTGGATAGGAACCATGTTGAGATAGTTATCGAAAACAATGCTTGTATTGATGACCATTTAATGAAAGGACTGCATCTCCGAGGTTGCAATCCCAATGAATGTCACTCTCTAATACACGCAACGTGTGCTACACAGTTTACAATTTATAGCTCGCAAAACTTGCAATGATGTTGGGCCACGAACGTTGAATAATACTAAACGCAAATAGAGGCACCCGTGCTTTCTTGTGGACTTTAAAAAAAATTAGACAAATCGTTGAAGAAGTTCATCGATTTCAGAACGGTACAGCTGTTTTCCGATTGAAGATAAATCAAAAAAGTGGGCGTAAAACTATGTTGGGTTATAACGAACTTTTTAGAAAAAAACTAGATAAATTGGTACAGCCGTCCTCAAATGATGTTGTTACCAACGAACGACATTTGATTCTTAAATCAATTTAAATTTTAAGGGCCGATTTCGAATAAAACACAAATTATTTACGAAATTATTGTCATTTATTTTTATTGTTATAATATTACGTATGGAACAAAATTTTGGCCAAATGGCCGCGCGACCTCGGCGGTACACCTCAATCCGATTGTCCAAATTTTCTATGATGCCGAGGCATAATTGAGGTTCTATGCATTTAATGTGCCGAATCATCGTTTAGCTCTTCAATTGTTGCTGGCTTATCGACGTACACCTTTTCTTTCAAATAACCCCAAAGAAAGAAGTCCAACGGTGTCAAATCACATGATATTGACGGCCAATTGACATCGCCATCACGCGAGATGACACGGCCGTTGAATTTGTCGCCATTGTTTCTTTAGCTGCAAGAAGCCACACAGCTGACGTCCTGTTGAAACCACATATCGTCCACATCCATATCTTCCAAATTGGGCCATAAAAAGTTCGTTATCATCTCACGATAGCAAACACTAACCACAGTAACTGCCTGACCGGCCTCATTTTGGAAAAAATACGGCATGATGATGCCGCCAGCCGATAAACCGCACCAAACAGTCACTCTTTGTGGATGCATTGGTCTTTCGACAATCACTCTTGGATCATCATTCGCCCAAATGCGGCAATTCTGCTTAATGACGAATCCACTGAGGTGAAAATGTGCGTCATCACTGAAGATGATTTTCTTCGAAAATTGATCACCCACTGTTGCCATTTCTTGCCACCATTCTGACCATTGGCGACGTTTGAAATGGTCCAGAGCCTTTAGCTCTTGAGTCAATTGCACCTTGTAAGCGTGTAAATGGAAGACTTTATGCATAATGTTCATCAACGACGAGCGTGAGAGGTGCAATTGTTGGGCACGACGACGGGTTGAGGTGGACGTCTCTTAAGCTAAACTATCGCGAACAGCAGCAATAATTTCTGCCGTACGAGCTGTACGAGCATGCACTGGTGTTTTCACATCATCTACAGGCTCGGTATAGTAAAATCTTCGCACGATTTTTCCGATTGTACGCATATTTGGACGATTAAATTGACGGAAAAAATGACGAAGTGCACGATATGCATTTTGATTTGAACGCCCATTTTCATAATAAGCCTGAATAACTTTAACGCCTTGCTCGATTGTGTATCAAATCGAGTTAGTCTGGAATTATGAAATGTCGAATAAAATGCAGAAAAAAACTTGACGTTTAGGTGTTGTTATCATTCAACCCGTTATTTATAAGGCATAATTTGTAAAAGGATTGGCGTTTATGGCAAAACAACAGGCCAAAGTTTTTAATATAACTGCACATCTCTTTATTTCCGCTTTCTCAACACCTGTTATTTACGAAGAAAGGGAAGGGTTTGCGAAAAACCTCCAGGCTGTATTTCCGTCATTTGAGTTCCCCCACCTTGCTTAGGCTTATCAACAATATGTAGATATCAAATATAAGATAAATATATCAAACAATAAATCTAGCGTTACTTTGATTAAATAAATCTACAAAAAAAAAACATGAGAAGGCTACAATCCACCGTGTGGATCCTATCCTTAAAATTAACATCCCTAAAATGTGGGCTTTATGGCACAAATATATTAAAATTTACATTGTCTCAACGTATTGTTCAAAGTTTCATAATGGTTCGACAAAAAACAACGTTTTCCCACTGCATATTGTATGGCTTAGGGTATACAAATGGTTTTTGTATCGAAAATCGTTTTACTGTCCATCAATTTGGCTTTATTGGAAGGACAATTTTAAGCCATTAATTTTTAAATATTATCTCGGGCATGTGGCCGCCGCGGCTTACTTACTTACTTACTTAAGTGGTGCTACAGTCCGGAATGAACCTGGGCCTCAACCAACGTGCCTCTCCAATTAGCCCGGTCCTTAGCTAACTGCCTCCAGTTGCGCACTCCAAGTTGGTTGAGGTCGGTTTCTACTTGTGCGCGCCACTTAAGGCAAGGTCTTCCTCTACTGCGTCCGACGTCTGGCTGGGAATCGAAGACTGCGAGCCGGAGTATTGGTGTCCATTCGTTCTACATGTATTACCCATCTTAAATTTCCAATGCGGAGTTCTTGGTTGAATCTTCGTCTCCATAGCCCGTCAACGCAAACGGAACCGAAGATTTTTCGAAGAATTTTCCTCTCAAATCTAATAAGGATTTCTTCATCCGCTTTTGAGACGGTCCATGCTTCAGCGCGGTAGAGCAGGACTGGGATGATTAGGGCCTTATATAAGATCTCCTTAGTAGTTCGCTTGAGGGCTTTACTACTGAATTGCCTTCTTAGCCCGAAGAGTAATTCTTCGTTTAATTTCTGATGAGATATTGTTGTCAGAATTAATAGCGGAGCCGAGATAGAAAAAGTCCCATACTACCTCAAAGTTTTATCTGTCAATGGTGACGTTCTGTCGAATTCGTCGATGTTGTGTGTCCTTTCGTATTGACAGCATATACTTCGTCTTGCCCTCATTTACTGCTAAACCCATTTTTGCCGCTTCCTTCTCTATGCTAGCAAACGTGGCTATGACATCAGGTTGGGTCCTACCAATGATGTCAATATCGTCGGCGTATGCTAGTAGTTGTACAGATTTTTGGAAAATTGTGCCTCTGGTGTTGGCTCGTGAGTTTTGCACAATCCTCGCAAGAATCAGATTGAAGAAGTCACATGACAGCGCATCGCCTTGCCTAAATCCTTTTTTTGGTATCGAATGTGTCTGTGAGGTCGTTTCCTACCCTGATGGAGCAGCGAGAATTCTCCATCGTCATCCTACACAACCGGACGAGTTTGGGCGGTATACCAAAACTAGACATGGCCCTGTATAGTTCGTCTCTATAAATGCTATCGTATGCGGCTTTGAAATCGATGAATAGGTGCCGGGTATCGATTTGGACTTCTTGGGTTTTTCCAGGATCTGCCGAAGTGTGAAGATTTGATCGGTTGTGGACTTTACTGGCCTAAAACCACACTGATAAGGGCCGATCTGGTTGTTGGTTAGGGGTTTCAGGCGTTCACATACTACGGCAGAATTTTGTAGGCGATGTTGAGAAGACTTATGCCTCTGTAGTTGGCTCAGTTCCCAGGAGCTTTCTTTTTGTGGGTCGGCCAAGAGATGCTGAGGTTACATTCCTCAGGCATACTTTCATCCGATCATATTTGGCTTATGAGTTGGTCGATGTTACTTACCAAGTCATCTTCGCCGGGTTTATAAAGCTCAGCAGGAAGGCCGTCATTTCCGCAGCCTTATTAAGCTTGAGTTTAGATATTGCCATCCTCACTTCACTCAGGTCGGGTGGTTGGCTGTCGTTGCCAATATTAAATGGTTCATCCTGCCTGACAGCGGAATGTTGTTCGTCGCCGTTTAACAGTCAGCAAAAGTGGTTCTTCCATATCCTCAGCATCGACTGTGTCTCAAATACGATATTTCCTTGTTCAACTCGACAGGATTCTGTTCGAGCCTTGAATCCTTGGCTTTGAAGTTTTCACTTTGGTAAAACTTGCGAACATCTTTCCTGGTGTGGCACCTCTCTATATCCTCGATCACGCGCTTTTCTTGCTCTTTTTCTCCCTTCTTCTCTGCCTGTAGAGCTCAACGGCAGCTCTCGTCTTCATCTGTAGCTCGGCATTCCTCATCAAACCAGGGGTTTCTTGCTGGAGGGCGCTAGAAACCTAGCACATCAGTTGCGGCTGATCTAATGGCTTGTTGGCATCGTTGCCATAGTTCTTTGACATGGTGGTATGGTGTTAATCGAGAGGTTTAGGGATACGCGTTGCGCGAAGGTCTTGGCGGTCTCTTGCGATTGCAGTCTTTCGACATTAATTTTTTTTACAGTATTTCTGGATGGATTGTTGTGGCGTAGTGGATATCCGCATTCTAACCTTGGCTGCAACAAGGTGGTGGTCCGAGTCGATGTTAGCTCCTCCGAATGTTTGGACATCCAAAATACTGGATGCGTGGCGCTTGTCTATCGCTATGTGATCAATTTGATTGTCCGTTCGTTGATCTGGAGACCACCATTCGTTCCGTAGCGAAGTCAATTAGCCTAAGTCCGCTACCAGACGTGTTGTCGTGTAGGCTATGTTTTCCGACAATACTGCTAAAGATGTCTTCTCTTCCTACCTTTGCGTTAAAATATCACAGCACGATTTTAACATCGTACTTCGGTAGTCGCTCATAGGTTTTGTCAAGAAGTCCTTAGTGCTTATATGGCGTGAGCGCATATAAGTCTAATGTTGGCGAATTTGGCCTTGATACGGATCGTTACAATGCGTTCGCTAATGTCTTGGAAACATAAGACTTCTTGCCTAATACTGGCACTTATAACAAATCCGCAACCGAATAGTCGCTGTTTCTGTTCACTATAACACGGTCCGTAGTAGATGTCACAGTTTTTCATCCTCTTTTTGCCCGGTCCATCCCATCGTATTTCCTGGATGGCAGTAATGTCTTCTTATAGCAGTTTAGGGCTTCCGCTAGTTGTGCGCTTGCACCTCTCCTGTTTAATGTTCTCACATTCCAGGTGCAGATACGAACGTCGTTGTCCTTTTACAATACAATAAAATTAGTCCATTCCGAGGCTATTGGTTGCTTCGTAACCGTTAGATTTTTCCATGGTTGGGTAGTTAACCCAAAGCACAACGCCCAACCTGGAGGGCCAGTTCCAATTTATTAGATACCCCTAGGACACGGGGCCATCAGTATCCACTACGGGATTGAGCACTGGCGGATGGCCTTTCGGTTCATCCGCCACCAGCTCTGTTCAAGGGGCCTGACTCACCCTTGAAATTCCTAGGCAACCTGTTGTCCGAATATGTCGAAGCAGCTTGTCTAGGGGACAGCAGGCCGGGTATTCATTCCGTGTCATTCTGACCTGGCTGTTTATAGTGTTGCTGTTTTTTATCGTGTTATCAACACTCGCGCTTATCGTTTAGCAAGTCAAATCCGGTTGGATGAGACCAGTACCCGATTGTTACCACTTGGAGGTAAATAATAAGCACTTGATGTGTAGTCAGAGTTACAACACTGGGCATTGCCAAGTAAATGCCAATCAGAGTCTATCCTCGTTCTACAACACCCACCCATCGAATAAAGAAAAGCCGCCGCGGCTGGTTCGAATAAAGAAAAGTTTAGAGGTCCAATTTTCAACCCCTTTTTCGAGCATTTGGGGCCCATATGTCGGCAATAACGCCACGACTGTTAGTTTCCAATTCCCCTAACGTTTCTTGTTTGTTGGCGTAAACGAGCGTTTTCACGTATCCCCAAACAAAATAATCCAATAGTGTCAAATCACACGACCTTGGTGGCCAATTGACAGGTCCATTATGCGCTAATCGAATGTTTCCTTCATAGATCGATTGTGAGCTGCGTTTTGTTGCATGTAGTGCCGTCTCGTTGGAACCATATCTCATCCACATTCATGCCATCCGATTCGGGAACAAAATAGTCGGTTATCATGGCTCTATACTGGTCTCCATTAACGGTAACTGACTCTCCAGCATCATTTCGAAAGAAATATGGCCCAATGACTCCACCAGCCAATAGAGCACACCAAACAGTCAGTTTTTGTGGATGTAATGTCGTCTCAAGGGTCTCATATGGATTCTCTTCACTCCAAATGCGGCAATTTTCCTTGTTGAAAAGCAACATTTTTTTTCAACGAAAAATGAGCCTCATCACTGAACAAAATTTTGCGATGCAAATTAGCATCGAGATCAATCCCATTTTCGGTCCATACACCAAAATCAAGACGCATTGCATGGTCTCGCGGCTTTTATTCTTGCACAAGCTGGATATTGAAAGGTCGTAAGCCAAGATCTTTTCGCAAAATCTTCCATAAAGTTGATGGACAAAGCTCCAATTGCTGTGAACCGTGGCGAATCGATTCTTTTGGGTCCTCTTCAACACTTTGCTCTACAGCGGCAATTGTTTCTTCGGTGCACACTGTTCGACATATCTGCGGATGCGTATTATCACATGGAGTAAACGAAGCGCGAAAACGATTCATGGTTAACCGAATTACTTGCTCTGATGGACGATTATGTCGACCATAAAATGGACGGAGCTTGCGGTAAACTTCGCGAACTGAACCATTTTTTCGAAATCAATTTGCACGATTTGCAAGCGTTGTTGATTTGTCAACCTGTTCATGATGAAATTGCAAACCAAACTGAACATAAATGACATAAAATTTGGACAAAATCGGGCAACTTTACCCGATTCGACCACAAAATGTCAGTTTTATCCCTATTTTAAAAAAACCAACCTCTAAAAAACGCCCGTTAGTAAAAAGCCTCGAAAAAGTGGGCATTACATTAAATTTCCAATGACAAATAACAGAATTTTTTTCAAATAAAGTCGTTATTTTTACTTTTAAAATATTTTTATTGAAGTTGTTAGACAAATCTAAAACTTCTCTAGGCAAACTTGATTTTTCAGTGCTCAAGAACACGATCATTTGATAGAAGTGGGTCCGAGGAACAGAGAGGAACAGTTTATTCATTAAATCAGTGTTGGTGGCAACTCATGAAATTTTACGCGTATTTTTTCCCTAAACATTTTCACCTTCTTATTTTTAGCTTCGGCAGCTTAATCAGTTAACTGCCCTATGGGCAATATTACGTGTTCGACAATTTGGCCACCACTTTATGCACAGAGGATGGCATATGGTACCATGCATATTTACTTACAATTTCCTTGGCGGTTTCTAAGGCATACTTTATAAAAGCATTGGCGTTTATGGAAAAGCAACAGGCCAACGTTTTCAATATAACTGCACATCTCACTGTCACCGATTTCTTAACACCAGTATCTATATTTATGTTTCTTTGTAAGAAACTTTCAGTATCGTTCATGGCAGATGGTTTGGCTCCACAAATGTAACAGATCTGTTGTGATGTGGTATGAGTCATGGCATTACATACCTTTCCATCCACCATTGTTAGTTTAAGGTCATGTTTAGCCAATGCATTACGATCAAAATCAGTAACAATGCTACTCGATAATTTATCGATTTGATCTTGAATGTATTTTTGTTCTTCTCTGCTCAATTCTTGAGTTCCCTTTTTAAGTTGGAAACGCACAGATCTACTGTGTCTGGTGGATCCAGGGCGAGGATTCTGCAACACAATTTCTTTGGGTACGTCAGGATTTTCTTGTTCAAAAAGTTGAAGGGGGAAATATGTTGTTATGAACATGTCACTATCACCAAATTCACCTGTAATTCGTTGTTTATAGTCTGATTGTTCGCTGCTGCTGCATAAAAATTAAATTACAGCAATCCCCCTTCAAAACCTTTTAAACCCTTTCGTTGAGATTCGACAATGCGATTGCATCGATGAATCACTAACCATCATTGCTTCTGGATCCGGATAGCAGTCTTTCATTGCTTTCCAAACTTTTGCATAACATGGAAATAAATTTACAACTGTAGATGTATTCACCAAGCTCCTTATTATTTGATACTGTTTTTTTTTTAGACAATTTAGCCTCAACCAATATTTTCAGAGCATCATTTACATTAATTGTTTTTCTAGGTAAAATGTTAGTTGTTTGACAATTTTTTAAAGCAAAAACTATATCCGGATCTATTGAGACAATTCTTGCAATACGTCTTCTTTTTGTTCGAGATGAGCTTTTTAAGAAATAATTTCGTAGGCCTGCTTGCTGATTTACTATAACAGGAACCATTATTTCCACACCTGAAGTCTTCTGTGGTCATAAGGCAACCAAGTTCAACTCATCCAACTGGGGCAAAAAAAAGTGGCGTATCATGACTCGATGTCGTTCGCCGTTGACGGTAACATTTCTTTCACGGTCTTCTTTGAAGAAAAATGGACCGATAATACCACCATCCCATAAACCACACCAAACTGGCATTTTTCCAGGATTCATCGTTAATTCTTGTATGGCATGTGGCTGTTCATCACTCCAGATGCGACAGTTTTGCTTATTTACCTATCCGTTGAGCCAGAAATTAGCCTCAACGCTGAACACAATTTTTCCTATTTTCGGATTTTCATGGAGCAGTTCTAAGGCTCATTCACCAAAAATTAGACGTTGTGGTAGATCATTCGGCTTCAATTCTTGCACAAGTTGAATTTTATAGACTTTCAAACCCAAATCGACACGAACAATTTTCCATGTGGTTAAGTAACACATGCCCAATTGCTGAGAACAGCGACGAATTGACATTTCACGATTTTCATTAACATTGGACGCTGAGACTGGAATATTCTCTTCGGTACGCACTGTACGCATGTGAGTCTATGGCTTTATGTCCAACAAAGTAAATTTGGTGCGAAATTTGGTGATAACAGCACGAATTGTTGATTCACCAGGTCGACTATGACGATCATAATATGGTCGCAACAAACGGTGCACAGTTTTCAAAGAGCACGAATTTTGATAATCAATTTCAATAATTTGCAATCGTTGCTCGTTTGTAAGTCTTTCCATGGTTAAATGGCAGAGTATACTGAAAACTTTTCACTTTGACAGATGACGTTTGGACGCCATTACTAACCAGTGATGCCGACCTGAAAAAACTTAACTCTTAAAAAATCACCCGTAAGAAGAATCCCTTGTAACAAATATCATTATCCTAGCTAAAATTGAAGGCCTAAAAACCGTTGACCTTCAGGCGGACGGACATATAGGCAGAAATGGCTTAGTCGACTCAGCTAGCGATTATGAGTCGATCCATATATTTTGAAGTATATCTAGCAAAGTATTTCTCAAAACTAATATGACAAGGGGTATAAAAACTACAAACATAATTGGAACAATAGTTTCTCTTTTCTTATTATTTGCAATGAAAAATGTTTGCAGCAAATGTTTGTGGAAATAATGCAGTATGTCATGTGAACATTTAATTTTTTTTGCATAAACTGTTTGCGTATTTGCAGCTGCTGTTTTCCATTCACTGCAATATTTCAGTGAGGACGCGTAAATACCAAAATGGAATCGCGAGTTAATGCAAAAGTTGTTCGCTAAATATGAAACGTTTCCCGAATTATGGGATGTTTCGTCAGCAGATTACTGTGTTACATTTCTTGATTTCGGTTCTTACCAGGACTAATAAAGCTTCAAAGTCATTCATTGGAAACTCGTACAAAATTGAAATACCCCTCTGCATCTTAATTTTCAGCTCGCTTAAATGTTGATGAAATCCTTGCTCGGTTCTTTTTGCTTTTGTTCGTAACAGACGCTGTGCCGTACATGAAAAAGGATGGCAAATCACTGCATTTATTGTATTCGAAAATTTTTCATGTAACTTGCATCGCTCATGATGTACATAGCGTCTGTGAAAACATACGCAGTTACTTTTCAAAAGTTGACGACTTTGTATCTAACATGAACGAAATATTGTTAAGAATTACATCACAGATTTCTGTTTTAAGGGAGGTGGAACCTGAATTGCCGCTAACACATCAGCCGAACTGAAATCTATTGAGCAAATAAATTCTGCAATGAACGATGACTTGGATTCTAAACTTTCAGAAAATATTGATTTTAACAATGTTAAACGCTTTAAATGGGCTCCACTCATTTCTGGTGAGGTAGAAATGTCATTCAGCTTCTCAATGGCGCTTTTGAAGGACAACCTGAGAAGATTATTAGAAATGCAGAAATAATACTACTACAGTGCCACCTCAATAGAAGCAACTCCCGACAGGTGCAACTGCTCGATAATCGGCTTTGCAGCAACTTAAGTTTGTCGCTTTCATAACTTTTGAGCTCATTTGGGAACTGGTGGTTGAGGCAAAGTCAACCACGGGATCGATTTCCTTCAGGATGAGAGTTTTAAACTTTTCCATTTTCAGCGTATACGTACAGAATTCTGCCTTAACATCTGCTTAGACTTTGCGGACTTTTTTTTGTAGTCCTTCATCCTATCACAGACTATTTTGTGTTTCTGTGACGAAATATGTTTTACAGAAAAATCCTTTACAACTAATCATCGGCAAGTGTTCAAAGTATCATCAAGCAACCATAGGTTTGCTGATGGTGGAACACATTTGAAAGCCCGCCATTGCAATAGTTATGCGATTTGTATGCATTCCCTATGAACTGAACACCCTACAGTACGGTGTACCCCGCATAAGGGTATGTCCAACTAATTTTATGCTAGACCTTGGCCTTCATACGCGCTGTCACATCCAATCCAGCACGAATAAATCCATTTAAGAGAGAATCTCTTTGGTCCAGTTTAAAGCTTTCAAAAGCACCTATTGTATCTTTTTTTGTAACTTTTTGACCCAGAACTTAATTAGCAACCGCCAATGTTTCCCCTTTTCTCATTCCTTTCCCGGCACTTGTTTGGTCCGCCTGTGTCTGATTTTGTCTTTGGTTATGATGGCTAACGTCGATTGTTAAAAATGTGGGTTTTAAATTCACAAACTCCTGCACTTTCAGGTAAAAGTAGACGTATCTATATACTTTTGTTTGTATAATGTTTAATAAGCCCACAGATACATGTGTAAAGATGAATTCATTTATAGGCTAACAACTGTGCATGTATAGATAATTTCCGACCTTATCTTGTGAATAGGTTAGGTAGGTATAATGCTATCATAACATGAATTTGTTTTCGGTCTACACCAATACCACCATGAACAAAAAATCTAATTACATGCCAGACCCGGTGAAAGGCATTTTCATTCATTCAGCAGGACTTTCAAATGCTTTCTCTCCAGGCATGTATAATATTATGTCGAACCCATACCATCACCAAAAACACACATAAACAACATAAACTTAAAGCTCCTGACTTTTTTTTTCTCATCTACACATGTGTATTGCGTTTGTCCTTACATGAACTGTCGTGTGGTAAAACGGCTTTCGGCATGTGCGCTGCGGCTAGTTACATTTATGTTGTCGTTGACTGAATATGCTTCCTGACGCAAGATAACAGCTTCAGATGCGTGTGCAATCGTTATGAATTACATTCACTCGTCATTACGAACAAAGCGGATGACAGTTTTTTTCTTTCAATAGGTAATCAGGATATAGTCGTTCAGCGGAGTCGCTCATGTGTCGACGCTGCGCTTTAAGGCGTTGCTTTTTGATTTGTTTACTTAATTATGTGAGTGCGTCCTGTTTGTGTGAGAGTTTGTGAAAAGGATATTTTTTCTTAAGAAGTGTTTTATTATTGTCATCAAGAACAATACTGAGGGTACACCCGAAGGTAGATTGTAATTTATTTTTTCAGAGTTGTAGTTCCCATTGTTGCCGGGATGGCGTTGTTGCTGCATCTTTAACTTTGTCCAGAGTGCTTAAAAATCTTTCGAATTAGCCTTTGTAGTATCGAATGATGCCCACACGCTGTTTTTTTTTTTGGCAAAGAGTGTTTTTTTATTTTGATATTTAAGAATATGGAACGGAAAGCCAAAGCGAGTGATTCATATGTGGGGCAAATTTTATGGACCTGGATCGAGTCCAAATCGAACTGTTTTGAGTTCAAGGTTGCTGCCTTTAGAATTTGGCAATATAGATAAGTGAATAGGGGATGAGTGTTTTAAAAAAATGAAATCCATCCATTATTGCCATCGTGGATATAGCCTCGAAATAAAAAAAGATGTAGATAGCTTTTTGATTTTAGAAAATTGTTAGCATTGTCCGCATATCTTCGACTTTAAAAGAGATTTGACAGGACAAGAATATACTTGGTGACATAAAGACGTATAGATATGGTTAGATATCGTAAACGTTTGATTCTGATTTGACCCACATATTTTGAAAGCTGGGGATATAAATGTTCATTCGAATCAGGAATCTCTTTTATTTTCCCGGTGTATGAATGTATTTATATGTGTATGCGAATGAACCAATCGTGTGGGCAACCATTTATTTGTTTATGACTTTTGGGAAGCCATTATGATTGCGCCTTTAACCGCATTTCTATTTTTAACAGCTTCTTGCTTGTCATTGTAGTTGTCTTGTTTGTACCTGGTCTGTAGTTCGATTGAGATCTGTAGGTTATAGTTGAACATGGAGGCAAAACCAATTGTCGGATTTACTGATAAACTTTGTAATCATGTAGTTATTCGCATTTGATTTGAGTGCAATAATTCCCTATTCTCGATAGAGGCGGGGTATCAACGCGGTACGAGCTCGAAGCCAAACAGACTGTAAATAACCCCGAAGGTCCTTCCCGCTGAGACGTGGTATCTGTTAACTAGAAGGTGTAGTGATAAGTCGATAGTCCTTTACCGGCACTATCACCCGCACTGTCGAAGGCCTAGCTGCCCTTTAAATGGTGGTCTCACGCATACAGGCATGATCATCTGCTCGCTAGCTCAACGGTGGGTATGGGATCTTGCCACAAAACCTGGACTGGGGTTACTATATTTATACCCTATCCCATAGGGGTGTATTAGTTTTGATACATAGTTTGTAACATAGCGAAATAATTTAGCTAAAATATGCCTCGAAGTATATGGATATGGATCGACTCAGAATCGCTAGCTGAGTTTTGAGCTAGGATAATGAAATTTGGTGCAGGTGGCCATGGCTCAGAGGAATGCGTAATTGAATGCTAAGCCAAACGCTGCGGGCTACGAAAATTGCCAGCTTATCTAAGACCACCTGTGCAATAATATGAGACAATGAAAATCTATGTCTCCTCCTCAGTGCCACTTAGGTTTATGTTATAAGTCTTTCCTTCGATGTGTCTATCTGTCTCCCTCTGTTGTATTAATGTCTTGATATGTCCCAGCCGATGGCCTCAGTCGCCAGTGCTGTTACGTGTCTATAGTTCGTTGCATTCATGTGCGAAGTACTGTGATGTCAATGTCAGTGTCTATGAAATTTGGTGCATGCGATTCTTGTACGTGCTGTTTGAACAAGTGTAAACAATTTTAAAATCCGCCCATTGCCACGCCCCCTTTTTTTAAAATACTTAATTTTAGGCCAAAAAGTCCACTTTTAGGGGGCTTTTCACTAAAAAACGTTTTTTCGGTAAAATTTTAAACATTTCGAAAAAAAATTGATGCAAAATAATAAGTTTTGGTAGTATAAATATTTCTTCCATATATCATTTTTACCCAGGCTCACTTTTTGGATTCGTTTTCATACAAAAACCATTTGCATACCTTAGCCATACCATATGCAGGAGAAAAACGATGTTCATAATGGAACGAAGCGAACAGGTTATGGTGGAAATTTTCTTTGGGCTGGCCCACCCATAACTGAACCCGTGTTCAGTATCCATGGCCATCGCTTCGCCATATGTACGATGACCACTTACCCGGAAAGGGGAAAGTAATCCCCAAAAGGTTGCTTACTCCGGACTACCCTTTAACCCCACCGGTGATCCGACCGGACCCATCCTCTCATTGCTCCTTACAAATTTCCCATGCTCACAAGCACAACTCTAATGGATTTTGCGAACATTCCAAAATACCGGTATGACTTTCCAACATTACCCAATAAAACCCCACAGTTTGGACAACGTTATAAAGGGTGATCCATTTCGAGGTTCCCTACTTTTTTAAAGAAAAAAATACAGAAAATTCAAATTTAATGGAGAATGTTTATTATCATTTGAAAGAACATTCTTTGGCATTTATTTTTTGAAGATTATGTCTATCAAATGTTGGACGTTGCTACGTCGCAGATGGTTCATCCGTTGTGTCCAATTTTCGATCACTCGTTCGAGCATTTCGACTGGTAACTGGCGAATGACACGCGTGATGTTTTCCTCCAAGGCCTGAATCGAAGCGGGTTTGTCAGCATAAGCTTTTGACTTTACATATCCCCACAGGAAAATGTCTGACGGTGTGATATCACACGATCTTGGTGGCCAATCGACCGGCCCAACACGTGAAATTATGTTCTCACCGAAATGTTCTCTCAATAAGTCCATAGATTGATGCGATGTGTGGGAAGTGGCGCCGTCTTGCTGAAACCAAATGTCGCCGAAATCACGAGCATCAATTTCAGGCAGCAAATAGTCGGTTATCATTTCACGATAACGGTCGCCATTGACGGTTACATTCGCACCGGCATAATTTTTAAAGAAATATGGACCGATGATTCCACCGGCCCACAAACCACACCAAACCGTTGTTTTTTCTGGATGAACTGGCAGTTCTTCAATCTCTTCAGGTTGCTCTTCGTCCCAAATGCGGCAATTTTGTTTGTTTACATACCCATTGAGCCAGAAATGGGCCTCATCGCTAAACAAAATTTGCCTCAAAAACGTCGGATCTTCTTGGAACTTTTCAAGAGCCCATAGAGCGAAGCGATGTCGCTTGGGAAGGTCGAGCGGCTTCAGTTGTTGCAAAAGCTGTATTTTGTACGCTTGCGCCAAGTCGTTCCATACGTCATTCCGAGTTGCTGCGAACGGCGCCGAATCGACTCTCTACGGTCTTCGCGTACACTCTCAGCTACGGCCGCTATATTTTCTTCACAGCGTGCTGGACGTGGTCTATTCGGTCGAATATCATCCAATACTGAATGCTGGGTCTCAAAATGGGTGATGGTGTTGCGAATAGTACGCTCAGTAAGCCGATTATGTTGACCATTAGTTGAGCGAAGTGCACGAAACACATTCCTCACAGAACGTGAATTTTCATAATAAAGTTGAACAATTTGTAAACGTTGTTCACGCGTAAGTCTTTCCATTATGAAATGCCAAACAATACTTAACAAAAATAACATGACAGCATGACACGACTCACACGTGATCTGTCAAAAAAGGCTATTGAAAAAAGTATCTCTACTTGGATCACCCTTTATAACGATTCATCAAAAAGGTTTATTCGGGAATTAATAAAAAAAAGCTTTAAATGTACTTGTGTACAGCTGTGTTTTACACGAACTTGCGTCAGTCAAATATATATTGTATCCATGCGATACACTAACTTGGTGATGCCTTATAAATCCACAGTAATTCCACAAATTTAATAATTTACCTCAAATTTTATTTTATTCATTTACTTTAGGTTAAATTTAGGTTTTATGTTTTTGTGTAGTACTTTAAATTCTTTTGGTTTCACTTTGTTGTTCCCTTCTTTTAGCCTTACTATTTATATGGTCAATTTAATCTTTTACTTCTACGTTCAAATTATTCCCACCTTTTTTCCACTTTAAATAAAAAACGTACCCCTATTTAAGGTCTACTTATTCAAACCCGATCCGCAAGGTGATAGACTGGGGTGCACCGCATTCCTCCTTGGTTTTGGCTCCAGGTGTATTTTTTGGGAGCGTATCGGAATCCCGCTTTTTGAGATCCTGCTTTTCAAAAATCCCGAAAAAAATGTTTTAAAATCCCGTTTATTATAATCCCGCCGAATCCCGCTAATCCCGTTTTTTTTACAAAGCATTGTTATCAAAAAAATAGATGTTGGTTATTGTGAGCTTTTTCATTATATCATTATATATTTAAAAATATTTAAAATACTCGACCAAAAAGCAAATGCATCCGAATGTTTTTAGTTTTTACTGTAAGCACACACATTGTTTTTGCTTACATATTCTACATTGTTTTTACGCAGTGCGAAAATAGTACATAATGCACATAAAAATCTACCTCTTGCTAACGGTATTACCCTTATCATTTACTGCTGTTACAATAATTGGAGTTTGCGCCAATTCATATTGTGTAGTATTGGATTGAGTGCGCACGCAAAACTATTGACCGCGATGAGTTATATTATTAGTGAAGTAAAGTCAAACAAAGGTGGCAAAAAATTAATAGTTGACGGCTACGATTATCACCTTGAAAAAACAAGTAGGTGCAGTTTTCCGATGGTGCTGTTCGCAGAGAAAAATTAAATTTTGCAAGGGAAGAGTCAATACAACTTTAAATGACGGAGAACATAGCATAAAAAAGGCACCATCAGAGCATTGCCACACTCCTGATTCATGTGTTAAAGAAGTTTGCAAAACAAATAGCAACATAAAAGAAGCAGCAGAATCACTCTGTTTTAATCCATCGCAGATTATACGTGATAGTGTAGTGGAATGTGAATCTTCTGTGAGACCATGCTTGCCATCTTCTTCTGCCCAAAAGCAAAAATTATCTCGTGTTCGAGCGTCTTCGATTAAGGAACCTCAAAGTGTAAATGAAATTAACATACCAGAAGATTTGACGCATCTTGATGGCGAATTATTTGTTTTGTCCGAGAAGGAAAGCGACGGCAACAAAATTATTTTGTTAGGCACAATGTCTAGTCTGGTTCTCCTAAAAAGAGCAAGATGTTGGTTGATGGACGGTACATTTTATGTCGTTCCCACTGTAATGCGTCAATTGTTTACAGTCCACGGTCAGATCGAGAAAAGTGTTGTCCCACTTATTTTCTGTTTTATGTCAAAAAAGACAATGAAGTGTTACGAGCTATTTTTTCCGAATTGTTAAGAGTTGCAACTGAATTTAAAATTGAGTTACAACCCGAAAGAATAATTACTGATTTCGAAAAGGCAATAGTTTCGGTTGCGAAAGTGTTTTTTCCGCTCTCAGATTTTAGAGGATGTTTGTTTCACTTTGGTCAAATCATTTGGCGAAGAGTACAACAAAAAGGATTTGCGACCAAATATGGTAACTGTAACGAGTTTGCATTAAAAATAAAAATGGTGAAAAGTTTAGCATTTGTACCACCAGAAGAAGTCTCTTCCTATTTTGACTCTTTGCAAAATAGTTTGAAAGATGACGAAGACGCACTTAGTTTTGCAGATTGGTTTAAAATCAATTACATTCGTAATGGAAGTAGACAAGTGCAGTACTCTCCTAACTTTTGGTCTGTGTATGACAGTGCAGAAAAACAATTCCCGAGAACACAAAATAATGCTGAAGCGTGGCATCGCAGACTGAAAGTTTTGGTGGGACGAAAAAGTGCTGGTTTGTATAAACTCATTGCAGATTTGAGAAAGGAAGCAATTGTGGTGAAAACTGAAATAGAAAAATTAAAAAATGGACAAGAAAAATTATATAAAAAAACTAATGTTATAAAAACACGCGTAATAAAAAAATTAATGAGAAACAGAAAAAAAATTAGTAAAACAGGTTTTTTGCGTCGCATTGCTTATAACATACACTTGAGCTAATAAAATAAAAAATGTTGTTAATGGCTTGAAGTTTTTTTTGTTCCCTTTTGCAGAATATTATATTACATTATTTTATTGTATTTTTTTTTTTAATTATTGAAGATTGTCATATTTATTCCCTAAGAAATTATTTTGATATTATTTATTTCTTATTTTGTTACTTCCTCTAAAAATAATAAATGTAAAAATAAACTGCATTTCAAAAAAACACTCATTGCTTATTTATTTTAATTTTCTTACTATCCCGCTTTTACAATCAAAAGTAGTTGCTTTATTTTAAAAAATCGCGGCGGGATTTTAAAAAACGGGATTATAAGAGGCGGGATTTTAAAAAGCGGGATTTTAAAAATCGGCATTATAAAAAGCGGGATATCGAACCCAATCCGTATTTTCTCCGAGCAATATCGTTTTTTATTTTATTTTTCTAAATAAAGGGAAACTAAATGGAAAGAGCTTGAACAGTAGGCTAACAATTACGAATAAACTGACCAACTACATAGCTTTTATGATGGCCTCTAGAGGCTACTAGGTACACTTCAAGCGAGTTGCGTCTTCGCTGAGGGTCAATGAGGCGAAGAGGCCGGCGTTTATGTGGTGGATGGCGTGTCGTGTGATCGGTAGGCAGAAATGCGATGACGTTTCCTGATGCGTTTTTGGTAGATTAACATTGAACTTTTTTTTTGTAAGCATGCATATATATGAATATGTACGCAAAATGCGTGAGAGTGAGTGGTGAGTATATGGAATTTGATTTTTCTCACCGAGGTACGAGTACGAGTACGATTACGATCTCTTTGAATTTGCGAATGGTGAGTTTTTCGTCCGGCCAAGGAATACACACACTCGGAGAAAAAAAATGTTGGCAAAGGGGTTCCTTCTTCCTGATGGAAGTGCGAGTGTGGGGGCGGGGATTGTTTCTTCGCCACGGGTTTCACTGCCTACTTCGAAGACTTTGAACGTCAAAAAACCAGCTGGTCTCAGTTGTGCAGATAATTTTTCTGCTGAGACGATCGAACGCGGCGCGATTTAAGCGAGGGTGATGGTGTGTTCGGGTTCGTATCGTCAAACGTCAATTTCTTCAATCCCGAATGTAGGCGAAAAAAAAGGTTTTCAGCATGCCACATCCGCTGACATCTCGCTTTCGCACATACCAACCATAAGATCGGTTTATAGCAAAAATACAAAAGCCCGCAGTTCACTGAATTTTGTTCACAAAAATCTGTTTTTAATCAGAAAATTCAAGTGGCAATTTACTAACTTACGAGTAAAAAATACGATTTTTGTGAATAAAATATTCTGAACTGCAAGGATTTATGCCCCTAAACTGGCCGTATTCGGCAAGACATTTGGTATTTTTTCTGGCTCGTAGGAACAACCTACTCAGGCTTGATCGCAATAATTTTGCGGTTTAGTTTTTTTTTTACTGTCGTTCCTGGGTACATTCATTTTAATTTAAAATACTTATATATTCGTTTTATATGGTTTCCTACACAACATGAAAAGATCAAGACAGCAGAAACCATTAGAGTGAATTATTTACTGAAAAATGTCGTCCCACACCTGAGAGAAATAATGACTCTCATGCGCAGGCTGAGTACGGGGCGTAGACCTACCTTTTTTTCGTAAATTTTTTGTTTGTTTTATTGCTGAAGGCTAATAAAAACAAACCCTGGCGCTGTATATCTTTTGTGTGTACTTTTCCAAGGCTACGACCGGATGTATCTACCAGCTCATAAAGATTATTTCCTACCAACTTGCTAACTCTAGCTTTAAGGAACTTTGGACAGAGCTTAGCACTTAAACCTTTTAACGCATCGCTCTGTTCAAAGTTTCGCTTGTAGATTTCGTCCCCAACCTTATACTTTACAGTGGCACTACGTGTATTATAGACTTTAGCGTATCCTTCATGAGCTTTCTCGAGCGAATGTTTGATGTGCGAATGCAGCATGTTCATCTTGGGAGCTTTCGGTATGACACTGAATTCCGGATTATTCAATTCGCCAAGATTTCCTAGGAGCCGTAGTCGCTCCCATGTTCTATCAGGCTTTGGCCGAATACAGCCTCGTATGGAGAAATCTTTGTTGCTGATGAAACCGCGGATCCCAAGGCACACGCTAATTGAGGTAGTTGAAGGTCCCAATTTGACTGGTCTTCATCGATGTACGATCGAATCGCAGCCAAAATGGACCTATTTACCCTCTCGCTGGCATTTGCCTGAGGAGAATGTGAAGCAGTTTTAATGGGAGCAACTCCAAAAGATTTCAAACAGCTATCGAATACTTTACTCACAAACTGCTTGTCATTATCAAATAGGAGTGTTACAGTAACCCCAAACATGAAAAATATATCTCCTCTGAGAAATTTTAAAGACGTCTCGGAAGTAGCTCTCTTTGGCGGTTTGATGAAATTTTGTCAGTTGATCTAGCGCTACGTTTACCTTATTTTGATCTGGGGTAGGGACCTAAGAAATCAACATAAATGTGTTGAAAGGGTCTTTCTACCACAAAAGCCTTGCCTATTGGAGCTCTCAAAATAGAGTTGGGGGATTTCGTTGTTTTTTCAGATTTCACAATTTTGAACAAAAAGGTTAACCTGAGTAGCGAGCTTTGGATAATAAACTTGTTGACGCAGTCGGTATAAGGTTTTTGCAATACCTCCATGTGAAGCCTTTGGTGGTGAATGAGCAAGGCAGGTTATTAGTAAGTGCTTTTGAAACCCACAGCTTACAGGACACATCGTCATGTAACGGGTTCCCTGTACTATGCGTGACCTTCTTATAAACGAATCCTACCAAAATGAGACCAGGCAGCTAACTTAGACTCTGTGCTACACTGTCGACGATTCGACGGTATTCTTCCGACTGAAAAGCCGTGTCTCTCAGATCAATATGTAGCGCTTCGATGAATTCGTTTGATTTCAATACTTCAGGTTGTAGTGCTTCAACTTCATAGACTCGAGACAATGCGCCAGGTGCTACGTTTAAGCCTCCCTTCCGATGCTTGACCTCAAAAGTGAAGATCTAGGCTTCAACGCGCTAACCCTCCCTTTAGATCTTTCAAACTCATCAACCACTTAAGACTCGCATGGTCCGTGATTACCTTAAATTTATAGCCTTCGACGTATGGTCTAAATTTTTGAATGCCCATCACTGCCGCTAAACATTCTCTTTCAGTGACGGAATAGTTTCCTTGGGCACAATTTAACTTGTGGGAGCAGAAAAAGATTGGTCCTTTCACTCCGTCTTTATCTTGTTGGCATAAGAAAGTGCCAATGCATTTGGCATTGCAAATGAAGTGAAATATCTCGGAATGACACTCGATGCATATTAAAATGGAAGTCGCATGTAAAAAAAAAAATGTGAAGAACTTAAAAATAAATACAGAGAAATGTACTGGTTACTCGGAAAATTTTCGAAGCTCAACCTTGGTAACGAGCTGCTATTATAAATGCAAGTGCTAAAGCCGGTTCGTATATATGGTATGCAGCTACGGGGTACGAAACGAATCTAAGCATTCTACAAACTTTTGAAAACCAAACGTTAATATCATTCCCCAATGCGTCGTGGTACATAGGAAATAAAAATCTACGCTGAGAGCTTATGCGGACGTTCAGCCGGGGAATTATCGAACGTCAACACTGCTCTCGAGGCTTAAACGGCTGCAGAGACACGTCACTGAAAAACACGACCTGGATATGTGGATACATATACCTCTAGAAGCAGTGGACATATTCACCACTACTTTGAATGCACGTTATGAAGTACATTGTAACATGACGGTGGTACATCCTGTTCTTAAAACGATAAGGACAAAGCAATGCGTAAAATTATTCGGTCCGTAGCTAACCACCTGCAGTTGCGCACTCCAAGTTTGTTGAGGTAAGGCGAGGTCTTCCTCTAATGCGTCCGACGTCTGGCTGGGAATCGAAGACTCTGCGAGCCGGAGTATTAGCGTCCATTCGTTCTTCATTTACTAGCCATCTTAAACGTCCAATGTGGATTTTTTTTATTGACCAGGGGCATGTAGCTGTACAGCTCGTATAGTTCTTGGTTGAATCTTCGTCTCCGCAGCCCGTCAACGCAAACGGGACCGAAGATTTTTTGAAGAATTTTCCTCTCAAATCGACCAAGGATTTATTCATCCGCCTTTGATGAGGTCCATGCTTTAGCGCCGTAGAGCAGGACTGGGATGATCAGGTTCTTATCGGTTTTTTTTTCATCGAAAAATCATCTTCAGTGATGAGGCTAATTTCTGGCTGAATGGCTTCGTCAATAAACAAATATGCGGTATTGGTCAGGCAGCAATACACACGTACTCCATGAGTCATCATTGCATCCCGAAAAAATTACGGTTTGGTGTGGTTTATGGGCCGGCGGCGTCATTGGGCCGTACTTCTTCCGTGATGATCAAGACCGGCACGTTACTGTGAATGGGAATCACTACCGTTCAATGATAACCGAATATTTTTGGCCCCAATGGGATGATATGGACTTGGAGGATATGTGGTTCCAACAGGACGGCGCCACAAGCCACACAGCGAATGCCACAATCAATTTATTGGAAACCAAGTTTGGAGAACGTGTTATCTCACGAAATGGTCCAGTCGCTTGGCCGCCTCGGTCGTGCGATTTTACGCCGTTTGACTACTTCCTGTGGGGCTACGTCAAGTCTATGGTCTATGCCAACAAGCCAGCGACCATTGATGAACTTCGTACAAATATCGAACGTGAAATTGCAGCAATATCGGCCGATTTATGCTTGAAAACCGTCGAAAATTGGGTTCAGCGTCTGGACTTCTGCAAGCGTGCCCGTGGGGGCCATGCAAAAGAAATCGATTTCCATACATAATGGCATCGAACGTACTTTGACAGGAATAAAGAATTCCATTGATATCCAAAACCGTTTTTGTTTTATTTAAAAAAAAACGTTTGTAGCGCTCTTATTGAAAAACCCTTTACAAAATCTCCTTAGTAGTTCGAGTGAGGGCTTTACAGAAACAGAGGTTGGCAAGAGTAATTCATCGTTTAGTTTCTGACGAGGTGTTGTCAGAGTTAATAGCGCAGTCGAGATAGTCAAAGTCCCGTACTACCTCAAAGTTATATCTGCCAATGGTTGCGTGTTGTAGAACGAGGGTCGACTCTGATTGGCTTTAACTTGGCTATGCCCAGTGGTTGTAACTCTGATTAAACGCCAAGTGCTTATTTTTAACATCCAAGTGGTATACATCGGTTACTGGTCTCACCCAACGGGATTTGACTTGCTTAACGATAAGCGCGAGTGTTGATAACACGACGAAAAACAGCAACGCTATAAACAGCCATGTCAGAATGGCACGGAATGAATACCCGGCCTGCTGTCCCAGGCGAACCTAGACAAGCTGCTTCGACATATTCGGACAACGGGTTGTCTAGGAATTTCAAGGGTTACTCAGGCTCCTTGAACAGAGAAAAACAGCAGTTGCGATTTTTTTTGCACGATATTAATACGGAAATACCCGACCTGCTGTCCCAGGCGAAAATAGAAAAGCTGCTTCGACAGATTCCGACAACAGGTTGTCTAGGAATTTCAAGGGCTAGTCAGGCCCCTTGAACAGAGAAAAACAATCGTTGCGTTTTTTTTGCACGATGTTCATACGGAAAAATATGTAAGAAGTTGTTTTAAATCACTTTTTGTTTTTTAAATATTTAAAATTTATTCAAAAATTAAAATAAATATCCCCGAAATGTCGGCTTTTTGGGGATGAAATATTGAAAATATCACTGGCACAACATATTGTTCAGACAGTCTATGAAAATCTTTTATGGTTCGACAAAAAATATCGTTTTTCGCCTGGTTATGCTACTATTTAGTATATACAAATGGTTTTTGTATTAAAACGCCTCCAAAAAGTTGGCGTGGGTTGAAAAAATACGGCCCGATGATGCCGCCAGCCGATAAACCGCACCAAACAGTCACTCTTTGTGGATGCATTGGTCTTTCGACAATCACTCTTGGATCATCATTCGCCCAAATGCGGCAATTCTGCTTATTGAAGAATCCACTGAGGTGAAAATGTGCCTCATCACTGAAGATGATTTTCTTCGAAAATTGATCATCCACTGTTGCCATTTCTTGCCACCATTCTGACCATTGGCGACGCTTGAAATGCAATTGTTCTGCACTACGAGCTGTACGAGCATGCACTGGTGTTTTCACATCTCCTACAGACCCGGTTTGTACAAATTTTTGCACGATTTTTTCCGATTGTACGCACATTTGGACAATTAAATTAACCGAAAAAATGACGAAGTGCGCGATATGCATTTCGATTTGAACGCCCATTTTCATAACAAGCCTGAATAACTTTAACGCGTTGCTCGATTGTGTATCTTTCCATGGTTCAAATTGATAGTCTGAAATTGAGAAATGTAAAATAAAATGCAGAAAAATACTCGACGCTTAGGTGTGCCTCACATACAACATCGGCCCTTTAAATTTAACCACCCGTTGGAAGAAATGTTTATTGTACCATAACCATAAAACGCCCTCAAAAAGTGGGCGTGGCAAAAAACCTTATATGAACAAAATATAGATACTGAGGTTGGCTACATATGTTGTTCAGACAATTTTTCAAAATTCTCTACCGTTTGGCCAAAAATAACGTTTTTCTTAAAAGTGGGCGTGACAGTGGGCGGATTTTGAAAATATTTACACTTGTTCGAACAGCACGTACAAGGATCACATAACTCAAATTTCATTATTCTAGCTTAAAATTAAAGACCCAAAAACCGTTTACCTACAGATGGACGGATGGACGGATGGACAGACAGATATGGCTTATCGACTCAGCTAGTGATTCTGAGTCGATCCATACACTTTGAGGTATACCTAGCTCAATTATTTCTCTATGTCACAAACTATGTATCAAAACTAATATATCCCTAGGATAGGGTATACAAATAATGTAGGCGAGTCGAAAAATGTATAAAAAATTGATGAATTGTATTTCGGCGTTTTTAATAATAAAACGCAATTGTCGACATTAGTTAGTTACCTGGTTAGCTTATAATGTACAGCTTTACTAAGTAAACTCGATTTTTACTTTTAATTTTATTTGCTTTATTTATTTTATTTTATTTTTTCAATTTCCGTTGCTACGACAAACTTATTTCATTTAAATCCGCAAACTCTAACACAAAACACACAAACATCTTCGCAGTATTATTGACTACTTACTACACAATTTTATCACTTCTTCATGACTTAGATGCGATTTTCTGCACATTAAATAATGTATCGCTAGCCTTTGATGTAAATTTATTTATTAGTAAAGGATTTTTGAAAAGTTTGGAGGTTAAAATTTAGGTTGTTGCTAAAATTGATTATTAGTAAAATATGTTTTCCTGGGTGTAGCAAATTTAGGAGAATTGTACTTGCATACTTTTTGAAATCAATTGTACCGAAAAAAGTACAATTGCACGTCATTTTTCATCCCTGGGATTGTGTTCTTCAGTTGACGCAGCTGCATTTATAAGGCTTTGCGGATACGTTTTTAGCATGCTGGTTGTTTACTTCACTTCTATATCTTTCCAAACTCATCAAAGGATTTCCTCGGTCTTCCAAACTCAACATATTCTGTAGTTATGATCAGTCCACTCACCAATTTTTTTCTTTAAACACTTTTGTTACGAACGATATCTTTATTAAGAAACATAAGGGAACAAAAATGATTTTCCTTGCAAGGTTTATTAACATTAAATCGGATCAACATGAGGATTCGCAGGGATATGCAGCTTAACTCTGTTTGAATGTAAACGTTGAGGTGTATACTTCGGGAAAATACCTATATATTTATTTATTTATGTACTCTACCGTGTTTATATATTTTTATAGATTAGTAAGACTTAATGCTATAAAATTGTTTAATTCTAATAAAAAAAACTTAATAGATGTTTTAAAAAAATCTTCTAAGTAGAAAAAAAAAATATTTCATAAAAACTCTATAATAACATCATTAAGGTAACCAAAACTAAAAACAGGCAAATACCGTTTCTTAAAAATGCATCCAATTCCTTTTTTACGGACATTGAAAAAGCAAATGCACTTGCCGTTAGCTTTGCAAATAACCATGTTGTTTCCCAACATCTAGGTGATACATATACAAATAATCTCGTTAGAAATACAGTTCAAGCCTTCACTTCTGCAAATTACAATTGCGTATCTAATATACAAATCAATGACGAGGACGTTGAATTTATTGTCAACAATCTGCGCATTAAGAAAGTAGGAGGCATTGATAATATAAGAAATGTGTATATAAAACAACTACCTAAAGTAGGTATCCAATTTATTGCTTTTATAATAAACTCGTGTATTAAATTACAATATTTTCCTGATGCATGGAAAAAAGCTAAAGTGGTACCAATACTTAAAGCTGGTAAACAACCAAATAGTCCAGAAAGCTATAGGCCTATAAGTTTATTAAGCAATTTAAGTAAATTATATGAAAAGGTTATCAAGGAAAGTATTATCAAGTTCATCAACGAGCACAATATTTATCCTAAGGAACAATTTGGCTTCAGAAGATTCCACAATACGTCACATCAGGTCCTACGAATTTGCAATTATGTAAAATCCAAACGTTCGCAAGGCAAATCAACTGGAATGATTTTACTAGACATAGAAAAAGCTTTTGATTCTGTTTGGCATGAGGGCCTTATTTACAAAATGATTAATTTTAACTTCCCCCAATTTCTTTGTAAAGTAGTTCTGTCTTTCTTGTCTAATCGTTCTTTTAATGTTCACGTAAATGGCAGCGTTTCTAGTTTAGTTGTGTTGAGTGCAGGTGTACCACAGGGCTCTGTCCTCGGACCGGTCCTTTACAATATTTACACGTCCGATTTTCCGAACTTGTCAAACTGTGACGTAGCTATTTTCGCAGACGACACTGCTGTATATTCATCCCATCAATTCGCTCTCAATATTGAGAGGAATTTAAAAGATGGCATGGATGTACTGGTGAAATATTATAGCAAGTGGAAAATTAAGCTTAATGAAGGGAAAACGCAAGCGATCTTTTTCACACGAAAAAGAAAAGCTTGTGCTCTTCCCAGCAGCCAAATCACGATCAATGGGTGCAATATAAACTGGGAGCCTTCGGTTAGATACTTGGGTGTTTATTTGGACACTAAACTTACATTTAAGACACACGTTATTAAAACACTACAAAAAGTCGGAATAGCAACTAATATGTTGTATCCATTTATAAATCGAAAGTCATTACTTTCAATGGAAAACAAAATTATCCTACACAAATTGATTTTTCAGGCAATTCTATTGTACGGTTGCCAAGTATGGGGTGACGCTGCTGTCTGTCATATTAAAAAGTTGCAAATTTGCTCAATTTGCCATGGATGCTCAATTTGCCATGGAGGTATTCAACTCTAGACCTCCATGAAAAGGCGAATGTTGAATTGATCCCTCATAGAATCCAAAAACTCAAGCGTACATTTTTACTAAGATGCAGCTTTTCTGATAATCCCCTTGTAAACCAATTGAATACTTAGTGTATCTAGTGTTATTTGATTTATATTTTTCTAAGTGTATTTTTCTTTCTTCATGTTATCTCGAACCTTATTTGTTATTTATTTATTATTATTTTTTTTTTTATCTATTTATTCGTTTTTACTTATGTGTTAATTTATTTATTTATATTTTATTTAGTAATTTATTTATTTATTTATTTATCTATTTATGTATTTATTTACTTTTTTTTTTAAATTATTTATTTATTTATTTATTTGTTTATCTATTTATTTGATTATTTATTTAATTATTTATTTATTGTTTATTTATTATATAGTTTTTGATTGTGTTAATTTAATAAAATGTTCTGATATTTTTTAATTTTGTTATTTATTATTTCGTACCTATTTATTCATTTGTTTATTTATTATTTTTAAGAACAATCTAGTCAATTATTATTTTTTTTTTATATATTTATTTAACTTGTTTTTAGCTTTTCTTTTTTGTTTTCTCTTTTGTTTTTTTTCCGTTTGTATTGGGTTTTTTTTTTGTATTTTTGCCTCAAAGTTAATTTCTTATCTAAAATGCATAATTAAATTAAATCAAATTTATCCTAATAGAAAGATAATTATCATTATCAAATTATTATATTGTAAAATGTGCGGTTACAAACTACCTATGTAAATTTTCCTATACAAAATAAACTATCTATCTATCTATAATAATAGGGGGGAAAAAAAACTTTTCTAAGACTTAGCGAAGTATTTGGGATTTACAACTGTAAAATTAGGAAAACGAAATGTGAAGTTCTTTTTTAAATGCTTAACAATTATTTGACAAGTCGCGATCGTCCAATCTGCACATTTCGTTGAAGTATGTGATACATCTTGATATTTAATTTTGGCAGTAAGCTGTTCTGTGCCTTTTCGCTCACAGGAGCATAAATGTTAATGTTGGCTAAAAAATCAGATGAATTTATCCGAGAAGATAATGGGTGAATTTTTAAGAGTTAAGTTTTTTAGGTTGGTCGCACTGGCTTGCAATGGCGTCCAAACGTCATCTACCTAAGTGAAAAGTTTTCAGTATACTCTGCCATTTAATCATGGAAAGACTTTCAAACGAGCAACGGTTGTAAATTATTCAAATTTATTATCAAAGTTCGTTCCCTGTGAAAACCGTAAACCGTTTGTTGCGACCATATTATGGACGCCATAATCGACTTGGTGTATCAACAATTTGTGCTGGTATTGCCAAATTTCGCACCAAATTTACTTTGTTGGACAGTAAACCATCGACTGGCATGCGTACAGTGCGTACCGAAGAGAATATTGCAGTCCCAGTGTACAATGTTAATGAAGATAGTGAAATGTCAATTCGTCGCCGTTCTCAGCAATTGGGCATGTTTTACTCAATCACATGGAAAAATTTACGTGTCGATTTGGTGAATGGGCCTTAGAACAGCTCCATGGAAATCCACTTTTCTATTGAAAAATTTGTGTGAGGCTCATTTCTGGCTCAACGGATGAGTAAATAAGCCAATCTGTTGCATCTGGAGTGATGAACAGCCACATGCTACACTAGAGTTACCAATGCATCCCGAAAAAACAAAAGTTTGGTGTGGTTTATGGGCTGGTGGCATCATCGGTCCACTTTTCTTCATAGACGCCCTTCTTCAACGACGCGAAAAATTCCATAATACCCGAATTTTTTTCCCCAGTTGGCTGAGTTGAACTTGGTTGACATGTGGTTTCGTCAGGACATGACACACAGCTCGTGAAACAATGGAAACATTGAAGGATGAATTTGTTGAGCAGCCTAACTCTCGAAATGGGCCTGTGAGTTGGCCGCCAAGATCATGCGTTTTAACGCCTCTTGATTATTTCTTGTGGGGTAATGTGTCCTTTCGTGTTTACAGCATATACTTTGACTAGCCGTCATTTACTGCTAAGACCATTTTTGCCGCTTCCTTCTCTGTACTAGCAAACGTGGCTATGCCATCACGTTGGGTCCTAACAATGATGTCAATATCGTCGGCGTATGCTAGTAGTTGTACAGATTTTTGGAAAACTGTGTCTCTGGTGTTGGCTTGTTTTTCACAGTCCTCTCAAGAATCAGATTAAAGAAGTCGCATGATACCGCCTTGCCTAAAACTTTTTTTGGTATTGATTGTGTCGGTGAGTTCGTTTTCGACCCTAATGGAACAGGGAGAATTCTCCATCGTCATCCTACACAAACCTTCGAGCTTGGGCGGTATACCAAAACTAGACAGGACTCTGTATAGTTCGTCTCTATAAATGATGTCGTATGCGGCTTTGAAATCGATGAATAGGTGGTGGGTATCGCTTTGGACTTTTAGGGGTTTTTTTTTCCAGGATCTGCCGAAGTGTGAAAATCTGATCGGTTGTGGACATTCCTCTCCTAAAACCACTCTGATAAGGGCCGATCAAGTCGTTGGTAAACGGTTTAAGGCTTTCACATATTATGGCAGATGCGATCTTGTAGACGGTATTGAGGAGACTTGTGCCTCTGTAGTTCGCGCAGGTTAGAGGGTCTCCTTATTTGTGGATCGGGCAAACGATGCTGAAGTTTCATTCTACGGGCCTAGTTTCTTCCGACCAGATTTGGCTTATGGGTTGGTGGATGTTACTTACCAAGTCACCTCCGCCGTTTTTATAAAGCTAGCGTCAGCCGTTTTAAGCTTGAGTTTTGATATTGCTATCCTCACTTCTCTCAGGTCGGGTGGTTGGCTGTCGTTGGCAATATTGAATGATTCGTTCTGCCTGACAGCGGAATGTTGTTCGTCTTCGCCGTTTAACAGTCTGCAGAAATGGTTCTTCCATTTCCTCAGCATCGACTGTGTCTCAACGATATTTCCTTGTTGAACTCGATAGGATTCTGTTCGAGCCTCGTATCCTTGGCTTTGACGTTTTACACTTTGGTAAAACTTGCGAACAGCGTTCCGGGAGTGACTCCTCTCTATATAGCCTCGATCGCTCGCTTTTCTTGCTCTTTTTTATTCTTTTTTTATTCGCAGCTTAGCCTTATAGACCTCGTTCTTGGCTGCGAGCATCTGTCGGCAGTCCTCATCAAACCAGGAGTTTCTTGCACATCAGTTGCGGGTGATCGAATGGCTTTGTTGGCATCGTTGCATTTCTCTTTCGATATTCGATGCTGGCGGTATGGTGCTAATCATGAGGTTAAGGAATGCGTGTTGCGCGAATTTCTTGGCGGGCTCTTGCGAATGCAGTCTTTCGTCATTAAATTTTTTTTATAGATTGTTGTGGCGAGGTGGTCCGAGTCAATATTAGCTCCTCGGAATGTTCGGACATCCAAAATACTGGATGCGTGCCTCTTGTGTATCGCAATGTGATCAATTTGGTTGACCGTTCGTTGATCTGAAGACCGCCATTTCCCCTTATGGATATCGAGGTGAGGAAATCTATATAGTGGCATTTCGTTCCGTAGCGAAGTCAATTAGCCTAAGTCCGTTTCAAGACGTGTTGTCGTGTAGACTATGTTTTCCGACAATACTGCTAAAGTTGTCTTCTCTTCCTACCTTTGCGTTAAAATCTTCCAGCACGATTTTAAAATCGTACTTCCGTAGTCGCTCATATGTTTTGTCAAGTAGCTCATAGAAGCAGTCCTTAGCTATATCGTGTTTTTCCTACGTTGGGGCGTGAGCACATATAAGGCTTATGTCGGCGAATTCGGCCTTGATGGGGCCTTCTTGCCTTCGTTACATCAAAATGTGAAGTGATTGTAATTTTTTTTATAAAATTGAATGCCGAGATCAGATATTTCATTAATCGATCTAAAGGTGTCATTGCCTGAGTAAGTGTACATAATATCATCTAGCACCGCGAAGCAGTAAACGATTTGCACTTCTCTACGTTCAAAGTTAAAGAATTTTGATTACACCAGCGAAATAGATTTTGAAAATCAAATTAAGAATTTTTACAGTCGCTAACAGATTTGATTTAAGTGTAAAGCTTCCAATCGTCGGCATATCTTTAGCATTTATAGTTTTTAATAAAAGAGCGAATTTCATTAGTGAACAAAATAAATAGAAGAGGACCCAAATGACTTCCTTGAGGTACACCACTGTTTACACTGAAGGGTAGAGATGATAAATTATCCAGTTTGCAATTTCTTTTCGATTTGCCAAATAAGATGACAACCACTTGTTGAGTCTTGAGTGGATACCTAAAGCATTTAATTTATTCACAAGTTTTTTGTGATCTAACTTATCGAATGCTTTAGAGAAATCAGTAAAAATTACATCTATTTGTGTTCCAGTTTCAAAACTTTCAAGGGTATATCTAGTAAACAGTGTAAGGTTAGTGGTCGTTGATCTACCAGTAACAAACCCGTGTTGAAGAATATTAATACCGTTTTGGACGTTAAAACAAATTATTTCTTTAAATATTTCTTAAAAGTTTTGGTTTAACTGAAATCTTTGAAATCGGCCTATAATTTGTTACTTTTTTTCCAGAACCAGAGTTAAAAATTGGAGCTATATACTCAATCTTCCACTCATCGATGAAAATACCCGACTTGAAAGAGAGATTAAATATCTTAAGTAATGGACTTACTAATGCAGTAAATTTTTTTTTATAATAATAGGGGGAATACCATCAACCCCAACACTTCATTTATTTTTGCGTGCGTACTTCTTGCACGATGTCGGGACGTCCTGTCTTATGTCGACTTTTTTTTTCCGTGGGTGGTGGAAATCTCAAAAGACACGATGAGGACGTGTCCAAAGTAGTGTGGGACTTTAACTCCACTAAAACCACCACCCTTCTTGTATTTTTATTGCAACTAAGTATGCGACTTATCTAGCAATTTTTTTTTATCACCAGTAATGAATGTTTGGCGGGCAACTTTCCTGTGAGAGTTCCTGCTCCCTCAGCAATTTATAACGCGGTTTGTTATTATCGGGCCAAATCTAAGGGCTTAGTTCTTTGAAGACGCCGCAATAAATTTGTTTTGTCAAGAATTCGGAGGACCGTTGTGTTAACGTGCCCCAATAAATGTTTTTTATGTTTGAGTGAAAAATTTGTCTTTTCATCTTTAACCGCGGGAATACCCAGATCTCTGCGTAGATCTTCATTCCTTATATACCACGGCGCATTGACGAATGATCTTAACATTTTGTTTTCAAAATGTTGTAAACTATTTAGATTCGTTTCACAGGTATAACCCCATAGTTGTATACCATATGTCCGGACCGGCTTTAGCACTTGCTTGTATAATAGCAGCTTGTTATCAAGGTTAAGCTTCGAATATTTGCCGAGTAACCAGCACAGTTCTCGGTATTTATTTGAGCGAATTTGAGATTAACTTTTCTTGACACTTTTCTTGGTACTACTCAGATGATTTGTCAGGTCATTACGAGAGGAGGGCCAGTGAAAAATCATTTGGGTGTTGTTACGGCAGTGAATCGTACCCAGACCTTCTACGCGGCAGTTAATCGCACTAAACAACGTGCCACTAAGCTCGTCCAAAATCAGTTGTTATTGGGTTCTTCGACCCCATTTGAGTCTTCATAAATGTCCAACTGAACGCACTATTCATAAAACCATCCCCAAATTCCGAACCAATTTTATACTGCTCCACATTTATCCAATAACCAGAGTGCGTAGTGCCCATAATAGCGAGAGATATTGCTGTAGTAGCAGAGAGTATTCGTGAAGACCGTGATCAATCAATTCGAAGCCGTTCTCAACGCTTGGCCATCTCTTATATAAAGTTCCGCCGTATTTTGAAGCGTCATTTTGGATTAAAAGCGTACAAAATACAGCTCGTTCAAGAATTGAGTCTGACTGAATTCGGTTTGCGGTTTAATTTTGGTTTCTGGGCATTGGAAGAGCTTCGAATTAATGGCCGGTTTCACAGTAAGACTTTAAGCTTCACGTGGCGTTTAATAAACGCTTTAACTTAACTTTGTGTTTCACATTGCCGGCTTAAGAGGTAACCCATGTTGAGTGTTGATAAAACTCAAGCCCTCGATTTTGGTGGCCTAAGTGTTGGCTTAACTTCTGTCAGAGTTGCATTTTTTTTTTTTGGATGTCGGATGTAGTAGAGACTTACTCCATGGTTGATGAACGAACTAAAGTTGGGGAGTAACTGTTATTTTTGTGTGCAATATTTGCAGAAATTCTAGTTTCGTGTATAGTTGTAGGCACGTCAGTTATAAATTACCCACGAACCATTCACACTTACTTATTATACTTGGCTAAGCTAAACCACAATTTTTAAAAGATTCTGAAACCCGAAAAACTAAAGCCCAAAGTTAAGCTCTGCGTTTTGCTTAGCTAAGCAACGACTTAAGCTCCCACAGTGAAACCGGGCATAAATGTCATGAACCGAACTAACACCTGAAACAAAGATCTTCCTCAATACATTGATTTTGGTATTTAAAAAAAAAACCTCAGGAAGTTCTTATTGGATCACCCTTTAGAAGGCATTATGCACAAATAGTAAAACATGTTCGCACCTGTTCTGTAGACTCTAATTGAACATGAAGGCAAACCACTTGTCGGATTTACTATTGGAACTTTGTACTTGCTGAATTCAAAGTCTTTAGTATACCCTTTCCCATAGGGGAGTATTCGTTTTGATAAATAATTTGTAACAGAGAAAAAAATTTGCTAGATATGCCTTAAAATGTATGGATTCTGGTAAATCTGATATTTATAATGTGCTAGGAAACATAATGAAAATTAAAAAAAATTCCGCCCTCGGACATGCCTACTTCTCCGAAAAACGTTAAATCCCAACATCGGTGTACACAATAAAACAAAATACAATGAACTGCATTTCATCCACATAAAGTTTTTAGCCACCTCCCACTTTTTGGGGGAATTAGTTTTAAAGGTGGGATGGGATGGGATGTGATGATATCGGATAGGTATTAAACGTATCGCACAGCGCATTGTAATCTTCTGATATGTGTTTGAAATGTTTGTGACCTGGAGTAACCTGTAGCACTGAATAAAAATAGGATACAACGTTTATTTTAACCAACTTTTTAATAAGTGTGGCGAAGCGCACTGGGTTGTACCTAGCGTATATATACGAATGGAATAACTCTTAATTAGTTTATGACTTTAATGGAAGCCGTGCACCCATCACGGCGTTCGATAGGATTATTATATTTTTACAGCTTTTTGTCGTCGGGGTTGTCAGAGGCAATCGCACAAATTGTGAAACATGTTTGTACCTGGTTTGTAATTTTGTTGAAGACTGTAATTGAACATTGAGGCAAAACCACCTATCGGATTTACTAGGAACTTTATACTCATGTATTCCTTTGGGATCATACGGGGGAGTTTTTTGGAGTCGAAATTTTATGCAATAATGCGTACTATGGTATTATGATATTTCTCGATAACTACATGGTAATAATTATTAATTTCAATAATGCTGAATACGAGCATACCAAGTATGCCTGCATTTTTGTGGTACCAAGCCGAAGTCTTTTGTATACTACCCTATCCCATAGGGGTATATTCGTGTTGATTCAAAGTTTGTAACATAGAGAAATATTTTCGACGGATTTACCTTAAAGTATCGTCACAGAATCCCTTGCTGATTTGATTTAGCCATGTCTGTCCGTTCGTCCGTACTTCACCAATTTCAAGATGTTTAATTTTTAGCTACTATAATAAAAAAAAATTGGCATATGAAAAGAACAGGTGTCTACATTTTCAAAAACCGCCCACTGTCATACCGACTTTTTGTAAAAACCTTGGTTTTGCACCAGTGGTAAAGAATTTCGAAAAATTCTATATAAGTTGATTGCATTGTCCATTTTTTGGGTAAAAAAAAATATTTATGGTTAAATTTGCAATAAATCAGGAAAAACTTACGATGCAAGTACTTCCGTCACATCAATACATTCCGTCTGAAGAATATTTTGACATAAGCCCACTTTTTAGGGGTGTTTTTATATAAAAACTATTCGAATACCCTACTCCATAGCATATGCAATAGAAAAAACCTTGTTTTTGTCGAACTATAAAATAATTGGATAAACTGTCTGAAGACATGGCGGGCTCACTGGCATAATACGATGAACTGCCGAGCAGAAGCTCTGGGTTTGATACCTAGCCGTAAAAACTCTAATGCCCGCTTTCACATTGGGAGCTTAAGTCGTTACTCAGCTAAGAAAAACGAAGAGCTTAAGTTTGGTCTTAAGTTTTTCGAGTTTCACAGTCATTTAAAAAACGTGTAGGTGGCCATGGCTCAGAGGAATGCGTAATTGAATGCTAAGCCAAACGCTGCAGGCTCAAGCCCCAGCTTCGGCAGCATTTGTTTTCTACGAAAATTGCCAGCTTATCTGAGACCACCTGTGCGATAATATGAGACAATATTAATCTATGTCTCCTCCTCTGTGGCACGTAGGTGTATGTTATATGTCTTTCCTTCTATGTATTTATCTGTCTCTCTCTGTTGTATTAATGTCTTGATCTGTCCCAGCCGATGGCCTCAGTCGCCAGTGCTGTTACTTGTCTGTAGTTCGTTGCATTCATGTGCGAAGTACTGTGATGTCCAATGTCCAATAAAAAACGTGGTTTAGCTTAGCCAATTATAACAGGTAATTGTGAATGGTTCGTGCGTAATTTATAACTTACGCGCCAAAAATATGCTGCGAATATTACACACACAAATAGCAGGTACTCCCAGAATTTAGTTCGGACATCACCCATGGAACAAGTCTCTACTATATCCGACATCCAAAAACTCTAGCCCAATATCTTAAGCCGGCAATATGAAACATAAAGCTTAAGCTCTCACTGTGAAACCGGGCATAAGTGATTTTTACTGGCCCTCCTCTCGTGATGATCTAACAAATCATCCGAGTAGTATCAATTGTCAAAAAAAGCTTATCGCAACCTAGCCGTTAAGAGTTGGCATAAAACTGGAGGTCCCGCCATCGTGCAAGAATTACACTCACACATAAATGACTGTAAGGAAGCTAGGCCCTGGGTGCTAACGAGCCTATTGCGAATTTTTGTTTTATCTGAACATTCACTTCTCTCGAGGTATCCATTCATAGGGCTGCATAGTGTATTAAACGATTCGCACAGCGGATTGTAGCCTTCCCATTTGTTTTTTTTTCTGTTTGTAACCTGAAGTGTAAAAAGTCTGTATTAACCAACTTTATAATAAGCGCGGCGAAGCGCACTGGGTTACGGGTAGCGTATGCTACAGATAGTGTATGAATGAAACAACCCTTAATTAGCTCATGACTTTAACGGAAGGCATGATGATTGCACACTCAATTGCATTTCTATTTTTTTTCAGCCTTTTGTCGTTGCAAATTGCAGAGACAATCTCACAAAGAGTGAAATATGTTTGTACCTGGTCTGTATTCTTGTTAAAGCCTGCAGGGACTAATTGAACATGGAGGGAAACCATTTGTTGGATTTAGTAGGAACTTTGTAATCATATTGCTTTATGGAATTTGATTTGAATGCTATGTAACTGTGTAATCATTTTCTCGATACCTACTGGATTGATTTAAATGTCCTTACTTACTTAAGTAACGCTACAGTCTGGAATGAACCTGGGCCTCGACCAACATGCCTCTCCCATTAGCCCGGTCCTTAGCTAACTGCCTCCAGTTGCGCACTCCAAGTTGGATGAGGTCAGTTTCTCCTTGTGAGCGCCACGTAAGGCGAGGTCTTCCTCTACTGCGTCCAAAGCCTGGCTGAAGACTTTGCTAGCCGGAGTATTGGTGACCATTCGTTCTACATGTTCTAGGCAGCTTTAACGTCAAATGCGGATTTTTTTTTTAATTGGGGCATGTAGCTGTACAGCTTGAATAGTTTTTGGTTGAATCCTTGTCTCCATGGCAACGCAAGGGAAACGGACCGAAGATTTTTCAAAAAATTTGCCTCTCAAATCGAACAATGATTTCTTCATTCACTTTTGAAACGGTTCGTGCTTAAGCGCCGTAGAGCAGGACTGGGATCATCAGGGTCTTATATAAGATCTCCCTAATCGCCTTCTTAGCCCGAAGAAACAGCAGTTCGCAGAGTGATTCTTCGTTTAATTTCTGACGAGATGTTTTCATCGGAGTTGATAGCGGGGCTAAGGTAGACAAAGTACCGTAATAATTCAAAGTCATATCTGTTAATGGTGACGTTCTGTCCAATTCGTCGATATTGTGTGTCCTTTCATGTTGACAGCATAAATTTACTTGTCTTACCCTCATTTAGGTGTATGAATCACAAGGAATGGGTTTTATAGTTATACCTTGGAGCAATTAAAATGAAAATCTATCACCACCTTATCGTTCATAATGGTATCACAATCTACGATAAGGGAAAACGAGTAGTGGATAAACGACTAGGTCGTACTCAACTTTCTCTTTTAATATGACATTCAAATACCAATCATGCGAAATTTTGACGATTTGCATAATTTAGCCAATGTACACAGTTACATTTATTTTGGTTAATGATGTTAAAAAAATATAAATATTATGAAACTGTGAATATAAAAACTTTTATTCCGGAATTTTAAGGAATCGTTAACCATGTGAGTTATAATGATTTCCCATTATTAGCCAAAACTAAAAATAACTTTAAGAACTATTTGGATGGAATTATGTGGAATTATTGCAAACGATAATAGTACCGTGTGATTTTTTAAGAGTTAAGTTTTTTAGGTTAGCATCACTGGTTAGTAATGGCGTCCAAACCTCATCTGTCAAAGTGAAAAGTTTTCAGTATGCTCTGTCACCTAATCATGAAAAGACTTACAAACGAGTAATGATTGCAAATTCTTGAAATCTATTATCAAAATTCGTGCTCTGTGAAAACTGTGCACCGTTTGTTACGATCATACTATGGTCGTCATAATCGGCCTGGTGAATTATAAATTCGTGCTGTGAGCACCAAATTTCGGACCAAATTTACTTTATTGGACATTAAACCATCGACTCGCATGCGTACAGTGCGTACCAAAGAGAATATTGCAGTCGTAGCGTCCAATGTTAATGAAGATCGTGAAATATCCATTCGTTGCCGTTCTTAGCAATTGGACATGTGTTACTCAACCACATGGAAAATTTTACGTGTCGATTTGGTTTTGAAAACCTATAAAATTAAAAAAAAATGTACAAAAATTGAAGCCGACTGACCTACCACAACGTCTAATTTTTTGTGAATGGGCCTTAGAACAGCTCCATGAAAATCCGCTGTTTCATCGATAAATTGTGTTCAGCGATGATGCTCTTTTCTGGCTCAACAGATACGTAAATAAGCAAAAAAAACTGGGTATACAGTTTTCTTGGTACTTATATCCTTATAGTATCTTTGAAGTACCAAGATACGTAAATAAGAAAAACTGTAGCATCGGGAGTGAGGAAGAGCCACATGCCATACAAGAATTACCAATACATCCCGAAAAAAACACAGTTTGGTGTGGTTTACGTGTTAGTGGCATCATCGGTTAATTTTTCTGCAAAGACGAACGTGGAAGCAACGTTAACGTCAACGGGGAACGATTTGAAGTCACTTTTTTTTGTCCCAGTTGGCTGAGTTGAACTTGGTTGACATTTGGTTTCATCAAGACGGTGCCACATGCCACACAGCTCGGAAATGTTGATGGATGAATTTGGTGAGCAGCTTATCTCTCGAAATGGCCGCTAAAATCATGCGATTTTACGCCTCTTGATTATTTCTTGTAGGTTTATGTAAAGTCGTTAGGCTATGTGGACAAGTCGAATACGATTAAAGCCTTACATGAAAACATAACACACGTAATTCGTGGAATACAGGCCGAAATGCTCGAAAAAGTGACGCAAAAATTGTACCCCCTGAATGGACCATTTGAAACGGAGCCTCGGATAAGTTATCTTTAAAACGTTAATAGCAAAGGCCTATTTATAATAAAAAACGTTGTAAATTTGGTGCAAATTTGAGTATTTTATTCGATTTTAGAAAAAAAAACTACGCTTAAAAAATCACCTGTTACCACACTTATTGATATTTTTTTCACAGGATACCACTAGGAAGATTGACATTTAATTTGGAAGAATAATATTGAAGCTTTTTACTTGATAACCTACAAGTTTTCGAGCCGTTTTGTTAATTTTCCAATTTGCTTCACTGTTATATCTCTTCCAACGCGAATAACATCTATCGCGTTCTTTTAGTTGTCTCTTAATCGTGCTGTTAAATAAAGAGATACGAGAATCAATTGAATTTACTACTTCAATTGGATGGTGATCATCAAAAAACTTTAATACAAAGGTTTCAAAGAGTTCGATTTGGCAAGTTCCAGCATTATTTCCAAGAAAGATATATACAACCCAACATTAACTCATTCATGTTAACCACTTTTGTAATATCTATACCAAAAATATCCAGAAATCGGAACATTGTTGAAACATATGTCGTATCAAAGATTATAAAGCCACACAGATGACGCATTAAGAACAAAAGGACAGAAACGTTTGCCCAACAGCTTCATTGTACGGGCGGGTGGTGTGCACGTGTACATATGAGAATCGAGATAAAAATATATGGCGGGCTGTGTCAATACGACCCGCCATAGAACCATTTTTCTTGTATGCAGTGCCGCATTTGTATAGCTTTATAATCTTTGGTCGTATGTAACAAAATTCAAGCCGTGATATGAGGGGATACCCGGTAAACATAATTGATCAAACAATAAGGTTTTTCTGGAATCCGCAGTCAAAACTATGTCAAGCTAACTTGGTTCACAATTTGGTCGAAATTGAGTTGGAAAACTTGAGCTTAGCACATGAAAACCACACATAGCGCAATCATTAAACAGATTAGTGCAAGAATTATTATTACTTAGAATGTCCTTATTGAAATCACCACACACAATACCGTCAATAAATTCCGCACTATATTCCATTAACTTTGAAAAAAGAGAATCCAAATAAAAGGTTTTACGTGGACTATAGACACACCCTAAGAGACATTTACAGACATTTTCAAAGATTTCAACAAATACAAATTCTGATTCCTGTGAAGTGCTAAATGTCCAACGAAAACGAATCTCTGCAATATATTGTGACGCCACCACATCTTCTTGATATCCTATCATTACGATAGATATTACGATATCCAGGAATATAAACCAAAGAATAATTAAAATTAATTCACAAAAATTACACGATAGTTTTATTTATTTTAGTAATACCTAATAAAGAATAATTATTCTGAATAGATAAATGTAAATAGAAATCTATATATAGGTATATGGAAAAATTTAATTACAAAACAAGGGTTGTAATATTTTGCGTTTCACGTCACCTTACCTAAATTTTCAGTTCTTAACTTAAATGCGGAACACGGCCATTCTCTCAACTCAACCCAAACTTTGCTGCGAAATTACTTGCAAATGGCCACATTGACGAGTGGAAAAGTTAAAATGCGACATCTAGCGACACAAAAATAAAAATGTATGGTGCTATACCATTCGAGCGGTACTGCTATTTGTGAAGAATTCCGGTAAGAAGTGCGGTGTTTTGAAATGTGTTGTAATGCAATGAAAATAAATTGAATTTGTAAATTTATGATCTGATTATTCCAAATATGTGTTAAAACAAACACGTTAACAAAAAAAAAAAAACATGTTTCAAACTATCCTTTATGGTAGTATTCAATGTTCACAAACACATCTGAGAGATACATTTTTCTTTCATTAGATATTAAATTTTCAAATTTATAGAAAAACTTTGTAAATTACTTTTACAATTTTCAAACACTGAAAAGTATATTAATACCGCACTTTTTTCTTAAAATTATGCTTTGTTTAATCACGTTAAATCCACTCAATAATTTTTAGTACTTAACAGTTTTGTATACAAACAAATCATTCACTTGACGATTTCCTATGCACGTGTGCGTTAGCTTTCAAAATTTATAGCACTCGACTGATGCAAAAAATTTGGCAACAGTCGTCAAAAACGAACCACAAGACGTTAACATATCCAACGGTAGTCAATATTATTGTGAAAGCTTCAAATAAATATCAACAACCACCACCACATTAGGCTAAATATCATGACAGACCCACTTCACTGCATGAATGTCAAACAAAAATTCTGCTCCTATGTTTTGATTGCTGCACTGACCGCCTCACAGCATCCAGAACTACTGCACATGTGTTTCGGGTACTCAAATCTCAACTTGAATTTTCGCGCCATCCCAGGCATTTCCCTATACTCTTGGTAGGTATACTGGGGAAGTAAAAAGGATACAAAGTACGTAATACATATGCACTCACGTAACCTACATACCCAGAAAATCAGTGTGCTTGTGATTTTATATGTATTTGTGTTCTGGTGTTGGTTGCATGACCAGACCATGCACTTACCATATAATACCACCGACTCACCACAAAACCGGATAAATTAAGTTTACTTGGTTTGGTTCGAACAAAAGGTTGAAACGGAACGTTTGGACGAGTGAAAATATGTTCAATAATTTCCTTCGGCGATATCTATGTAAAGTAAAGTCATCAACACAGATAAGCTGATGACTTTAATGGGATGAGTGCCTCACAGCTTGTTGTCGTTGGGGTTTTCAGATTCAATCGCACAATTTGTGAAACATGTTTGCACCTGGTATGTAATTTTGTTAAAGTCTACAATTGGACATGAACGCAGAACCACTTATCGGTTTTACAAGGAACTTTACACTCATATCTTAATTTGGGATCATAAGGTCGAGATTTTGGAACAGGATTTGTGTGCAATGCATATTAATATCTCGATAAGAACAGGATAATTGAATTTTAATTTTGGTTAAACTGAATGAGAGCACTCGAAATATGCTTGCATTTTCGCTGAAATCGAAGTCTTTCGTATACCTTATCCCAAAGGGGTATATATATCTTTTGAAATTTAAAGTTTGACAGATTTAAAGTTAAGTTTATGGATAAACACGGAATCGCTAAATAAGTTGATTTGTTTGTCTGTCTCTACGTCTTCGATTTTAAGGCCTTAAGGGCCGAGTTATAGCTATCATTGAAAACCGTCATTGGAAATTTTCTTTCACTTCTTGCGGCCTTTTTATAAATTCAATCATTGGCGAGTTGGTGTCAAAACAAAGCTTATGAATCTTAGAACATGATTTACGAAATTAATTTAATTGTGTATTAAAGTTTTGGCAGAAAATAAATTTTTATTTTTGACTGCTCAAGATATATTTTGGTGAAGTAGTGATTGCCATTCTACCGAACAGAAACGGAATTTTCAAATAATTTCTGTAAGAAGCTATGGGGGTGACATTTGAATTCCATCATGTGTAATGTATTTCAACTTCCAATGAAGATGTTCAATGATAGCTATAACTGGGCCCTAAGGGTTTCAAAGAATGCATATCTGTAGCTTGTATCATGTAGCTCTGTCAACACAGGTTGCTTGTTAAACTGTAAATCTGTCATCATTTGTGTATTTAGGGCCCAGTTATAGTTATCATTGAACAACTTCATTGGAACACATCATGAAATTGAAATGTCACCCCCATAGCTGCTTAAAGGAGTTATAGGAAAACTTAGTTTCAGTTCGGTGGAATGGCAATTATTACTTTCTAGAAATAAATGTTGATCAAAGGGATTTTCAGCGAAACCTATAATGAAAAATTGAAATATGTTCTAAAATTCACAAGCTTTGTTTTGACACCAACTCCCCAATAATTGAATTTATAAAAAAAACCAACTGGGGCCCGTACGTCTCAGGTCCAACGAGAATTATAAAGTTTAAATTAAATATCTATTTAAATGATGATTTAAAAATAAATGGGTTTGAATTAAAAAAAAAACGAGTGTTGGGTTCACGACTGGGTCGTTCGCAACTTTTTCTTTCACAGCGAGTTTTTTTGACGTTTTTAATAATTTGGCCAAAATACACAAAAAAATTTATTTGGATTAATGATGCTAAAAGTAATGTAAATAATGTCGAAACATGAATTTACGAACGTTTATTCCGTAATTAAAAGGAATCGGTGTCCATATGAATAATAATGATTGGCAAAAACAGAAAATTCCGTTTAGGTATAAATGAGCCAAAAAGAAAAATTGTGGAATTCATGAAAACAGTATCAGTAGTTTATAAATTAAATTTTATTCAATTTGACCAAATTGATTGCGAGAAATTGACAATTTTTTTAACCTTGGTTAGGTATTCTTATAACACAAAAATAATTGGATTTTTGAAAGAGCCACGTGGTTGATAAATACCAACCAACGTCCATTTAAAAATCGCTTATATGCCAAATTCCGTTCTATGGATTTTCTTGAAAAAAACTGGGTGTACAGTTTTCTTGGTACTTATATACTTATAGTATCTATGAAGTTTAATCAAAATAGTTAGAGCCATTTTCGAGAAAATTGAGGATATGAATAATTATTATAATGCAGGTACCAGTAATAACATGGCTAAAAGACAACAAAAAATTGGCATAGAATTATGACCAAAAAAAAAACGCTGTATACGAATTTTGAAGAAAATTGGTCGAGTCGTTTAGGCTTGAGAGACCTGTACTGACAGACGGACCGATGAACCAATAGACGGAATTCCGAGAACCACTGTTTTGGGTTCCGCTATCATCGTAGTGTTAGAATCAATGAAAAATCTTCCTTATTCAAATTGGCAGCAATGTATTTCAAACTCTTGGGGTCCAGTTAAGGCACACATCGAAAACCCTTAGTCGAAATTTTTTCTTACTTCTTGTGGCTTTTTTATAAATTCAATTATTGGCGATTTAAGTTGCCAGAGACAAAGCTTATGAATTTTAAAACAAGATAATCCAAAAAATATTTTAATTTGTATACCCTATCCCATAGGGGTATATTAGTTTTATTAGACATTAAGTTTGTAGCAAAGTGAAATAATTTCGATAGATATACCTCTATATAGATGGACTCAGAATCGCTAGTTAAGGATCCGGCCATGTCTGTCTGTCCTTCTGTGTGTCACCGACTTTTGGGCTTTAGATTTTGAGCTAGAGTTTTGAAATTTAGACTCTCCTTCCGCGAAAGCAGAACAGGTGTAAACATTTTTGCGATCCGCCCACTGCCATGTCCACCTTTAAGAAAAACGTTTTTTTTTTGGCAAAATGGTCAGGAACTTTGAAAAGGTTTGTGAACAAGAAATTTAGACAATCTTAATATCTATATGTCGTATATACACGGTTTTTTGCCACGCACACTTTTTGGGCGTTTTTGTTAAAAAACGTTTTTCAATCAAACCGTAAAATATTCGTCGTTTTCATACAAAAACCATTTGTATACACTACGCCATACTATATGCAATAGAAAGAAATGTTTTTTTGTCTAACCATCAAGATTTTGATAAACTTTCTGAACAATATGTTGCGACAATGTCAGTTTTAATATTTCTTTGCCTTAAAGCCCACATTTTTTGTTATTTCAATTATCGCCAGATTTAATTTTCTGAAGTAATGTTTCTTATTCCAGCCAAATGAAATGAAATTTTTCAATTCTTCCTGTAAACAACTACAGCAGTAAAATTTCAATTTCATCATGTTTTGTGTTCCAATGAAGTTGTTCAATGATAGATAAAAGGTTTTTCCATAAGAGCGCTACAAACGTTTTTTTTTAAATAAAACAAAATGGTTTTGAATATCAATGAAATTCTTTATTCCTGTGAAAGTACGTTCGATGCCATTATGTATGGAACTCGTTTTCTTTTACATGGCCACCACGGGCACGCTTGCAGAAGTCCAGACGCTGAATCCAATTTTCGACGGTTTTCAAGCATAAATCGGCCGATACTGCTGCAATTTCACGTTCGATATTCGTACGAAGTTCATCAATCGTCGCTGGCTTGTTCGCATAGACCATAGACTTGACGTAGCCCCACAGGAAATAGTCCATCGTACGACCAAGAATATAAAATAGAAATCGCACGACCAAGTCGGCCAAGCGACTGGACCATTTCGTGAGATAACACGTTCTCCAAACTTGGTTTCAAATAACTTGATTTTGGCATTCGCTGTGTGGCGCCGTCCTGTTGGAACCACATATCCTCCAAGTCCATATCATCCAATTGGGGCTAAAAATTTTCGGTTATCATTGAACGGTAGCGATTCCCATTAACAGTAACGTGCCAGTCTTGATCATCACGAAAGAAGTACGGCCCAATGACGCCGCCGGCCCATAAACCACACCAAACTGTAATTTTTCGGGATTCAATGATGACTCATGGAATACGTGTGGATTGCTGCCTGACCAATACCGCATATTTTGTTTATTGATGAACCCATTCAGCCAGAAATGAGCCTTATCGCTGCAGATGATTTTCCGATGAAAATCCGAATCATTTTCAAGTTGGGCACTTCTTTGTCTCACTGGCACGGGAACATTTTGTACTGTGCCTGTGGATTCACATTTTTCCACTAGACGCTCAATTGTTGATCTGCTAGGACGATTATGACGACCATAAATTGGACGTACCGCTCTTAACGTTAAGGCCACTGACTCCGAATTTCGGTTGTAAATTTTAATAATTTCGACTCGTTGTTGGATCGTATGTCTTTCCATTATGAAATGGCAAACCTTACTGAAGAGAATTGTCAAAAGAGCGGCAAGTAATATGGCGTCGTTTGCTGTCCCTGTCGCTCAATTTTTGTAGCGTCCCTGTTGAAAAACCCTATATAACTGAACCTTTTTGCCTCTTTTTATTTTTTTTTAGATTAAAAAACAAACAACCCGGCCCGACATCGCCCGGGGGTACAATTTGAATGACAAAAAATTTGATTTAAGCCACTCAGCCCTCGAATACTCCACGAATGCTCAGCTCCTGTAAGTGATGGAGTAATTATTGAAATCTGTTCAGCAGTTCTCGAGATTAGCGTATTCTTTCCTTTTTGGGACTTTATTTTATACAACTGTGTAGTGGAGTATTATTGTATATTTTGCTTAGAATCCACTGTCCCAAAAATAAGTGAAGTCAAGTTATATTCAAACAAAAAATTCAATTCGAATTAAAAAAATATTTTTGAAGTGATTGAAAATTCGTTTAATAATTTCCAAAGGAAAAAAAACCAGTCGCCGTTGCTTAATTAAAAACACGAACCAACACGTGCAAGTGCTACACGTGAATCTGTAGCGTGAAGTAATGAAGTTGCCCTCCTTTCAACGCCATTCAATACAGATTCACAAGGGATTTTCTCCGAATTGTTCGATATCGGAGAATTTGTATTGAGTTATCCGTTTCAAATTACATTTCGAGCAGATCTTCCGACGAAATACATCGCATATGATAGCGCGAAGGCTTAATTCGTTAACTCAAAAATTTTTGACAGCAACGCGTTGAATTCCTTCGAAAGTTCTCCGACAAAAAATTGTTGCGGAATATTCACGAAAATGGGAACCACCCCACAATTTTGAGTAAAATAATAAATAAAATTATTTGTGTAGTATTTTACTACAAAGTCGTGCTACAGAAAAATACGACAAGAACGCAACAAGAGAAATATGTTTAAGAATTTTTTTACTCACTTTTCACATTCATGAAATTATACAGCTGACAGATTGCCAAACGTAAGCGAATGTGTGCTTCATTTATTTTGTTTCACTACGGATACATCGATGGTAAACTGAGTTCCGATGGAAACTGACTTTCATTTCGGAAATTCTTTGAACGGATACCTCGATAGGGCTGACACATTGTGGAAGTGCAATGTGTCCCGCAATGTTCGCCAAAATACACGTAACTTTTATTCAAAAGACATAAAAAGGTCGGCTGATACACCTAAAAGTATGAGCCACCTAAAAGTATGGATAATGGAATTTGGTATCTCCATGCCCACAGAATTTTTCAGAAAACTTTGTTTTTGGTCCAGAAAGTGTTCCAGCTCAGTGGAGCGATGAACGGACGTGTAGAAGGTCTGGGTGTGATTCCCAGTCGAACCATTACTAAATGACTTCTCACTGACCTCCTCTCATGATGATCTTACAAATCATCCGATTAGTATCAATTGTCGCGAAAAGCTTATCTCAACTTATCAATATATCGTGTAAGAATTACACACACACATAAATGGTTCTGAGGAAGCTAGACCCTGGGTTCTAACGAGCCTGTTGCGTCAAAAATGTGTTTTTTTCCTCCGAAAATTCACCCCTCTGAACATTCACATATACGGTCAAAGGAAAATTTTCCTCCGAGGTAAACGTTCCAATTAGCATTTCGAACCGATCTTCCGCACATCTGCCCTAGCGATGTATCCGTCGTAGCGGACGAACATCTGCAACGCATACTTCGTCGGAGGTTCAAATTCTATTCGAGGTATGTGTCATCGCAGAAAAAATCACTTCACGACAATTCGTAAACAAATGCCGCAAAGAATTTGTGTCGGAGGAAATCGCAAAAAGAATTACACTTAGCTGTCCAAACTTGCAAGAAAAATGCACTTGGACGCACTTTAACGCATTTCGCCAGCATGCGTTCAAAAATGTCGGAGAAATATTCCGAACAGCTTTTCGGAAGATATCTCAAAGCTAAAATCCTCCGAATCCTACAAAATCGGATAATTTTCCGCTCCGACGGATACCTCGCTATGGCAGTTTAAGCCAAAAATTTTGACAGCTATGTGTTGAATTCCTTCCAAAGTTGCGGAATCATACCAACGCGATTGTATGCATTCTATTATGTTAACGGATGTCTGCAACGCAAATTGAGTTCCGAGTGGGACTGACTATGGTTTCAGAAATTGTTCCAAAAGGATCCCTTGATAGGGGTGCGTATCTTGTAACAATGTCATTTTCGATATTTTATCCCCATAATGTTTTCAGCCACCCCCACTTTTTTGAAGCATACAGTTTAAAAATGGGGATGGGATGGGATAGTGTAAACAGCGGATTGTAGCATTCTCACATGTGTTTTTTTTTTCTATTTGTGACCTGAAACAACCTGTGGTGAATCATAAAAGGATGTAAAAAGTTTATATGAACTTTGTAATAAGTGTTGCGAAGCGCTTTTGGTTGCAGATATTGTATGAGTGAAACAACCCTCAATTAGCTCACTACCCTAATTGAATGCATGATGATTGCCCACTCAACTGCATTCCTGCTTTGGTCGGCGTTAAGATTTTCAGAGGCAATCTCAGAAATGGTGAAATATGTTTTAACCAAATCGGTATTTCTGTCGATATCGGTTGCTTCTAATTGAAAATGGAGCGAAGCCTTTTGACGAATTTACTAGGAATTTTGTAATCACTCGTTTATGGAATTTGATTAGAATGCAATAATTGATACCATACCATACCATTTTATACTTTTTCTAAAAGTATACAATTTTCAAAATATGCCTGCATATTTGCTGTAGATAAAGGTTTGTCTGTTTTAAAATAAATCGAACGTTTTAAACTTTCTCGTACAAGAGGAATGTGTTGTTTTCATGAACATTTTCGAACTGAATATCTGTGGTTGCATAAATGTTCATTCACTTTTTTTTTTAACGAATATCTAAATTTCTAAACAGATAAATTGAAAATAAAAAAACTGTCTAGTGCAAGTCGGAAGTTTTTTATTCAACAGGCAAGCATGCATACGAAGCGAAATTTCCCTTGAAAATGTTTGCATGTCCGTCAAATGAAAAAAAAAACAAAAAAATGTTGAGCCGGTTGTGGCTTAGAGAGTAAAGGAAGATATTTCGTATGCCAAAACCACTTTTCATCTGAATTTATTGGAATTTATTCATTAAATCTATAGAGGAATAAAGATCAGATGTATTTAGATTCAGAAAACCGTATTTCTTGTAAACGTAGGAGAAATTGTTGGGAGTCAGATTTAAAGGGTGTTTTTTTATAGACTGGTTTTTCGAATAAAGATAAAACTGCCGTTACTGGAGACCGGTAGAGAGCCATGATAACCGACTATTTTGTTTCCGAATTGGATGGCATGAATGTGGATGAAATGTGGTTCCAACAAGACAGCGCTTTGTACCACACAGCGCACGTCACAATCCATTTATTGAAGGATACATTCGATGAGCGCATTATTTTGCGGAATGGACTCGTCAATTGGCCACCAAGATCGTGTAATTTGACACCATTGGATAATTTTGTTTGGGGATATGTGAAAACGCTTGTTAACGGCAACAAACCAGAAACGTTAGGGGACTGGGAAGCCAACATTCGTGGCGTTATTGTCGACATACGGCCCCAAATTCTCGAAAAAGTGGTTGAAAATTGGACCTCTAGACTTGGCTTTATTCGAACCAGCCGCGGTGGCCACATGCCCGAAATCATATTTATTGCATTAATGGCATCAAATTATCCTTCCAACAAATCCAAATTGATGGGCAATAAAAGGATTTTCTTGTGTTTTATTTCAATTTGAAGTTCTATACCTCTAAAAAAACACCCTGTAGTGGCATTGGTTAAATTATTAGAAAAAAATATGAAAAAAGAAAATTTTAACATCTGAAAGTCAAAAGGTTGAGATATCAGAATATTCAAAAGTATTTTTGTGGTTTGCTAATGAGAATATCTTAATCAAAAAACATACAACAGAGATGATAAAGAGTTTTTGGTTGCAAATATATATAAATATTAATATTTATTATTATATAAATATTTGCTATAGCTCATAGAGTTTTTTTTCGGAATTCTGTCCGTTGGTTTGTCGGTCCGTCTGTCATTACAAGTCCCACCAGCCTAAACGACTTAACCGATTTTCTGCAAATTTCGTATTGCGCGTTTTTTTGGTCATAATTCTAGACACGTGTCCAAAGTTGTGTGAGATTTTTATTCACTAAACCAACCACCCATTTTGTATATGTATTGCAGGTAAGTATACGACTTAACTAGCAATTTTTTTTATCAGGAGTAAATATAAATGTCTGGCAGGTAACTTAACTTTGAGAGTTCCTGCTTTATCCGCAATTTATAGCGCGGTTTGTAATTATTGGGCTTAATCCAAGGGTTAAGTTCATTGAAGAAGCCGCAAAAAATTTATCTCGTCAAGAATTTGGAGGAACGTTGTGTTAACGTGTCCTACTAAGTTTGTAGAATGTGAAGATTCGTTTCACCGATACAACCCCATAGTTGTATACCATATGTCCAAACCATCTTTAGCACTTGCTTGCTTAATGCTTGTATAATAGCATCAGGGTTAAGCTTCTAATATTTTCCGATTAACCAGTACAGTTCTCTGTATTTATTTTTAAGTTCATCGCTTATTTTTATAATTGTAGTTGATTGGCCATGATAAAGGAGGTGATTGCAATGCGGATAGAGTCCCACAATATTTTGGGTTTCGAACCTCACTGTGTCTTTCGTAGAACTTCATAAAGGGTTCTGGAATTTTTTTTTTCCAAGGAATGTTTCCCATTTAGCAATAAATTTATAAGCAAAATTGATTCCCGATAACCCTATTTATATCTCTTTGCAACAAACTATATTTCAAAACTAATGTAAAGATAACGTAAGCAAATATTATTATTCGTCAAATTTAAAAAATTAAAATTTCAACAACTAGAATATTTAAAGTAAATTAAGTTCGCTGTCAGCGCAGAGCAATAAGAATAAATCCCCTCGAGAATATCTCATTAAGGCTCTCATCGCATCCAATTCATCTGAAAAAGTACCGCAATTACTCGCTAGGAATTTGTATCTCATCTATTTTTATCTTAGCATGCTCTTCCAAGAACTAAGAAATAATAAGCTTCCCCATTGGTAGCTCAATAGGTGCTTTGCTGTTAGTTTTAAGGCTTTCGAGGGTAACCATGGAATATAGGAACAAGGGATAAAATTGCACTTGATATGATTCCATTTTAAATTTATTTCACGAAACACCCCATTTGCCACAGGTTTGTGAAATTAAAAGTTAATTTTAGTTCAACTGCAATATGATCTGGTTTCCACATTGAAAAAAAAAAACAAAAGAAATGAATGGCATATATAAATAGTGTATTCAGGATATCAATATTAATTGATAATAAGAAGAAAAACAGCCATACTATAAACAGCCTGGTTAGACTGGCACGGAATTCATGGTCTGCTATCCCAGGCTTACCTAGATGAGCTGCTTTTACGTATTCGGAATTCGGAATTCTTCAAATATCGTATAGAGCGTTTTTTTTGTCATAATTTTTTTTTTCATAGAGCACATGCCCAAAGTAGTGTGCGATTCTTACTCACTAAAACCACCACCCTTTTTGTTTTTGTATTGCAACTAAGTATGCGAGTTAGCCTTGCAATTTTTTTTTATCTCGACTAATGAAGGTTTGGCAGGTGACTTCCCGTTGACGGTTCCTGCTTTTTCAATAATTATCTTCGGTTTGTTATTATCGGGCCAAATCCAAGGGCTTAGTTTTTGGTAGACGCCCCAATAAATTTGTTCCGTCAAGTAGTTAGCGGACAGTTGTGTTAACTTGTCCTAATAAACGTTTTTTTTTATAAATAAAATACGGACTCGAACCGTATTGAGAAATACTGGCAAAGTGTTTGTCCGTTTATACGAAAAATCTAAATTAATCGATTTGCTATCGTTAAGTGCAATCCGGCAAGATTTTGTCAATTCACTAACCTCGTTGAGAGCGTTTTGTAATTTTTTATTAGTTTTCTCTATTGTTGTGCCAACTGCTAGTATCGCAGTGTCGTTAGCAAACTTGCAACTATTGTATCGTTTGTTTGTGGGATATCACGAGTGAATAGGAGGTACAAGAGTGGTCCAAGGACGCTTCCTTGGGATTCTTCGGCCATTATTTCTTTGAATTCTGAATATTCGTTTCCAAGTTTCACACGGAAGAGTCTATGCTCAAGATGCGACTCGAGGATTTTATATAATTGTTCAGGCAGAACTTGTCTGTATTTGTGTTAAAGGCCATGACGCCACACCTTGTCAAAAGCTTGAGACGAGTCAAGAAATACAGCTGATCAAATATTCTTTTATTCGAAAGCTTTCTTAATTACGTCTGTGATTCGGTGCAGTGAAATAAACCCCACGGAAATAAGCCCCATCGGGCTTATTTCCAAAATAAAAGGTAATCGCCCTGACGGGCATATTTCCTTTTCGAAATGGAAACAAGCCCGCCACGAAAAAGCATTAACCCTTGCGGGTGTTATTGCGATTTGAAAATGGAATTCTATTCAAGTTTGGTGTATGCAAATTTTGAATCTGAGAGGGGGCATGCTGCCGACCTGCCACCCTCCCCATCTTGGGCTTACTGTTGGATTTGGGATGTGTACTAGTTTGTATGCATGAAAAGGATATAAACCCCACAAGGAAAAGGCATTACCAGCCGCGGGACTTATTTCCATTTTCAAAAAGAAATAAACAACTCAGATGGTCTCTCCTTTTTGTTGAGAACTTAGCCCCATTGGGCTTATTTCCGTGTGGGTTATTTCACTGCACCCTGTGATTCCATGTACTTGGGCCGCCGTCTTATGTTTACTTCTAAACCCAAATTGATGGTTGGGTAGAAGACTCCTGAATAATTATGTAGTGTAAACGGCCGAGTAATATCATTTCAAAAACTTTTGAAATTATTGGAAGAAGTGACCTAATTACGGGAGATTACGTCTGTTGCGAATACTATAATTTTGAATGGCTACGCTTTCGATTTGCACACATATCCACATTTTATCGTTGGAATTCGGTTAACGAATTGCAGTCAGGGTTCATAAAAATGCTCGTAATTCTTCAAAATCGAAAATATAGCTTCATAAAGCCAGATTGAACAAAACGTGGTTTTAACCTTTGATAAAATTTGAATTCATCCAGATAGGGAAAGAGCCGGCCGCATAATGTCCTAAGGTATAAACTAAATAAAAAAATAGTGCTTGCTAGTAGACTTATGCCCGGTTCCACAGTGGGAGTTTCAGCCGCAGCTTAGTTAAGTAAAACGCAAAACTGAAGTTTGGGCTTAAGATTTTCGAGTTTCACAATCATTTAAAAAGTTTGGTTTAGCTAACCCAAGCATTACAAGTAATTCTTAACGGTTTGTGGGAAATTTAGTAGTTACACGCCTGCAAGTCTACACCAAACTTTTTCTGCGAATATTACGTACACAAAAAACAGTGATTCCCTGAAGTAAGTTCGGGCACCACCCATGGCGTAAGTCTCTATTTAATCTACCGGTGAACCAGAAATCCAAGTGCCAATGATGAATGAAGAGGAAATCCTGCTTGAATTACTCCGTTTTAACGTATCCAAGAAATTACAAAAACAAACAATTTGCAGTTCATGTCCATAAATTAAACAAAGGTAATGTGCTAGTGCTGGTAACTTTGAATGATAAATTTTGCTCTGACAGACATTAAGCCACCAAAATCGGAAGCTTAGTAGAGTAGTATCAATTTTCAAGGTTGATACTTGCCGATCGGAGTCGGCATAAAACAGGAGGTCCAGCCATTGTGCAAGAAGTACACGCAAACGTATGAATGATTGTGAGGAAGCTTGGCCCTGGGTACTAACGAACCTGTTGCCATAAAAATTTGTATGTGTATTTCTAAATTGGGTTTACCTTTTGGGCTGGCACTGTGAAACACAGAGTTGAGTTAAAGCGTAGATTAAGCTCCATGTGAGTCTTAAACTCTCACTATGAAACCGGCCATTAGAGAAAAAATCCAGGGTTTTCGGACATTTTTACCCAGGGTTGCAACAAACGCGCTCATTGGCGCGATGGTTGGTGCGATGAACTGCCGCGCAGAAGGTCTGGGTTCGATTCCCAGCCGTAGCAACACCTAAATGATTTTTCACTGGCCCTCCTCTCGTGATAATCTGACAAATCATCCGAGTAGTATCAATTGTCAAGAAAAGCTTATCTTAAATTCGCCGTTCGTCGTCGGCATAAAACAGGAAAGTTTATCATGTTAAGCTATAACTTATCATCTTACACTAAGATGAATCTAGCTACTTTCAAGGTCATTAGGTACCCCCTCCAGTGTAAAGTTGAGAGAACCCATCCCACTTGTTCCAAATACCACATAAAAAAGAACACTAAAAGCAAATAGCAAATTCCATTTTTTTTTCAACGCTCACCAAACGAAACAAGAAAACAAAAAACGCTTCGCTTGGTGTGTGCTTAGAGAAAAAAAAACGCTTTTTTGACTACCGAATCAAAAACGTTTTGTTTCATCCGGTGTGTTTTCAGCCTTAATAAACCCTGGTCTTGGAATAGAATGTGTCATGCGGATTCTCGATGGCCAATTTCATGCACGTGTCCTACCTACCTTTGGGTAAAGAACTTTAAAAATTGACAAACGCCAGCTAATTAAATCAGTAGTTGATTTAATTATTTTAAAACGTTTTTGCATAACACAATTAACAACCGACCATGCAATTACTTGCGTGGTGTAGCAACGCACTTAAGCGAGTATGTGTTGTTGCCTTTAATGAGTTTTACTTCGCCAAGATACGTAGTATAGAATAACATTGTGATAATGGCAAAAACAGGAGTTGGAATTTAAAAAAAAAAGTTGTTTTAAAAAAATGCAGTCTTATGCAGTTATACAGAGGTGTTTACAGTATTAGAGTTCTATCTAAAAAAATGCATTGTACCTCTCATATACTGCAGTTTCTCTTTGCCAATGATGTATATAACGTCACTCTTAAAAAGGACTGATATCTCAGGAGCGACCACGTTGGTGTCAATGAAAATTAGTATCTAAGATGAAAGTTAGTATGCAAGCGGTATATAACAAGATACTCATATTTGTTAACGAAAACTTAATTAACGGTACATTTTGTTGCAAAAATTTTTTAAATGTTGATTTCCTCGAAAATGACTTTAACGATTGTGAGTTCAATCTCTAGCTGAAAGCATTCGGACAACAGACGTAAGTTAGAATAGTGCTTACAAATTTTTTTCTTAAAATGGAGTATACAGTAATTTTATGATTTTTATAAAAGAATCATTCATTTTTATGAAACTTAGTAAATTGCATAGTTGGGTTAGGTTAGGTTAGAGTGGCTACCAGCGAATTCGGCATCATACTTAGACCATTTTTGGTCCACTGTGATACCACATGGATATTGCCCATACTCGTTGTTACCTGTGGAAAACCATTTTGAGTTTTTAATGAAACGGAGGAGACGTCGCACATCCGTTTTGTTAATTCGCTAAGAGTTAGTGACACACAGACGGACAGACGGACAGACGGACAGACGGACAGACGGACAGACGGACAGACGGACAGACGGACAGACGGACAGACGGACAGACGGACAGACGGACAGACGGACAGACGGACAGACGGACAGACGGACAGACGGACAGACGGACAGACGGACAGACGGACAGACGGACAGACGGACAGACGGACAGACGGACAGACGGACAGACGGACAGACGGACAGACAGATATGGCTAGATTGATTCAGTTGGCGATTCTGAGTCGACCCATATACTTTGAGGTAAAGGGTGATTTTTTAAGAGTTACGTTTTTCAGGTTGGCAGCACAGGTTAGTAATGGCTTCCAAACGTCATCTGTCAAAGTCAAAAATTTTCTGCCATTTAAACATGGAAAGACTTTCAAACCAGCAACGATTGCAAAATATTGAAATTTATTATCGAAATTCGTGGTATGTGAAAAATATGCACCGTTTGTTACGATCATACTATGGTCGTCATAATCGACCTGGTGAATCAACAATTCGTGCTGTTATCACTAAATTTCGCACCAAATTTACTTAGTTGGACATTAAACAATCGAATCGCATGCGTACAGTTCGTACCGAAGAGAATATTGCAGCCACGATCAGCCACATTTCACGATCGTCATTAACATTGGACGCGAATGTTAATGAAGATCGTGAAATGTCAATTCGTCGCCGTTCTCAGCAATTGGTCATGCGTTACTCAACCACATGGAAAATGTTACGTATCGATTTGAGTTTGAAAGCGTATAAAATTCAACTTGTGCAAAATGGAAGCTGAATGACCTACCACAACGTCTAATTTTTGGTCAATGGGCCTTAAACAGCTCCATGAAAATCCGCTGTTTTATCGAAAATTTGTGTTCAGCGATGAGGCTCTTTTCTGGCTCAACGGATACGTAAATAAGCAACACTGTCGCACCTGGAGTGATGAACAGCCACATGCTATACAAGAGTTACCAATACATCCCGAAAAAACGACAGTTTGGTTTGGTTTATGGGCTGATAGTCATCGGTCAATTTTTCTTCAATGACGACCGTGGAAGAACTGTTACTGTCAACGGCGAACGATATCGAGCCATGATATGCGACTTTTTTTTTGCCCCAGTTGGCTGAGTTGAACTTGGTTGACATGTGGTTTCAACAAGACAGTGCCACATGCTACACACCTCGTGAAACAATGGAAATGTTGAAGGATGAATTTGGTGAGCAGCTCATCTCTCGAACTGGCGCTGTGAGTTGGCCGCCAAGATCATGCGATTTAATGCCTCTTGATTTAGTTCTTGTGGGGTTATGTAAAGTCGACAAGACGAACACGATTGAAGCCTTACATGATAACATAACACGCGTAATTCGTGGAATACATGGCGAAATGCTCAAAAAAGTGACGCAAAATTGGACCTTCCGAATGGGCCATTCGAAATGGAGTCTCGGACAACATAAAGTCGTCTTAGAAACAAAAATGGCAAAGGCCTCTTCATCGATTACAATAAAAAATTTGAATATTTGATAGAAATTCGAGTGCTTTATTCGATTTAAAAAAAAAAAAAACTACGCTTAAGAAATCACTCGTTATACGAAATTTGATTTCTAACCTAAATATTAATTTGTTCTCATTTTCAATGAATTCAATTTTTATTATATCAATCTTATCGTTCTTAAAAACGGCAGCGCTTATGGCCTTGCTGCCCTGATGCCTTACCGAAATAATTTGTAAATTTTTATGTAAATAAATATTGCCATGGCCCAAGTCCTAACAACTCTACGTGCGCATGGAATCGGTAGCTGTTTTGAATTATCCCTGTCAGTTTTCTCGTCCGTCTGTCTGTACGTTACTGATTTTAAGTCCTTCAATTTTGAGCGAGGATAGTGAAGTTTAATATATTAGTCCTTTTCCATGTCTACAGAACAGGTGTTAAGCCCGCTTTTAAGAAAAAATTTGTTTTGGGTCGAGCGGTAAAGAAAGGCATTTTTAGTAAAAACCTGTCTATGGTCAAATAAAAAAAAACTTTCGATGCAAAGACTTTCACGATATTAATATGAACATTGCGTCTATAGTTCATTTTAACATACGCCGACCTTTAAGGGGTGTTTTTCTATAAAAACTATTTGTATACCCCACTCCATAGCACATGCAATAGAAAAAGTTTTTTTTTTTAACAAAAAAAGATTTTTAAGCTGTCTGAATAATTTTTTTGTATTCAACGGATTGTACAGCGTATCGTAGTCTTCTCATATGTGTTTTTTTCTGTCTGGGACCTTCAGTGACCTGAAGTGAGTCCTAAAAGTAAAACGATATTAAAAGTTTATGTGAACCAACTTTTTAACAAGTGTAGAGATGCACACTGATTACAGCTAATGTATGTATACGATTGAAACAACAATTAATTAGCTTTAGACTTCAGTGGGAGGCATGATGATTCCACCCTCAATTGTATTTTATTTTTAAACAGATAGTTGTCAGAGGTAATCGCAGAAAAAGTAAAACATGTTTCTACGTGGTCTGTAATTAGTCCGTAATTTTTTTGACTCATAAAGGCACTTTTTTTTTTTTAAATTGAAATTGTATGCAATGGACATTGGACATCACAGTACTTCGCACATGAATGAAACGAACTACAGACACGTAACAGCACTGGCGACTGAGGCCATCGGCTGGGACAGATCAAGACATTAATACAACAGAGAGAGACAGATAGATACATACACCTACGTGGCACAGAGGAGGAGACATAGATTAATATTGTCTCATATTATCGCACAGGTGTGGCCTCAGATAAGCTGGCAATTTTCGTAGAAAACAAATGCTGCCGAAGCTGGGGCTTGAACCCGCAACGTTGGGCTTAGCAGTCAACTACGCATTCCTCTGAGCCATGGCCACCTGCAATTAGTGGATACTTAATAGCCTCTTTGGCTGCATATTTTCTGAAATAATTTTTTTTTTTTAAACAACCAAAAAGTGGTTTTTGTCATTCCAACAGCCCATCTTTCGATCCGTCGTTTTGATTGTCCGTAGGTGTGTCTCCCAAATAAATGGACTGAAGGAAATTCTTGAAACTTCCTACCTAGAATTTTTTGGCCGTATTTCTAGGCCATTTTTAGGCCGTGTGTCAATTGCGTTAAAATTTAATTAAGTAAGTGCATAAAATTTGACATTAGTATGTTGAGTACAGACTTCAAAATTTTGACCAGTGGCTAATTTTTGACATTAAGTATACCTACTGACGAGTGACAGAAATGGAAAGTACGCGCATGGATTATTCCTCGGTACCATTTTTCACATGAGACGGGAAAATTCTGAATTATTCAGATTAATAAATAAAAAGCAAAGAACATGTGTATTTTATATCAGAAAATTTGAGGAAAGTAATAAACTAAACTAAAATTGGATTTTTAAAAAAATATGGTTTCAAAATTGTTATGATTTGCGATGTTTGTGAAATCTTTTTAGCATGAACAAGCTAGGGCGGATATTTTTAATCTTGAGCACAACAACTGTACAACAATATTTCTTTTACTGACAATAATTAATAATTAAGGGATTTTTGATAATCGTTCTGAGATATTTCCGGTATTTTTTTAATTACAAGAAATTTAAAAAAAATTGTTCCAATTCTTTTGGGAAATTATTGAAAATTGTATTAAAATCATATCACATTTAATCCAATTGACACAGCAAAACCCAATTTCTTACCCCTGTAGAAATGTCAAAAAATAGCCAGTGGATAAAATTTAACGCAATTGCCACACAGCCTTACTTGGAAATCAGTATTGGTTTCGTGGAAAAAATCAAACTCCAGATTTCGATTAAACCTTACATTGCTATTTTTTAGAAATTCGGAAAAGTAGATTTCGAAATCCGGATAGCAGCTGGAGACTGAATGACTGGATGGATTTACTCAGATGGGTTTTTCAAAATGGCCACCTCAGGGCCAAAACTAATATCGATATTTCTAAAAAAAAAACTTCTCCAACGATTTTGATTACTCTTAACCAGTTTCCGTACCCAGTTTTTCCATACAAATCAGAATGAAGTATTTTTGTATTAAAAATGGCAATCATAGGGCCAAAACTAATGGTTTGGTAATATCGAAATATCTGAAAAACTTCCCCAACGATTTCGATTACTCTTAACCAGTTTGCGTTTTTCAGTAAAAACTAGAATTTTTATATTAGGGCCGGATTCGAATAATAATCGATTTCTCGTGAACTATATTTTTAAGTCGAATGAAATCAAAATCCATTGTTGTTATTGATACAAACAGTGCCTTGTAATTATATTGAGCATATGCGTTTTGGTCAATAATGTAAAAATACTTTTTCCTGCAGTACTGAATATTTCGCTTCCAGCAATATTGACTGTATGAATTCTTATAGAAACATATTTGGTTCAAGAGTAGTATCAGAACGTGTTATGCAAGACCATTAAATGAATTCCGAAGAAACGTGCTGCCAGATCCAATCATTGGTTCACTACACATTTTTTGAAGTAATAAATCGTAGGCATCAGTTATAGCAATCAGTAAAAAGCACACAAAAAAAAAGGAAAATATTTCATTTATTATGTGCATTTGAGGCGACTATATCCGGGCCTATCGTGGATACATTTTTCCGGGAAAATTTTCCCATTCAGAAAGCTGATTAACATTGCTTACAAGGAAAAAATTTATTTGCGATAGGTCTGATTTACTAACGGGTGTCTGAATATTTTTGGTAATGGAAATGTGGAGTCGAACCCATACTTTCTGCGTGGTAGTTCATCTCGAAAAAAAAAAACCAATCCCAGCTGCTAAAAGCCTTAAGTTAGGAGTTCTAAACAAATTATTCTTCTATATCACTTCGACGCAAGCTCTACCACCACATCGTTACAACTGCCACACGAACACACAGCTTCGCTAACTTTATAAATAGAAGAATTCATTTGATGTAATATTTCATCTTTTATAAGATCAATGGACTTACCTCCATGAGTTATTAAACAAACCGATCCCAGCCGATGGACACAGCCCCAGTGCTGTTATGTGTATGTAATTCGTTGCATTCATGTGCAAAGTACAGTGATGTAAATGTCAATGCCAGACTGAACATCTCCGAATAAGTACAAAAAAAACTTTATACAAGTAATTGCTTCTTAAAATTGGAAATTTGAACTTAATAGAAGAAAAATTGTTAGTTGGGAGTCCTCAATCGTAATTTTAAGTTGAAAGCGATTTATAGCTTAAGAAGAAAAATTTCCTTTTTTCTTATCTGTTTTTGAAAAATCTTAGTATTATCTAGCCATATTCGGAATATCGATATTATACTACACATCGTTCCTGGGAAACCGTTTTTTTTAAACTACCCTTGCATTCTTGACATTCTATTCTATTCTAGACATCATGAAAACAAATTTTTTTTAACTCGGGGTACCTCAAAACATAGAATTTTTTAAAGAGCTCAACTTCGAATTTTCGAGACAACATAATACTTCCTTATACAAGGCGCTACTACAAAAAAAAGCTTAATACTTTTTTTTAATTGTTATCAACTCCATTTTTTTCCCAAATTTACAAATCGTTATTTGAACTAAATAGGAATGGATAAATGGGATGAAGAAACCTGCATTTGGGTTGTACCCCGCTATCATGCAATGGAGTCCGTACTTTGCGTCTAATTAGAATTTCGGCACTTTTCGCGAAACTCCTCCTACTAGGCGGACCATAATGAAATTGGTATACTTTTTTTGAAAGCGTTTCCACAAGACATTTGTCTGCTTAAATTGATATTAGCAGTCGGACATTGCAGACAATAATTCACACAAAGATCTTGATCGTTTCCCTACACGGCTCAAATTACTAACATATTGCACATCAGAACTTCCGATCCGCTTCGAATTTTTTTCGAATCTGCTTCAAATTGTACACTTCGACGAAACCATGCCAAACTGCACTTTTATGTCCGATAAAGCCTACGTCGACGGGCTCAGTGGCGCTATGGTCAGTGCGATTAACTGCCGCGAAAAATTTTGAGTTCGATTCGAGCCGTAGTTACACCTAAATGATTTTTCACTGGCCCTCCTCTCGTGATGATCTAAACTTAGCCTTTCGGAGTCAGCATAAAACAGAAGGTCCATCGTGCATAAAACACATACGCAAGCCTACTTTGACTTAAATAGCAATGTTTACGAACTCATTGGCGCGATTGTTGGTGCGATGAACTGCTGCGCAGAAGGTCTGGGTTCGATTCTTAGCAGTAGAAACACCTAACACCTAAAACACCTCTCGGGATGATCTGACAAATCATCCGAGTAGTATCAATTGTCAAGACAGTCTTATCGCAAATTCACCGTTCGGAGTCATCATAAAACAGGAGGTCCTGCCATCCTGCTAGAAGTACACACGCACACATTAATGGTTGTGATAAAGCTCGACCCTGGGTACTAACGAGACTGTTGCGCCAAAAAATTATCTTTTGTAACAAGAAAATTTGTCGAATTTGGAGTGAGTTGAATATACAAATTCTCCAAAAGACTGAACTTTATCCAGTTCGAGTCATAGTTTGGTGTCAAGATGTACTACCGGGCCACACTTTTTGAAGAAAACGGACGCTGGTTACTGGTGACGGTTATTTAAAAATGTTGAAGGAATTTTTGTTCCAGAATTACACCCTCAGAAAATTGTTTTTAGTTCTGTCTATAACAAGATAAAGCAAGTTCGCTCGTTACTAACCCTGTTATGGTAGAAATACAACAGACATTTCCGAATAAAGTCATTTTAAGAAGTTCCTCATTTTGTTGGCCTCCCGACTCTCCAAACCTGACCACATTGAATTTTTTTCATCTGGTGATATTGCAAATAGATATTCTACACGACAAAACCAAATAATTTGAATGGGTGTAAGCAATCCCTTCAGTCAACAATTGACGAAGTTTTTAGTTCAAATCTTCAGTCAACGATTAATAAAATACCGTACATGCATCAAAGTGCGTGAAAGTTATTTTAAAAATATATAGCATGAGCTCAGACACGGTAGAAGTGAAACTGTATTCTAGTTAATACACAGAAACGCGAACTCATTCTCTCACAGCCTAAACCCTATAAAAACATTTATAGTTGAAATGCTTAAAAGATGAAGGGCCTAAGCGACATTTTCAAAATTTTAGTAACCAGCTTTTAAAGTTGTTTACTTATAACTTTTTTTGATTAAAACAACAAAAAGCAAAAGCAGATATTTTGAAGTTAACAAATCTCAAGTGTTTCATAATGTGAGTAAAATTTTAAAGAAAAACCCAGCCGATGACTACAGTCGCCAGTGCTGTTATGTGTCTTTAGTTCGTTGCATTCATGTGCGAAGTACTTTGATGTCAATGTAAATTTTTAACAAAAGATACAGAACTTGAAAAATGTTTACATTTAATTTTAAAAAAAATGTCGCTTAGGACCCTTATCTTCTCTCTTTTTCGTTACACTTTTTCGTTTCATAAAATCTAATTACCACTTTCCTTAAAAAAGTTTCACTTAACAAACAAAAAAAATCACACAAATATCAACATTAATCCCTTCTGCAGGAACTAATAAAATCCAACGAAAGCCAAATTCTTCACCTTTCGGAAAAAATCCCAAATTTCAATAAAGCTATCCCGAGAAACACGAACATTCAAAAGGCAATTTCAGCCAAAGGCACCGTCGTCTACTACATAAATCATCAAATCTGGCTATACAACATTCCAACATTCCAACATTCCATTCAAAACAATCAGATCACATACCAATTCGCATCTTCATCTTGCAGTCTCTGTCGGCCAATCTGTAACGTAATTTTTATTTATAACCATAAAAGTCAGAGGCGTTTTCTATAGCAACTCGGATTAAAAATTTCGTCATATATAAAATACTGTCATACCATAGGTAGCACTCTAATTCCAAAAATACATCTTCATTGTCACTAACCGCATACACATATAATCCCCAATGAAATCTACCTGTTTGGATGCAAGCTTCAATTACAGACCAGACTCCAGACTTCAGCCAAACACCTTTGTCAAAACCACCCCACGCCTACACAGATTTATGACAGACCAAAGAAAAGCCATTTATAGGAAAATAACCATTTAAGCCACCTACCCTCAAACCCCCTTGAGAACAGATTTTTTTTAATCATATAATACTAAATGTCGCATCAACAAGCAACTTTCGTTTGATTCTCTACAACAAAGAATATTGCGTTCGTGGACTGGACCGCTGAGTATTGTATTGTCCTACCTACTACATTCCAGCACACATTTTTAGGGTGCCCCGATGCACTAACGTCCTTTATGCTTGGGCAAAATATCTCCCTCACAAATGCGTTGTCTCTTTATGTACGAAGACAATGAGATATTTTGTACGGCGAGAGTCGGCGGGAGTTCTCTATTACAAACATCTCCTCGTACTATAGGCAGCATGCCAACATGCCAACATGAAACCGTCAACACGACGAGACGACATCGCACACTTATGCTAAATGACATACCAGCTACACACATCCGACATTAGATCCCTTGTTTGCACACCAACGTACGTGTTGAATTATATACAATCCGGGGACTATCATCGATTCAGATCATTCGGTAGTGTATTTGATAACCAGTACCTTATCGGATTTTACATCATACGCCATCTTCGGAGGTATACTATGATAGGGTAATCGGATTTACCCAGGAGGAAATAATTAAGGACTGAGAATTTCACGCAGAGAATTTCTTCAAAAACAAAAATCTTAACAGTAAACCCGTTTCAAATAGTCACATCAATCCAGAACCAGTTGCGGATTTGTTTTCGTTTCATAAACTCAAATCCACACCGTCTTGATAGAAGTTTTGCTTAAAAGCACATTTTGAGCGACGAAGCAAATTTTGACTTGGCTGGCTTTTTTAATAAACAGAATAGCTGCTACTGGGGCACTGAAACCCTCGATTGATACACCACAGACCGCTCCAACCTCGTAGAGAAACTGTATGAGGCTTTATTTGGGCCGATGGCGTCTCTGGGCCATATTTCTCTAAGGATGCCATAGGCAATGCTATAACAGTTACTGGTGCTGTCGGAAAAACTTTCTTGTCCCCGAATTGGATAAATTAAGCCTACAGGATATGCATCACATATAAATCGAGCTACGATGAGAATTTCACGAAAAATTGTTCTCGACCAAATAAAGCTCGAAAAGATTCAACGTGGTCCGATTCCTTCTTATGGGGTAACATGATTGCAAAGGTCTACATCGACAAACCAACCACAAGCTCGATGTCTAAGGACAATATTTGAAACGAAATTGGTGAAATTACACAAGAAGGCACAGCACGCCTTTGCGATATTGTAGGCAGAACGCCGCTACGGGGCAAGCAGCCAGAGCTGACATGTAAACTGCATAAACGTCAATGCAGAGTTGTCATTTGCCGCCGTCTGCAGGAATTATTCAGTCCTATCGGGAATAAATTTTCTCGGAAGTTTTTCCCTTGTCAGCAATGTAAATCAGATTGCAACAGTTTCCCGGAAAAATTTATTCGCGATTGGACTGATTTCATCTTACGATAGGATGATGACTTTTGCCCCAGCTTGTATAAAGCCATCAGGAATTATCACCTTCAGTCCTCGCAAGAAGCACTCATAATTTCGAGCATTACGTAGGCATTTTTTTTTTACCGAGCCCAGGTGTTGTAGTTGATAGATGGAATATACCCTGCGAATCAGTTTCAATCATGGGAACTGTGTCGTCATCTCCTAGGGATTTATATGTGAACATGTGTTGACGGCCTAGATAAACTTCATACGTCATAATATTCCTAGGTTTAGGAAGTTGTGACCTTCCTCGTCTATACATAGAATAAAATAAAGTGCCAATGAGACGTGCTGAATGGATTTCGATGTGGTTTTCACTGTTATGATTTGAATCATCACAATACATATTGTTTTGTTATATCACTTACAGGAGCTGAGTATTCGAGGTCTAAGTGCCAGAAATTAAATTTTTCCACTTTAAAACTGTACCCAGGCGAAGTTATAATAGTGACAAAGCCCGAGCGCTCACTTGACCAACAAAATATTCCATACAAAATGATCAAAACCATGTAATTAATAAGAACATTTTTAATTTAAAATAATATTTCACTTTAAAATAAAAAATGAAAAAAAAAACATTAACATGGAACTTAAAGGACACCCTGCATTACATAAAACCAAGTTTCTAGGACACACTCCTCGGAAATTATTTTATTTGTAAGCTAGAAATGTCATACTATGCTATTTTTCTGGCTGTCCATCTATATTTCGATTTCATGAAATTAATACAGGCTCAGTGGCGCGATGGTTAGTGTGATGAACTGCCGCGCAGAAGGTCTGGGTTCGATTCCCAGCCGTAGCAACACTTTAATGATTTTTCACTGGCCCTCCTCTCGTGATGATCTGACAAATCATCCGAGAAGTGTCAATTGTCGTGAATAGCTTATCTCAACTTAGCCGTTCGGATTCGGCATAAAACAGGAGGTCCCGCCATCGTGCAAAGAAGTACACACGCACACATGAATGGTTGTGAGAAAAAAGCTAGGCCCTGGGTACTAACGAGCCTGTTGCGCCATCAATTTATTTATTTATATTTGTAACAATTGAAACCCCCATATGAGGCGCATTCTGCCGGAAAAATATACAACCCCAAAAAGTTGGTGCGAATTAATTGTTTTTACGTTTCTTTGTACGGATTTTAACTAATTTTTTCTTGGTAATGTATTAACAAAGATATCACGTGGCAAGGGTCATAATTCATGGTAAACACCAATCGATGGGTTATTGTTAATTATTATGAAACACACCTCTCGTATAATGCATAAAAATCTTCCTTTGTATCAACATGATGCAAACATCAAATTTGTATTAAATTATCGGCAAAATATTTTAGACACAACTTTCTTCAATTTCACAACTTTTTTCGTCTATTTTTTCTACCAACAACAGTTTTGCTTTTTTTTTGGAAATGCCCGCGAAAGAAGATTTTAATTATGACATCTCAGCATAAATGCAAACATTTTCAAAAGCAAGACAACCTTTAGAAAAAAAAGCATTTGTTCACCAAATTATATTCAAATATTTAAGGACAAAGTTGTTGTTTAAATTTAATTCGCATTTGATTCGCGGGAAAAATTGTTTGTATACCCTATGCAGGATATAAAGTCCGTCGGCAAATCTTATACAAGGAAAATACTCACTACAAAAGATAACAATTTTCAAATCTGCAGATTTAAGATAATTTTCTTCATTTTAAAATAATTTTTAGCCACTTTCACATTTTATGAAATTCGAAAATTTTCTAAGAAAATACTTTTGCAATATTTTTTTGTGTGGATTTCGGCTGTAGAATATTTTAAATCACACAGATATTTATTTTATATTATCCGATAGCATTGGAGAATTAAACGATTCACACAGCGCTCCACATTATTTTTAGCTTGTAGTTAGTTTCAAATCGAGCGGCATTGATGTAATTTCATTCTTAATTATTCACGCAATAAAATTTATAAAATATCTTATGGACATGTTACGGATAAACTATGAATACACAAATCAATTTCTTTCGATACGACCATCTATTTTAAGCACACTGTTCGCGATGGCCGTAAGACCTGATTTCATATATGATAGGTACACAGTGCATGCCGAATGGCAACTGAAAAAAAAATCACCCCTATTTGAAATATTATCACAATAACTTTGTTGAGGAGTAAAAAGGAGAATTAAATATGCGTTTCTTTTGAGTGTATGCTCAACAGATTTTTTTTTGTTTTTGTTTATCTAAAGTCGAATAGCACTGTTTTTTTTTTGGATAAAATTAAATCCCTTCACTTTGAGAATAACACAAACTACTCACCGCGATTAATCACGTTGTGTTTTTTCCTTCAGAATTGAGGTATCTTCTGGTGGTATGCTCCATTGAGAACACTATTTGATATGATGGTAATAAAAAAAAACTGATTATTGTCCTTGGCGCCACTGAAGGCACTGATGATACCTTGCAACTGTACGTGACACTTTCCATAATTCACAAATTAATTTCACACGCAGAAATGGATCAACTCCCGCACGAATTCTCTACACTCATTCACTGAACACTCTGATAAAATATGAAACCCCCAACCAGCGTATTGATAACGGTCACCGCGCACACCAGGATAACAAGGATAACACGAAAAATCTAAAATGCAACTAAGGCACTTTGCATATCAATTCGTTCGGTGGAGACGATGTTGATGCCTAGGGTGGAGACGATGACTATCTGTTGTGGAAGCAACAAGTGAGCATTTAATGCGCGCGATAAGCCATAAACGAATGGATCTCATTCATTCATCCAGACGACATAAATGACAAACAAATCGTCTCGTCGCGTAGCGTAACGTCATCTTCCTCCAGCTGTCATACTCACACGATGTTCGGTCTCGCGCAATGATACAAAAATTAACATTCATAAAAAGACGGATGCCTAGATTTTAATTGCTAACCCGTCCAACACCTTGATGCGATAAATCCTACTGCCTCGTATAGCTGTGTTCCGATACTGTGGTACTCGATATATTTCCGCTGCGTGTATGATTTCCGTCTGTCGAGGAACTAATGTAGTTGGAGAGTACCTAACAAATGAAATCAAATTTGTGGGTGTGATTGGGGTGCGGGGTGAAATCCTCGCGATATGGATAAATAGCATGATGGGTAGATGTGATGGTGTATTGTTTTCACTATCTGGTATCAAAGGGGTGCACTGCGCCTTGCATTCCGAGAATATTAATATTCAGCATCAGCTGTGTATGGAGTAAATGCATCTAGGGTATCAAATGTGGCTCTGCTTTTTGGTCCTGACGATTAAATTAGGTTTGCACTGTGGAATGGGGGATTTCAAAAAAAAAAAAAAATCCTTGGGGTTGTTGCTTTTATTTGTCTTCCATGAGCTAATAATAATAATAGGTACGATGTACTTGGACGAACTTCCTCATATAATTTTTGAAGAGCGTTAAGAGTACTTTGGTTGTATTTTGGAATTTTGGTTAGCGCCACTTAAGGTGAGGGATTTGTCGACTGCGTTGATAAGCAGTTGTGGTTATTTTCTCTAGTCGTCGAGCCTAATGCGAATATATTTGCAAAGTTGTTGCTATGGTTGATTGTTGGATTCTAGAGTTCGTTGAACTGCGATTCCGAACGGGAAACTTGAAAAGATTCTCATGACTGTTTATAATGATGGATGTGTGTTAGAATTTCGCAAGGGTTATTGTATTGAATAAAATGGCAAAACAAAAGTAAGGGCAGGTCATCTTTAACTCTTTAACGTTGTCGATAATATTGGCGGGTATTTTTTGCAGCACCAGCACTTTAATTTCCAGAGAAAGATTCCGGGTTATTAATATTTCTTTGGAGTTCCACGTAAAAATCACGCTTTTTTAATCCAAAGGTTTCAAAACTCCACTTTGCCCGAAAAATATCGAACAGCTCTTGCCTCTGCCTAAGATAAGACAGCTTCCATCATTTTTGATTTTCGGGTTATTGCTGCAAGAGATTCAGTCTGACCGAGCTGGTATTCGCGATCGTTTGATCACTAAACAAAGGTTCGGTCTTCCTTGTCGGCTTGATACGTTGGCTTGGATTTTACGATTCTGTTGTCTTAAGCGTAACTTTCCCGATGTCTTTTATATTGGATCGCTATTGTTGTATCCTCTACATTTGGCTTTCTCGCATACAGGAAAGTTCTTAATTTTTGTTGTAGCGCTTTAGCATTACTTTCGAGATGTCCAGTATTTTGGATCGCTATTGCTGTTTCATCTTCATTTGGATTTCTCGCATACAGGAAATTTCTTAATTTTTGCTCCAAAAATTAATATATTTTTGGTGCAACAGTCTCGTTAGCCTCACCTAGCTTTTTCTCACAAAAGCGTGTGCACTTTTTGCTTGATGGCGGGACCTCCTGTTTTTGACGAACCCGAACGGCTATGTTGGGATAACCTTTTCCTGATATTGAAATTAGTCGTATGATTTGTCAGATCATCAGCAGAGGAGGGCTGTAAAATCATTATGAATGGGAATTGAGTTCAGTCCTTCTGCGAGGGAGTTCATCGCACTAAGCATCGTGTAGGTTGATTTTCAGCACTCGGCGCCATAAAGTAGCCATGGTAGGATTTTTGCTGATTCAATTTTTTCCGCTTGTTCTATATAAAACGGAACTATTGACATGATTGTATGGATATCCCATTTGTTGGACGGAATAGTAAAGAATAGTGCATTCCGTGCTTTAACCTGCCCTACACACTATTTGTTTCTATCCTAGATTTTGGCACGTGATACCATAACTCATTGCAGAAACGCGTTGAATGTTTGGCAATGTTCAGATGAGTTGCTTTCAAACTAAACGTTGTATTGCTTAAATGCCGAAGATATTCCGCCCGAGATATCCATTCAGTTCCAATCGGAAATCAATTTGCTTTCAAGATTTCGCTGCGAAACAAAATAAAAAAGCAAACGATTGCGTTCGTTGTATTCCGCAGCAAATTTTCGCCCGAAAATTTCGAAAGAAATTCAACGCATAGCTGTCTAAAATTGTTGACTTCATGAATATCACCAATGCGTGATCATGTGTGTCCTCGGAGGATCTGTTCAAAATTCTTATTGGAATGGATACCTCGATGGAAAATTCGTCCCATTTCAGACATATCGAAACCGAAAAACTTTCATTGCTCGGCATGTGTATTCGCAAAGATTATAAAGCCATACAGATGACGCAATAAGAAAAAAAAAAATTTCGCTCACTAGAGATGCATGAAATATTTCACCCTTCTGATCTGGCCTCAATTTATAAAGCGTTCGTACGCCCTACAAGTGTTGAGTTCAACACTCACATATGGTCAGATAACTACTAGCAAAGAATATAAAACTCATCGAGTGCGCATCTCATACAACGAAAATTTTCTATGTGGGGTACTGATAATGATACTCCAGTGTTCACATTGCAACCCCAGCATCAAGCAACAGATTAGCTGACGCATACGATCGACGAAATTTCCCCTTCGCACTTACCGCCTCCGTCTGAAACGGCTACAATATTTTTTTTCGGTGAAGCGTACTCTATGTATTCCTACACTCTTTGCTACTAGATAGAATACAAAAGCGTGCAGTAAAATTGATGTGAGACCCAACCATAGCGAACTCAATAGTTTCGTTTAAACATCGTAGGAATGTCTCCTGTCTTGCACTCTTTTACCGCCATTATAACAATAAATACTCAAACAAAATAGCCAGATGCATTCCGCCCCTTCAACGTTTCAACTAGCCATTAGAGCTAATTAGTCCACCCTCAAGCCTATCTTCTCACGTACTATGAAATATAGAGATTCATTCCTAAACCAAACAACGCGAATTTTGAATGCTTTACCAAACTCAGTTTTTCCTCGCCATTACAATTTACACAAATCCAAAACCAACGCACATCGGTATCTCCTCTTTTCTGCTCCTCTATTTCCTTAATAACCGTGCTATGCTCAAACACGTGGCACGTGCCAATTATAAAAAAAAATCGCTTTCCTATCACAACCATATCTAATGATTTATTGCTGAAACTATCGACTGATATCAAAGTCCGAATACCAAAGTCAATATTTCCCTATACTACTGCCAATTTGTATCTGCCGAAATCGGCAACATTTGCACCATCATAACACCTCGCTATAGTTCACAAACTTGGGAAGTGAAAACTGGGAAACCCCGTCCGAAAATGCACTTCGAGTGGGTTTTACATTCACCCGTGCTCACCGCTACCATACGAATTGATGTATCAGGATAATATTTTTAAGCCTAATTAGTAAAATTGTATCTTTCATGTCCTTGCAGATGCAAAACGCCAGTAGATGTGTTGACAATTTGGTTTTGATTGATTCCGCAGGCAAATTAATTTTGAAATCTAATTTCAGAATTTAAAAATTCAATGTCAGTCATTATGTATGCGGGTAATATAAATGTCAACAAGTCATCCTTGGTGTTGGCCATTTATCCTCCATATGTGCAATGAGAATTATAATATTCCCGGCGGCAAGGCGGCATATATTTATTGGTGTTTGTGCATGATATTGAATAATTTAATATGTGCTCGCATGTTGGAGTCAGTTCGCAGTTGTGTGCGATGAATCTGACGGTCAAGTTTATGAGGTGGCATATGTATACTTTCCATTAGGTACAAGTAATGAATGTGCAATTTAAACAGCTTGGTTAAAGTCGGTTGATGTTATTGCAGAAATCGACTTGCTCTACTTGCTGGCCATTATTAGACCGTCGTTGTGACTTTAACTGTTTGATTGGGTTGGGACATTGATTAGGTGGAACTTAAACTGCCTTGATGGCTTTAATGTGGCCCTAGAGTGTTTAAGTAAAGCGGCCAAGGATGTGTTTATCCTTTTGAATTCGTATTCTGTTAAGTAGGACTGTGGTGGGCAGAGTGTTGAATAAAATCTTTGTGATGATTTGATTAAATAGTTTGGGTCAAACTGTGCTCTCCATTTCTCAACAAGGGAAGTCGGCTATCTCAACCGACTTGTAGACATCATTGAAAGCTCACTTATTGCGAAAGGGTATCTCATAGAAGGTTTTCTTGATATATAAGGAGCGTTTAACAATGTCAAACCGGACGCAATCACTATTTCAGATTTAAATGATTCGTTGGGAGTTCTAATAAATCAGCTACATACGGACTACTTGGCGTCTCATCCGCACGTAGATCTGTTAAATGTGGCACTCCAATGTGGCTTCCTGTCCCTCATTCTCTGGAATCTAGTGATCAACGAGCTACTAGTAAATCTAGAAACAGAAGGATGCAAAGTGATGCCTTCTATTTAAGGGAAGTACCTTAAGACCCTTTAAGAACTTTTACAAAACATTCACTCTGTACTCATAACATGGGTCTGAATTAATCCTTTTTAGCAGGAAATACTTAGTCCCTCCATTGACCCTCCTAAACTTAATGGCGTCAGTCTCAAGTTTGTAGAATAAGCCAATTACCTCGGTCTGCTTTTGGATAAGAAACTGAACTGGAAATCAAACATCCAAGAACGAGTTAAGAAACCCACCTTAGCCATTTACACTTGTGAAAAGGCAATCGGAAAGACATGGGGGAGGCAACCACATATCTCTTTCTGGCTATAGGTGCCTGTCTTAGCCTGGTTGGCGGCTTAAGAAACACCCTCCAACCGCAACCTACTAGGGTAAGTTTAAATATCAGCTTGCATCCTACACCTAGTATCTCTAGCCTCGTCCAAGCATCTTCTTGAGTGACAACAAAGATTAAAAAGTCATATAGATTACGCACTGAGAACAAAAAACAAAAACTTCAGCTTCTCGGTACGGGCCGGCGGTATACACATGCACACATGAGAAACGATATCCAAACATATGGCGGGCTGTGCCAGTACGACCCGCCATAGAACAATTTGTTCTTTTGTGCAGGGCGTCATCTGTATGACTTTTCAATATTTGGTGGAAGCCAAGCTGCATTCAAATCACTGAAATTCATCTTGCTCAGTTCGAAATCATTCCTCGAATGGCGCCTGTCTCTTTACCAGATGGTAGAGCATGTCACCAATTACCTCTTCTAAATCCCGGGCCACAGTGACATACCAACGAAACTGTAACCAGAATCGGTTCATTTGCTTGATAAGGCTGACCGGATCAAACATCATCACCATGATGGGTGCAGATATTTTCCTCCTCTTCTTAGGCCAAGCAGCTTGTACAGCAGTTATTGCTAAAGAGGCCTAGTCACTTGGCGTGAAGGGAAGCGTCCTTCCTAAAGAGGCCTAGTCGCTTCGCGTGTAGGACTAAAGGACAGCGTACTTTCCTTAGGCCCACACGAAAAACACTAGGCCTCTTTAGCGATAACTGCTGTAGAAGCTCCTTTGACCAAGAAGAGGAGGAAAATATTCCTCACATTCTCTGCCCTCGTCCAGTTCTCGCCGACAAAATAGAATTCCATCTGAGAAACTATTTCTTTGGTAATCTATGTGAGCTCCGGGCTAAATGGAGAGCCATGTAGAAGAGAAGGAAAACATTCATCACCTTCTCTGGCCTCGTCCAGTTCTCGCCGACAAAGGTAACTCCATCTGGGAAACTATTTCCTTGATAAACTATGTGGACTTCGGGCTAATGGGAGAGCCATGGCTGGCTTCTGCGATTGCAGTCTTTCGACATTTAATTGTGATTTTAACTCGAGGCTGCATTGCCAACCTCGTCTACTGATCGGAAAACCTACTGTCATCTGCGGATGAAAGTTGTTGCTAGGTTTGCTTTTGAACAACCAATACCCAAATCCACCGTCCAGTGTGTAAGCATCAGTATCTGGACATGGATTATACATACAAAATTGATTTATTGACATAAATTAGTCTACCAAACATCGAAAAGTCAATGGGAGTTCTAGTGAGAAAATCGTAAAAAAAAATCCCGGAACGTTTCGAAAATAACTATCTTGGCAATAGTAGACAGATGAGGCTTTAATAAGTGTGCTTCCAATGCCAGATTAGGATGCCTCTTATTATTTCGAGTAATTTTTGAAAATACTGTTATTATCAACTATTTGTTGCTGTCCCATTGGTACGCAGCTAAATTCCAAGTAAAATGATTCTGATGATACTAGTATCGTTACACAGGTAAAACTTGAAGCGATGTTTGATAAAAGCGTTTTTTTATTTTTTTTAACTTTTTGTATTTAATTGGGTCATTTTGCTCATTAGCTATTAATAAATCCATTAAATATGATAGATAAATCTATCTGGTGAATTGCATTTCGAGCTGCCATACAGGTAATTCTGATTAAAATGCTTCTGGTGAAACACAGTCCCCTTCTGCCGATTTTTGAAAAGAGGCTTATCAACCGATTTTTTTTTTTAATGCAAAAGTGGGGTCATTATCCCTTTTAGTCGTTAATGGATCTATAAAGAATAAAAACCGATTTCAATGTTGTAAATTTGTTCCGTGCTACCCCATTGTACTCTTTGGAAATTTGCAGTGGAAGAGGGCTCTTCTTGGCTTCCAGCTTTTGTGCGTAATGGTGCATAATGGGTGGTCGGTGGCGGTGTGATATTTTTTCAAATGCGAAAATCTCAAAAAGTTAAAAATAATGTTTGAGGGAGGGTGCTGCAATTTTTATAACAGAGTGAAGGATTATCGGGAGCGCATTGTCCCCTTGCTATGGAGGCGTTTTTACGAAAGCGGTGATTCTTACGTGATAACACGCCTACAGTTTTTTTCACTTTATAATATTCGCTGATTGAGTGATGGACCGAGAGTAAATTTGATTTGGTCATGGGTGCAGAGGAGAAACCCGCTTTCGTAACTCCCAAAAAGGGCCATCAAAAGCATTCAGGCGGTGGAACGAGGTTTGAGTGAAAACCCACGTCTGTCAGTGCGAAAGAGAGCGTCCGATTTGGCTCTCCGAAAACGACCACCGAAAGCATTTAGGCGGTGAAACGAAGTTTGCGTTGAAACCCACCTCTGTCTAGTGCGGAGGAGAGGGTTTGTCACTCCCAAAAAGGACCAACGAAAGCATTCAGACGGTGGATGGATGTTTGTGTGAAAACCCACCTCTGTCTGGTGTTGAGAGCGCCTGGTTTCGTATACCCAAAAGGACCACTGAAAGCATTCGGACGGTGGAACGAAGTTTGTGTGAAAAGCCACCCCTGTCTAGTGCGGAGGAAAGCGCTTAGTTTCGCACTCCCAAAGGGGACCGCCGAAAGCATTCAGGCAGTTGGTTTGCATAAACAAATCCCACGTCTGTCAGTGTGGCCAATTTCGCACTCCCAAAAAGTATTGTCCATGAAAAGCTAGTGCAAGAACTTCAATTTACTTTAATTTGCATCTTAAGGAACGCGGAGTCTTACTTCAATCTTCAATCTTAATGGCCACATTAATAAGCGAAATTGTCGCTACTGGGCTCCACAAACGTGTAATCCTCGACTGAAACACTAACGATCTCTATATTGCCAAAGAGTTACTGTTTGGAGCGCTTTCTTAGATTCCAGCTAAAATTGTGAATCAGGGATGCAGATCAACGATTTTTTTTCCACCTTAATTCTCGAGCACATCCATCTTATCGTCAGCAAGATGGAGCGCCTCCGCGAATGAATTTTCATCGTGAATATTTCCCATGAAAGCTTATCAGCCGCTTTGGAAACGTCCCGTACTTAAACCGAATGGGCTTTTTCCAGTAGGGATTACCTCAATTGTAAAGTCGATGGTAATAAAGCGCAGTCTGTCAGACGTCAAAGATGTCATTTGCCTTTCATTAGGCGCTTCCTTTCTTTCAATTTAAGTAAATATTAAATAACTGTATGAGATATCATCGAAATTGTTTAATTCTGTGCGTATAAACTCGTTTAAATGACCGCCGCGGCTTCTTTGGATGGCGCGCATCGGACATGTCCAATTCTGGCTGAGTTTGACCTATGGCATGGGTTGTGTTAACTACGAAGGGTGCTGTGGTCTGTCGCTTATTCGCATAGATCTGCGACTTCAGAAAACCCCACAAGACAAAATCAAATCGCAAGATCTCCATGGCCAGTTCACATCACCTCCATCTGAGATGACCATGTCCTCGAATCGCTAGTTTAGAGTTTCCAATGTGGTGTGAGTTGTGCGGCATAAAGCGCCGCCGTCTTGTTGAAACCACATATCGTTGGTGTCGATATAATCCAATTTAGGCCAAAAGAAATTGGTTTTAATCGACCTATAGCTCTTGCTGTTGACGGTGATAGCCTGATCAACATCGTCCTCAAATAAATATGCACGGTGAAGCCGGCAGCCCAAAGTCTACACCAAACACTGACTTCGTTCCACCGTCCGAATGCTTTCAGTGGTCCTTTTTGGGTATACAAAACCTTGAATCTCGTGTGGATTGGTATCGACACAAATTCGTCAATTTTGTTTGAGGGCGTACCCATTCATCCATAAATTGCTCTCATTGCTGAAAATGATTTTTCTATGAAAATTATGGTTAGTTTCCAACTGCTTCAGAGGCCATTCAGCGAACATACGTCGTTTCCAAATGCCCTGGGTTAGTTGAATTTTGTATGCAGGCTCAAATTATGATGCGAAATTCGGAAAGTTGTGGCCTGCAAAAGAAAACCGAGTTCTGGTGAATAAGGAATAAGGAATAAGGAGGCGTCGATAGGGTTAACATTATATAGAGCACCAACTTCAAAAAACCCAATGGGGAAAGTTTGACAATTCTTAGCTCTTTTTTTAAAAAATGGATGTCCCCATTAACAACTGAATTCTCATATCGCCGATAAACTTAGACTAGCTGATATTGTCCTTGAATCCTTTGAACATGGCTAGTCGCTAGTTTATAAAATTAACGAGCGCCTAAAATGTTATGAATGCCCTTATACTGTTTGCATATCTATGTAGATTTATTATCACAAGACAGAAATTTGAAGATCGAAAAAATATTGTGTGTAGGGGCGACCTACTGCGAGGTTGGTGTCTGAACTAGCTTTTCGCTGAATTGCTGTTTTTCTTGTGTTCGCTTATTTCGCAGAATCGTTTTTCTTTAGTTGATAATTATTATAGGTGAGTGCCGGCCGAATTTATATTATTTCTTTGGAAAGTTTCCATTCAGGATTTCTAAGCCCATTCTAGGTTTTATAGAAAGCATTATATACCTCTTGCCGGGCTATACTTACAGGCCTAATGCCGTCAAGTGTAGTGCTCCCAGGGCTGGCGAAAGATACAATGAATTAGTAACTTTATAGTTGTCTTGATTATACATAATCCATGGAATAATGTTATTTTTACAGAATATAGGCTCTTTTTAAAAACCCTTACTATGTTTTCTGATGTTAGGTAATATTGTGGTATTTTTATCACGAGTGTGTTATTTTAGTTACCCTGACTTATGATGTGACTGAGTATGATGTGAACGCATCAAAGAGATGTCTATTTAGTTTTTGCAAGGATTAACATGCCCTTTGATTCCATGATTCACGCAACATTTTAATTTCGCGCCATTTAATAGTACAGTGTTGCCAACGGATAAATATATTTAAATGTAACAGCAGGTTCTATGGTTTAGTAAAAATGGAACGCTATCCAAAAGAACAACACATTTACAATGTTGAGCAATATTTTCAAAGTAATGAAAGTTTTTCATCACAGTTCGCAAGTTTCATACAAAATATGCACGTCATAGCGAAACCATAAACCGTGAAGGGAATAATTGGAAAATTCTGAGAGATTGGATCAATAAGTAATCTGATACGTTCTAGATGTCCTGTCACAAATCGTTCAACAGAAAACATCGAAGCAGTTATTTCGCCAAACCGAAGTAGCAACGGCTTCCTAGGGTAATTCGTCGCGGGATCTCCACTAGGGTATCATTCGTGGAGTCTATGTTTACTCCCAGTTAGGTGAACTCCTTAACTACATTAAAATTTCTGCTTTCAATAGTGACGCTGTGTCCTAGGCGGTGTTTGTTGATGGCATGTACTTAGTTTTGTCCTCATTTACTTCAAGGCCAACGGATTTCGCCTGTTCTGGAATCGCCGTGAACGTTTCTATCACGGCACGCTGGGAGCGACCGACGATGTCAATATTGTCCGCATAGCCCAGCAGCTGGACGGACCTGTTGAAAATAGTGCCTTCAGTGTTGACACCTGCCCTTCGTAATATCTGCTTCAGTACGAGATTGCAGAAGTCACATGACAGCGCGTCTCCTTGTCAAAATCCGGTGCATGTTCGGAAAACTTTATGAATCAATGAAAATTTAAGCGTTCTAATTAAAAAACTACCAGAATAACATTTTGCGTGAACTACAGGACACTCTTTGTTTTTGGTTTGCGTAATCAAAATCGAGCTATTCTTGTGTTCCCGATTACAATCGAAAACAAAATGCCTTACCAACATCGTAGGTCTAATATTGGCTAGTTTCGTTGTCGATTTTCGACGTTTATTCTTCACTTTCAATCCCACGGGATATTGCTGGTTAAAGGACATCCCTTTTACCTATTATAATGTCTCAAGTATGGGCCAAATGATGGTGGTTCAAAAAAGATGCGTGCAATTAAATTGTATCTGTTGCATGCTTACCCCTAGTGCTACCCACATACGACATCAAATCACCAAAAACAAAACGCGAACTTGGACTAATGACGTGAAACGTAATGAGTACCAACTTATTGCAAACCTAGGAATTGCTAAGGAAAAGTTCGTGGGTGCCCCGACAAAAGTACAAAATAATGCTTTTGGCAAACCCTCATGTACAGTCTGACACCAGCTCAAGTCAAACCGAAAGTTATTTTGTTGTTCCTTCAGGTGAATATGGTGCTTTCAACGCCTACATAAGGGTTCTACAGTAAAGTGAGGCATCTATAGTTAGTGAGGTTAACTTTGTTCAACACAATGAAATTCATTCAGCTTGAAACGTCGTGGCTGACGATTGTACAGTATTCTGATATAGCGTGTTCCAAGTTTAATATTTCAAAAATCATTCGCCACCAATAAAGCAAGTTAACATCAAATTTTAGTTTAGTTTGAGCACAAAAGAACTTAAGGTCTTGAGTTGACCATTTGGTGAAAAAAAAATAGAACATTTTAAAAGTGCGGGTTTGTAGTATAGAGCCTCTATTCTGTGTATCTCGTGGTCTACAGTTGGTCTTGAGACAAAAATACTTAACAGCTATAAATAAATCATGTGTTAGTAGCTCAAAATTAGCTCAGTGAAAGGTAATTTTAAAACGCAATTTCTTTGTGATTAAGGATTCCAATAAAATTTAAAAATAAAAAAACATAGCTGTGATATAAATTTTTTTATTATTTTATTTAGCATGTCCCTGCAGTTAAAGTCACAAATAAATGTTTTTCCGGATTAACCGAACCATCATCTATTTCAGTGTATCAAGCATGATAAATATATGAGGGTGCTTCATTGAAAATCGTTGAAGTTTAATTATACCAAGAGCAAGGTTCTAATAATCACATTCGACATCCCTTGATTACCTACAAAATCCTCAACACTAAGAGCACAGCATGCATTCAATTACACAACACAAACCGGAGTTTCCCTAAGGAACACAATGAATAATTCTGATGAATACGATATGTCCAATAGGATATGTTCAACACCTGTATGAAGGCCTACCAAAGGGGTTGACTTTTCCAGACAATGCAATGTACCTGTGTACGGGATGTCAAAAATTGTCTCCATGAAAAAATCAAGTGTGCAACAGATAGATTTAGCTTGAAACTGGATATCGTAAGTCTGGCTTATCTATATGACGTTTGTGCTATACCATTTCAACATAAATAGACCTACTCCGCCACAGTGGCCATTCCTTAAAAATCCGTAGCAAAAATCATTTTCATTTCGCCTGTGTTTTTGAAATCCAAAACTTTTTTTGCAGGATTAGAAAATACTGAAAGCTTTAAAAGCCCGAAAGAAATTTAAATCAGTCGAACGATTCGACTGATACAGTCTTCAAGTCTTCCTATTTTTAAAGTCAAAGAAAATTTGTTTTTGTATTAACGTTTTCGCATAAAAATACAAAACTAAGCTTAGCAATTATAGTTTTTATTTTTATTTTATATTTACCATTTATATTATTAGTTCTTGAAAAATTTTAAGTGATCTGTTTTTGACTCAATTTATTGACCTTGAGTTGAGTTATAAATAAACATTGAAGGGTCTTAAGGCTAAACAATTATATTTAATCTTTGACTATTTCGAAAATATTCACTTAGATTCTTGTATCCTTGACGTTTCATACTTTGGCAAAACTTGCGAATATCGTTCCTGGAGTGGCACCTATGTATATTGAGCTCTTTTTACTCGTTTTTCTTCTTTCTGAAAAGCCAGTGTTCTTAACTTCTATAGAGCTCAACTGCAGCTCTTGTTTTCACCTGCAGCCTATCCTTGTAGGCTCGGTTCAAGGCTGCAAGCATCTTTCGACATTCCTCATGAAACCAAGGGTTTAATTGGAAATTTTCTTTAAATTCTTGTGGCTTTGTACTTTCTAGTCTATCTGTCACGTTGCCTATTTCTGTTTTGTTTCCACCTAGTCCTACATTCGTCCCAACTAGTTCTCGTGGAAGTCCGTCTGTTATCGATTTGTTTATAACAAATGTATCTAGTCTTGTGTCGCAGCCAATTTCCTTAATGGAACTCAGCTCAGACCAAAAGAAGTTGACAAACAACTGGATGTTTGTCAACTTCTTTTGTCGGGCGAGAAAAAAGTGCAATATTTCCAAAATATCAAAAATGCGAATTGGAAAAAATTTCGTACTGAAGTCAAAAGAAAATTTGAAAATATTCCTACCGATATCGAATCTTTAACAAATAAACAAGATGTCGATAATATTATTCAACAATTTTCGGATTTTGTACTCACTTCAGCAAATGTAAGTATTCCAAAAGTTGTGAAAAAAGATTAAACTTTTAAATTACCAGCTCATGTCTTGGAGCTTATTAGGGTAAGGAATATGCACAGGAAAAATTGGCAGAGATATCGGCAACCTATTTTCCAATCTCAAGTTAAACATCTTAACAAATTAATTAGTCAATTTATACAAGAACAACGAAACAAAGTATGGAATAATAAACTAAGTAGTCTAGATAAAGCTTCAAAGCCATTCTGGAATATAGTTAAGATTATAAAAAATAAAAACAAGCAATTGCCTTGTCTTAAAAGTGGTTTAAATACCTATTTTACATACAATGATAAAGCAAGGGTACTTGCTTTAAATTTTGCTAAAAATCATAATATATCTCAGAATTTAGGAGAAGCGAATACAAACGCATTAGTTGAAAATGCTTTACGGAATTTTAATGCAGTAGTCCTTGAAACTCCGATAAATGAATTTGTTTCTGAAATAGATACTCATTTTTCTTAAACAATTTGCAGATTAAAAAAGCAGCGGGACTAGACCAAATAAAAAATATTTATTTAAAAAAATTGCCTAAAGTTGGAGTCAAATTCCTAACATTTATTATAAATGCGTGTTTAAAAATGCAATATTTTCCTAATGCGTGGAAAGAAGCTAAGGTAGTGCCAATACCAAAAGCTGGTAAGTCTCTTGATAGACCTGACAGTTATCGGCCAATAAGTTTATTAAGTGGTCTTAGTAAGATTTATGAAAAAGTACTAAAAGAAAAAAATATTGAAAATTATCGATGAACACAAAATTTACCCAGACGAACAATTTGGTTTTAGGCGGAATCATAGTACTTCTCATCAAGTACTTAGAATATCGAATAGTATCAAAAGAAATCGAGAAATAGGAAATTCAACAGGTATGATATTGCTTGATATTGAAAAAGCATTTGACTCCGTTTGGCAAACTGGTCTTACATATAAAATGTTAAATTTTAATTTTCCACCATTTCTTTGTAAAATTGTTCAAAGTTTTTTGTCAAATCGTTGTTTTAAAGTGTATGTCAATAGTAGTGCGTCCGAAGTAAATTTAATTAGTGCTGGTGTACCTCAAGGCTCTGTTCTTGGACCAGTTTTGTACAATCTGTATACGTCTGATTTTCCAAATTTACCTGAATGCGAAGCAGCAATTTATGCTGATGACACAGCAATATTTTCATCGCATCAATTTGGTCTTAACATTGAGACCAATTTAAAAAATGCAGCTGAAATATTGAACGAATATTACACAAAATGGAAAATAAAATTAAATGTCGGAAAAATGCAAGCTATCTTTTTTACCAGAAAAAGAAAGCCTTGCTTTCTTCCGGCTAACCAGCTAGCAATTAACGGACACCAAATAACATGGGCTTCTTCTGTTAAGTATTTGGGCATACACCTTGACTCAAGATTAACATTTAAAGAGCACAATGCCCAAACACTTAATAAAATCAATATTGCTATAAAGATGCTTTATCCCTTTATAAATCGAAAATCAAAACTGTCAAATGATAATAAAATAATTTTACACAAAGTTATTTTCCAAGCTATTTTTCTGTACGGGTGTCAAGTTTGGGGTAGCTGTGCTAAATGTCACATCAAAAAATTACAAATATCCCAAAATAAAATTTTAAAAATGATGTTGAATCTCCCCTGGCATCACTCAACTTCGGACCTACATATAAGGGCAAATGTTGAATTGATCTCTAAAAGAATCCGAAAACTTAATAACACATTTATGATTAGATGTGACTTCCCTGAAAACCCTCCAAGAAATGAATTAAATGTTGTATAACATGCTGTTAATCTATGTTTGTTTTCTTTTGCAATAAAAAACAAAATTAATTGTTAATTTATTTTTTGTATCTAGATGTTAATTTATATTTAATTTATTTTTGTATCTCTATATTAATTTATATTTAATTTATTTTTGTAAATATATGTTAATTTAATTATAATTTATATTTTTTTCATTTAAATTTGATTTTTATTAATTTATTACTAACTGTTCTAATTTATTTATTTTTATTTGTATATACTTTTGTTAATCTATTTGTTAGTTTTTCCGTTAATTTATAACTTGTTTGTTTAATTGTTAATTTATTTATTAAATCCAAAAATAATTTATATTATTGTATTTATATTGTATGCATATTTTTTATCTAGTTTTAAGTAATTATATTCATTTTATTAGTTAAAATTCTATTGTTAATTATTAATTACATACTTTTGTTTATATTTTTTTTATTATTATTATTTTATTTAATTTTTTTTTTGTAATTTGAGGTTTTTGCTTTCGTTGTTTTCCTCACAAAAATGTTTATATAATTATTAATAAATAAAATTCATAAATATATATTAATTTTTCAGTAGAAAGATATTTATTCATATCATATCTCTGTAATTGTAAATTGTGCGATAACACATTGTATATCATGAACGAAATAAAATATTCTTGTACTTCCAATCATTGCGAGTTGGTGTCAAAACAAAGCTTATGAATTTTAAAACAGGATTATCAAAAAAAAATAAATTTTTTAAATTTAAGTTTTGCCAGAAAATCTATTCTTATTTTTCACAGATCAACATTTATTTCTATGAAGTAATCATTGCAATTCTCCCGAAATGAAATGGAATTTTTAAATAATTCGTATAGGACGCTATGGGGGTGAAATTTTAATTCCATCACGTGGAATGAAGTCGTTCAATGATTGCCATAACTGGGCCCTTTTTGGTGGGCTCGAGAAACCCAGAACATAAAGTGTGGCTGATCCAATGGCTTGTTGACATCGTTGCCATTGCCCTTCGGCCTTCGATGCTGGTGGTATGGTGTTGATTCGCGTTAGTCAAAGTCCTTGGATGTCTCTTGCGATTGCAATTACAAATCTCCCAGCACGATTTTTACATCGTACTAGAAGAAGTAGCTTATAGTTTTTTCTTCAAGGAGCTCATAGAACAATCTTTAGCTATATCATCTCTTTCCTCCATCGGGGCGTGAGTGCATATAAGGCTTATATTGGCGAATTTGGCCTTGATGCGAATTCTAACAATGCGTTCGCTAATGTCTTGGAAGCATAAAACTTCTTTTCTTTCGGTTCATCTGCCACCATCTATCAAGGGGCCTAGATAACCTGTTTTCCGAATATGTCGAAGCAGCTCATCAAGGTTTGCCTGGGATACGAGCCAGATATTCCGTGCCATTCTGACCAGGCTGTTTATTGTGTGGCTGTTTTTCTTGTTATCAATTAATATTGATATCCTGAATGTACTATTTATATATGCCATTCAATCCTTTTTTTTGCAATGTGGAAACCAGATCATATTGCAGGTGAACTAGTAATAACTTTTAATTTTCACAAACCTGTGGCAAATGGGGTGCTTCATGAAATAACTTTTGAATGGAAACGTATCACGTGCAATTTTATTTCTTGTTTCTATATTCCATGGTTACCCTCGAAAGCCTTTAAACTAAAAGCAAGGCGTCTACTGAGCTACCAATCGGGAAGCTTATTATTTCTTAGTTCTTGGAAGAGCATGCTAAGATAAAAATAGATGAGATACAAATTCCTAGCGAGTAATTGCGGTACTTTTTCAGATGAATTGATGCGATGAGTGCCTTAATGAGTTATTCTCGAGGGGATTTATTCTTATTGCTCTGCTGTGTAATTTTCTGTGAATATTGTAGTTGTTGAAATTTAAATTTTTAAATGTGACAAATAAAAACATTTGCTTACGTTATCCTTACATAAGTTTTGAAATATAGTTTGTTACAAAGTGATATAATTAGGGTTACCGGGAATAACTATTCTTAATGAATTTTTCTCATTCTCAATTAAATTTATATTGCTGAATGGAAAAACTTCCTTGGGAAAAAATAATTCCCAATAACCCTTAATGAAGTTATTCGAAAGACATAGTGTGGTTCGAAAGCCAAAGTATTGTGGGATTCTAACCACATTGCAATCACCTCCTTGATCATGGCCAATCAACTGCAATCAAAAAGAAATGCGAAGAACTTAAAAATAAATACAGAGAACTGTACTGGCTACTCGGAAAATATAAGAAGCTTATCCCTGATGCTATTAGAAAAGCATTGTACATGCAAGTGCTATAGCCGGTTTGGGCATATGTTATGGGGTCTTACCGGTGAAACTAATCCTCACGTTCTAAAAACTATTGAAAACAAAATGTTAAGATCATTCGTCAATGCGTATATAAGGAATGAAGATCTACGCAGAGATCTGAGTATTCCCCCGGTTAAAGATGAAACGAAAGAATTTGCACGAAAACATGAAAAACGTTATTAGGAACCGTTAAAACAACGTTCCTCCAAATTCTTGACGAGATAAATTTGTTGCGGCTTCTTCAAAGAACTAAATCCTTGGATTTAGCACAATAATCACAAAACGCGCTATAAATTGCGGATAAAGTTGGAACTCTCAAAGTAAAGTTACCTGCCAAACATAAATATTTACTCGTGATAAAAAAATTGCTAGATAAGTCGCATATTTCGTTGCAATACAAATACAAAATGGGAGGTTGTTTTAGTGAGTTAACTCACAATCGCACGCTACTTTCGGTACGTGCTCACCGTGTCTATGAAGATTTCCACCAGCCCACGGAAAAAAAGAATAACATACAATGGCCTAGAATTATGACCAAAAAAAAAGCTAGATACGAAATTTGAAGAAAATCGGTTAAGTCGTTTAGGCTGGTGAGACTTGTACGGACAGATGGACCGACGAACCGATAAACCGACGGACGGAATTCCAAAAACTACTTTTTTGGGTTCCGCTATCATCGTTATGTTAGAATCAATCAAAATCTCGAGTTCGAAAATTTAAAGATACAAATTTCTGACCTCGAGATTTTGATTCTTTGTAAGAGAAAGTTAAAAAAAAAATACTGATTGGGAAAGGGTTTTATTCGCAATGAAAATATTGAGAAGGTTTGCAACTTCCGAAGTGTCAACAACTCAACACAACATTTATAGTGGTGAAATTCTTCATTTAATTTTAATTACAAAAAGTTAAAACACAATTAAATTAAATTCGCATGTTGTTAGTGAAGTAGTGAATTGTGGTGGTATTTGCCGAAAGCAGTTCTGAAAACCTTTCAGATAGGCAATACCAAGTGCTTAGCGAAAGCAAAACTCTATCATGGCGATGTTATTGCTGCTCTGTGGGAAATTTCTTTCCAAAACTTATCGGCCATGAATCGAGATGTAATGCGGAGAGGGTGCAAAAATGAATTGGGTATGTTTTTGCTAAGAATTTCAATGAGACTGTCCTCTAAATCTCGTGCAGAAACTTCTGATATCCAAAAGAGCATCAAATTAATTCAAACCCCCTGTTTTGTACCGAACTATATGGTGAGAAAAATAAATTTTTTTTTAATAAAAATAATGTCAAGGGTCATATAAACACCACAGTAGTGGCAGGTACAAGTAAAGCCGCCAAAAATACAACAAAGAGATTTGAATAAAATTGACACAAAAAAAAAAACAAAAAATATAAGCCGCTGGATAACAAACGAAAAATTGATTAAATTTTTATCAAAGTGGCTTCACATGTTCGTCACTTCCGTCTCTTAAACGCTCATAATATTACAACCACCCAACAAGCTGTAGAGCATGTTGCAAAACCTATCAAAGTACTTGTCACGAATATTAAATGCAAAATGTTACTCAAACGCAGTGTTAAAATCTCTCAATTACGATTTGGTAACTTCAAAGAAAGAATTGCTGCGGACAATGCCGAGGACATCCTCAAGTCCAGGCATTGGCCTGCTAAAATGAAAATCAAAACATTCGTAAAAAAAAACAAAATAAACAAAAACGAGGGGATACACTTGCGAATGACGAAAACAGAAAACAATTAAATTCTTGTGTCCACAAAGGAGCACTTTCTGTTTACTTTGAGTATGTTGGCGTCACAAGAACAAAAACCAATAATCTATCACTCGTTATATCTCATAATATAATTCTTATGAAATAATTGTCCTTGTGGACACATGGCTTCATCCGCACTGTCTACCGACGTGATAGAAGTGACTACACTTGTACGACAAGTGGAGGGGGTGAACTCCTTGCAGTGCATCGTCCTCTTGTCTCGATTGAATAGCAATTTGTCGCCCCAAACAGTGGGTTGCGTTAACCCCATTTGAATGTTTTTGGGAAATCGCATTCAATGTTTTGACGGCCTTTTGCATGAAAACCAACTTCTGGGATTTTTTTTAATTCTTTGACAGGATATTCATATGGAAATCTTCTATCAAAATATGTATGAAGTTATTGTAAATCCCTTTTAGTGTTGTAAGTATTTGAAATTTATTACAAAATTGGTTTGCCGTACAAGGCACTACAATCAATATTTTCCTTAATTCATACACGTACGTCAAAAAAATGTGCATATACGTCATTCCGATAATAAATGAGTAAACAAAAAGCATTTACAAAAAATCAATTTTTGAAAAAAGACAAAATTTTGGAGAAGAAAAAATATGTTTTTATCACATTTCGCAAGACTAGGTTCGAATTTCTTATTGGTAGGACATGTGAAGCTAATATTCCGGTCATTGAACATGCCTTCGTTCATCCAGACTTCGTTGATGTTGATACTTTCGTATTAAATCTACTCTAGCAGAACTGTCTGTGAATTATTATTCGTTTTTGTTTTTAACTTATTGACGGTTGTGCTGACTTTGTCTATACTGGGAGGGAGAGTTACCTCTTCGTTTACTATAGATGTGGGCGCATTTCTTGTCCAATCACTCTATTTAGTAGCTGCTGGAAATAGTACCCCAAATTCATCTTTTCGGGTGATGGCTGATAGCTTAAGGTCGATTCGGCTACATCTTTAATGATGCTACGAACCTCCATGCACTGTTGGTTGATTTAGGTATAGGGTAAGGTTACACGAAGTAATACAGCAACACTGTAAACAGCCAGGCCAGAATGGCACGGAATGAATACCCGGTCTGCTGTCCCAGGCCACTTCAACAGAGATGGTGGCGGATAAACCGAAAGGCCAACGGCAGCGCTCAATCCCGTAGTGGCTACTGATGGCCCCCGTGTTCTAGGAGTATCTAAAAAATTGGAACTGGCCCTCCAGGTTCGGGGTTGTGCTTTGTGTTAACTACACAACGATGGAAAAACTGAAATTTTACGAAGTAACCAATAGCCTCGGAAAGGACTGATTTTATTGTTGACGAATCTGCTAAAGGAAAAAAGAACACCGAGGTTAGTAAATGCACCTGAAATTTGGGAATATTAATGAGGATAGGTGCAAGCGAACAACTTTCGGAAGCCCTAAACTGCTACAAAGCAGACATTACTGACATTCAGGAAATACGATGGGATGGGCCGGGCAATAATTGGATGAAAAATAGTTACATCTACAACGGACCGTGTTATAGTGAGCAGAAATAGCGATTATTCGGATGCGGATTTGTTATTAGTGCCAGACTTAGGCAAGAAGTCCTATGCTTCGAAGACATTAGCGAACGCATTGTAACAAAACGCATCAAAGCTAAATTCGCCAACACAAGACTCATATGCCCTCACGCCCCAACGTAGAAAAAAGATGATGTAACATAGGATTGCTTGTAAGAGCTCATTTACCAAACCCTATGAGCGACTACCGAATAACGATGTTAAAATCGTGCTGGGAGATTTCAACGCTGAGGTAGGAAGAGTAGATCTCGTTAGCAGTATTGTCGGAAAACATAGCCTACACGACAACACGTCTGTTAACGGACTTAGGCTAATTGACTTCACTACGGAACGAAATGCCACTATAGCCAGCACACGGTTTCCTTACCTCGATATCCATGAGGGGACATGGCGGTCTCCAGATCAACGAACGGTCAACCAAATTGATCACATTGCGGTAGACAAGAGGCACGCATCCAGTATTTTGGATGCCCGAACATTCCGAGGAGCTAAAATCGACTCGGATAACTACCTTGTTGCAGCAAAGGTAAGAATGCGGATAGCCATCACGCTACAACATTCCAGAAATACTGTGAAAAAATTTGATGCCGAAAGACTGCAATCGCAAACGCGTATCCGTAAAACTGTCGATTAACATCGTACCACCAGCATCGAATGTTGAAGAACAATGGCAAAGATGCCAACAAACCATTAGATCAGCGCCCACCAGCAATAAACCCCTGGTTTGATGAGGAATGACGACAGATGCCTACAAGGCTAAGCTGTAGGTGAAGACGAGAACTGCTGTTGAGCTCTATAGGCAGAGAAAGAGTGAAGAACACCGGCTTTTCAGAAATAAGAAAAAAAAGCAAGAAAAGCTCGCGATCGAGGATATCGAGAGGTGCCACTCCAGGAACGCAAGCTTTACCAAAGTGTAAAACGTCAAAGCCAAGGATACAAGGCTTGAACATAATCCTGTCGAGATGTACAGGGAAATATCGTACTTGAGACACAGTCGATGCTGAGGATATTGAAGAACCACTTCTGCAGACTGTTGAGCGTTGATGACGAACACCATACACTGTCAGGCAGAACGAACCATCGCAAGTTGTACCAAAGTGTAAAACGTCACAGCCAAGGATTCACAGCTCGAACAGAATCCTGGCGAGATGAACAAGGAAATAACGTAGTGCAGGCACAGTCGATGCTGAGGATATTGAAGAACCACTTCTGCAGACTGTTAAACGGCGATGAAGAACAACATTCCGCTGTAAGGCAGAACAAACCATTCAATATTGGCAACAGCAGCGAAAACTGCCCACCACCCGACCTGAGTGAAATGAGGAAAGCAATATCTAAACTCAAGCTTAATAAGGCTGCCGGAAATGACGGATTTCCCGCCGAGCTTTAGAAATCCAGCGGAGATGACTTGGTAAGTAACATCCACCAACTCAGAAGCCAAATCTGGTCGGAAGAAAGTACGCCCAAAGAATGGAACCTCAGCATCGTTTGACCGATTCAAAAAAAAAAACCCTCTAAACTACGCCAACTACAAGGGGATAATTCTGCTCATCATCGCCTTAAAGATCCTACTGCCGTAATATGTGAACTTGAAACCGTTCACCAACAACATGATCTCCCCATATAAGTGTGGTTTAAGGCCAGGAAAGTCCACAACCGATCAATCAAATTTGTACACTTCGGCAGATCCTGCAAAAAATCCAATAAGTCCAAATCGATACCCACCACCTATTCATGGATTTCAAAGCCGCATACGACAGTATTTATAGAGACGAACTATACAGAGCCATGTCTAGTTTTCGTATACCGCCCAAATTCGTCCGTTTGTGTAGGATGAAGGTGGAGAATTCTCGCTGGTCCATCAGGGTCGACCTCATCGACACATTCGATACCAAAAAAGGACTTAGGAAAGGCGATGCGCTCTCATTAGACTTCTTCAATTTGATTCTTGAGAGGATTGTGCAAAACTCCCAAACCAACACCGGAGGCACAATTTTCTAAAAATCGGTACAACTACTAGCATACGCCGACGATATTGACATCATTGATAGGACTTAACGCGATGCCATAGCCATGTTTGCTAGTACAGAGAAGCAAGCGGCAAAAATGGGTTTAGCAGTAAATGAGGGCAAGATGAAGTATATGCTGTCAACACGAAAGGACACATAACATCGACGAATTGGACAGAATGTCACCAGTGACATATATAACGTTGATATTGTACCGAACTTTGTCTACATCAATACAACAATATCTCGTCAGAAAAAACCTGCTGTTTCTTCGAAATATGAATTCAGTAGAAAAGCCTTAACTTGAACTACTAAGGGTATCTTTATAAGACGCTGTTCATCCATGTCCTGATATCCGCCGCTGAACCATAAACCGTGTTAAGAGTGGATGAAGAAACCCTTGGCCGATTTGAGAGAAAAATTCTTCGAAAAATCCTCTGTCCCGTTTGCGTTGTCGGGCTATGTGACGAAGATTTAACTACAAAAACTATACTAGCGACATGCCCCCTGTCCAAAAACTTTGGACTGGACATTTAAGATGGCTGGGACATGTGGAATGAATGGCTCGTAGAGTCTTCGGAGAAAGACGTTGCATCAAGTGGGTAAAGGGTGTCTTTTTTTTTAGACGTATAGAACTTTAAATTGAAATTAAACACAAGAAAACCGTTTTGATGTCCTTCGACTTGGCTTTATTGGAAGGATAATTCTATGCCGTTAATGTTTAAATATGATTTCGGGCATATGACCTCCATGGCTGGTTCGAATAAAGCGAATTCTAGAATTCCAATTTTCAACCAGCCTATAGAGCACATCAAACACTCATTTTTTGTGCATGTAATGGCGTTTCAAGGTTTCTTTCATTCCAAATGCGGCAATTTTGCTTGTTGACATAGCCATTCAACCAAATGAGCCTCATCACTGAATACAATTTTGCGATACATATCAGCATCGAGATCAATCTGATTTTGCCCCATACACCAAAATCACGACGCATTGCACGGTCTCGCGGCTTTAATTCTTGCAAGGTCGTAAGCCAAGATCTTTGCGCTACATCTTCCATAAAGTTGATGGCCAAAGCTCCAATTGCTGTGCACGGTGACGAATCGATTCATTTGGGTCCTCTTCAACACTTTGCTCTACAGCGACAATTGTTTCTTCGGTGCGTACAGATCGCCGTCTCTGCGGATGCGCATTATCACATAGAAGTATGAAAACGATCCATGGTTAACCGAATTAATTGCTCTGATGGACGATTATGTCCACCATAAAATGGACGGAGCTTGTGGTAAACTTCGAGAACTGACCCATTTTTGTCGAAAAAATTTTACACGATTTGCAAGCGTTGTTCATTTGTCAACCTGTTTTAGATGAAATGGCAAACCAAATCGAACATAAATTAGAGTTGCCCGATTTAAACACAAAATGTCAGTTTTATCTCTATTCGCAAAACCAACCTCTAAAAAAAACACCCCTTAGAAATCGACCTCAACCAACTTGGAGTGCGGGCTGGAGGCAGTTAGCAAAGTATCGGGCTAATTTGACAGGAGTGAAATTTTAATTACCTATTGATAAAAAATAATAGCAATGGATTGTGTCCCATGTAAGCGTAAAATCGGATTTACATTTAAGAGCAATATTTTAGTTTTGTTTTATTGCTTTTTTTTTCTTTTTTCAAATAAGATTACACACAATTGTCAAAATTTGCTCAGTTATTCGCTGCTCAGCATTTATAAACACGGGGTGGAATGTTAAATGTTGCCATAAATAATCGAATCTCTCTCTCTGCCCTCCTCGTTTATGTATTCCATTTTGCAACAATATTTTAATTGCTTTATAGATTTAATCATCTAAACTTATTCCAACGTATTTTCATTTCATTACAGGAAAACATCTGGAGTATAAGCAATAAGAATATGTACACCGAGAATTCAATCAAGATGATATATTACCAAACTATCTACAGTCATAGATACCTATAATCAAAATATCAACGTACCGCTTCTTAAAACATCAAACCAAAATATAGAATGCCTTAAGAAAATCAACATTTATTAAGAAACTAATTCACTCATCAAGTTAACATTAGAATATAATAAGCGACTAGACAGTAAGCAACTATCTCGCTCACCGAGTTAACATTACTATGTAATAAGCCTCTAGACAGTATATGAAACTATCTCGTTCATCTAGTAAGCATTATTAACTAATAAGCCAATGAAACAGATTTCAACATTAATTAAGAACCCAATTCGCTCATCCAGTCAACTCCCCTAAAGTTAAGAGCCAACATTCCGCGAAGAGTGAAAGAAATTATTTTGTTCATCCAGTTAACATTACTAAGCACCAAACCACACTCCTGCAATATATGTATAACAATTAATCAACAATTCCAACGTGCTTTAATATTTTTATGCTCAACATAAGATACAATAGAGAATTATTTAAGAACCTGAAATCTATTCCGATTATCAATATCTTCTGAACCAATCAACCAATTCATGTTGCTGAAATTCAGTTTTGAACGCATGAAAACCACCTCAACATCTTCAGTATAAACATTTGCATTTTCTATAAAATTCTGAAGCTGCTATAGCAATATTTTAATTAGAATAGCTAGAGTAATCTAGCTAATTAATAATAAAAAAAATTTTCAATTAGAATAGCTCGATTAATTTTAAGTCGTCTGGTGCAGCGGAAGTGGTGGAAATATTTAGTTTTTTGTTTGTTTGTTTCAATATGCTCAAGTGTAATCAATGCGAGTTCTCATGATAACAAACGTGAATTTATGTATTGCGAGTCTTACTCGAATACAGCGCGCAGTACAACAGAAAACCTACAAAAACTACCACCAGCAGAAGCACACGCAGCAGTATCGTCGAAAAGCTCAGTATAGATGGCAGAACGGTCGTCATCAGGAAGAAACGACACAAACAATACCAAAACACTTTAACAAACATCTACAGATACAGATACCAAACCAACATCAGCTACAATATAAAATTTACCACGCCTACGATCAGATTTCGAGAAACAAAACTAACAACAACAACACGATCAACAAGAATAGCAGTCACCAACTACAAGTCGAGTTAAAACAGCAACAAAAAAACAACAAAAATTGGCAACTGACGAAATATGACGGTAAGTAGCAGATCCTTTTTTTTATCATATAATCTATAGCACTGGATAATGGGATGGGCAAATCCTTTTTCATAAAACATCATCCGTGATCTATATTAGGTTTACAAGGATGTGTCAAATAAAGTAACAACGATACGAGAAGGCTATGAAAGTCGCTTAATACCATATTCTTACTGCAGCCTTAAATTAAGCCTGCCCAAAAGTGGGCGTGGCTAAAAACTTAACATGGATGAAATACAGAAAATGAAGTTCTTAATTATCTACCAGACACTGTACTAGTGTTATACCAACCCGAATATTTCTCAAAAAAATAGTCGAAAAAATGTGCTGAGTTTGTATTAACACCCAAGAAGCTGAATTTTTGAAATTTGGGCCTGTAATACGAAACAATAAATATTGTACAGAAAGTCTACTTTTAAGTAAAAAAATGACTTCTTGTCCAATATTTGTTATTTCGTAGTATAGTCCCAAGTCGCCCTATAGTGAAACAAGAACGAAACTAAATTTTTTTTTACAATTTTGGCCTGTGCGTGTCACCTGAAAGAAAGCATTGAGTTTCTTTATTGTGGCATAAAACTGTACCTCTAAGGCTGAAAACATAACGGATAAAGCAAAACGTGTTTTTTTGTTTCGTTAAACAAAGACTACTTACTTACTTATTTAAGTGACGCTACAGTCCGGAATGAACCATGGCCTCAAGCAACATGCCTTTCCAATTAGCCCGGTCCTTAGCTAACTGCCTCCAGTTGCGCACTCCAAGTTGGTTGTGTTCGGTTGATACTTCTGCGCGCCACTTAAGGCGAGGTCTTCCTCTACAGCGTCAGACGTCTGGCTGGGAATCGAAGACTCTGCGAGCCGGAGTATTGGTGTCCATTCATTCTACATGTCCTAGGCTTCTTGAACGTCCAATGCGGAGTTTTTTTTTGACCAGAGCATGTCGCTGTACAGCTCGTATATTTCTTGGTTGAGTCTTCGTCTCCATAGTCCATCAATGCAAACGGGAACGAAGATTTTTCGAAGAAATTTTCTCTCAAATTTACCAAGGATTTCTTCATCCGCTTTTGAGACGTTCCATGCTTCAGCGCCGTAGATCAGGATTGGGATGAACAGGGTCTTATATAAAATCTCCTTAGTGGTTCGAGTGAGGGCCTTACTAATGAATTGCCTTTGTAGGCCGAAGAAACAGCGTTTGGCAAGATTAATTCTTCGTTTAATTTCTGACGAGATTTTGTTGTCAGAGTTAATAGCGGAGCCGAGACAGACAAAGTCCCATACTGCCTCAAAGTTATATATGGCAATGGTGACGTTCTGTCCGATTCGTCGAAGTTGTGTGTCCTTTCATGTTGATAGGATATACCTTGTCTTGCCCTCATTTACTTCTAAACCCATTTTTGCCGCTTCTTTCTCTATGCTAGCAAACATGGCTATGACATCACGTTGAGTCCTTCCAATGATGTCAATATCATCGACTGTGCTAGTCGTTGTACCGATTTTTGTAAAATTGTGCCTCTGGTTGTTGGCTTGGGAGTTTTGCACAATCCTCTCAAGAATGTGTCGGAGAGGTCGATTCCGACCATCCATCCATCTTCATCCTACATAAACGGAGGAGTTTGGGCGGTATACCAAATCTAGACATGACTCGGTTGATCGGTTGTGAATTTTTCTGGCCTAAAACCATACCGGTCCAAATTGGTAAACGGTTTCAGTCGTTGACATATTACGGAAGATAGGATCCTGTAGGCGATGTTGAGGAGACTTATGCCTCTGTAGTTGGTCTCCTTTTTTGTGAATCGGGCAAACGATGATGAGGTTCCATTCTTCATGCATTCTTTCTTCCGACCAGATTTGGCTTATGAGCTGGTGGATGTTACTTACCAAGTCATCTCCGCCGGTTTTATAAAGCTCGGTGGGAAGGCCGTCATTTCCGGCAGAATTATTAATCTTGAGTTTTGATATTGCTATCCTCACTGCACTCAGGTCGGGTGGTTGGCAGTTTTCCCTGTTGTTGTGTTGCCAATATTGAATGGTTCGTTCTGCTTGACAGCGGAATGGTGTCAGTCATCGCCGTTTAACAGTCTGCAGAAGTGGTTCTTCAATATCCTCAGCATCGACTGTGTCTCAACTACGATATTTCCCTGTTCATCTCGCCAGGATTCTGTTCGAGCTTTGCATCCTTGGCTGTGACTTTTTACACTTTGGTAAAACTTGCGATGGTTCGGTCTGCCTGACAGTGTATGGTGTTCGTCATCAACGTTCAACAGTCTGCAGAAGTCGTTCTTTCATATCCTCAGCATCCACTGTGTCTCAACTACGATATTTCCTTGTTCATCTCGACGGGATTCTGTTCGAGCCTTGTATCATTGGCTATGACGTTTAATACTTTGGTAAAACTTGCGAAAATCGTTCATGGATTGGTACCGCTCTTTATCGTTGATTGCTCGCTTTTCTTGCTCTCTTTTCTGAAAAGACGGTGTTATTTCCTTCCTTTGTCTCCAGAGGTCTCATATTTACCTGGAGCTTATCCTTGTAGGCCTCGTTCCTGTCTGCGAGCATCTGTCGGCATTCTTCATCAAACCAGGGGTTTCTTGCTGCTGGGCACGAGTAACCTAGCCCATCAGTTTCGGCTGATCTAATGGCTTGTTTGCATCGTTGCTATTGTTCTTCGACATTCGATGCTGGTGGTATGGTGTTCATCGAGAGGTTTAGGGATACGCGATGCGCGAAGGTCTTGGCGGTCTCTTGCGATTGCAGTCTTTCGGCATTAAATTTGTTCACAGTATTTCTGGATTGTTGTGGCGTGGTGGATATCCGCATCCTTACCTTGGCTGCAACAAGGTAGTTATCCGAGTCGATGTTAGCTCCTCGGAATGTTCGGACATCCAAAATACTGGATTCTTGCTGAAATGAGTTTTTTATTTCGTGGTTTGCACCTCTTCCCTTGGCTACGAGAATGAAAATGTAAAGCCGAAATAAAATGGCTGAGCATAGGAAGAAGTGCCAACCGCGGCCAAAGTAATGCCAAGCCGCCACTCGTGGTCAGTAATGCCAACTCTGGGTTCATTTTTGTGTTGGCGAATAGATGGTGCTTTAAAGTTAATGGGTTTTCCACACGTATAAGGAAAACTTTTAAAACAAGAAATACATGTTACACCACATTTTGCACAAAATGTTCTAAGCCTTCCTGTGCATCCATCTGATTGGCAATGCCGCTGGTTAGATAATTTCTCTAAAAGATGGTTCCAGAAATCATATCTTATTCCTGGTTAGACCGTCGAACGCGAAGATGATGGTGTTGATGTTGGGATACCAGGAGCGACTCTTATATCATTTCCCAACCTTAGCTAAGTCCTGGCTATTTCTCTCCTTACAGATTGTCCTCGTTCTTTCTTTTATATAAAGTAATCGTGTTCACCACAGCCACATCAACCATTCTTGGCATAAGTACCTACCGTTTTGTTGCTAATGTGTTTTTCCAAGAGCTAATCATGATGATCTACGCCTCCTATTTATGTTTTGTAATTGCTTATTACATTCGGTTGACCCACATTGATTTTCTCTGTACTATTTGGACACCATCGCTTCACTTGTTACAAGGGAAGAATAGTGTCAAAGCTCGAAGCTACAGAGAAACACTTGTTATCCTTACCTTTTACTATCAAAATTTTGTTTTCGTTGTCAAACTTGGTGTCGTAGTACCCTATTTCCTTATTTTGCATATCTTTGTCATTTGGCAATGGGCAGTTTTTTGGGTTCCTGTTGCTCGAAAACCTTTGTTTTCAAAACAATAAGTAGTTCGTACCCAGTAAAAAAATTGTCAAACTAATTTTTGAAATTTTTAAACCTACCCTTGATCCAAGAGATGTGTCTAGTTGCCCACTTGGTGGCTTTCCGCAGTAAAGTGAAAAATTGTAGCAATAACCATCTTGACCACACATGGCCTAAAGAGTGTACCGAAAGCTTATTGGTTTTGAACGGATAAATTGTTTGATTGGGTAGTGGCCATTACACATAACTGACGAGAAACGCTCCACTTTTGAAAGTTCTAACACAATCAATCCACCAAGGATCTTATTTTGAAACTCCTGTCATGTTTGTTTGAAGCTGCTAAGGCAGAAGAGCACTTTTTATCGATAAAAACTGGTTTCTGCGCATAGCTTCTTTTACAATTTGCACTTCTAGATCGTCATCTTCGGTCCAATAGTCGTCTGACTTGGCAAAGAATGATATCCCGAAAATAACAGAATTCCAACAAACACTTTTAAATTATCCTTAGTAATAGTAAATGATATACGTAGAGTTTCAGTTACGATAAGTTGCAAAACAGAATCACCAAAAAACTATTCAAAAAATTTTAATTAAATTTTAAGGCCGATGTTGATTTTTAATAAAACACAAATTATTAAGGAAATTATTGTCATTCTTTGTTATGATAATACTGGTGTGTTTCAATTATGTATGGAAGAACATATCGACCAAATGACCGCCGCGACCTCGGCGGCACACCTCCATCCGATGGTCCAAATTTTTGATGACGCTGAGGCTTAATTGAGGTTCTATGCCGTTAATGTGCCGAATTATCTCATCGTTTATCTCTTTAATTGTTACTGGCTTGTAGACGTAAACATTTTCTTTCAAATAACAACAAATAAAGAAGTCCAAGGGTGTCAAATTGCATGATCTTGGCGGCCAATCGACATCGCCACCACGTGAGATAACACGGCCATTGAATTTGTCGCGCAAGAGAGGCATTGTTTCGTTAGCTGTGTGGCAAGTGGCACCGTCCTGGTGAAATCACATATCGTCCCTTATCCATATCTTCCAATTCGGACCATAAAAAGTTCAGTAAATGCCTGACCGGCCTCATTTTGGAAAAGAATGAGGTCCGATGATGCCGCCAGCCCATAAACCGCACCAAACAGTCACTTTTTGGTTGGTGCATTGGTTTTTCGACAATCAATCTTGGATTATCATTCGCCCAAATGCGGCAATTCTGCTTATTGAAGAATCCACTGAGTGAAAATGTGCCTCATCACTGAAGATGATTTTCTTCGAAAATTGATCATCCGCTATTGCCATTTCTTGCCCCCATTCTGACCATTGACGACGCTGGAAAAGGTCAAGAGGCTTTAGTTCTTGGGTCAATTACACCTTGTAAGCGTGTTAATGCAAGTCTTTATGCATAATCACACTTATCATGAATTTCGCCCGAACAGCATTCCACGTGAAATATTTTTGTTTGCATGAAATATTTTTGTTCGCCCGAAATATAAAAAGGTTATTGCTAATTTCACCCGAACAAAATTTCACTTCGAATCAGCTGTGACATTTCGAACAATTGTCATCTTGACAAGTAGTTGGAAATACAAGTTGAAAAGTGTATTCATTAAACTAAACAGTTTTCATAAACTTGAATTTCATTTAAAATGCACAGCATAGCCATGAGGTTTTTATCTGAGGAGAAAGAAATTAACCAAGTGAAATTGATTAGAAGACATTTAAGAGATGATTCTAATCCTTTGGAGTTGCCTGAACCCTTGTATGTTAACAAAAATGTTTAGCGTTTGTTAAAATAAATTAATACATTCATATTTTACCAGATTTCAACAATACTATAGGCTAAACAAATCAGCTTTTAAATATTTGCTGGATGTACTTGTCAACTATTCAGTCCCAGCAAAAAAAAAATTTGCTGTTCCAACAATAGTGAAACTCGCCACTTGCTTACGTTTTTTTGCAGAAGGTGGTTACCAGAAAGGTGTAGGAAAGGATCATGATGTTGGTCTTGCACAATCCTCTGTCAGTGTGATTCTTACCGGAGTATTAAACATTTTTGAAAAAAAACTTTGTCCACAATGGATAACTTGGCCAACGACAGACGAACAACGAAAAATCGTTCAAGACTTTTATTCCAAATATAAGATACCCGGTGTTATAGGCTGTATTGATGGCACGCATGTCAACATTATATCTCCTTCTTCAAATAAACACCTTTTCTATAACAGAAAAGGAAAATGTAGCATGAATGTTTTACTTGTGAGTGAAGTGTGTTAATAACATTCAAATAGTTATATGTAACTTATTTTTTTAAGGTTTGTGACAATCAGCTAGGGATTCGTTTCGTAGATGTTACGCATCCCGGAGCCTGTCACGATTCCTTTATTTGGAATGTGAGCGACTTAAGGGCTAAAATGGAGGAAGATTATTTAAATAATGCTAATACCGGTTGGATGTTGGGTACATTTCGAAAACATTATTGAAATTTAAACAAAGTTAACGCTTTTTCTAGGAGATGATGGTTACCCCTTAGAACCGTGGCTTCTGACACCTTACAGAACACCTGAAAGTAGATCTGTTGAAGAAAAATTTAATGAGATTCACTCTCGTTGCCGTAACATAATCGAAAGAACCAATGGTGTTCTAAAAAACCGGTGGAGATGTTTGTTGAGTGCACGAGAATTATATTACGCACCCACAAAGGCTGTCAAAATCATCAATGTTTGTGTAGCACTTCATAACATATGTATTCACTATAAAAGTGATGTACAATATTCAGATTGTACAGCTGATATAAGTGAAGCAATTGAAAACGTCCATAGTATTGGATCAAATACAAGTTATTTGACAAGGAGCCAGCGCATTCGCAAAGATATCGCAAATTCTCTTTGAATTGTTTGTATATCCTCAAATGTATATTTATTTTAAAAACAAAAATAAAGTATTTATTGAAAACAAACAAAACTAGATAGATTCACTTATAATCTAGAAAAAATTTATGTATTTAATGTTATTTAAAACTAAAATTCAGACTTCTTGTCATATGGTTAGGGTAAAGAATTCACAGATAAGTTACTCACTTAAGTCGTATTGATAATAAAAATGCTTAAAATTATAAATTCATTTGTTCTCCTCGCATAATTTCAATTTTCATTTCTTCCAGTTCAATCATCCTACGATTTTTTTCAATCATATTTTCAATTTCGGCTTTTCTATGATTTTCCATTACAATGTTATGTCGGTTTTCTTCTTTAATCTGCATTCTTTTTTTATCATTGAGGCTATCCACAGATCTGTATAATTTTTTAAAACAATTTTGAATTTGTTTGTTGTGGTCTTTCATGACTGTAACTGCTTCGCCAACATTCTCACACAGTTCTTTTTGGGCTTGGAGTTCCTCGATGACGACATCTTGAGTACTCATTTTGGTAATCTTTGTCTTTTGAGTATTCTGGCTGGTCGATTTAAAAGCAGTTGTTTGATCAGTCTTGTTCTCAGGAGGAACTTCATATGAAACTGAAGGTAAATCTAATGCAACTTCTTCACGGCTTTGGTTTTCTTCGTCGTAATCAATTTCATCCAACAATTGCTCAATGGAAAGTTCAGTATCTTCGTCTATTTTTATCTTTTGAGGAAGATTCAGGCCAAAAGATTGCGTAGAGACACCTTCAACTGCTTCCGTCATTCCAACAAGTTGGAAAATGGCCTCTTCGGTAGGGGAAAATTGTTTGGTTTTATTGGGACCACCTCCTGTTCCTTTTTGATTGATTTTGTTGAGTGCAGCTTTTTTTCTCACATAGCGTTTTTGGTCTGTCCAAACCTAATAGAACAATGTTAATGGGCTACGAGAAATAAAAATTGATTCTTACCTTCTTCCATTCACATTCATTTTTCCCTGGTGGGCCTGCGCTGTTTAACTCGAAAGTGAGCTGCTTCCAAAACTCAGCAATTGTTTTTTTTATTTTCTTTCACGAAACCCCTCGCAATTACTGGGTTTTCCTGCATTTTGTTAAACAGTATGTCGGTTTGTCTAGCATTTATTGATTTGGACCTAAAATAAGCCAAACAAATATAAATTTTCTTTCAAGACTAATTAAAATGTGTAACTTACATTTGGATAGTGTTATCCTCTTCACCTCCAAAAAGCAAGTGAACATTTTAGCTCGGTTTGACATTTAAATTCGCCCGAAATTAGTGTTCATAATAAGGGAATTTTTTTTCGAACATGGCATTTTTTTCACGTGAAATTCATAATAGGCGAAAACAAATAAAGGGACATTTTTCACGTGGAATGCTGTTCGGGCGAAATTCATGATAAGTGTGAATGTTAATCAAAGACGAGCGTGAGATGTGCAATTGTTGGGCACGACGACGAGCTGAGGTGAACGGCTCTTCAACCACGCACTATTGCGAACAGAAGCAATATTTTCATGCACTGGTGTTTTCACATCTCCAACAGACCAGGTTTGCTCAAACTTTTTACGATTTTTCCATTTTGTACGCACATTTACACGATTAAATTGACCGAAAAAATCACGAAGTGCACGATACGCATTTTGATTTGAACGCCCATTTTCATAAAAAGCCTGAATAACTTCAACGCGTTGCTCGATTATGTATATTTCCATGGCTCAAATCGAGTTAGTATTAAATTGAGAAATGTCAAATGAAATGCAGAAAAAAAATTTGACGTTTAGGTGTGGTTCACATTCAACATCGGACACCCTTTATAACACTTTTTCCACGTAAAACTGTTTTTACACTTCAATCGTACCGTTCAATCATTGATTAGATATTTGAAAAGTAAAATATTGGAAGCCAATCAACATCGCCATTTCTTGAAATAACTTGTTGTGGAAAGAGGCTCGCAGTAATTCCATTGTAATCCGGGCTGTATGCAACGTGGCACCGTCTTGTTGATAACACATGTTAATCAAGCCCAAAGCATGCAGTTGTAGCATTAAAAAGTTTTCAATCATATTGTTAATGGGGAGTGATATCGTTCCTCAGTCACAGTTACCGTTACGCCGTTTTCATTTTCAAAGAAGTAAGGTCCAATGATGCCTCCTGACCGAATTGCACACTTTTAATGGATGCAAAGGTGGCTGATAAATAATTTGAGGGTTTTCCATTGCCCAGAACCAACTATTCTGTTTCCATTCAAATAAAAATGTGCCTCGTCACTCATTATTATTATTTCATGAAAATCGGGGCTATCATGGGCCAGCTGTAACATCCTATTGGCATATGTACGGCGGCGTAAATGGTCTTGTGGAAGAAGCTCTTGTGTCAACTGAATCTTAAATAAAAAAAATGCAAATCCTTGTGCAAAATTGTGGCCAAAGTTGTTCTATGAAGACTAAGCTCCTGAACACGGCGTCGAATTGAGGTTGATGGATTGTTTTGAACACTTCCTTGAGCAGCAGTAATGTTTTTAGCCGATCTTGCAGTACGTTTTGGTCCATGCTTGTCCCTATCACCTACAGACCCTCTTTCTTCGAAATCGTTCACTCACGATAAATAGTGCGTTTTGTCGGCACGTTTTTTCCCCCATATATTTCACGTACCTTTCTCATCGTCACAGTAATCGATGATTGATTATGATAAAATGTTTTAACGACTAAAACACGTTGGTTTATCAAATATTTTTCCATAATAAATTTGCCACGTGTCTACTTCACGACTGCCAAATATGAACTCTCAAGACTAATGTTTACGAAAATGGCGACAGATCAAAGTAGTATATCATCCCGGCGGACACCCTGTACAATGGGTCTAATTTATTAGAGTATATGTTGGACAGATATAATGTCCTTATTTTTTCGTACCAGCTACTCCCGAAAAAACAGAAAAAATATTTTTTTTACATAGATCTCAAACGAGATCGCTGAGACCTAATGGGTTACACAAAGTTTAGAGGTTGTTTAAATGTAAAACACCTCTTAGTATCATTTAAATGCTAAATCTGTACCTATAATTAATTTATGGGACATTGCTTAGAGGTCGCTTAATTGAAGCTAAATTAGTTTGTAACAAAGCATTGAGAATTCGACCTCATCTACCATTCCAACGCTCATTTTAAATGGCATTCCAGCTGTCACCTCTCTAAACAAAGCCAATCTGTTCATTTTGCAATCAATGCTACGCTGCCAGATTGTCTCCCCAGTCTCCCCCTGGGCAAGAGAACGTTTAACATTCTATGGGACCAATCCACTTTCTTACTCTCACAGTCGCAAGAGTATAGATCGATCTTGACATACATCAGATGGTTTCTCTGCCATAAATCTGAAGAGTTATTCTTCGACGCTAGCAAAACTACTGCGTAAGCCTTTGCATCTGTCCTATTCATCAGGACTCTTTCCGAGTCGATGGAAAACAGGATTCTCTCCAACTATCGACCAATTGCACCCACATCCCTTCTTTCTAAGGTAATGAAAACGCTGAAAACCGTCAGTTTTTTTTGGGCTTAATATTTTATTTTAATTTTCAAATAAAAAATAAAAAAAACTTTGAAACTTGACATTTTTTTGTATGTTTTATATAAAAATGCTTAATCTAGATTAAAACTTACTTATACAAGCCTAACTTAAGACTACTGAACTACTTAAACCCCGAGGGGTCGCCATCCTGATTGCGTCTTACGGTCCCACAGCAGCATGTACACCAATACGGTGCACAAACCCCGCCCAGACCTTATTCTTAATTTTATAGCCTTAACTAAGGAGTTGGACTAAAAGACCGCATACTCCTGAGGAAGTGCAGAATCACTTTCCTCATATAGCCACCAGAATTCGGTGGGCTGCTTTTCGCCATCGATCCTGTCGCGATCCGATACCGCCGTGCTAAAGCGGAGGAGCTCCGGAGTACCGGGATACCGTTCCTGTCTTGTACTAACCACAACGAATCGATATAAATGAATGCCTCTGGTGGAATAACGCCTGACATGAGCGTACTCGCCATGTATATTTGATTGGGGTAACAAGCCCCGAAGATCAGGCTGTTTTCGCTAGTCATCGCCCTTGCAACGTGCCTTCGAATCGCCTTAATTAAGAAATTGTCAATTCTATTCAACGGAGACCCATTGTATAGAACCTCGTTGCGATAATATTTTATGTACTCGGAGTCCGGCGTTCGGTACAATCCTTAACAGGATCGGAGGCACCGCCTCTCAAACAGCCGTATCTTTTCCGTATAGGCTGGTGCTACGATGAACCACACGGGACAAGCGTAGGCGATGATCGGCCTTATGAGGGCCATGTAGCAAATGACTTTCACCCTTGAAACAAGTTGACTGCTTTGAAACAATCTTCTTGTCAGAGCATAAGCCCCCCCTAGGCCTAGTCAGACAAGCAGCTGCATTTCTGTTAAAATACAGAAACTTGTCAAGCAAGATGCCTAGGTATTTAACTTCACTTCTCAATGCCAACGGCTGTCCATGCTGTCCAATGAACACAATTTTTGCCAGTTTTTCTGGTATTGCTAGAAGCCCTATGCAATGGGGTCCTTGAAACAAGTTGACTGCTTTGAAACAATCTTCTTGTCAGAGCATAAACCCCCCCCTCTAGCCCTAGGCAGACAAGCATCTACATTTCTGTTAAAATACAGAAACTTGTCAAGCCAGATGCCTAGGTATTTAACTTCACTTCTCAATGCCAACGGCTGTCCATGCTGTCCAATGAACACACTTTTTTCCAGTTTTTCTGGTATCGCTAGAAGCCCTATGCAATGGGGTCCTTGAAAAAAGTTGACTGCTTTGAAACAATCTTCTTGTCAGAGCATTAGCCCCCCCCCTAGCCCTAGTCAGACAAGCAGCTGCATTTCTGTTAAAATACAGAAACTTGTCAAGCCAGATGCCTAGGTGTTTAACATCAATTCTCAATGCCAACGGCTGTCCATGCTGTCCAATGAACACAATTTTTCCAGTTTTTCTGGTATCGCTAGAAGCCCTATGCAATGGGGTCCGAAATAGAATCGTTTCGGTTTTTTCGAAATTGATCTTCAATTTCCGATCATCGCAAAACCTCAAAATGTGATCGAAGTCACGTTGCAAATGTATGTTGATGACTTCAATTTTCGGACCTGATCTGTACCCCACTAGATTATCTGCGTACGCTATAGCGTGTCTGAGAGAACCTACAAGATCACTTGTATAAATTTTAAACAATATCGGGGAGTTCACCGCCCCCTGTTGTAAACCGTTTTTAATTTCAAAGACTTTACTCGAAGTTACGTTGCCACATTTGACAAAGAACTTCTTTCCCATAAGCATTTCATAAATCATATATAGCATGGGTTTCCGCATGCCCAATCTGGTCAGCTTGTAGAAAAGACCCTCTAAACATACGGTGTCGAAGGCCTTCTCAAAGTCAACCAGACAGGCTCCTGTGTATCCTTTGGATTTATTCCATAGGATGTCGGACACTAATTTCGACGCGGCTCGAAAACCAAACTGATTATCCGGAATAATTTTGTTTTCCTCAACCCACTTTAGCAGAGCTCTTTTGACTATCTTCTCGAATACCTTGCTTACATTCGGCAGAAGGCTTATTGACCGAAGATTTGCAGGGTTTGTTTTGTCCTTGTCCTCTTTGGGGATAGGATGTACCACAGCCGTTTTCCAGTGCACCGCATAATGTGCATTATTCAGTGCATTGTTAAACAGGGTGGTGAAGATATCGATTGCTTCTATTGGCAGGTGTCTCAATACGACGTTTGGGACACCGTCCTCTCCTGCCGACTTTTTATTTTTTAGTGATACCAAGATGTCCAGGAGTTCATCTTCTTGCACGAACAGCATCAGGCTATTGGCGAATATGCCATTGGAAGGGTTTTCGTCATTGAATACGGAAAAACCGTGATTCTCAGATCGCCAAGCTTGAAGTTCAGTGCGCAGATAAAAGTGATTCAGAAAGGCTCTTTCCTCAATATCGCGATTTGGGCGAACAGGATTGTTCACCGTATACACGGTCTCGAAAGTAGCGCCTATCGAATTCGCCTTCTCCTGAGGATCTACGATCGTGAAAAAACCGTCGTTCGAGTCAACGTTTTCCGGACTTATACCAACAGCCGTGAGTGTCTGTCTGTTTTCTGTCGTTTTGGAAATTCGGACACATGGAATGTCGTTATGATCTTTTCGCCTGAATAATTTATTTATTTAGGGGAACATATTCGGGCTACTGGTTTTAATAGCCCGAATTTTGTTGCCCCAGTAAGAATTTATAGATTTTCTGTAATTCTCCGATATTAACTTTGATCAGTGACTTCAGTGTCCGAACCTCCGGGTCTTGTCTGTCAGTGAATTGTCTACGCAGCCGTTTAAGCCTCGAGACCAGTCTGCTTTTGTATCGGTGGAGTGCATCGATTGTTGGCATTCGATATTTCTCCGTCTGGTCGTCAGAACTAGTTATCTTAGGGATAGCTAGATCCATTGACCTTGTGAGGACCTCATTCATTTTTAGTAAATTTTGGTCAATTTCGTCGTTTCTAAGGTTTCTGTGTGTCGGTGAATTAATTTCGCTCAAACGTTATTCTCACATTACAACTCTGGTAAAGCGCGGCCAGTTCGTCCTTCGGTAGTCGAAAGATGGGACTTGGTCGAACTCCTCGTTTGGGATCCTGAATACGGCATCAAGTCCGTGGTGGTCACCATCGTAATCGAATTCTCGCACACAGTTCCGCGCGTGTTCGTTATTTGTTAGTTCTAGTCTAGTGTCCATAAGCGCTAAGTCCGGAAAAGATTTTGCTCTCGGGAAAGACGGGATATCCATCGCGAACAAATTAAGTTTGTACTCAAACATATTTTGCTCCCGCTAATTCTGAAGCAGTCGACCTCTAGTGTTCACGATTGTATTTTCCCAAGCCGCGTGCTTAGCGTTAAGATCACCGGCCAAAAAGTAATAATTTTTAACCGATTAAAGCTGTAGGCAAACGAAAAAGCTCTGGTGTAAATTGCGAGTTTGTTGAGTTGCTTCAGGCGCATAACTGGAAATGACTATGGAGATGAATGCATGGCAGTTGCTGTATCCCAATTTGTGTCTCTGGTTTAGCTTAGTTTCGCTGACCAAAAGTACATCCGGGTGTTGTTTTTTCAACAAATTTGAAAGGACGGTTCTTCTTTCGACCCTGACTAATGAATTAACATTAACAGCTAGGATCTTAAAGTTCACCTCATCCAACGTACCCATCATGTTTATGGCGCGCTAGATTCGGCAATTATCGAATAGATATAATCTATTCGGGCTGTTTGCCCGTTCAATTGTTTTTGGAACTCTCCGATCTTGCTATTCAATGACAGCAAGAACTTATTCAGATCAATATCGGCTTTCAGTGCTTATTCAGCAACCGTAGGCATACTTAATGTCTGGGGTTTACCCGTTGTAGCTGCCATTTGGGCATAGGACACGTTGGCTGCTATCAAAGTGTATAGAACTAGATGGAGTTCGCATTTCTTCAACGGATATTTTCTATGTGGTGTACTGATATTGATACCCCAGGGTACACATTGCTACCCCCGCATCAAACAACAGACTTGCCGACGCAAACGATCTACGAAATTTCCTCCTTCGCACTTACCGCCCGCGTCTGAAACGTCTACAAATTTTTTTAGCTGTGATGCGTACGCTATGTAGTTCTATACTCTTCGATATTTACAAACTGTTGCTGCCCTGGTTGCAGCTTCTCTTTCTGCTGTTGTCGTCTTCTTTTTTCTTCGAGGGCTTCTTGTTTCCTTGCCTCTTGAATTTTTTCCAGCTTAGCAATTAATTCTGCGATGAGGAGGCTTAATTTGGCCTCCTCATCATCCAAAGTCTACCTCCGGTAATTCTTTGTATGTGTTTCCCTCACCTAAGTAGCGGGGTTCCCCATCGTCAAACTCGGATTCATCGAGGTCGATTGACTTGTACTCCTCTTCTTCCGTTGTTTTTTGGCAACGGTGTTTTTTCCGCTACCATGCATCTCTTTGTGTTGAGATTAGGCATCGGATATAGCTTCCTCCGCCTCATCTCACCAATTTGGGCTGTTGCCGTTGCACTTGCTGTTGGTGCAGCCGCTTCGGTTATCGCTGGTACAGTTGTTCCTTGTACCCTCTTTGTTTTCATATCTGCCTTTGCAGATGCCGATGGTATTGTTGTTTTACCGTTTGTTTGTCGGTGAACATCCACCCGCTTGTGGGACTTTCCTTACTATACCGGTTTCCATAGCTGGTGATTCGGTCATGGACACTCTCTTGGTTATTTTTTCGTGTTAAGATTAATTGAAATCAATTAAAAGTACTGGGGCCTGGTTGGAATCAAACCCACGATAGGTGATAGCAATGGATTGCTTTAGTTCATTCAAATTTGTTGGTTTTGCTTTGTAGACTTCCTGTTTGCAATAACCCCACAAGAAAAAGTTAGGTACAGTAAGGTCAGACGACGTGGGGGGCCAACGGAATGTGGAGGTTCTGGATACCAGTTTATTGGGAAATTTTCGTCGCAATTGTGTGATAACAGGCCGGGCTGTGATAGGAGTTGTACCATCTTGCTGAAACCACACTGAGTTGAAAGAAATTCTCATACGACGTGATTCTGGTTAGAAAAACTCTCTCAACATGCTCAAGTAACGGTCTCCAGTAACCATAACGGTGTGACTGTTTTCTTCGATGAAGTAGTGACCATTAATGCAGCGTTATGAAACTGCACACCACACTGTGACACGAAGTGTATGCAATTCCGTCTCATGGAGTATCTGTGGGTTGGAAGCACTCCATATTCGACAATTTCGTTTGTTTATGTTGCCGTTTAAGTCGAAATGGGCTTCGTCAGACATTGAAAGACAGTTCAACATATGTTTTCGTCCCCTTCTACCATTTCAAGCAACACATGGGAAAATTCCAAGCGAATCGGCAAGTCTGCTGCGTTCAGTTTGTTGTCCATTCCAAGTTCCTATTTCTACTTGTGCGCCCCCCTTAACGCGAGGTCTTCCTCTGCGTCCGGCACTTTTGACTCGGAATCGAGGAATCCGCAAACCGGAGTACTGGTGTCCATTCGCTCTGAATCTAAATTAAACGTCTAATGCGGGGCATGTCGCTGTACAGCTCGTCCCAGTCAGGGGTTGGGCCCATACTAGGCGCGTCCTCGGGTGGTGTGCCTTAGTAACTTCTTTTCTGGACTGAGTTTGTTATGGAACCCATAAGGAAAAGGTGCGTAGTCTGACCATAGACTATAGTATGGTACCACGGGAATCAGGAGCCCCTAAAACTTGTCTAAGCCTAATTTTGAGGAACGCACCCTTGTGGGAGTATCGTGGTGGCTGTGGTTTATCCAGAATACTGGGGAGGTATGTGTATTCTATAGTGGATGTGATGTCGCTATAGAATATAAAGAGGTGCAGATAGACCTCGGTCCCTAGCAAGGATGGAGTTCTTGCCTAACACACGATTTTTAAAATGCACCAATGCCATGCGTTGGGGTGTTAACCAAAACGTTTCTAAAGGTTCTGATATGTGGGTAGGTCCACCGTATAAGAGCTGTGATGGCTAGGTGTTCACGTTAAGCATACTCTAATTATCTGAGCAGCTCGTATAGTTCTTGGTTGAATCATCGTTTTTTTCCGAGATTTGTTACGCTCAAACCAACAAAGGATTTCTTCATCCAATTCCGATACGGTCCATTGCTTCAGCGCCATAGAGCAGGACTGGGATGATCAGGGTCTTATATAAGATCGTCTTAGTAGTTCAAGTGAGGTCTTTTCTAATGAATTGCCTTCTTAGCCCGAAGAAACAGCGGTTGGCAAGGGTAATTCTTCGTTTAATTTCTGACGAGATGTTGTTGTCAGAGTTAAGTTATATATGGCAATGGTGACGTTCTGTCCGATTCGTAGATGTTGTGTGTCCTTTCGTTTTGACAGCACCCATTTTTGCCGCTTCCTTCTCTATACTAGCAAACGTGGCTATGACATCACGTTGGGTCCTACCAACGATGTCAATGTCGTCTGCGTATGCTAGTAATTGTACAGATTTTTGGAAAATTGTGCCTCTGGTGTTGGCTCGTGAGTTTTGCACAATCCTCTCAAGAATCAGATTGAAGAAGTCACATGACAGCGCATCGCCTTGCCTAAATCCTTTTTTGGTATCAAATGTGTCAATCAGGTCGTTTCCGACCCTGATGGAGCAGCGAGAATTCTCCATCGTCATCCTACACAAACGGACGCGTTTGGGCGGTATACCAAAACTAGACATGGCTCTGTATAGTAGGTCTCTATAAATGCTGTCGTATGCGGCTTTGAAATCGATGAACAGGTGGTGGGTATCGATTTCGACTTCTTTGGTTTTTTCCAGGATCTGCCGAAGTGTAAAGATTTGATCGGTTGTGGGTTTTCCTGGCCTAAAACCACACTGATAAGGGCCGATCAGGTTGTTGGTAAACGGTTTCAGGCGTTCACATATTATATGTGAATGTGAGAACATATCCTGAACTACCTGTAAGTTATATCTGTGAATGGTGACTTTCTGTCCAATTCGTCGATGTTGTGTGTCCTTTCGTAGTGGCAGCATATACTTAGCCTTAATATCATTTACTGCTAAACCCAATTTTTCCGATTCCTTCGCTTTACAGAAAAACCGTGGTAAAGACATCTTGTTGAGTCTGACAACTGATGTCAATATCGTCGGCGCATACTAGTAGTTGCACCGATTTTTGAAAAATTGTGTCTTTGGTGTTTGCAAATCCTCTCAAGTATTAAGTTAAGGAAGTCGCATGACAGTGCATTGCCTCGCCTGAATGCGCTTTTGGTATCGCATGTGTCGGTGTGGTCCGTTCCAACCCTGATAGAGCAGCTAGAATTCTCCATCGTCATACTGCACAGACGGACGAGTTGGGACGCTCTACGAAAACTAGACATGGCGTATGCGGCTTTGAAATCGATGCATAGATGGTGGGTATCGATTTGAACTTTATGGGTTTTTCCCTAAAACCACACTAATCGTTGACATTCAATACTGGAGGTATGGTGTTAACCGACTAGTTAAGGGATACGCTTTCTGTCAAGACCTTGGAGGTCTCTTGCGATTGCGGTTGCGATTGCAGTTTTTGATGTAGCATCTCGGATATTCGCATTTCTACTTTGGCTGCGACAAGGTAGCGCCCCGAGTCGATGACACATAAGTTAACGATTTTTCAGTTTAATTTTTCCTTATGGCTGAAAATGTATCTAGAATTATTAGGTTTTATTTTCTTTTTAGCTACGTTCCCCCGTGAAGTTATTTCCCTGTACCGTCTATCACCGAATTTTAGGTCGTCAATTATCAGATGGGATATTGCATTTTGTATATAATCGTATCTTGTCCACCAAAAAAACAGGTTTTTGAAAACTGCACACTGTTATGCCGACTTTTCAGAAAAGCATTGTTTTTGGTCAAACGTTAAACCCCAATATCAGTGCTTTGGCGACATAATGTGTTCTCTTGCAACGCCCACTTTTGGGAGCATTTTAAGTAAACAAATGGGTTGCGGTAAACTTCCATTTGGAGGGTGTTTTCCTCTAAAGATTATTTGAATACCCCACCCCATAGTATGTGCACTAAATATGCAAAGAGCTGTTTTTCATCCCCAATAAAGTTTTAAGCCACCGCTATTTTTTGGGGATAAAATTTTGAAGGCAGGAGAGGATGGGATAGGGTATTAAACGAATCGCACAGCGGATTGTAGGCTTCTCATATGTTTTTTTTTTCTTTGAGCTGCAAAGCCAATTATGTATATAAAAAATGTAGCGAAGCGCATTGAGTTACAGTTGGTAAAAAAAAAAAACAAAATCGCTGTGCATCGGTCTGCGCAGCCAGTACGGTATGCCGTTTTTGGTTTAATAACCTAAGGTATTTTTGGGACTGGTAATGTATGGATACATCTAATGGTACTCACCATATAGCATTTTTGTTAAACCCCCAATTTTTCAAAACTCCTCTTATCACGACTAATTAATAATGGGACGACGGTTGATGCTATTAATGACATGGCCTAAGTGGTATTGACAGTGGCCACGTAGGAGGGTTCGTGTGTATTACACTTTACACTGGCATTGCAGCGCTTGGCGTAGTGGGCGGTTTGAGTTAGGTGGTGGCTGGATGCTACGTTGGCCTGAAACCGTTTTGGAGTTCATATTTTTCTCTTTAGTTGTTCACAGGTGGTATCGTCATGCGAATTGTTTCCAGCAGAGTGGCACTATGGTGATCCGGGTGGAGAGACAATGGCTGGTCTGGTTGGCTTCATTTAATTGAAAATGAGTGGGAAATAAGATGCATACGCAGCTATAGCTGCAGGCGTCATTGAAATTTAATAGAGACGGTGGCTATAGCAACAATTAGGAAATGATATCATGAGGAACATATGTGAGGAGCCACGATAGCCACGATGGAATGGGATTATCCTGCAAATGGCCCACAACAGATGTTTCTAGGAATTTTTGTTTTCATCACGAAGTCATATTAATATTTGACAGGGACACGACTAATTAATATTGTGACGTCGATTGATGCTATTGATGACATGGCCTAAGTGGCATATACAGTATTCATGCAGGATGATACGTGTGTATTTTACTTTATTATATCTAAGTAGAAATCCATGACGGCAATGCAGCGCTTGTCATAGTGGGTGGGTTGAGTTGGGTGGTGGCTGGGTGATACATTGGCTATAAACAGTTTTGGGGGTTCCTATTTATCTCTTTGAGCTGTTCACATTTGATGTCGTCATAAACAATACGCATGACGCTACCACCTCTTAGCAGAGTAGGCCTGGGGTACTGAGGGTGAAAAATCAGCGGTTGGCTCCATTTAATTTAAAATGATTAGGATATCAGATGCATATGAAGCTTTAGCAGGTGTCAATGAAATTTTATTAGCAATTAGGAAATGATGTTATTGAAATCGCTACTCTGAGGCACAACCATAGTTTTGTTGAAGTTTCTAGACAGTTTTTTTCTTGACGGATTATAGCGAGTAATCCAAAAGGAGGTACTTCTTCAAAGGCGTTGTTTTTGCAGTTTATATTTGTCAAATGGGGTGTATGTGAGACGATTGTGTTCGGTATGTTTTGCCATTTCATCACGAACAGGCTTATGCCGGAACAGCGTTTACTAATTATGGCAATTTTTTTTTTCCAAAATCAATGTTCAATTAAAAATTGTATTGGAGTTCCTCGATCTCGAATGGTTGTGGTCGTTATAATCTTCTAATTGAACGTACTATTATTTTTTTTGTAAAGGAAAGGCTAACCGCAGCGTTGTGCTTTTGGTTAACTACCCACCCATGAAAAATACCTGTTGTTACGAAGCAACTAATAGCCTCGGAAAGGACTGATTTTATTTTTGAAGACCATGTTAAACGAAAAAGGGATAGCGACAGGAAGGCGGAAGGATACGCTTAACCATCGAGTTAAAAACACCTTCACCCACTCCAGATTCTGTTTTAGGCACATCCGTGTAGATGTGAATGTAGTTGTTATCTCCAACCGAATCCGACTCCCATTCGTGACTGCTCGGAATGGTTTACATGTAGTTGTGCCCAAAACTGAGTTGGGTAGTTAGGTGGTCGTTGTTTTCTGTAATGTTGAGGTGGTTTAATACGCTTGTGTGTTTACACTGTGTGAGTATCTCTTGTGACGAAGCTCTCAGTCTACCAAGCTGTACAAGCTGCTGTCTGTTTGCCGTTAATGTCTGGGGGGGGCACTAAATGTAGGATAGTTTCTAGGAGGTGGTGTTCTTAGAGCTAAAAGTTTGCGGTTGAAGGCTGTTTCTAGAACGTCCACCACACTAAAACACCGTATGGAGGTGGGTTGTTGTATTCCCCATTTCTTTCTGGTTGCCCTCTTAATTGCGTATCGGGCTACGGTGTCTTTCTTTACGCATTCTCGGGTATCAGCTTTCTATTTCAGTTTCAAGTATCCAAGACCAAACCCGGGTAGTTGGCTGATTTGGCGAAATGGAGACTAAATCCATTAGCTTTTGTAGGGTCAATGTGCGGGACTTACTATTACCTACTTAAAAGGAACAATTCAGTTTTCAAGGAGTTCGCGATGAGTCTATATCTGGCGGCCCATTTAGGGAGTACAGAGAGACCATTTTGTAAAAAATCTCTATGAATGGTAAGGTACGTTCCTGATACAGCTATTGCCACATCATCTGCATCCTTCACTTTCTAAATTTTCTATTAGCTCGTTGATCACGAGGTTCCAGAGGAGAGGAGACACGATTGTGGGGTGTCACAGCTTACAGATCTACGTGCGGATGTGACGCCAAGTAGTCCGTATGTAGCTGATTTATTAGCATTGCCAATGTATCATTTATATCTGAAAGTGTATGAGTGATTGTTACCGCTTTGACATTGTTGAATACTCCTTATATGTCAAAAAGAGCAAAGGTATACTCATTTGCGCTTAGGTCGGGTTTTTCAGTGCTGATTGAACTTTGAGACAACCCAGAGTTAACACCGGAATAAATTTAATCTAGAGCTAACTCATGATGCAGTTTTTCAGTGTAGGATTAAATTTGACTCCATGTGTGGTTATTTTATTTGATAGCACTCATGATTTATCGACTTTGCTGTCAAAAATTTATCGAAATGTATAGAATCTGCAACAGCTCGGTTATCAGTTGTTTGGTTTCCTTTTCCTCAAGCTAATAAAAATGCTTTTGTAGCGATCATACAAGTCCTTTTCATCCTAAAGCACTTAAACTCAATATTTTAAACAATTTCGAGTCTTTCGGGTCGCTAAGGTCTGAATCAAATTTAATAAAATCTCCAGACGAATTGAATTGTTTTCTTGGTATCTTATCATCTGTCAAAATTATTTGATCATTTAATCCCGGAGTTAATTCACATTACGTGTTGGGTTAACTCGAAGTTAACTCTGGATGGTTGTTGGTTAGTAGCCATGGTAGCAGGATATCAGGGTTCTGTTGAAGCTCCGCAGGTATGATACCATCTGGTCCAGGGGATTTGAATGTTTTGAAGCTTTGGGGGGACAAACAAATTTTTCTGTGGTGAATATCATTGATATATGGAATGTATGTTCGGAGCATTTTCGGTTCAGCGCTCATCGGGTTAGATGAGCTAGGAGGAATGTTGATGTTTAGATGTTTGGTTTTGAGACAGACCATGCTTCACCGCCGTTGAGCAGGACTGGAATGATCAGGGTCTTTTATAGGATCTCCTTAGTAGTTGGAGTGAGGGTTTTACGGTTGGCAAGAGTAATTCTCCGTTTAATTTCTAACGAGATGTTGTTGTCAGAGTTAAAAGCGGAGCCGAGATAGACAAAGTCCCGTGATGCCTCAAAGTTGTATCTGTGAATGGTGACGTTCTATCCAAATCGTCGATGTTGTGTGTCCTTTCGTGTTGACATCATATACTTCGTCTTGCCCTAATTTACTGCTAAAACCATTTTTGCCGCTTCCTTCTCTATACTAGCAAACGTGGCTATGACATCACGTTGAGTCCTGCCAATGATGTTAATATCGTCGGCGTTTTCTAGTAGTTGTACCGATTTTTGGAATATTGTGCCTCTATTGTTGGCTCGCGAGTTTTGCTCTCTCTCTCAAGAATCAAATTGACGAAGTCACATGACAGTGCCTAGCCTTCCTAAATCCTTTTTTGGTATCGAATGTGTCAGTGTGGTCGATTGCGACCCTGATGGAGCAGCGAGATTTCTCCATCGTCATCCTACACAAACGGACGAGCTTGGGCGGTATACCAAAACTAGACAAGGCTCTGTATAGTTCGTCTCTATAAATGCTGTCGTATGCGGCTTTGAAATCCATGAATAGGTGGTGGGTATCGATTTCGACATTTTTGGTTTTTTCCAGGATCTGCCGAAGTGTGAAGATTTGATCGGTTGTGGACTTTCCTGGCCTAAAACCACACTGATAAGATGCGATCAGGTTGTTGTTAAACGGCTTAAGGCATTCACATATTACGGAAGATATGATCTTGTAGGAAATGTTGAGTAGACTTATGCCTCGGTTTTGTGGATCGGGCAAACGATACTGAGGTTCCATTCTTCAGGCATACTTTCTTCCGAACAGATTTGGCTTCTCAGTTGGTGGGCTCGGCGGGAAGCATTTCCGGCAGCCTTATTAAGCTTCAGTTCAGATATTGCTATCCACATTTCACTCAAGTCGGGTGGTTGGCAGTTTTCGCTGTCGTTGCCAAAATTGAATGGTTCGTTCTACCTGACAGCGGAATGTTGTTCGTCATAGCCTTTAAAAGTCTTCAGAAGTGGTTCTTTTATATCCTCAGCCTTGACTGGGCCTCAAATACGATATTTCCCTGTTCATCTTGACAGGATTCTGTTCGAGCCCTTTATCCTTGGCTTTGAAGTTTTAAACTTTGGAAAAACTTGCGAGCATCGTTCCTGGAAAAGCACCGCTCTATAGCCTCGTTTTTCTTTCTCATGTGTCTTCTTTCAGATAAGCCAGTGTTCTTCAAATTTTCTCTGCCTATATAGCTCAATGGTAGTTCTCGTCTTCAGCAGCTTGGCCTTTTAGGGCTCGTTCTTGGCTACGAGCACTTGTCGGCATTCCTCATCAAACCAGGGGTTTCTTGCTGGTGGGCGCGAGAAACCTATCCCATCAGTTGCGGCTGATCTAATGGCTTGTTGGCATCTTTTCCATTGTTCTTCGAAATGCGGTACTGGTGGTATGTTGTTATTCGAGAGGTTAAGGGATATGCGTTACGCGAAGGTTTTGGAGGTCTTTTGCGATTGCAGTCTTTCGACATTAAAATTTTTCACATTATTTCTGGATTGTTTTGGCGTGTTGGATATCCGTATTCTTACCTTGGCGGCTACAAGGTAGGGGTCAGAGTCGATATTAGCTCCTCGTAATGTTCGGACATCCAAAATACTGGATGCGTGCCTCTTTCCTATCGCATGTGACAGGTTGTTGATCAGGAGATTGCCATGTCCCCTTATGGATATCAAGGTGAGGAAACCGTGTGCTGGATATAGTGGTATATTGTTCCGTGGCGAAGTGAATTAGCCTAAGTACCAGACGTGTTGTCGTGTAGGCCATGTTGTCCGACTATACTGCTAAAGATATCCTCTCTTCCTACCTTTGCGTTAACATCTCCCATCACGATGTTGGGTAGTTAACCCAAAGCACAACCCCCAACCTGGAGGAGCAGTTCTAATTTATTTGATACCCCTAGGACACGGGGCCAACAGTATCCACTACGGGATTGAGCGCTGCCGATGGCCTTTCGGTTCATCCGCTACCATCTCTCTTCAAGGTGCCTGTCTAACCCTTGAAATTCCTAGACAACCTGTTGTCCGAATATCGAAGCAGCTTGTCTAGGACAGCCTGGGACAGCCGGCCGGGTATTCTTTTCGTGCCATTCTGACTGGATATTGTTGGATTGGTGGAGGGAATTTTGAGGAGGCTGAGGTTCCTTCTGCAGGGGCTCCAGGATGCTCTCTTTTCTTCAGATTTTGATTAAGTATTGAGAGACCCAGTTTAGTGTCTTTTTGCAGCTCACTCACGTGTGTACCGTTGCTGACAATTACATACCAACGGCCATTAAGAAAATGGAATGGGCATGACGTTCCATTAATGTTGGTAAAGCTATTTTTCCGAAGTAAATAAGGTAGGTCTTATAATACTACAAATGTACCAGAAGTACACATGAATTACTGAATAAATGTTCGGAAAGGTAAGTCCCTGTTACAATCGTACCTCTTTCGGATATCTTGTTGTCTGAAAGTATTCTTTAGGAGGAAAATAGCACAAATAGGATTAAAAAAATGTCCTTCGTAGGTTAAGGTCTACATTTGTGCGACAAACTTCGCTGAGTTTGTGTCTGTTTTAAGCCGTCCGCAGTGTTGTTACATTTTTCCTTACCGTTAGTATTTATAAAGTCATTCTGGTGTTACATTTTAGTTATAATATTCACAATTTTATTGCTATCAACCAATGATATCCAACTCTTACTGACGTTGGTGTACTAATTTGAATTTTTTTTTTTTATTTTTTTTTTAGTCTTACTCACAAAATGATTACTACTACAATAATGAAAACGATGCCTTATCATACAACAGCCGACCAATTAGCAGCACTAATAATATCAGAAATAGTAGTTATGGTCATACCACGGACCCAGTATTACTCAAACGATCCGGTTACCAGAATAACTCGGACACTGTAAACAGTATGTACGACAATTATGGAAGCGTTGTTGCCAGCGCCAATAGCGGCGGGGGTGTATATGGCGGGGGACTGCGCGGGGGAGGCCACTATTACCCCAATACGACGAACAATGACAATGACATTTACCATCAGCAGCATTCCCAGCCGTACAACACTGATGGCTATGGCCGAGGGGGGTACAATGACGACAGCTGTGATAACATGTCTGACTATGGAGGTGACAATCGAATGAGCGGGAGACACAGCTCAATGTCAACAACAGCCAAACAACTTCCACAAATTCCCATGAAGCATAGCAGTAGTATGGTGGACGGCATATCGTACGCACGCGGAGCCAGTTTACCTACAACACCACCAGTAGCACACAAAAAGAGCCGTATGCTGCCACAGCCAACGGCGAATGGTGGTATTGGCGGTACTACTGGCAAATGTCTTCCAGCGACACCTCGCGCCCTGCCACAGGTGAACAGCAACAAGCAGTTACCTTTGGCAAGAAGCGGAACAGGACGCAAATTGCTGCCAACGCCAAATAAACAACAACAACATCTGGCGAGTGACAACTTTGATAATATGCCAACAATGCGCTCGTACGACAATGCGACAATAAATGACACATACAACAATATTCGTCCACACAATTCAATATCACCGGTAAGTTACAACAATGATTACAACAACTACGACTACAGCAGCAGTCCCACGTCATTGCACCAACAAAAGCCAGCCGCTAAGTTCGATGGGAAAACTTCAGTTACCACTAGGGACCTATTTGATTCCACGACAACGGCGACGACGACGATGAGCAACACGACTGAGGATTGTTTTAACGATTCAAGAACCAGTGCATCAGATTCCTCGTCGTCGACGCTAACCACACCGTCATCCTGCTCATCAAATGGTAATGGTTGCAACAGTAGCGGTTCAGGTCGCAAGCTGCCCAAACGCTTGCCAACACCCAATACCAAGTTGACCAATGGTAGCGCTGGTAAGCTATTACCAAAGTTGCCAACGACACGAAGTTCACATTTTTCCACAGCGTCAACTGTAACTACTACTGCTGCAGCAGATACCTACTCACTCGCATCTTCCGAAAATTCAAAATCGTATTTACCATATTCATACACATCAATGTCACCATTAATGACCTCAACCAACTGCAGTAGTGTAACCAATAGCAGTAGTTACGATATCAGTAGTATTAACCATAGTAGTGATTTGTATCCACCGTCAAAATCAGTATCAGTATCATCAACAGCACCGGTGACCACCAGTGACTATCACAATTCATATCTACAGACATCAGCATCACCATCGGCGTTAGCATCGTCGAAGTTGACGTCGTCGACTGCATCAACGACGGCGACAGGAACAACATATTCCATGGCTGTGACAAACTTCTACGACGTCGATGGTAACACATCGATGGCGAACTCCTATTTGAGCAATGAATACCACTCATTGAAAAGTTATCCTCCCGAGATCACAGCCACCTTAACAGCAACCGACACCGCAGCCGTTACAGTAACTAATGCCACCACCACAACTACTACCGCCAAAAAGTCATCGGGGTCCTTCGTAACGGACTATTTTAAAAAGTTCGATATCAAGGCGGCCCTGCCAAGTTCGTCGCCAACACTGTCAATAACAAAGCCCTCAGCGACGACAACACCAACCACAACAAGCAGCAGCAAATCTGCATGTCTAACCTGCAGAGGCGACAGCGTCAGCTGCGACTGCCATGCAACAAGTGTTTCGACACTGACAAATGGCCCGCTATCTAATGTTTCAAATGGACCATCAACATATCTGTCATCGTCAATCTCAAATGGTACCGCTACCGAGTCGTCATCATCAACACCATCAACAACAGCCGTGACAACAACCAATTACTCATCGTACATCTCGGACTATCTGAAGATATACTCGTCGAGTGACTACAACTACGATAACGGTTCCACCCTGGTCGAGACTAATACGAGCACCAGACCTTCAATAACTTCAACCACTGAATCACTGGCAATATCCACCACCTCAAGCTACATACCACCGTATCAGAGCAGTGGATATCTATCGTCATCTAAGGTAGACGAAGTTTCGTCACTCGCGGAGACTTTGACCCCGACGTGCGAGCATAATGGTTGCGGAGAGTACAGCAGCAAGTCCTATGATACGATCGACTACTTCAACTTGGCAACCACTACAACCGACTACTCGGAATATCTATCACCGGCCAAGTCTACAATGGTAAGCACATCTCTGGTCAACGGAGAGGACTACTTGTGCTACAAATATTTGGATTTCGATGGCTCGACGACTACGACAACAATTGGGGCTACAACAATCCTAGGTAACAACAAGTCCTTATCCAGCAATTACGATGACTTGAACAGTTATTCACCAACACCCACGGTGACGACAATTGCCAGCAATGAGGATCCTTTCTCCTACCTGGATGCGTACAAAGTAGACTTACCGGTGTACTCAACCGACTACGGCAGCAGTACAGAGTCGTATGCACTCGACACGTACACGGAGCCAAATTACTCAACAACAATGTCCAAGACGCGACTGGATACCTCCAGCAATGATTTTTATGACGAATACCGAAGTTCTACAGCAACACCAATCGCCGAGGTTTCGACAGATTACAAGCAGTACCTGTACGAGACGAACAGCAACAGCGGAAGTGGTAGTGGTAGTGGCAGTAGCAGTAATGCCAGCAGTGATCACCTACTGGTCAAGTATGACCTGACAACATCATCGTCCGCCTCATTGTCTAGTGGTGCAACGGTTGTGACAACGCACAATTCACAAATCAGTGGTGGCTACTATCAACCAGCCTCGAGCAAATCGGCACCGTCCCTGAACACATCAACTCCGCAAAAAGCGGCGTCAGCAGCCGCCAGTAAAGCGAGCAGCATGTTTGGCAGCCTTTCACAAGGCCTAAAAGGGGGTCTCGATGGAGTGTTAAGTGGGGTAGCAGCTGTCGCTGATACAACCAAGCAGCAGCAACAACAGCAGTCCAAACAGCAATCGGGGATCAAGACATCGGCAAAAAGTTTCGGTTTTGGATTTGCATCAAAACTCATTCCCACCTTGGGCGGATCATCGGAACAAACTAAGTCACAGCAACAATCTAAGCCCACAACAAGCTCACCCGCAATATCAAAGCCAACCATCACAACAACAACGGCACCGATGACAACCGCCTATGACATGTCCTACAACCAAAGTCAAACCACCACGTACGCTAATGACAACCAGCAGCAGTACCCAACCACGACTGATTACGACTACAATGACATGGATCACCTCCTGACAACTAGTAGTGACGTATCGACATGTGGCGACTGGAACGGTTTTGTCAGACACAGCCAATCGATCTACACCACAGATTCGCTGATGTATGACACCGATTTCACTCAAAGCATGTACGAGCAGAACATCACAACAACCACCAGTGGTGGTATGATCCTGGAAGATGGCTACGACTCGGTTCTGTCACAGCAGTCATTTGATGGACCAAAGTCAGTAGTCACCACAGCGGCTACCACCACGAATGGTAGTGGAGTTGGAAAAATTGTCGACTACAGTGACGACTACAAGTATGGATACGATGAATATAGTTACAGTGAAAACGACTACATTGCCACTGGTGACATTACCGATAATCAGAACTACAACAACAACTACGACTACATGGATGATGATGCGACAATTGTTTCCCAATTGCTGGACAATGCAGCTGCTAAAATGGCAGCCGAGCAAGTTGTTGTGACAACAGTTGCACCACAGATCCCAGCCACGTTGGCAGCACGAACGAGTAGCTTTGATGCCACAACCACCATGGATATGATGGATGCTCAGATGAAACAGCAAACGATTCAAGTGACATCGGGAATGACAACCGCTCAGCAATCACAACAACAACAAAATCAATATTCACAGCCAACGGTAACAACTGCTACCAGCGCATCGCAACAATCAAAATCGGGTCCAACATCACTGTTGTCTTCGCTGACGTCTGTAGCAACAGGTGGACAGCAACCACAAGGACAACAACAACAAGCCGCCACAAAAACAACCAGTAGCAGTGGTGGAGGCGGGTTGTTTGGTTCGTTCTTGGGGAAGGCTGCGGCTGCAGTTCAATCGGCATCGCAAGTAGTATCGACGGCAACAGCGATGACAACAGCAGCGGTCAAAGTAGTGCCGGGTACGCCATTTACTGGCGATCAACAGAAAAGCACAGTTGTCACTCAGGCTCAGAGCCGATACGAAACCGAAATGAGTAACGCGAACGCCGGAAGTAGTGGGGCAGGTGGTGCAGAAGTTGTTACCACTACAACAGCAACCCTTGTTGATGACTATGAGAATAGTAACTTATATGAGGATGACTACTACACTACAAGCACCACAACTTCGAACATGACAACCAGTACGAAAAACAGTCTGGCAGCGCAAAAAATGCTGCCGACGGTGCCGGTGTCCAGCGGCAAAAGGCTGCCCGCCATCAATGGTAAATCGGGTTTGCTGATGAAGCAGCAACCAACTGAGATCTATGATGAAGATGAAGATGAATATATCGATGAGTTGGATCCGAATTATCGGATGGATAGTGAGCAGGATGATTACTACATGGACCAATCGGCACCGTCGACGACAGCAAGCATGATGGCGGTGAACGGTTACTATACCCCACCGGACGGTGGCTATGATTATCGTGAGGATTACTTCAACGAGGAGGACGAGTATAAGTATCTCGAAAAGGAGAAACAGCTGAAGGAGATCCGCAAGCAGCAACAGTTGCTCAAGCACCAGAAGCAACCTCCACTGGAATATATTGAGGAGAGTCATGATGACTACTTAGATGACAATTATCCGAGTGAGGATAGTGCCAACTATATGGACGACATGAAACTGCCTCCTCTACAGGTCCCTGTGGTAACGACAACTACGGTGCAACAATTCCATACGCCAACAACAGCTGCTATGAGTACGGCCTCAACGCCAACGAGTGTCGGCATAGTACATCAGCAGATCAAGAAGCAAGACAGCATCATCGAGGAGGATGAAGATGAAGCGCTCCTAACGCCCGAGGATCAATTAGCACAGCAGCAACATTTCCACGAAGAAGACATACAATTTCCCAAGAAGAAAACCTTAACGCGTGGTGAAACTGAGGAAGTGACTAGTGGACATCTAATGCGAAAGCCCGAGATCACAGCCAGGCAGAGGTGGAACTGGGCCTACAACAAGATCATCATGCAGCTCAATGTGAGTACATTTCTTTTTTTATAATTTATTACACAATATTATATCATACGCATATGATGATAAAGCAATCGACAAGAGTGTTTTTTTTTTCATTTTTATACTGAATACTGTTCAGTGGACATTATATAGATGGAGATTTTTTTACAAAACAAATACATAGCCTGTCTAAGCCACTAACCTTTACCAATTGGTATTAGTTTTGTTTATTTTTGTCACATCATAGGTACATCAAAAAATGATCTCCTTGGTCTGTGTCTTCAAAAAAGTGCTTCAGTAAGTGATCATTTCATAAGGTACACATTCCCTGACTTGCAAAACGGTAATCGTTGACGATATTGAAGGAGACTTTATGGGTATGTACCGTGTAACTTGTATACATGTGTACAAACAATATAAAAATTATACGATTCGTGCCTAGCAAGGCTCCTGCAGTATCGTCAACGAAAATCGTTTTAAAAATTTCGGAATTAGTTTCCTGATAAAAGTATGTAACAGACTTGAAACATACGCATTAATTCCCCATCATTATCGCTCTTCAACTTCTCTGATCGGTAATACCAGATGACGTTTTCTCTAGGCTGTGAGCGATTAAATTTTATCTAAGTAAATTGCGTTAACATTTTGTTCAGTGGATAATTTTTGACATTAGTGCGGTGAATATAGACTTCAAAATTTTATCTTGGTCAACAAGTCGCTAAAATTTATCCAGTCGCTAATTTTTTACACATTTGGTATAACTACTGAAGAGTGAAATTGATGGAAAGCACACTCGTGGATTTATCGTCTCCACCAGTGTCCACATGTGGCGGAAAAATAGCACATCATTCAGATTATAAAATAAAAAGCAAAGAACATTTAATTTTTTTTACAAAAGAATTAATTAACCTTTTAAAATAAACAAAAACTGGGTTTTAAAAAAAAATGATTACAAAAATTCTATGATTTCATTCGTTTCGCTATATTGTATTAGCGAAATATGTTTTTCTTGCACAAAGCTGGATGAATATCCTTAATCAGGGACACAAATCGTACAACAATATTTTTCTTAATATTTTTAATTAATATGAGAATATTAAATAGTCAAGGGTTTAATGATGATGTCTTTGAAATCTATTCCGTGTTTTTTTAATACAAGACAATTTAAAGAAAGGAAATTGTGTTTCAATTCTTTTGGGAAATTATTAACAACTGTATAAAAACAAAATCCCACTAAATCCAGTTGAGACAGCAAAAAGCCAATTTTTTGTGTAACCCCTGCATCAAAGTCAAAAATTAGCCAGTGAATAAAATTTACCCCATTCAAACGCAATTGGCACACGTCCTAATTTTCGACGTTTATGTGGAGAAAAATGTATGCGCCATGCTCATAAGGTGACCACCATTTTTTCCCCAAAATGTATGCTTTATGGAGATGAAATTTAGAAAGTGGCATTATCAACAACATATTGAAAATCTCTTATATTTCTCAAAAAAAAAAACACGTTTTCTATTGCACATTCTAGTACAGGGTGGCTGATGAATATTGCTACATTAAAAAACTCAAATAACTTTTTTTTCAGTGTATGGAATTCATATTTCATAGGGATGAAATATAGAAAATAGCATTGGCACAACATATTGACGATCTTTTATATTTCTCCGAAAAACAACGATTTTCAATTGCATATTCTAATATAGGGTGGCTGATGTATATTGCTACATTAAATAACTCAAATAACTTTTTTTTTCAGTGTATTGAATTCATATTTCGAAGGGATAAAATATAGAAAATAGCATTGTCACAACAAATCGACAATCTTTTATATTTCTCCAAAAAAAAACAAAGTTTTCCCATTGCATATTCTTTTTATTATTTTGCAGTGTATGGAATTCGTTTTTCTTTTATTCGCGTTAAAGTTTCAAAATGTCAGCACTTAAATCTGATATTCTAAAGCTGTCAAAAGATTTAAAAAATCTATTTGTCACTTTTAATCATGCAGTATCCACAGTGTCTGAATTCTCTGACCCATGTGTGTCTGTTGACGCTTCCATATCTACAAAATATTTGCCAATATTGGAGAAATTTATTTCCATAGGAAAAAACAAAACCCAGACGTATTCTGGAACAGATTTTATACGATCTGGTCCGAATGTACCCAATGATACAGTTGTCGCTCTTTAAGGAAAGCGAAAGCGTGATGCTAACACATCATCAGCTAATCCAAGAGTTTAACGATCTAATCTCAGAAGTCAGATCCGAAACAAAACCAATTTGAATCCAAATTTATCGTTTAAAGCTTCTACGCATGTTGCTTCTCCTGGTACTCTAAATAACACGTCTACTTTAATTCCTTAATTGACTTCGAAATAATCTACAATTGAATCGATTCCGAAACCTATATCGATTTATATATCAAGATTGAAACCGTGTACTTCCTCCGAAGATATTATGACTCACTTGATTTCAACTTCCGCAGGTACTTCTTTTAAATGTACTAACCGGATGGTTTCGTTTCTTCATTTAAAAAAGTTGTACCTCCTAACGTATTCGAGAAAGTATGTGTATATATCATGGCCTGGAAACACTACTTTCATTGAGTTTAAGATACGTAGAGCTAAACGCGGAGTTAATATATCATGGCCTGGAAACACTATTATCATTGAGTTTAAGATACGTAGAGCTAAACGCGGAATTAATAGCTCAGCACCAAAAAACTCTGCCGATGGTCCCTCTACTACCTAAATGTAGCAGGGCTCCTAACAAAACCTAAACAAATTTTTCTAAACCCTCAAGCCTTTTCGCACGACATATTTTCCCTTTTACCTGAAACGTGGCTTGAGGCCAGTATACTTGACTCGGAACTCTTTAATCATGAGTTCTCAGTATAAGGGAGTGACCGCCATATAAATTACCTAAAAGCGCTTGGTGGAGGTGTTCTTACTGCGGTTCGTAGTCATCTTACCTAAGAGAAAACTGAATTCATTCTTAATATTGAAATAATCTGTGTTAAGATAACTATTTGAAATAAATATCATTATGTTGCAAATGCGTAAATTCCCTCTTATCATCGTTGCACTCTGTATTCTGAGCTATCGAAGGCTTTGGAATACATCTTTGACTTTTCTTGTTGTGAGTGTACTATATTATTGCTAGGTGATATCAACTTACCATGCATACAATGGGTGCCTTCAGAGGGAGAACCTCATTTCATACCATCAGAAGACTCTGCACAACAAGAGCTATCATTGCTTTATAAAATTTTATCATTTGACTTACAGCAAACACGCTGTATAAAAAAAATTATAATAATCAAATTCTGGATTTATTGCCCAAATTATAGTAAATATTAAAGTTAACAATTTACAGAGATATGATTTACAAGGTGGACCAAAAGAAGTCATCCGATGTTGTGGCAGCCTTCAGAATATCGGTTGTGACTCGCGCAGTGTGTGCCGTTGCTCTGTCCTGTTGCAACCGCATGTCCTCTAGTCCTAACTCGTCCGATCGCGATGGAAAAAACTCGGGTAATATGGCCCTATAGCGCATACCGTCCACTGTATGTATCATTTTATAAGCAAGTAATTCATGCCACACGGAATCAAAAGCTTCCTAATATCGAGTAAAATCATACCAGTAGATCTGCCTTAAATCCTTAGAACTTGGTGAGAGGTTCCGTGATTGCGCTTAAGCCGAACATTTGTTCCTTCAAAATTTGTTTATAAATTTTACTAACGGCGCTAGGCAAACTAATTGGTCTGTAGCTTTCAATTTTAAGGCTTTCCTGCCTTCGGTATTGATAATACTTTGGCAAGTTTCCACCCATTTGAAAAATATTGCATTTTAAGGCAAGGTAAGAAATTTTATGCCTTTTTTTCTTCTTAAGATATATGTTTTTAATTTAATCGCTATCTGGTGTTTTCTTAATCAATAAATTATTTACAAAATATTTGGTGTCCATTTCTGTAATCAACTCACTTAGAGGAGTTTGATAGCTATTAGAGGTAGATACAGCATTATGCACAAAGTCGTCTGTATTTATGTCTGCTAAATGTTGAGAAACAATATGATTTCTTGCAAAGGATAGTGCCAGTGCCTTTGCCTTTCCGGTATCCGTATAAAAGGTAGTGGGACCACTTTTGAGACAAAGGTATTTGTTTGGATTTATATTAAATAATGTTGACTATGTTCCAAAAGAGTTTGGAAGCTTTGCTTATATTAAATTTAATTAGGAAATGCTCAATTCCAATAGCCAGCTGCATTCCGCCCCTTCAAACATTCAACCGTGATACTCGCCATGCCATGAATGCTAATCAATTCACCCTCAAGTCTACCTTCGGACGTACTATGAAATATAGAAATTCATTCCTTAACCGAACAACACGAATATGGAATGATTTACCAAACTCAGTCTTTCCTCCCCATTACAATTTACAAAAATTTAAAACCAATGCACATCGATATCTCCTCTTTTCTTCTACTCAATTTCCTTAATGCCCGCGCTGTGTCCAAACACTATAAGGGTAGTCATAAACCCTTTAGCGCGCGATAATTAAAAAAAGAAACATGACCGCTTTCAAATTATAAATTTCACATTTCTCTCTCTGAAAATTTGTACCTTATATTAGGGGCTGCATTAGTAAGTTTACTATTCATATGTTTATTGTAATAAATAAATTGATTTAGGGTACATTTTGTGTAAAAAACTTGGTGTTCGATGTTTGACAGCCCTAAGTCTAACTTTGACCGCGCAGGAGGAAGGTGGTTTAAAAATGTTAGTTTTTTTTAAATTTTTTTTTAAAGCTACGTAATAAAGAGTTTTATAAAAATTAATAATAAATATTAAGAATAAAGTTAATACTAAAAGCCTTTCAAGTATTGCAGATGAACCTTCTATGTACATAATCATTAGATTATGTATTTTTGCGTGAACATAAAAAGGCATATAGTTCATCCACTGATAAATCTTTATCATCATTGTGGACAGTTTCCTCTTCTAAAGTTGCTTCCTCTAGATCTTCATCATCTACAAAAAGGCAGATGAAACAGATTCGCCAATATTGGTATTACTTTCCTCATCATTTGATGGGACTCTTCGCACGGCTTCAATAGGATTAAAAGGAAAGAAAGCATGTTTTTTGAATCCAGATGCAAGGTTATCTGGAAAACAGTTGCAATAACCTTTTCTTCTTTATTGGTGAAAGTTGTTGGTCTTCCAATGTTCTTTGTGTGCTCATTTTTTGGCGGTTGATGAGAGTTCCTTTGGCAATTTGGAATTCCCTTAAAGATTGGCTTAACGACATCTTTTTTGTGCGAATAATATTTAAAGCCTTTTGCATATCATCCTCGGTAAAACTGTTTTATCATCTTTTTAACTTTGTACTCATATTTGGTGGCATATTTGTTAAAATGGTACCCACATTTTGGTAGCAAAACAATTATTGAATTTTGTAAAAAGGCGGTAAAAAATGTGGTCAATGTTAGCCATGACGTACGGTTAACTTTGACCACCCCGTCAATGTTTGCCAGGCAACGGTCAAAGTTAGCATTTTCAATCAAAATTGTTTTTATTGTTTTCATTTTCTAATTTGAACACTAACAGCTGAATTTATAAAGGAATTTTAGCGGCTGTTTAACTTAAAAACACCTCCAAGTATTACTTAAATGCAAAATCGGTATCTATTATCGATTTTCACATCTAAGCAACGTTGCTTAGAGGTTGCTTGATTTAAACACCATCGACTGATTTCCATTTAATTTTTTTTATATTTATTTTGAGTTTCTGTTTTGAAAAGTAAAAGCAAACTAATACAAATGGACTGAAGCTACATTTCTTTTGTAAATGATTTAATGGAGTGAATGTGATAATTACAAACAGGCCAACAGTTACGAGACTATACAAATGTACAAACCGAGAATTACCCCAATCAAACTTCAAGACAAATATTTTCGGTAAAAGTATCGATTTTCTAAGCCCAATATGGAAAAGCTTATCAACATTGTGCGATCCGATCTTATAGAGGTGGGCACATTTCTGCTGATCTCCATGTGATGGTTGGTATAAGATATTGAGGTCGAAATGATTTATATTATATAATCTACTGTCTTACTAAAATATAATTTTTAAAACATTCCATTATACAATTTTTGATGCCCATATTAACGTATTTAGTCAATCTACGCCATGTGTTATTTATCAGATGGTTGCAAAGGCATTGGCCTCAAAGAGATCGCAATTTGTGAAAATGACAAAAGCAGTGTCTGAGCAAATAAGAGAAGTAAATAAGACATAAACTTGTATAAAATTCCACTTTTTTGTACTTAATTTGCATATTTTATTACGTTTTTTTTGAAACAGTCATCGCAGCAATGAAAATCGATTATAGATACGACTGTAAGCAACGTTGCTTAGAGCCAATTTAAATATTTCAGCATGCTTTACTAAACAACCTCTGAGACAGATTTTAAGAAAATCTAATAAATACGGCTGTAAGAATTTAACAAAACAGCCCCATAAATTTATTAACTTCAATGAAAACTAGTTATATGTATCACCAAAATGGCTGCAAACTAAAAAGTTAGGAGCTCTCAAAAACGCAGGAAAAAACTATCACTCAAAAATTTCATCTGATGGCCAATGAACTAATATATAATCCCTCTAAAGTTTTTATGCCATATTGGAATAAAAGTGTGTACTATATTGGAAATAATAATGACAAAAGTTGTTTTGTTAACTTTGGGTCAAAGTTACACCCGCGGTCATAGTTACCCCTGTTGACGGTACCAAGTTTATTATTCCACCCTTTGTGTCGATGAGCTTGAATACTATTATTTTGTTATTTTATTTCTCGAGGCAGGCTCCCGACACCTTTGCCAGTTTCGACGATGCATATTCCTTAATTTTATAAGTTCCAAAATATAAGGTGGAATTTTGGCGAAGTGGGTTTGTTTTGGAGCTTTAGGAATTTTGTTATCAGCAGAGCCTATAACAATATGGGAAAATTGTTGAATAATAATATCAACCTCCTGCTTATTTTCTATATCTTCAAGTTTTCTCTTCTGGCTCTGTTAGTACTGCAGTATTAAAATCTAGTACCAGCATTGCTAACATAGACAAAAATCATCGTCCAATATAAGGGCAACAAGTCATATTGGAATTCGATTTATTTGAAGTTATAAAAACGCCTTGCAGTCAGAAGGGGAAGATACTTGTTTAGGGCTCGTTAGCACTTACATTTATTACTCTTACCTAACAAAAGTATATGTTAATGCCAGTACTAAAACGTCGAATCCATTTAGTACAGTTGTGTATATTAAAAATTCATGTGTGTGTTTGGTTAATATATGGTTGTGACTTAGGTACTCAAATAATCCAAGATATCAAATACATAACATGTTCCTAAAATTATAAATATATTTTTTGTTTTCGTTTTCAATTTATATGTTTACTTTCATTAAAAAAAACATATTAGAAGGATACAATCCACTGTGTGGTGTGGATCGTTTTGTACCCTATCCCATCCCATCCTTAAGACAAATATCCCCAAAATGTCGGATTTATGGCGATGAAATATAGAAAATTTCATTGTTATAACGTATTGTTCAGACTGTTTATCAAAATCATTTATGGTTCGACAGAAAACACCGTTTTTCGCCTGGTTATGATATGAGGTAGTGTATAGAAATGGTTTTTGTATGAAATGACATATGGAAGAAATGTTTATATTAACATAACCAATGATTTTGCATCACCATTTTTTTTTGAAATGTTCGAAATTTTGCCGGAAAACGTTTTTTTTTACTAAAAACGCCCCCAAAATGTGGGCGTGACAAAAATCTTTGTATGAACAAAATATAGACATTATGATTGCCTAGATATGTTGTGCAGACATTTTTTCAGTATCTCTAAGGGTTTGGCCCAAAACTATGCTTTTCTGAAAAGGGAGCGTATCAGTAGGCGGATTTCAAAATTTTGTACACTTGTTCTGCTGGAAGCAACAACAAGCACGTGTACCAAATTTCATCATTCTAGCTCAGAATTCAAGGTCCATAAACTGGTGACGTACGGACGGACGGACGGACAGGCATGGCTAAATCGACTCAGCTATCGATCCATATACTTTGAGGTATACCTAGCTCAATTATTTCTCTATGTTACAAACTATGTATCAAAACTAATATACCCCTATGGGATAGGGTATAAAAAGGAATCATATTCAAGGTCAGAAGCAATGCATGTAATTACTGTTTTAAAATTTGTTTGCCTGATCCTTATGGTAAGGTATCTGTTGGTGGGTCAGCAGCCCTTGTTTGGGGACTAGGAAAAGTATTGGGTTTTTCAATTATTAGATCTCTTTGATTGCGTCGGTATCGACTACCTTGGCAATCGTCAACTATGAATGATCTTGGCATCTCACAAATCTTACCTTTCCTACTCTTTTTCCAAGCTTCATTTTGAACTTTTTTAAAGAAAACCATTTCGTTTTGCGTAATTTTTGGTCGGTTCCTGGCATGTTTGTCATCGATTAGTTTTATTTCCGTTTGATATTCTCTTATCTCTAGCATCGGGGCTATGTTCTACCGTAGGTATAGGCAGTCTTGTCCTAAGTTTTCACGACATTTATAGTTGAGATGGAGAAAAGGTAAACTGTGGTGTTGGTCGAAGGCTAAGTAATTCTAAGTAATGATCAGAATTGATCTCACTGCACTTTGTTTACATCCTTTTGACTGTTTGAATGGACCTTTTAACTAATCCATTTGGCTTAGGATGGTATGGACTACTTGTGATATTTTCAAACTTCCAGTTTCTGGAAAATTCTTTGAACTCCTTTGAGTTAAAAGGTTGACCATTATTATAAAATATCTCAGACGGTATCCCATGACGGGCAAAAACCGACTTGAGATTGATAATAATCTCTCGAGCTTTTCATCAAACTTCCATTTTCTGGAAAAATCTTTGAACTCCTTTGAGTTGAAAGGTTGACCATTATCATACAATATCTCAGACGGGCAAAAACCGACTTGAGACTGATAATAATCTCTCGAGCTTTTGATCAAACTTCCATTTTCTGGAAAATTCTTTGAACTCCTTTGAGTTGAAAGGTTGACCATTATTATAAAATATCTCAGACGGTATCCCATGACGGGCAAAAACCGACTTGAGATTGATAATTATTTCTCGAGCTTTTGATCAAACTTCCAGTTCCTGGAAAATTCTTTGAACTCCTTTGAGTTGAAAGGTTGACCATTATCATAAAATATCTCAGACGGTATCCCATGACGGGCAAAAACCGACTTGAGATTGATAATAATCTCTCGAGCTTTTGATCAAACTTCCAGTTTCTGGAAAATTCTTTGAAGTCCTTTGAGTTGGAAGGTTGACCATTATCATACAATATCTTAGACGGTATCCCATGACGGGCAAAAACCGACTTGAGATTGATAATAATCCCTCGAGCTTTTGATCAAACTTCCAGTTTCTGGAAAATTCTTTGAACTCCTTTGAGTTGAAAGGTTGACCATTATTATAAAATATCTCAGACGGTATCCCATGACGGGCAAAAACCGACTTGAGATTGATAATAATCTCTCGAGCTTTTGATCAAACTTCCAGTTTCTGGAAAATTCTTTGAACTCCTTTGAGTTGAAAGGTTGACCATTATCATACAATATCTCAGACGGTATCCCATGACGGGCGAAAACCGACTTGAGATTGATTATTATTTCTCGAGCTTTTGATCAAACTTCCAGTTTCTGGAAAATTCGTTGAACTCCTTTGAGTTGAAAGGTTGACCATTATCATACAATATCTCAGACGGTATCCCATGAAGGGCAAAAACCGACTTGAGATTGATAATAATCTCTCGAGTCTTGATAATTTTAATTTTGCTATTTCTATGAATTTAGAGTAATAGCCTACCAATAAAAAATATAAGTCCTTATTCCATTCAAAAAGATCGAGACCTACGTTTTAAAATGGAAGATACGGTAGTTCATGTGGTATAAGTGGTTGTTTGCAATTATTGTTTGAGATTTTTTTTTAATATTATACAACTCTCGACTGATTTTTGTATGCGATTCATGTGTGGCCAAAACATCAAATCTCTCACGCGCTTCTTTTTTTTTCTATTCCCGGATGACCATCATGAATATATCCTAAAATGTTGGATACAAGTTTCTGTGGAATCACTAAAGCTTGACCTTTAAAAATAAGATTATCGATAACTGAGAGTTCATAATCGATTTCGTCTATATTCGTTCGTTGCTCGATTTTTTCCTACTTTCGGGTCATTTATGTTTTATGTTGAATTAACATTAACTGTTGAATGTTTTTGTCTTCCAGAGTTGCGTCTAAAATATTTTTCAACAATTGTTGTGACATGTCAAGACTGGACTTTATTAATCCCAAATCAATTTTAATCGGCCGATCTAACCTGCTTTCTCCCTTGTGACAAAATGGAGCTCTTGAGTCGGCTGTCACATTGTTATCATATATTTGTTGGCTGCACTGTATGCTATTGATTGGCGCGAAATTCAAATTTTGAGTGAATTATAGGACATTGAGTACCAAATTCAATAAAAATACCTCATTTATATAACGGGTGATTTTTTAGTTAGTCTTGAATCGCGTTCGGCTTGTCCACATAGACAAACGACTTTACATGACCCCACAGGAAATAATCAAGAGGCGTTAAATCGCATGATCTTGGCGGTCAACTCACGGCGGCCATTTCGAGAGATAAGCTGCTCACTAAATACATCCATCAACATTTCGATTGTTTCACGAGCTGTGTGGCATGTGGCACCATCTTGATGAAACCACATGTCAACCAAGTTCAACTCAGCCAACTGGGGCAAAATCTCGTATCATGGCTCGATATCGTTCGCCGTTGACGGTAACGGTCGTCTTTGAAGCCACACCAAGCTGTCGTTCTTTCGGGATGCATCGGTTATTCTTGTATGGCATGTGGCTGTTCATCACTTCAGATGAGAGAGTTTTTTTTATTATTTTGATCCATTGAGCCAGAAATTAGGCTTATCGCTGAACACAATTTTTTCGATATAACAGTGAATTTTCATGGAGCTGTTCTAAGTCCAATTGACCGAAAATTAGACGTTGTGGTGCGTCATTCGGCTTCAATTCTTTTACAAGTTGAATTTTATAGGTTTATAGGCTTTTTTCGATAAAACAGCGGATTTGCATGGAGCGGTTCTAAGGCTCATTGACCAAAAATTAGACATTTTGGTCGGTCATTTAGCTTAAATTCTATCACAAGTTGAATTTTATAGGCTTTCAAACCCAAATCGACACGTAAAATTTTGCATGTGGTTGAGTAACACTTGCCCAATTGCTAAGAACGGCAACGAATAGATATTTCACGATCTTCATTAATATTGGACGCTACGACTGCAATATTCTCTTTGGTACGCACTGTACGCAGTCGATGGTTTCATGTCCAACAAAGTAAATTTGGTGCGAAATAGAACACGAGTTTTGATAATAAATTTCAATAATTTGCAATCGTCACTCGTTTGGATTTCTTTCCATGTTTAAAACTTTTCACTTTGACAGACGACGTTTGGACGTCATTACTAACCAATGCGGCCAACCTGAAAAACTTAACTCTTAAAAAAGCACCCCTTATATTGAAATCGTTTTTGTTTTCCAATAAGATGGCTCACCCTATACTCAAGTGGGTAAGTAAACTAAGCCCAATCGAAACCTTTTCTACATAGAAATCAAAAAGCAACCATGTAATCTTCAAGACAAACAATACTTACACTCATCACAGGGACGAAACATAAAAACGTTTATCGTTCCTAATTTGTTTTTCAATCGATATTTTTGTATGGTTCGTGTACGCGGTAATAGAAAATCGCTTTACAAGCTTTTTTCCATTAGAAAATTCTTTGCCATTCCACAACCAAAAAGCGTCGGTAATGTTTCATTAGACGATTGTAAATCTGTCGTGGAAGTCATGTGTGTGTGGGTTCTTAAGTCATACGTCTTGTTGCCAGAAACATCGACTTAAATTGTACTGCAACATTAAAAAGCTTCATGGCAATATTGCGGTACACGGAGCAGAAACACATTGACACCGCAACATGTACATCCCCATGGCTAATTTGCATGGTGACTGACAAACGTTCACAACATGTGCATCAGCAGCGTATTTATACATGCTTCGGAAAATCCTAAACCACCCCCTTAAGATACACTCAACTCAAATTGTCCATAGATGTTAACTGGAACAAATTCGAGAGGCTTTGTGAATATAAATTTACTCGGCGGGCTTTTGCCAATATAGCCATATAGCAGTCGCGCTACATTTGCTAAATTTATATGAATATACAAAGTAAATACGTACTGCAGCAGGACTGGGTTGTACGGACCTTTCTCTTTTGATGCGATACATATTTATCTTTGTTAAGTCATGACAAACTAATTATGATGCCTTTTAGGTGCGGTGAGATGGGTTTTGTTGATGCACCGATGAGGCGTCAAGATTAATTGAATTCTCAACGATACCCATTCCAAACCAGCGAATGCTTAACTTGGTTGATTGTATCTATTTGTCAGAAATTGAGGGTTCGCCTGGGAAAATTGAGTGGGTGTGCAATCTTGTGGTGACCAATTTTTCACCACATTTACCACCACATTTTGGTTGCAAGTCGATTGCTGACAATGATTCAGCAATGATGGATACTGTCCGCTTATACCTTATCCTGATTTGTGATAAAAAGCTTTAATGGGCTGTTTGCAGTCTCAAACTACGTACTAGCTGTATCTTCCCTGGACAATTATAAATGGCTTTGCAACATATTATACCCATCCCGGTGTTTATTATTAGAGAAGACTAGTCCTAGGTAATATACGAAATACCTCTTTTGTAGTAAACGCAGCTATCATCTCCAATTATACTAGTCTTCATCTACTCTAACTGAATTTCTAGGATCAACTGGCGCGGAATATTTTTTGTTTAGAAGAACTTGAGAGAATTACCTACCAATCAACCGTCTTAAGCATAATGCGCCTAGAAAAAACACAAATCTTTGGAATTGACCCTTCTTGCATTTATTCAAACTTTAATAAGTTGCTATCAAGGAGTTCACTTCCTCAACATTGAGGTCGCCTTCAAGAATGCTGAAGCCCACATCAACGCTTAAGAAATGCGATCAAATCGACGCAATCTACGAACCCATATACCACATTCTGGACACTCGCTAAATAGCCTCCAGTGCTAGTCGCAACTTATTTATAAAACATACCCATAGCTATTTTGTTCTTTTCTCTGAAACCAATTACAGGATTCGGCATGGTTGCGTATGTAGACGACATCAACATTTATGTATTGGGTTAGCACTGTCCAATCGCAGAAATGACCAAAGTAGCAATAACAACTCAGAACATCATCCCGCCTAAGCTCAATGTCACTCTACTGAAATCTTAAGGAAAGCAAAATGTTGTTGACTTATCCTGGACAGGAAAGTTTTCTAAGGCCGCTTGTGCGTCCACCATTTCATGTACAACTCACCTTCCTCCTGTTGAAATCACATGTCGGTTGTATTAGTGTGACTTATCATCGATCTGTAGCGCTTGCCGTTGATGGCCACTTTCGTTCCAAAAGAGGTACGGACTGATGATTCCTCCTGATCCAGGCCAGTACCACACGGTGACTTGTGCCTGGTGTATCATGTGGATTGGTGTCATCCTGAGGCCACTAATGTTGTTTTTATAAAAATTAGGAAATTGACACTAACGTCTCACATTGAACGAGCATAGCAGTCCAATGCACTACACACAAGGTTAATGCAACCTTGCATTTTCAACTACTGCAGCCAGTGCTTAATCAGGACCTGTGGTAGGCGGATAAGACTCAAAACCCGGTGCCAAATTCTATAGAAAGGATCACACGTTTTATGTGAACGATTTTATACATACCACCTGGAATATTCGTACGCTAAGTAGTGGTGTTTTCTAGGCATTACGTTTCATCCGTATTATCATACGCGGATTATCGTCAAAAAATTATTGTTAAGCTTTCCATTTTCTCAAAATGACATCCATTTCCTCAAAATGGGGTGGCACTTTCTGTGAAAAAGGATTGACCCTTAATTTTTTTTGTAAAATGCCGACATCACCAATTGATATCGATTCTAAATGATTTTTTTCCGCAAGTAGCTAGATTGGATCCAGCCTAGCGGTTCCCCCGCTCACAATGCTCGGACAAAAGTGTTGACTTTGATTCACCAATTTTCGGGTTTTGGCTATTTGAACTGTATGGACAGACAGCCATATCACGAGATGCTAGACTTATTCTTTTGAGGCTTTTTGAAATCTCACAACCTTGAAACCACAAACCATATCCAAGTCGTGAAGGCCAACATTAAAGAAGACATCAATCTTTTTGAGTCAAATGAGAAATCATTCATATGACGCAAAACGAGCACAAACGTCATGCACTCAGGATCATTTGACCATCTTTTCGACTTAACCTCATCAATATCACACCTTCAAAAACACTTTCGGTGAAAACAGGGACCGTGCATTTCCAACAAAATGACAGCCAGTTTTCCGTATGACATTACCTTTTCCTTATATTCTATAAAAATTTAAATAAAAGAGAAGGTGACCTAATGGTTTCCTTGAGGCGAGCCTGATGAGCACAATCATCAGAATTGGGATTTTTTTCTTAAAAAAAAGGATATTCTCTTAGAGGCTCATGGCAAACAGATATCACCTTGTGTAGGCGATACTCGTAAGCCTCGTTACAATAGGCATCATCTCAAGGTTAACACACAAAAAGACTCTTAAACACCGACCATGTGACTATCGAACTCAGTTTTGAGCAAAACTTCAAGTCAATCATTCCCCACTGCCTTAAATGCGAATCGGATTTGATTGGATGTAACAACTCGATTGACATCTACACGAATGGGACTAAAACAGAATCTGGAGTGGGTGAAGTTGTATTCCCCTGAGATCCTTACGCATATTTTTTAATCATTCCGTTCATTGTATCATTTTCCGGCGGAAATCATGACAATTTACGAACCCATATTCTAGTTGAGGGGTAATATAAAATCTACGAAGACTATTAGCATATCCGGTGACAGCCAAGCGGCAATCAAATCCTTGGGATCCACTTCATTTACATTGAAATCAGCGCCACGAATACCGACTATCTATTGGCATAGCACTTTACCAATCACCTCCTCTGGGAACCGAGTCACAGAGATATACTTGGAAACTGCAAAGCGGATGAGCTTGGGTTTTACTGGATACTACCATTGATATTCTACCGCAAGAAGAAATGTTAGATATGTGATTAAACCAAACTGGATGCAATCAAGAAAGCAAAACGAAATGATGTATCCAGGCAACTCTGGCCCAATTGCAACCAGAAACGCACCCTCTGCTTGTTAATGCTGAACAGATCAAACATCAGTACCATCATCGGTATCCTGACAGAATACGGTCCTCTTGGCCTACATGGAAAGCAGCTTGGCGAGACGGAGGGGAGTGTATTCCTCGCAGTCTCTGCTCTTGTTTGGCTCTCTCCAATTAAATAAATCACCATCCAGGAGATTACTTACTTTGGAAAGTAAGTGAGTGAAAGGAGTCGTTGGGAACTATTGAAAACTTTTTCAAAAGTGAGTGCTGTGTAGCCCTAACAGTGCGTTATTTGAAAATAAGTTTTGCCGAAATGAAGCACCCACCACGCTGTTGTAGCCAAGTTTGTGCAAAAAGTTTGTGAGACTGGTATGCTAGTGGACAACACTCTATATATCCCCGTCATTGTACGATGCACAAAGACAAGAATGGGGCTGCTGTAGCCGAGAGTGTGAGACTAAAGGGTTCCCCAGAAAGCGTATCTGTTGTTGACGCTTGTAACGGAGTCAAAAGTTAAAAACAAGGCAAGCCGTAAGCGCTGACATAATGTGAATTTGTAGCTTGAAGTTGAATGGCAACGTCATGCAAGAAATGTATCTCTCTTTTGAGAGCGATACAATATACCAGTTACAGATATGCATTCTGCGCGGCCCTTATATGTACGAACATCAACTCACCATCTATCTCAACAGCTCAACATTTCATGCTCTAGCCTGAGAAGAATTCTGCACAAAGATCTCGGACTATTCGCTTGCATGGTTCAACTGACTCAGCAATTGTAGGCGCACGACCATCAGTTCGCAGTTTTGGCCTTAGAGCAGCTTGAATTGGACAACGATTTTGGGCGAAATGACGAGGCGCCTTTTCATCTCGGCGGCTGTGTTAACATGCCAAATTGCCGCATCTGCGGTTCGTCAAACCCGCAAGTTATTGTCGAGAAGCCGATCCACAGAGTGACAGTTTGGTGTGAATTGTAAAGTGGTGGCACAATTAGACCATTTTTTCTTCGAAAATGAGGCTGCAAACAACGTTTCGGTCAATGGTGGGCGTTACAGAGTCAAGGTAACCGAATGTTTTTTTGACTGAAATTGAAGACATCAATTTGAATGATCTCTAGTTCATGCAGAAAGACAGGCCATGCCAAAAAGCGCATGCAACAATCGGTCTTTTGCACCACAAACCCCTAAATCGTATCATCAGCCGTCTTGCCGATGTCAATTGGAAACCTCGGAGCTGCGATTTGACCCTTTGAACCTTTGAGAACCGTAAAGGCCCGATGTTATGCCAACAATCCGGAATCGAGTCAAGCCAATATAATTCAAGCGATCCGTGAGCTACAGCCCGAAACTATCTTGCAAAATTGGGGTGACAGAATGCGGTACTGCGAAGGCAGCCGAGGAAGTTACTTGAACGACGTTGTGTTCCATACTTAATGGGGATGGTGAAAACCAATTTATTTTGTTTCATTTATTGCATTTTTAAAAAATAAATTTGTATTTGGCCCACCCGTTTGTCCTTGGCCATGCACATTACTATGCTTTCAATAGCTTCCCGACCCTTAACTCGATTAACATCAGCACCAATTTCGAAATTCAGATTACTAAAGTCCAATGAAGCATCATCATATTCTATTCATCATTCAAGAACCCTTAAAACATAAAAAATCTTCACAACTCTGAGCCATGAAATGTTGCACAATCACATTATATCACTGTGTTACGTATCATGGAGAAGTGAAATATACATATAAACTGCGAGTCTGGGGTGTGATTTGATTTTCGAAATGAATTTTCATTATAATAAGCCCGTATATAAACAGGTCTTCTCCCACGACCTTGTGGATACAAAATGTCAATAAATGCTCTCAAATATTTATTTTTGATTCATGTGCCTGGTGTATGCAATTCAAAAGTGATGGGTTGGGTTGGGTGGTGTTCAGTTCAACAGGACTTTTGTTTTTAAAAGTTCAATGCTGGATCATTGTTCTTAGGTGCTATTTTTGGCCAACAAAAAAAAACTTTTCGTCAATAATCATCATGATATACTCGTGGCAGGTGTTTCTTTTTGTTGGTGAATGTCATTGAGTGAAGTATGCAGCACGCATCAAAGTCGTGTGCGCTGAGTCTCAGGATCAAGTGTGTAGAGTGGCAGATTATTTCTTATGATAATAAACCCATAGGGGTGTATTCGTTTTGATTTTTAACGTGCAACACAGAGAAATAATTCTGCTGGAGACTCCTTAAATCATATGGATCGATTCAGAATTGTTTACTAAGTCGATTTTGCCATGTCTGCATGTCGGTCCGTCCGTCCGTCACAAATTGCTTTAAATTAGAATAATAAATTTTGGTACACGTACTCTTTACTGTACCCACCAGAAGAAGTGTACAAATTTTTAAAATCCGCCCAAAGCCACTTTTCAGAAACACGTTGTTTTTGGTCAAAATTTTAAAGACAGATATCTGGACAATATCAAAATATTTATTTTGTATTTATATAGAGTTTTTTCCACACCCACTTCTGGGGTGTTAAGGAATTTAAAAAAGAAAAAATTTAGTAGAAAATTCTTCGGCAATATTGTAATGAATATTTCGTCTATAGATCATTAAACGGTGAAGTGCAATAATCCTCGCGGAACAAAGCCCCCGGGATAATTTACAAACAAAATCAAATAGCCCCAATAGAAATGGAAATAAGCCCCCCCAAAAAACGAATTAACACCTGCAGATGTTATTGCCATTTCAAATTCCCATTCTATTCACTTGTACGTCTATGCAAATTTTAAATGTGAGTGAAGGGAATGCTGCCCCCTGCAACCCCCTTGATTGGGCTCACTTCTTTATCTGGGTTGCGTGCGAGTTTGATTGCATGCAGAGGCAATTAGATCCACAAGCCAAAGGCATGAAATGCTGTGTGAGTTATTTTCATTTCGAAAACGAAATAAGGCCTGTGGGGTATTTTTCCTTTTTTTATGGAATTTATCCCCGCTCACCTAAACTATTCAACAATTGGGTACTTGTTTCATACCCATTTAGGAGCTTATTTCAAACTCTAAAATCAAACATGCTGTTTTGATATTACCTATGTTGACATTTCAACTTTTACATGCACCCCACTTGGGTATTGTAAAAGACTGAAATTTTTTTTTCCAAAAATTTTGAAAAATTAGCTACTTATGCATACCTATTTGAAAACTTATTTCAAACCCTTCATCTTCGATTTGGGAAAGAATTTCACTGTGAAAATATTCCCCAATTTTGAGGGGTCATTTCATTCCCCTGTTTGTGTTTTATTTCCTTGTTAGGGGTTATTTTTCGGAGCCTCGGATTTCATTATTCTCCCACAGTGAGATTATTTTATATCAATGTCTTCCAAGCTGTCCGCCCATTAGCTAGTATTGTTCAAACGCGTCATCTGCGTCATTTCTTCAAACCATTCATCTTTGATTTGGGAAATAATTTCACTGTGAAAATATTCCCCAATTTTGAGGGGTTATTTCATTTTCTTTTTTGTATTTTATTTCCTTTTTAGGTGTTATTTTCCGGAGCCTAGGATTTCATTACGCTCCCACAGTGAGCTTCTTTTATATCGGGGACGTTTTTTTTTTTTGCTTTGATTTCATTTCAGTAGCTTCAATGTCTCCCAAGCTGTCCGCCCATTAGCTAAGATTGTTCAAACGCCTCATCTTCAATTTGGAAAATAATTTCAATCTGAAAATATTCATCGATTTTGAGGGTTATTTCAGTTCAGCAGCTTCAATGTCTCCTAGGCTGCACGCCTCTTAGATAGGATTGGAATGCCATAATCAGGAATCCTAATTAACTTTAGGGATTTAAACCAGTGACCCCACGCTTAGCAGTTACATGCAATAACCACGAGTCCACTATACCCTAGTAATCAGTCAGTCTTATCAAAAACAAAATTCAAAAAGGTCTACTGAGCATATATCATGAATGAAGACCAAGACTTCCAGCCACATGTTTCACACAATAGGGGAAAACCTCGCAAAAGTATAAATAGACCTCAAACAGCATAAGGTTCGATGACTGAGCACCGGGCTAATAAGAGACATATTTTGGTAATTCCGTAGTTCAGCAACGCGTGGGAACAACCTCATAATTATTAGCTGAGTAAACAGCCACTTGTTTGTCACAAGTATCGAGATAGTGTGGCTTCTTCCAACAAAATGTTGCACTCAGCTCTTATTTAAAAATAAACAATAAACGGTAATTCACTAAATCATCCTATTAACAAAAGTAAATTGTATTTAACCCTCTTATCCGGGGAAGTTTGTCTACGTCGTTTTGTACCGTAGCAGAGAAACATAAACCATCAAAGGGGTAAGCAACATAATGCTCATGTAGATTTCTCCTTCCCCATCTCTAATTAAATCTCTACAACTTACAGCAATGATTTCCTATAAATTCCCTAGTGCAGTTACTTTCAAAGAAAAAAATAAAGCCACACACAATCTGAATGTAAATTTTCACGGCAACAAGCCATAGTGTGCTTCCATGAACCCGTTCCAACCACGCATTATCGAACTGCCAGCACTTCTACGCATCATATTCTGAACCGTATAGTGATACCCTCACCCTAATCACACACCCCCAATTTGATTTCATATATTTGGGACTCCCACTACAATAGTTCTTCTGCAGCCAGAAAGTGGTGCACTATACGACAGGGAGAGGAAGAGTCAACCCAACCAATTCTATTCGACCAAGTAGAGTTATCATGTCGCGAACTGTCAAGGTGGTTAGCAGGTTAGCAATTCAAATCCAAGTTTTCGTATTTTTTATGAACGCTAATTTATGTATCATTGCGCGAGGCCAAACGGAGTGTGAGTTTCACAGCGGGGGTGACGACCAGCGATTCCCCCTTGCTACCATCGTAGCTTTTCTAATACGTTTTTTGCAAAGAAAGTGCGTACATACAATACGGAGATAAAAAAAAATTGTACTAGATTTTCATACTTGAAAAAAATATTTAATCAAAGGAAAAATATATTAAAGACATTCCGTTTCCAACTTTGGTGGTGTAAAAGTATTTTCCGCATGCAAACGTAGTAACGGGTGATCCAAGTAGAGATACTTTTTTCAATAGCCTTTTTTGGCCCATTTCTGGCTCAATGGGTATGTAAACAAACAAAATTGCCGCATTTGGGACGAAGAGCAACCTGAAAAGATTGAAGAACTGCCACTTCATCCAGAAAAAACAACGGTTTGGTGTGGTTTGTGGGCCGGTGGAATCATCGGTCCATATTTCTTTAAAAATTATGCCGGTGTGAACGTAACCGTCAATGGCGATCGTTATCGTGCCATGATAACCGACTATTTGATGCCTGAAATTGAAGCTCGTGATCTCGGCGACATTTGGTTTCAGCAAGACGACGCCACTTCCCACACATCGCATCAATCAATGGACTTATTGAGAGAACATTTCGGTGAGCACATAATTTCACGTTTTGGGCCGGTAGATTGGCCACCAAGATCGTGTGATATCACACCGTTGGACTTTTTCCTGTGGAGATATGTAAAGTCAAAAGCTTATGCCGACAAACCCGCTTCGATTCAGGCCTTGGAGGAAAACATCACGCGTGTCGTTCGCCAGTTACCAGTCGAAATGCTCGAACGAGTGATCGAAAATTGGACACAACGGATGGACCATCTGCGACGTAGCAACGGCCAACATTTGATTATGTCTATCTTCAAAAAATAAATGCCATTATTAAATTTGAATTTTCTGCGTTTTTTTCTTTAAAAAAGTAGGGAACCTCGAAATGGATCACCCTTTACGTTCAAATGCATATGTGAAGTATGTGAAATCTCTACTACTTTATCCATTTGCAATTTTGCATATTTTGTTGGTCCGGTAGCAAGGAAAATGTTTAAAGCTTTGTTGTGAAAAGCATTGACAACATTGATAAACAAGAATTCAATGGTTGATTGAGTTTTATAGGGATACGAACACATTGTACAACAATTGAAGAGTTTGCCAGGTGATAGAGAGCGAAAGAGAAAACTACACGAAATGCATTGTTGCAGTCAAAGTACTACGCAAAATATATTGCAAACATATCTACGTCACCTCTGTCATTCTTTCACAAAGCGTTATGATGGTGTTATAGAACAGCGAAAAATATGTTCATAGCCTTTGAGTAGTATTGCTCACTTGATTGTCTTTTTGGTAGTACCTATGTTGATAGTACCTATGTTGACATTTCACCTTTTACATGCACCCCACTTGGGTATGGTAATAGATTGCAATTTTTCGAAACATTTCTACAAGTTTCCTTTTTTAATTCACCTTTATCAAAAGGGTGGAGCAAAAATTAGTTTTTCAAGAGTTTTTTTTTATTGAAATAAGATTTGGCAGAACTTTTTTGTGTTTAAAAGAATCATTAACTGAGTTATTATAAGCAATAGTTGTTTCCAATACAATTTTTGGCTTTGATAGTCCTGGATGCGACTGAGAATTTCAGAATTTCAAGTACTAAATTTTAAGAACACCTTCGTGTGATTGACAAAATTAAGATTTTCGGTAAAACTAAAGTGAAAAATACGGTTAGATATATTTGGGAAAAAATATATAATATTATTATATTATACAACTGTATTGTTGGCCAGATTTTCAGAATGTTTAAAACATGACGTCGATTTTTTTTTTGTTTTTGTGAAAAAATCGGTTTTAAATTTTAGTTAATAATTGTGTTAAATACTACATTTAGGCATTATTACAATTGAAAATAGTAATTCAGATATAGTATTTCATTTTAAACAGTTCAATTCTCAAGAAACTCATAATTTTTAGGACTTAACCTGAATTTAAAATCGGTTCTTAAATTTTTCATTGATAAAAGTGGGTTTTAAATTAAAGTGCTAATAATTGTGTTTAGTACTACATTTAGGTATTAGTACAACTGTTAATAGAAATTTAGATATTATATTTCATTTAAGACAATTCGATTCGTGAGAAATTCAGAATTTTTAAGAATTGACCTGAATTTGAAATCGGTTCTTAAATTTTTTATTGATAAATTTGGGTTTTAAATTTAAGTGCTAATAATTGTGTTTAGTACTACATTTAGGTATTAGTACAACTGTTAATAAAAATTTATATATTTTAGATTTTTTATTGATAAAAGTGGGTTTTAAATTTTAGTGCTAAAAATTGTGTTTATTACTAAATTTAGGTATTAATACAACTGTTAATAGAAATTTTGATATTATATTACATTTTAGACAATTCGATTCCCGAGAAATTCAGAATTTTTAAAAATTGACCTGAATTTGAAATCGGTTCTTAAATTTTTTGTTGATATAAGTGGGCTTTACATTTATATTTGTGTTTAGTACTACATTTAGGTATTAGTACAACTGTTAACAGAAATTTTGATATTATATTTCATTTTAGACAATTCGATTCTCCAGAAATTCAGAATTTTATAAATTTTTTCGATTTTTTTTGTTGATAAAAGTGGGTTTTAAATTTAAGTAGTGCTAATAATTGTGTTTAGTACTACATTTAGGTATTAGTACAACAGTTAAAAGAAATTTAGATATTATATTTCTCGCCAGAAATTCAGAATTTTTATGAATTGAACTGAATTTAAAATCGGTTCTTAGATTTTTTATTGATAAAATTTAAGTGCTAATAATTGTGTTTAGTACTACATTTAGGTATTAGTACAACTGTTAATAAAAATTTAGATATTATATTTCATTTTAGACAGTTCGATTCGCCAGAAATTCAGAATTTTTCTATTTTTCGATTTTTTTTGTTGAGAAAAGTGGGTTTGAAATTTTAGTGCTAATAATTGTGTTTAGCACTACATTTTGGTATTAGTACAACTGTTAATAGAAAGTTAGATTTTATATTTCATTTAAGACTGTTCGACTCGCCAGAGATTTAGAATTTATAAAACTTGATCTGAAATTAAAAACCGAGTTTTCTATTTTGTTTGTTGATTGGATTTTAAATTTTAGGGCTAATAATAGTGTTTAGTACTACATATAGGTATAAGTACAACTGACTGTAAATAGAAAATTAGATGTTATTATTCATTTTAGGCTGTACAGTTGAAATTGATAACTGATATTCAATTTTTTTGTTGGTAAAATTGGGTTTTAATTTTTAGTGCTTCATTTATGTATAAGTAAAACTGTTAATAGAAAATAAGATGTTATTAGTAATTTTATGCAGTACAGTTCGCCAGAAATTCTGAATTTATAAAACTTGACCTGAAATTAAAAATCAGGTTTCAATTTTTTTTTGAGAAAAGTTTTTTTTTGACATTTTAATGTAAATAATTGTCTTAGGTATTAGATTTAGGCATAAGCTTAAATGTTAATAGTAATAAAGATATTGAACTTCATTTTAATAGACAATTTAGTTTGACGGGAGGTCAGAATTTTCTAAACTTGACCTAAATTTAAAAACATGTTTTTTCGATTTGTTACTGTTGATAATTTTGTTATGTTTTCATTTTTTAGAAATGCCAGCTATTAAACAAATTTTGTGGTTAGTACTAAAAATGTTGACGTAATAGTGACAGTTTGAATACTATGGGTATTTAGTTAATAATCCAACAATTTTTTTTATCAAATTTGAATTGAATCCATCCAGACATTTAATCTCCAGATCCATGCACAGACTACTAAATCGACTGACCCACCCTTTCGAACTTTTGCACCTCGTATAATTACATTGGCATTTTTTGATACTCATTTTAATCAATGCATAGGTTTTTCTTTTTAAAAAAGGGAAAGTGGCATAATATAAATATTTGTATTAAAATCCGACTTGGCAGCATTTTTTAAAAAAAAAAAGGCATTCGTTTGGCAGCACTATTATTTTAACAAAAAAAAATATAAAAAATGTGGAAGATTCTTAACATTTTTTTTTTATTTTTTAGGCTTACCCTTACTTTTACAATTTACAGACCGCATACTTACAATAAAGTAAGATTTCCGAATTAAGGTCCACAATTAACTGTGAATTCATTAACCGGGATTACTTTTATAAATAAATCTTTTTTGAACATTTGTTACAAATAAATCTTTTTTTAACATTCGTAGTCGAACATTTTTTTGAAACTGCAAACTTGTTTTTCTGAAATTTCCAAGTGAATATTCGTCAACATGCGTTCCTGTTTAATGAAATATTTTATTTATGTTAATTTTTCGTGAATTAATACGCATAAGTTCGAAATGTTAATTCAAACATTTTTATAGGTTTTCCCGATATATCAAAAAGGTTGCAGGATTTGGCAGTACCTTTCTTAAGAATAAGATTTGCCTCAGGTTGACTAATTTACAATAAAACGATTGGTAGGCGCACAACCAGTTCCAATTTAAATTACTTTTAAAAAAAAAGTAGTTAAAATCAAACACAATAATTTGGTCAAACTTTGTGCATTTATTAAAAACTTTTACTTTGGCAACATTTTACTAGTCAAAAACTTTTTTCAAACTTCAGAATTTTAACTGCAATTTTCAGGTGATTTATTGTTAATTAAATTTTTAATTATTTTCAATTTTCAATGAACTAATACGCATAAGTATGAAAATTAATTTTATATATTTCTTCCTTTTGTATATTTTAAGTAAAGAAGTGAACCAATAAAACATAAGGTTCGTGAAACTCGAAACATTTATCGTCCAGCAGATAATTCATCTGTACAAATACTCAATAAAAATCTCTTGATTATTTAAAATCAATGCAACACTTCAACAATTTTCAAACGCAATTGTCACTACTCATGAGTACTGCATTATACTTCTAATCTAGTACAACATTTTCGATATCATGTCGGGCAACACTGTTGACGGCTCGACGATTTGGGCTATTGGATATCTCCTTGTGATTGAGCCGTTCATTCGGTAATCAGTTTTCGCGCACTGCATACGTTTACTTGTTGCCACAAAAAAAAAAAAAATTCATTGCACCATCCGTGCTATAAAGATACACTTGAGTGTCCGTTAAATTAACAATATATTGCGCTACTTATTCAAACGTTTACAAAACTCAGATTGTATTTTGCTCTTTATACCTGCTGTGCGTGGTGAGCGTATATCACTTATCCAGCCACTGGTTGGCGATTTAACATTAAAGCCTTGAAAGGTTGCTCTCCATCGGACTGTCCCCAAGATTTAGTAGAGCATTTGTGCGGGAGCTATTAGTGTGTCTGTTTATACGTGTTATACTAATTTTCGAATTATGCATAGAATCACGTACAATAAAAGGGCAGTGCCATTGCCTCCGATGGCGCCAACTACATCGATGATGAGTTCCTCTCCCCATCTTAGATACTATGCGAAGATGTCCTCACTAGACCGAACCAGAAGACTGAGCTTTCTGCTGAAACATCATCATACGACGTATTTATTTATTGTGAGTAGTTTGTGTTGTTCTAAAGTGAAGAAATTTAATTCTAGCCCGAAAAAATGGTGACTGATTTTCGTCAAACTAGTTTTTTTTTATTTTTTTCAAATTAGAAAAACTTGGAATTTTTTTTTCATTTTAACTTTTTCATATTTTTGGTGCGCATGGTGTGGCTATCCATTGTGTTTCCACCCTTGGCAACAAGTATTAAAATAGTCATGCCTTATTAGGAGTCTTTTTGTTTGATTTTATTTGCGATTTAAACATTGTTATTTCGAAAGCATTAACAGTTTTGTGATAGTCTTCATTATATAATTTTTTTTTTCTCTTAATACTGCGGGTACAGTGGTTAATTGATTAGTGCGTTGTGCTACTGATTGAGTGGCGAAAGTCTGATAAGTTTTGTCATGTCGGTAGAAGTCGGCATTCCATTGCACGTCTTTTTGTTGGTTTTAAAAATTCCACCGCTCACACACACGTGATTGGGGAGTGAAATTTATCTAATTATATATTCGTCCTCGAAAATTTGTGAAAATTTTAGCTACAGATTTTAATCAGATAAATCTGTTTGCCTTTGGCAGGAAGGATTTAGTTAAATGTGTATGATATGTATTACCAAGTGCATCAAATGCAAAATGGCTAAATATCTATACGCATAAAATTTGTATGTATTACCCTTTGGGTTATGCATACAGAAAATATTAAAGAGTATGATTCGACTCAAAACTATATGCTGAATCGATTTTTCTATGCATATCAGGCTACAAGCTATCAAGAAAAATGGATATGGACCTATATATTTTTAATTTTGTCTTACAAAGAGATTGTGTGCTTTCGAGACAATTTTTGACCTCGAGATGTTGATAAATTTTACTATTACGGTGGTAGAGAAACCCGAAAAAGTGTTTTTTTGTGAAAATCCGTTTCATCGTTTTACCACAATGTTCGGCCATTTTGTTTTTAATCTTGGCCATTGTAGGCAACTTTCATATGAAAATCACCCTTAACATTAATTTTGTCGAAAACGGGTCTAACAGTTTTGATAAAACTTCTCTATTACTTAAGAGAACAAAAAATCTACCAAAACTTAATTTTCTTCAAGAACATCAATATTATGGATTTTTTTTTGGATTTAGGCTATGTAAAAAAATTGTCAATTTCTTGCTAGCTATTCGTTATAATTGAATAGAATTTAATATGTACCCACTAGTCATTTCATATATACAAAAATGGCAGTGGACACTAGTTACCTCACCAAAATACTTTTAAGCAGTCAATTAAATTCAAGCTATATTTATATACATTTCCTAGAAATCCTTAATGTATCTACGAATTATTTCAAAATTATTTCAATGTAAAATACATTATTTGCCGCACTAACTGCCTTTTAGTAAAGGTCGTCTTTTTAAATCAGCTAGAGCAATTGGTATTTTTAAGAGTTTGAATAAACGAAATATCACCCTATCTGAAGAATACTTTAAAAAATTAGGTATATTTTTTTTTCGTTATGTGATTAATTATGTTAATAAAAAAATTGCAATAACAAAAACGTTTCAATGAGAGTACTCACACCTAGTTGAAGAATTCATGTCAAATATTTCTTTGCACGTTTTAAACATTGTTGTAAAAATTAATGTCATAATTGTTATATAGATTTTTTTTTTCACTTACCACTAAAATCTGGATATTCCTGTGTTGGTTTAAAAAAAAGCGCTAAGCACTTCACTAAAATATGATTTTTGGTCACTTTTTCACGTCTGATGTTTTTTATCTAATTCTTTAATATAACAAAAAGTTTTTTTTAAATTTTAACAAACACTTGAAATTTAAATTTCAGCTTTTAAAATTTTTGCATTTTATAAAACACTCGAAATTTAAATTTTTTAAATTTTAACTTTTATCTTTTTATCCTTGTATAAAATACCCGTCAATGTTGTTGTTGTCAACAAAAAAAACGAGAAGCAATAAAGCATCGCAAACGACCGTTTCGCAGATGCATAACGCGAATGTTCCTACATGGAAAAATATGCACTACTGAATTAAACAATCGAACAAGCCTTAATTCAGTCCGCCCACAAAATATTCCGCCACTTCCAACTTAACGATTCTGCTAATAATATAGACCTCAGCCAATCATTTATGTCAATACAGACGTGGTAGCTCGCAGCTCATTAATAATTTCTAAGTTATTTGACGGCCGTAACCAGTAGGTCCTTGAGAGTGGTCTTGAATGGGACGAGCGAACTTCAAAAATCACATTATACAAGAAATTAGCAGAATATTTTTAGAAACCTTTGATATGGTTGTTTTGATATAACTTACCTCCCCGATAAAAGTTTCTTGCAACTTGTTAATAGAGTGGTGATCAATTTTTTATTATGCAAGTGAATGCCGCCTGTTTATCCGTTAAAAGACTGAATGCAATTTAAGTACATAATGCAAAACTTGCATGCAATATACTAATTGAAAAAAATAATTCCTCCTATTGCTTATTCAAAAAAGGATTTTGTTAAACATGTGCTACTTTTCAGATTTATTCAGAATTTTTTTTTCATTTTTTATGGATTTTATGTAGGTTTTGTCTTGCATCTATATTTTGTGCTGTTTTTTATTATTTCTATTTGAAATAAAGAAAAATACAATTTTACCTTTAATTTTTATTTCAAATACAATTTTTTGACATCAAAGGTTCGTTAAGACCCATGGCCTAGCTTTTTCTTACAACGATTGATGTGTGCGTGTCATATTATTTACGACTTTAGACGACCGGCGATTTATGGAAGTCAATCAGGCTGTCTAAGCTCTTCCAAGAGCACGATAATGGAGCTCGACATTAGCTATATAATTCATTGTGAATATTCACATTAAGGGTCCAGTTATAACTACCATTGGACATTTTTTTCACCTCCTGCTAATTTTTTTTACGAATTTTAAAACAAGATTATAACATTTTTTTCAAAGTTTTTTTTTTTACTCAAAGTTGTTGTAGAAAATCACTCTTTGTTTCTCAATGAGGAAAACATATTTTTCTGAAGAAATTTTTCACATTCCACCCAAATGAAACAAGATTTTCCAATAATTCATTGCAATAGCTTCTTATAGGAGTTATTGGAAAACTCCGTTTCAGTTCGGTGGAATGGCAACCAGTACTTCATAAAAATATATGTTGATCAGTGAAAAATAAAAATTGATTTTCTGGGAAATCTTAACTTAAAAAATGAAATATTTTGGGTCCTTAGGGGCCAGTATTAGCTAGCAATGAAAACCCTCATTGAAAAATTTCTTTAACATCTTTCGGATTGTTTTATAAATTCAATCATTGGCGATTAAACAAATTACAAATTTTGAAAAGTGTGGGTTTGTTGTGAAAAGTCAACATTCTGTGTATCTTGTGGTCTACTGTTGGTCTTGAGTCAAAACTGCTGAATCGCTATAAATTGTTCACGTGTTCCTAGCCCAAAATAAACTCAATGAAAGGTTCTTTTAAAACGCAATTTCTTTGTGATTAAGGATTCCAATAAAATTAAGAAAAAAAAATCACAGCTGTGATAGTAGTGAAGTAGTGTAGTGAAGAGTCAGTATTCTGTGTATCTTGTGGTCTACTGTTGGTCTTGAGTCAAAACTGCTGAATCGCTATAAATTGTTCATGTGTTCCTAGCCCAAAATAAACTCAATGAAAGGTTCTTTTAAAACGCAATTTCTTTGTGATTAAGGATTCCAATAAAATTAAAAAAAAAATCACAGCTGTGATAGTAGTGAAGTAGTGTAGTGAAGAGTCAGGATTCTGTGCATCTTGTGGTCTACTGTTGGTCTTGAGTCAAAACTGCTGAATCGCTATAAATTGTTCATGTGTTCCTAGCCCAAAATAAACTCAATGAAAGGTTCTTTTAAAACGCAATTTCTTTGTGATTAAGGATTCCAATAAAATTAAAAAAAAAAATCACAGATGTGATAGTAGTGAAGTAGTGTAGTGAAGAGTCAGTATTCTGTGTATCTTGTGGTCTACTGTTGGTCTTGAGTCAAAACTGCTGAATCGCTATAAATTAATCATGTGTTCCTAGCTCAAAATAAACTCAATGAAAGGATCTTTTAAAACGCAATTTATTTGTGATTAAGGATTCCAATAAAATTAAAAAAAAAATCACAGATGTGATAGTAGTGAAGTAGTTTAGTGAAGAGTCAGTATTCTGTGTATCTTGTGGTCTACTGTTGGTCTTGAGTCAAAACTGCTGAATCGCTATAAATTGATCATGTGTTCCTAGCTCAAAATAAACTCAATGAAAGGTTCTTTTAAAACGCAATTTCTTTGTGATTAAGGATTCCAATAAAATTTAAAAAAAATCAAAGCTGTGATATAATTTTTTTTATTATTTTATTTTGCAAGCTCACTTCATTTAAAGTCAAAAATAATTGTTATTCCGGGTTAACCGCACCCTCATCTATTTGAGTCTCTCTAGCATGGGGATAAATATATGGGGGTGCTTCATTGAAAATCGTCGAAATTTAATTATACCAAGAGTAAGGTTGTAATATTCACATTCGACATCCCTTGATTACCTACAAAAACCTCAACACAAAGAGCACAGCATGCATTCAATTACACAGCACAAAACGGAATGTCCCTAATGAAGACAATTCTAGGAACAATTGTGGATTAAGATTTAAATAAATCTATAACCACTTCCTATTGAATACGAAATGTTCCACACCTGTATGGGGGCCTGCCAAAGGGGTTGATTCTCTTTCAGACAATGCAAATTAACTGACGTTCGTAAAGTATTTTGGTAGATGGTGTACAGGGTGTGAAAAATTGTCTCTATGAAAAAATCAAGAGTGCAACAGAAAGATTTTGCTTGAAACTAGATATCGCAAGTCTGGCTTATCTAAACGACGTTTGTGCTGTGTCATTTCATCACAAATAGACTTACGCCGCCATAGGGGCCATTCTTTAAAAACCCGTAGCCTGTGTATGAAATCCAAAACTTTTTTTTTTCTGGATTACAAAATACTGGAAGCTTTAAAAGCCCAAAAGAAATTAAAATCGGTCAAACGATTCGGCTGATACAGGTAGTCCAAATCTACTTATTTTTAAAATCAAATAAAATTAATTTTTTATTAACATTTTCGCATATTAAAATATAAAACTTAGCTTAGAAATTATAGTTTTTATTTTTATTTGAGCTTATAAAAACGTCCATTTATATTATGGAAAATTTTAAGTGAGCTGTTTTTGACTAAATTTTTTGACCTTGTGTTGAGTTGAGTTATAAAGAAACATTGAAGGGTCTTTAGCCTAAACACCGATATATAATCGTTGACTATTTCTCAAATATTTACTAAGCTTCTTGTATCCTTAACACTTTGGTAAGACTTGCGAGCATCGTTCTTGGAGTGGCTCCTCACCATAATCCCTATCGCGAGCTTTTTTTTTTTACAATTTTTTCTTCTTTCTGAAAAGCCAGTGTTCTTTCCTTCTATAGAGCTCAACGGCATCTCCGTCTTCACCTGTAGCTTAGCCTGGTAGGCCCGGTTCTTGCTTGCGAGCATATTTTGGCATTCCTCATGAAACCAATGGTTTCTTAGGCCTCAGCTAGTGCTATCATTGAAAACCCTCATTGCAGATTTTCTTTTATATCCTGCGGCTTTTCTATTAATTCATTCATTGGCGAGTTGATGTCTGAACAAAGCTTATGAATTTCAGAACATGATTATCCAAAAAAAATAATTTTTTTATTTAAGTTTTCTTAGAAAATCACTTCGTAGTTTTCACTGATTTACATCAATGTATATGAAGTAATGATTGCAATTCCACCGAACTAAAATTGAATTTTCTAATATTTCCTACTCTACGAAGCTATGGGGGTGACATTTCAAATTCACCATGTGTTGTGTTCCAATAAAGTTGATCAATGATAGCTAGGGCCCAGGAATAACTATCATTGAGCATTTCATTGGAACACATCACATGATGGAATTGAAATGTCACCACCATTATTAGAAAATTCCGTTTCAGTTCGGTGGAATGGCAATCAATACTTAGAAAGAAGGGTCCAGTTATAGCTATCATTAAACAACTTCATTGGAACACATCACATGATGGAATTGAAATTTAAATTTAAAAGTTTTTTGGATAATCAGGTTCTAAAATTCAGAAGCTTTGTTTTGAAACCAAGTCGCCAATGACTGAATTTATAAAACAAGCCACAAGAAGTAAAAGAAATTTTCCGATAAGGGTTTTCAATGACAGCTATAACTGGGCCCCTATAACTGCACCCTTAGTGTAGCTCAGTTATATACTCTTTGGTGTTACTAACCAAATCATCTCCGCTGGCTTTATCAAGCTCTCGGGACGGCTGTCGTTTCCGGCACCCTCGTTAAGCTTGAGTTTACATACTGCTCTGTTCACTTCAGTTAGGTCGGGTTGTTTGTAATTATCGCTGTCGTCGTCAATATTGAATGGTTCTGCCTGACAGGTGGAGTGTGTTCGTCATCGCCGTCTGCAGAATTGCTTCTTCTATTTCCTCAGCATCGACTATGTCTCAACTGCGATATTTCCTTATTCATCTCGGCAGGATTCTATTCGAGCCTTGTATTCCTGGCTTTAACGTTTAACACTCTGGTAAAACTTGCTTACATCTTTCCTGGAGTGACACCTCTCTATATCCTCGATATCGCGCTTTTGTTTTGTTTCCTACTTTCTGAAAAGCCGGTGTTCTCGCCTTTCTCAATGTGTAAACAGCTCAACGGCAGATCTTGTCTTCACCTGCAGCTTTGCCTTGTATGCCTCTTTCTTGCGTCTGATCTAATGGGTTGTGGGCATCGTTGCCATTGTTTTTCCCGGCGGTCTCTTGCGATTGCAGTCTTCCGACATAAGATTACCTCACAGTGTTTTTGGTTTGTTTGTGGCGTGGTGGATATCCGCATTCTTACCTTGGCTGCAACATTATAAGCCGAGTCGATGTTAGCCCCTCCGAATGTTCAGCCATCCAAAATACTGGGTGAGTCATTCTTTTATATCGCAATGTAATCAACCTGAGTGACCGCTGGTTGATCTGGAGACGGCCAAGTCAATTAGATGTTGTCGTGTAGGCGTTTTTCTCCGACAATACTGCTTAAGATGTCTTCTCTTCCTACCTTTGCGATAAAATCTCGCAGCATGATTTTAACAGTGTACTTCGGTAGGTCTTGTCAAGGAGCTCGTTCAGCAGTTCTTCGCTCTATCATCTTTTTCGTCCTTCAAAGCGTAATGGCCTATAGGGCTTATGTTGGAAAATTTAGCTTTGATGCAAGTTGTAACAATGCGTTCACTAATGTCCGGAAACATAAGACTTCTTGCCTATGTCTTATAAAAAATTAACATCCGAATAGCCGCTGTTTATGCTCACTAAATGACGGTCCTTAGTAGATGTCACAGTTTTTCATCCTCTCAAATTTTCTGGATGGCGGTCATGTCTGCTTTGTAGCAGCTGATTATTCGCCAGCTACTTATTTTCTTGCACCTCTACTGTTTAATGTTCTTAAATTCCAGGTGCAGTTGCGAACGTCTTTGTCCTATTTTCGTTTAGCAAGGTCGTCAACAATAAAATCAGTTCTCTCCAAGGCTCTTGGTTGTATCGTTACAATCGCTTTTTTACACAACGCCACACCTGGTTGGCCAGTTCCAATTTATTTGAAACCCCTAGGATACGGGGCTATCAGTATCCACTACGGAATCGGGTGCTGTAGTTGAGCTTTCGCCAATATCTCTGTTCAAGGGGCCTGAATTATCCATTAGATTCCTAACTGATCTGCTGTCCGAATATTCCAAAGCTGCTCATCAAGGTTTTTCACTTTTTCCATCCTAACTGGGACTGTGGACACCACCGTTGACTACATCTCGGGAGTGGCCCGCTTGCCACGTGAAGGCTGAGAGTAGGAGTTGGTGGCTATCAGCTAGGTAAAAACTTAAGGTTTCATATAATCGCATTGCCTACCATTTGACCAGTTGAATGTCTTCTTCGTTTAGATGCAAAAAGATTGTCTAAATCTAAATCCATCTCATTTTCATTTCTGATTTAATGAATATACAGCACCCTTCATTTCCTTCCAATAAATTAAAAGAAAAAGTTTGGAAGTGTTTGGGAGTGTGTTACGTTCACACAAATCGTCCAAACTTCGAGGTTGCAGGTAAAAACAGAGGACTTAAAATGTTTCCTATTTTTTCCTTGGCGTGCGGTACCTATGTAAACTTTGTTATCTGTGATGTTATGATATTTTTTCTGCTTTACTAAAACTGAATACTTTTGTTTTTCTGAGGTGTGCAATTTCGTGTTCAGTGTTATTGATTTCATCCCTGGCAACATACATATATTTTCTAAGAAAGTGTTTGCAAATAGGTCTGCAAAATCTAAGGGAAGAAGCGACTATGGGAATGAGTGAGTTTTGAAAAATATTATCATCATCATTGTTGTTTGTCCAAGTGGAAAAAGGAAGTACTGAAGCGTTAGTCTGTAGCGGCACTCTTTGGCCGTAACGCTGGCACCACCCGCACCATATTGTTATGTTAATGGAGATTTCTTGGAGTTTTTATTGTTCACAAACCAGTTCGGATGGAAAATTTTCAAAAAATTCTTCGTAATTCTCGACGATAAGACAGTTCTGCAGTACTCAAGACGATTTTCAGGGTCACCAGGATTGAGCTGATGGACCAATTAGATTTTGTGAGGGTATAAGTGCAGATCTGTCCTTAAAATCGGATGAATCGTGCGACGCGGTATTCCTAACTGAACGTCGTCGTCAATATATCAGGATCAGTTGCAACACTCTCCTTTACGACTTGTGTTGGGGTCTGTACGTTTGAGAATTTGTATTTGTTTCGTCTATTGTTGTGGCAACTGCTAGTATAGCTGTAACGTCAGCAAACGTGGCAACCATTGTATCGTTTGGTCTTGGTTTGGACCTTGACCAAACATACTTTTCTTATCAGCCCGGTCCTTAGGTACCTGCCTCCAGTTGAGTACTTCAAGTTGGTTGAGGTCGGATTTTGGTTGTGCGCGCTACTGCGTCCTACGTTTGGCTGGTAATCCAGGACTCGGCGAGCCGGAGTATCAGGGTCCATTCACTCTAAATGCCTTAGCCACCTGAAACGTAAAATGTGAATTTTTTTAGCCAGGTCTATGTAGCTGTACTGTATAGTTCTTTATTTAACTCCGACATGCTCTGGTTGGTGGTGTCACTGCCGAGATTGATGGGAATTCTCCATCATCCTCGTCACATGGCATTTTATAATTCGTCTATATAAATGGTTCCGCACTTATGTTTTAATTCTTTAGGGGAATACCTTTATGTTTGACCTTATCGGCCAGTACCTTATACTTTCCAAATGGTGTCATATGTCATTTCGGTTTTGACATATGTAAAGGAAACGTAATTAGCAGTCATTACGGCGCAAACCAACAATCACTGAAGTGCCAATAGATATGAAGTGCCAAAGGATATAAACTGTCAATTAATATGAACTGGCAAAGGATATGAAGTGCCAAAGGATGATACTAGGAACACACCAAATAATTATACATTTAATGATGATAGCTTTGCATTCATTTAGGTCATTTATCAACATACTCAACTACAAGTAGCGACACATTGGGTTGTTGCACTTGTCCATTTTCCCACGTGCAATGAACATTGTTTATTCAGATCCTGGTGGATATGCGACAGCTATTTAATGGTGTTTGTGCAGGTTATGAAATATGACATTCGCATATTGTTAGGTTCACAGCGGTGTCAAATTAGTGGGCTGGCAAGTGACTATTTTTGTTGGGATGTGTTGTCAGTGGACAGTTGGGACCATTTGTTAAAAGTCAATAAAGTGGTACGCATTACTGACGGAACATATAAAAGATGTTTTTTCTCTCAAAACGACCAAAGATTTTTCCATCCTCTTTTGATACGGTCCATGCTTCAGCACCGGTCTTATATAGGAACTCTCCTTAGTAGTTCAAGTGAGGAGTTTACTTCTGAACTGCCTTCTTAGCCCGAAGAAACAGCGCAGCGAATGACAAGAGTCATTTTTCGATTAATTTCTGACGAGATGTTGTTATCAGAGTTAGTAGAAGAGCCGAGGCAGGCAAAGTCTCGAACTACCTCAAAGTTGTATCTGTCAATGTTGACGCTCTATCGAATTGGTTGATGTTAAATGTCCTTTCGGATTGAAAACATATTTTTGGTTTTATCCTCATTGAGAGATAGCCCCATTTTTGTCGCTTCCTTCTCTATACTAGCAAACGTGGCTATGACATCACGTTGGGTCCTACCAACGATGTCAATGTCGTCTGCGTATGCTAGTAGTTGTACAGATTTTTGGAAAATTGTGCCTCTGGTGTTGGTTCGTGAGTTTTGCACAATCCTCTCAAGAATCAGATTGAAGAAGTCACATGACAGCGCATCGCCTTGCCTTAATCCTTTTTTTTTGTATCTAAGGTGTGAGGTGAGGTCGTTTCCGACCCTGATGGAGCAGCGAGAATTCTCCATCGACAGATTGTTTTCGAGAAATTAGGAATATGATTCCATTGCTTTTTTTCGTTGTAACCTACTATTTTGGCGAGAGGTAAAAGAGGCAAGAAAGGTGGCAAAAATAATGTCATTGATCCTTTTTCAAGCTCAGATTGGTAAGGCATTAAAGCCCCAAACATGGTTTTAACGACAACTCCGAAAAATCCTCAATAAACCGTATTTAGGGAACCAGAATCACTGATTTTCAGAAGGATACCGACATTGAGCGTTCATTGCGTACATTAAGGTTGATCGCAGAAGATGTTGAATCAACGTTCTTACTACCTTCAACGGCATGGTTTAGATCACAGCCAATTTCAGGACAATGTTAAAGAAATGGCAAACTGTTTTCAAAGCCAAACGTTGTTGTGAAGACCACCGATGGCTACTTGCTCCGCGTCTTCTGCATTGGACTCACCGCCAAGGATCAAGACCTGCTATGTACAACAACCTTAGGTTAGAATGATTAGCACCAACATTACTGATATCAATTCACTTGAGTTTAGTACATCGTACTCGAAAACCGTCGCGTCGTTGGCATGTTGGCCCCTGAAAATGCATCAAGACATATACCCATTGCACGATGAGTACATTCGCGAATTGAAGGGCTTTAGGAAGCCACGTTTTGGCACGTGATGGCAGTGGCAACAAAACCGAAGGTATTGTCTCCGAAGGCGCTGTCGTCGACAAGCCAGAATGCTACGAGCCACCAGTACACCACTCTGTTTAATTACAAAGACAGCGGTTCTGGGTTACACAAAAAAAAATTCCTAGATTTTTCTCAGAACCAGTCATGTATAATCAGTGCAAGAAAATCTTTTCTTGCAATAAATACCACTCGATTGATTTGTCCCGATTAAGAATCGAACTTGGAATTTCTGGGCAGCACTCCATAGTATACTAACTACACTGCACCATTGAATGTTAAGTGATGGCGTGTATGTTCTGTTCCATGGCACAAATTTACCTTGAACGAGGGCTGTCATATTCAGATCTCATAACAGTAGGATACCCGGTAGTAAAAAAATTAAATAATTTGCAAAGTGCCCCATAATAAGCTGAAGCCTTAATATTTCATGATGTATGCATTGCAAGTTGCATGTTGTTTTTCTAAGGCCAAGAACTTTTCACCAACATGGTCATTATCAACTAACTCTACTATAATCAAAGATACAATTGTTTATTTTCCCATTATTAGAATGTTTTAATTGTGTTTGGATAAAAAATTGACAGCTATTATTGGTGTTTTCGCTTGTTATGGAATAGTATGGCATATTGTCAAGTTCGCAGCCGTTTGCGATATGTGTTGCGGTCAAACTAGTAGGCTGGAGAGTTATTACTCTTATAAGATACAATGGACAATTAAAATGGATGAAAGACGTACCCTCGTTGACAAGTCTCATTCAAAGGCTAAGAATAGAGAACTTCCGTAGACGGTGTTTTTTTCTCACATTGATTCGAATTTCATTAGCTGTCCACACAAAAACTAACAAATATACTTTTTTTTTTTTTTAATTCATTTTTATTTTATTTTTCTTAAAACTAACCTAAATGCTAGACAAAAATGCATGAAAAAACTAGCCTACTTATCAATTACTTAACTAACTTACTTGCTCTATGCGGGCGCCCTAAATTATTCGATAACTTAATTCTAATGCCTTTCGGCCTATTATCTAATATATAAATATAAAAGTAACAACAATTTTTTTACCAAGAAAACTTTGAAAAACTTGGTTCTAACAAATATACTCCTACCGCATACGTACCACTACCGGCAACGCCTACACCAAGTGCTTCGGCCGCAACTTCCGCCACGGATGTTTGCCGGCTTAGCAATAGAAATCACTATGTTTCTCTACTAAATAAAAAAGGTCCTGGGAGCAGAACACGCAGCATGTCTTCTCTTCGGAGACATCCTTGTTGCGGGTTTTGTCCGATTTATACACATCAGTGACCAATTGAGGCCCATAATCGCAAAGATTTCCATCCACCGTTACTTTTGTAGCAATCTTTATGATGACATCACAACGATTGCAGCCAAACTTCCAACTGTAAGGCTCCTATATGTAATCTAGCACAAATACTCCATTTTTGCATTCCACATAGCTGGAGATTCCGAGGAAGTTTAGTGAGTTTTAGCACATGGAATGGGTTCAGGAATTGCAACCGGAATTCTTGGGCATAGTCCTTAGTTTTCTGTTTGTTTCTTTTTTTTGGCTGGCGCAACAGGCTCGTTAGTACCCAGGGCCGAGCTTTCTCACAACCATTAATGTGTGCGCGTGTACTTCTTGCACGATGGCGGGAACTCTTGTTTTATGCCGAATTCGGAGCGTGAATTTGAGATAAGCTTTTCTTGACAATTGATACTACTCGGATGACATGGCTGATCATTACGATAGGAGGGCCAGTGAAAAATGACTTTAGGTGTTGCTACGGCTGGAAATCGAAACCAGACCTTCTGCGCGGCAGTTCAACGCCATCGCGCCACTAAGCCCGTCATTTCCCTTAGTGCTGCTGCAAAATAGAACTCAACGTCATCCAGATGGCATTTGAACTCGCTTTATACATTGCGATTGTTCGGGAGTGACTATGTTTCATCACATTGGGAACAAAGCAGTCGAGCCGGTTTAGTTCGCAGTTGCTACACCTTGAATGAGCTTTTCCCAACTCAACAAGTGGCGAAAAGGACACTTGTGTCTATATTCCGTTTGTCTTGTACAAAATTGTCAAAACCTTAGGAATTAGAGTCAACTTTCTATCGACTTCGGTACTCATTGTTGGAAGGTATAATTAACGGTCTTCTGAAAACAATGAACCAAAACAATATCCAACGTTGGGGGTGTCAATCTCCGGCCATCCACGGTCTTCAGGTAATTCCTCTGGTAAATATTAATTATTTGATCTGGAATGGTAGCATCTATTCCGATGCCATGATGCTCCATGAAGGTAATCAACTCGGATTCAGTTAAATAGTCATGAAGACTAGTCTGTAATTAATGCATTTGTACGCCATTTATCTGGACCAATTCACCTTCGACAAACGGAGGAATGGACTCGTCCATTTCAAAACGTTGCCATGCCAATACTGCAGTGAAACCCGGATCGCTTAGTACATTGGCGGTGCAGGATAATGATTCCATGCCGACTTTCAGCTTTGTCACAACTTTTCAACTTTTTGTGTTAAACGGACGAAGGCGAGCCATCTCCAGCTGTCAATCAACTAATGTTGGCGAAGGGAGAGAAAACTACCATCCACACGACCTTAATCAAGTAAGGATAGCAATCAATGTCTAAATTAAGGAGCTTAACAACGCCGCCGATGATGAAGACCTTCCAGCCAAGCTATACCAAACCGGCGGATATCACTTGGAAGGAAGCATATATCGCCTAGATTACTTTTCTCAGATCGTTGCGAGTGGGGGGCTATGAAAATCATTTTGGTGTTCCACCGATTCGGAATTGAACTTAAACTGATCTACTGAATGTACAACATCAATGTACATTTATGGTGAAGTATACTTTTGCATTTCATATGTTAGACCGTTTTCATAAGCCGACCTGTAAACACGTGCCTGACTTATAGATACCGCAGGATAATCTGATTTGCTTTTAGCGTTTGTAATTAGATGTAACAAAAATTATTTTTAACAACAAAAAGCAATACTCTCGCGACATGCTTCGATATTTTCTGTTGAACAAACCCAGAGTATCTAAGATCACTAATTGATTCAGTCTCTCCTTCAGATCGATAGATATAACTTTATTTAGTTTCGTACAAAACTTTTAAAATTCCATTACAGGTGTGGGAAATCGCAGTTGATAATTTAATTTCTAAGTTATTTGACGTCCGTAACCAATATGTCCTTGAGAGTGGTCTTGAATAGGACGAGCTAACTTCATGAAACTAATTGCACAAGCAATTAGCTGAATATTTTTAGAATCCTTTGACATGCTTGTTTTGATTGAAATTGCCCCCCTGTTAAAAGTTTCTTGCAACTTGATAATAAATTGGTGTTTAATTTTGTAGTATGCAAGTGAATACCGCCTTATGCCTATCCGCCTATAGACTGAGTGTAATTTAAGTACATAAAGCAAGACCACTAATTGAAAAAAAATCCTTCAATTGCTTATTCTAAAAAGGAACTTGTTAAACATGTGTCACTTTCCACATTAATTGAGATTTTTTTTCCATTTTTGATTTTTATGGATTTTATGCAGCCTTTGTTCGTTTTTAACCTTGCAACTATATTTTGTGCTGAATTTTTAATGTTTCTGAAATCAGTATAAATGAAAATACAAATTTACAGTTTATTTTTGGTTATCTTAAAAGTCAGATTTTTTGACATCAAAGTTTTCTTATGACCCGGCCCTAGCTTTTTCTTACAACCATTCATGTGTGTGTGTCATATTATCTAAGAGCTTAGAAGACCGTCGAGTTATGGAAGTCCATCACTTTGTTTAAACTCTTCCAACAGCACGAATCTGGTCTACAGAGCTTTATTTCCACTTGATTTTTCACTGAGAGATATTTCATCCGCCATCGATATTAAGGTCTTGCTCCGAGATATAAAGGGTGTCCCATAATTCACACGAAATGTAATTTTGATATAAAGTACAGATTTATAATTAGAAAGCTTACATTTTTAATTGATTTATAGTATATCAGGATTGAGGCTATATATATGTGGAATAGCACATCGGATAAATCGGATAAATAGATAAACTGGGCTACAACTACAACAAACACCGCATTTTGGAAGAGGAATGGTCCGACAATGCCTCCAAGCCCAAAATCCGCACCAATCAGTTTGTTTCTCAACAACTACTCGTGCATTTTCTGGACCACAAATGCGATAGTTTTGACGGTTAACGAAGCCATCAAGAACGAAGCCTTATCACTGAATATTTTGTTTGAAAATCAGCATCCACTTGTTGTTGTTCTGAAATGCATTCAAAGAACTCTAGTAGCGCTGCATGGACAGTAGTCTTAGTTCTTGAGTCAATTGAACACTGTTAGCATGAATTTTCAAGTCATTCGAGAAAATTCGCTGTAGATAGCTTCTCGAAATGACCAATTCTTGACTGCAGTGCCGACATGATATTCCGCTGCATGGACAGTAGTCTTTAGTTCTTGAGTCAATTGAACACTGTTAACATGAATTTTCAAATCATTCGAGAAAATTCGCTGTAGATAGCTTCTCGAAATGACCAATTCTTGACTACAGTGCCGACATGATGTTCCTGGACTGTGAGCAATACTCTCGCAAGTTCAACAGAATTTCTGTTGAATGACTTGTGACAGGAAACCCAGATTGTCTTATATTATATGCATCGATTCAGATTGACGGGCATATTTTGCACGAATATTGCAGACGGTAGGTGAGCAACCATCATTGTTTTAAAAAAAAAATTGCTCACCAATGAAAATGAGTTGTGCTTTCGCATTGCGCTATATTTTTTACTAACCCCGAACTGTCAGCTGTCTATTGTTCTGTTGCCAACGCAGTACTATTAAATGGCGCAAAATTCAAATATTATATGAAATTCAAAATTTCCTTTTAAAATGTTCAAAAGACTTTTCGAACTCCCCGAGCTCCGTACTGTCGGAACCACATGTCCTCCAACCCTAATACGTCCAACTGCGGCAGAAAAAAACTCGGTTAATGTGGCCCTATAGCGGCCACCGTCCACTGTTGTCGTTTGACCAGCGCCGTTCTCGAAAAACAGGCCCGATGACTGCTCCAGCGTCAACAGCGCACCATGTAGTAACTTTGAGAGGGTGTAATGGCTCCTCCCGCATTACACGTGGATTTTCGGTGCACCACAAGCGACAGTTTTGCTTGTTAACGTACCCGCTGAGGTGGAAATGAGCCTCATCGCTCATTATGATTTCGATCGAAAAATCGTCCACTTCGTTCTCGAGATTGATTGGTAGGTTACACGCGTTTGGCGGTGGACTTTGTACTGGAACATGCGCAAGTCTTTGACTAAAATTCGGCTTAGGGACAAACTGCTGGTGGCTAATTGCGAAGCACGGCGTCTGGTCGATGTTTCCGGCGACAGCTCGACATCCTCGGCAACAGCGGCTATATTCTCGGTACAAGGGGTGTTCCGGGGCCGGCCACTCTTGGCAACTTCTCGTGTGGTCCCATACCCTTCAATGGCCAAACGCAAAAAAATAGACACGAGTATCGCTCCATGGCTTGTTTACTTCTACTCTACATCTGTCTTGTCCACAAACGTCAAAACAGATTTGACATTGGTGGCCGTTTGCAAAAATAAGAGAATCTTCCAATAGGGTGATCTCTTTGGGCCCATCTTGTATTTGGGCACACTTATACGTGGCGTGTTCTCGCGAGGGCAAACCATAGATCTAATTTGTGTTGCATTAAGACGGACTGACAGAATGTCAAAACAGATTTGACATTGGTGGCCGTTTGCAAAAATAAGAGCATCTTCCAATAGGGTGATCTCTTTGGGCCCATCTTGTATTTGGGCACCCTTATACGTGGCGTGTTCTCGCGAGGGCAAACCATAGACCTAATTTGTGTTGCATTAAGACGGACTGACAGAATATATCGTTCACTCAATTGGTTTTCAAAATTAATTTTATTTTCTTTCTTTTATTTTTCTACTTTACAAAAAAAAATATATGTGACGCTTAGAAGATGAAGGGCCTAAGTAACATTTTCAAAAATTTGATTAACCAATTTTTAAAGATTTTTTCTATAATACTTTTGATAATAATAATAGTAAACACATATTTTGAAGTAAACAAAACTCAAGTGTTGTACACTGTCAGTAATATTTTTCATTCAAAAGACAGGATTTGCGAAATATTTGCATTTAAAAAAAAAATGGCGTCCAAGTGCTTCATATACAACATTTTCTTACTTAATTCATAAGCAAGAAAATGGTGCGTTTTCGATTTTATCGGCGGTCATCGTCTACATCGCTCCATTCCTCTTCGATGTCCTCAACGGCGAACAAGCTGTGTCCAATGTCATCGTACTTAAGGTAACCAGCCCGGTACAGCTGCATCTGAAATTGGGCCCAAAAAGTTCCTAGAACAGACCTGCGACTCACAAAAACAGCACCTTTTCAGTTTCAAATTTAATATTTTACTTTGGATTTATACCTTATTCGAGACCCGACGTGATACGTCATCAATTGCTTCATTGCACTCATATTTCTGTGCAAACTGCAACGATGCGACATTTTTCTTCGCAATGGAACACACAAGTCAGGAACGTTTCACGTTTGTTTAACGAATGACAAAGCGCACCGTCGTAGACTATTTCGCGACTAAATCAATCTGACAGCCATATCATATGTTTGAAGGGAAATTTATACAAATAAAACTACCCCCCGACCCCCTTGCTATCATACAAATGATATGGTTGGTTGTGGTGAAGTACTCTAATGCCGGCAGCATAACACACACTTTCGTTCAAATTGTTTCATTCCCTCTATTTTATCAGTCGTTTTTTTTTTGTTGAGAATTATGCAAAGTAAAGTAAAAGCTTCTCAACAAGCCGAACCACAGTCAGTCTGCTTAAAAGCTTTTTTATTTTTTTAATATTTGAAGATTGGTGCGACTACTTGCAGTCAGCATGACGTCAGTTGTCAAAATATACAGTGGGCCCGATTTCCACTTTTGCTTGCAAAAATCAAGTCCAGTTGTTTTGTAAGTTTTTTTTTACCCATTTGCTGTGTATTAAACAAATTACGGTTGTGGCTCGCGCAGTGTGTGCCGTTGCTCCGTCCTGTTGGTACCACATATCCTCCAGTCCTAATTCGTCCACTGGCGGCAGAACGGCGACGACTCCTCCAGCGTCAGTTGTCAAAATTCACATCGGGCCCGATTTCCACTTTTGCTTGCAAAAATCATAACGATTGAACAAGTTAAGATATTTTGTTAATTTTTTTACCGATTTCGTGTGTATTAAACAAATGTAGCAGACAGGGTGTTTCAGAATCTTGTGTCTATTTTTAATTGCTTTCTTTTGTTTATTATTCGGAGTAAAAAATAATGTCGTGGCTGTTTTGAATATCTTTGAAACGATGGCCTAGTTGTGATATAAAAGAAATCAAGGGTTTTGCCGAAGTTTACAACAAATGTATGATATAAAGTGTGAAAAATGCAATTGTTTGTATTTTTATATTATTAAAAGTTTATAACTCTTTTTTAGTTGCTTAACCCTCAAAAAGGGTAATAGCAGTGATATTCGAAGCTTTTTGTTACAGAAAACTGCAAGAATAATGGTTGAAAAAAAAGGAAATATCAACTTAAAAATGTTTTTTGTTTAAGTTTTAGTTTTAAATGTTGTTTATTTAAATATTAAAGTTTTAATCAAGAATACATTTCTTCAAAAACGTTTTTTTTATAGATTTGAAGTTCAAAACTGTTGACCAAAGCTAACGAAGCAATGATAAATAAAAACTAGATTTCTTGCAAACTGTCTTTTCAATTTAGGGTAACTTTTTACAAACTTATCATTTCTTGAGAGGATTGTTGTATTGGCTGTATTCCATAAAATCTGTCTAAAACGAAAATAGGCAATATATGATATTAAAATCTCAAGGCTTTTCTAAAATAAAAATTAAATTTGAAAATAGTGGCACCTCCTCGTTTTCTTAGTAAATAGTTAAAAAAATAGTCAAGATTAAATTTCCTTTGAGCTTCGAAATTTTTTTTTTTTGGGGGGGTTCGCTGGAAGGAAAAATCATCGAAAGACAATGCAGAGGTTTTATTGCGAGGGAACCTTCTGCAATAGTGAGGGACTTTAACCCGATCTAAAAAACCTCCCGAAGACTGACCTTTGTATGTCTTCAAGGAATCGCACCTAGTCGTTAGACTAATCAGCAATTTATTTTTTATTTTATAAAAATATAAATTTTAAAAGAAATTCCGACGTTGGTTGGATTTCTATGAGTTTTGTTTGAAATTGTACTTAAGTTTCAGTATTTCTTTTTTTTATATATATATCTTTAGCTACATAGGTCAAGGGGCTTAACCCGTCTTAATCTCCTGACTATATTGTCGGTTCTTAAAAGCCGTGCTATAGCGTAGAGCTTACACTTAAGACTCTTAAAGGTTTTTTTTTATAACTGAACTCAAATTCTAAAAATTGTTCTTAAAAATCTTAAAATGTTGGAATATTAAATAAAAATTGAATCATAATTGAAATACAAATTTAACTTATAACTCAACTCAAAGTCTAAAAACTGTGTCAAGAAATCTTAAAGTTTTAAAATGTCAAACAAAAAAAATTAAAAACAAATGGTCCGTTTTACAAGCCCAAATAAAACACAGCTAGCGATTCTAAGTCGATCCATATACTTTGAGGTATACCTAGCTCAATTATTTCTCTATGTTACAAACTATGTATCAAAACTAATATAACCCTATGGGATAGCGTATAAACACATGAGAAGGCTACAATCTGCTGTGCGAATAGTTGAATACCCTATCCCACCTTATCCTTAAAATGAATGTACCAAAAAGTGGAAGGGGCTTAAAACTGAAACATAGAAAATAATTTTGTCACCAGACAGTTTGTCCAATTATTTTATGGTTCGACATAAAAAACGAGGTTTTCTAATGCCAATTGTATGTTGTATACAAGATGAGTTTCATAGAAGAAGGCCCCAACTTCTTGGGTTGCGTGGGTTAAAATACTCTACAAAAGAAATGTTTTTATATCAAAACCAATCATTTTGAATCGGCATTTTGAAATTTTACCGAAAAATGTTTTTTACTCAAAACGCTCGGAAAAAGTCGGCGTCAGATTGAATATAGATATTGAAATTGTCTAAATATGTTGTTAAGACACTTTTTCGAAATTCCTTACGGTTTGTCGAAAAACTAAGTTTTTCTTAAACTTAGTCTTAGAAAAAATTGTTAAAATGTTAACACTTTTCCAGCTGGGACAACAAAGAGTACGTGTACCAAATTTCATCATTTTAGCTCAAAATTTAAGGCGGATTTAAGGCTCATCTAGAGATTCTGAATCGATCTAGAGGTAGGTCTAGCTCAATAATTTATCTATGTCACAAATTGTGTATCAAAATGAATATACAAATATGTAATATGGTATATAAGCTATTATTTCTAAACTTGGTGGCTAAATTTTAACGCTGAAAATCTGAACATAATCACATAAAAAACATTTTTTTTACTTAAAAGTTACGAAATTTTGACCACTTACTTTTTTTCGCTTTGGAAGCTTCCAATTTGTTAAATTTGTTTTGGAATTTAAGCACACTCAAAATATATTGTTTTGCAATGGATTTTAAAAAGTTGGCCTAATATTCCCAACGAAGCCCAACAAATCTATAGTTTAACGGAAGGCTTACCAAAGTCAGAAAATCAAAATCTTGGTTTTAATCTCCTCCTGGTGTTAAGTGTATAGTGCTGTTTATGCGGAGTCATTTGTTGTACTTTCACTCCGTGCGAAGTCCCACCAAAACAAAATCAAAATACATTTACGCCTATCGATAAATGATCGTTCTATTTTATCGATTAATTATATCGATCGTTAAAACGTTCAAACACGCTTCCAATACCTTCGTTATTTTCTATTTAAAAATCAAAATATTCACTAGAAATAATTTATATGACAGTCAAACGACATTATGTCATTTTTTGGGTTAAAAGTTACCCCTTATACAGTTTTTTGACAACTGCACTGCTAAAATCAAACATTGTTCCCTTATATGTTCCGTTAAGAGCTTTTAACCGTGTTTACAACTTCAGATACATTTTTTTTTCAACTCTTTTTAATGTTCTCTTCAGTTCTGCATATACAAACATTTTTTTGTTAAAAAAAATGATTTTTTGCGTCAAAAAATGTATTCGGGGTCATTTTTAATCCCTTGTATAATTTTTAACATTTAAACTTTAAACAAATTTAATTCATCGAAACATAACTTTAAAACCCAAGCATTAACATCCTTGGAACCTATCTTGCGCCTTTTCAATGACCTCAATTACTCTTAAATTAATCGAGGACACGACCATACATATTTCACCTAAATATTCGAGAAGAGACTTTTAAAATTTGAAAAACCTCATTAATTCAAATACTTGAAGCATTTTCTGCCAGGATAACTTTTATATGGGTTCTCAGAATGACAAGTCTGAAATATTTCAGAAGCGACATTGGGTTGACACCTAATACAAGGATCATGGAAGTATGAGTCTAGGAAGTACACTAGAGAGAAACATTTCACTAATGGAGAGAGAATTTAAGAGAGGAAGCGAGTATAGGTAACCCTATTGATTGAATTTTGGTTTATGGTATCGGTGTGTATATCCTGGAAAAGAGCACGCAAAAGCAGCCATAGTCATGTGTGAAATGTTGTGGAGGCTGTATTTAAGAGAACTTTACACAATCTCTTCAACTGTTGCAGGAGTATGCGCGCATTAATATTTTTTTTGTGTAGAATACAATTAAACCGAATGTCCAAACAGACTCACATACTTTGGCATTCGTAAGGATATTCGGACAATTTTCAAACTCTGGAATTGTCTTGAACGTATGTATTTTTAATGAAGATATTTTCATTAATGTTTGGTAAATATGGTAAAAAAAGGACCAGTTTCAGTGGCCGTTGATAACAAAAACGCCTCTTAACGAAGGATAATAGGAATGCGTTTTAAATTGAACAAGAAATCGTTAATGAAATTATAAAAATGAATATTTAATGAAACCTAGGTCAGGAGGGATTTCAAAACATGAAATCATGTTTGAAAACGCGGTGGCGCACAAGTCATGAAAAGATTCAAATAACATTTTTTTAATCAATTAATTTCATTTGTTTTTGTTTTATTGTATAGAGAATTAAATTTTATTTTATCTTTGTATTTGTATTTGTTTTTAAGGATGATATAGGTGGTAAATGACGTCCACTCTTACTTACGCATTTGTGACACCTGACACCTATGAAGAAGATTATTCATTGCGGAGTGGGAATCGCTTCAATTATCGTTTTAATCGACTTATTCAAGTCATTCAAATTCCTTGGTTTAGTTTTGTACACCTCGTGCTTGAAGTAATCCCATAAAAAGAAATCTCGTGCAGTTCGGGGCCAGCGGAAAATTTAGTAACTGGATAGTAATTTGTTTTCTTGCAGCTCCGTCGTAACCAGTTTGGCTATGTGTGCAGTTGCTCCATCTTGCTTGAATCAAATCCTGCTGAAAGGGATGCGTTGTCGGAACAGTTCTGTCCTTAAATAACGTTCCCGAGTGATACTTACTGCTACCCCGTTTTCATAAATGAAATATAGACCCACAATGCACCTCGATGAAACTGCACGCACCATACCTTGGACTCGTTCTGGGTGTTGTTCCTTCGCATTTCCGGATTGGAGTCACTCCATATATGGCAATTTTGCTTGTTAACATTGCCATTTAGGTCAAAGTGACCCTCATCTGACATTAACAAGCTATTTATCAACTAGTTGTCTTCTTTAGACCTGCTGGTAATTTGGCTTTTGTAAGGACGAATGTTTTAGTCATCATGAATTATCCGTTGTAATGACCGTCAGCTCCCATTCGTGCGGATAAGTCTCGACTCGAAATGCTAGAATTTGCATATATTGCGGTTGTGTCGAGAATCCAAACATAGGGATTTTGATGGTACGGCCGTCGTGCGATGTTTCCAGATTTGGCAAACATGCTTACCAGCTTCATAAAGGTCTATATAATCGGGAGAGTTCCGCCAACAGAAATGAAGGACTGAAACGCATGGTGCTGCTATCCGAATCCCCGTTACATTATCCCAAGCATTCGTTTTAATACATCTAAACGGTAACCTACAAAAAGAAAACACATGTGAGAGGGCTACAATCTGCTGTGCGAATCGTGGTATACCCTATCCTATCCTAATAAATTACACATTTTGTAAAAACGTTATAGGGATGAAATATACAAAATGACGTTGTCACAACTTATTATTCAGATAGTTTATCAAAATCTTTGATGGTTCGACAAAAAACAAAAATTTTTCTTTGCATATGCCTTGGGGTATGGTATACAAATAGTTTTTGTAGGGAAACATCCCCAAAAAGTGGGCCTAAAATGACATATCGACGATTATATTAACATATAGGGCTGTCGGGAATTCGAATATATTGAAATTTTGACCAAAAAACGTTTTTTACTAAAAACGCCCTGAAAATGTGAGCTTGGCACAAAAGCGCCTATTTGCGCTTTTTAAAAATTTTGCTTCTCAAGTGGGTTAAAGTCTTGACTTAAAAAACATATTTTTTTTAAGTTCAAGTTCAAGTGGTACTTTTATCATGAGAAGAACTTTATTTGATAATGTGAGGCAATTAGGCAATCTCATGTAGACAACTCAGTCTTCAAATTTGAAGGAATACATTGAAAATCGAACCAAATGTCCAAATCATTGTAAGCCTATACTGCAAAGCGGATTTCATTTTCCATGTTCAATTATAGAAAAAAAGGCAAAATTTTTATAAAATGAATTTAGGTTTCTGATATCTTATTAGTCTTGGTTGGAGCTAGGAATTATTCTATAACTGTACAAAATGTGATCGTCCAAGAAAAAGTTTCGATCAAGCTTCGGAAAGGACCAAATGCAAAAGACTGCGAAACTGAGACAGAAAAACTCATCTGAAGGAATCATTTTTGCTGCCAAGATGAGTTTACGGTCTTCAGGTAATGTGAAAGCATATAAAGCATAAAAAGTTGCGAGTGAAATAACTAAGGATTCGTCCAAAAGAGCTGCCAATTACAGGTTGGTGTACAAGAAATTCCATGGAGTAAAATATAACCTAATGGGAGAGTAGCTCTGTCGATGCATTGCAACTATATTGCAAACAATAGCTAAAACTTATGAAATTAAAGTCGACAAGTTGCAACACTAGGTTATTAAAACTGCAAGTCTGTTTGTGGAAAAATATTATTGCCACCCTCAATCTACAAAACTTTTATCAATAGCCAAGCCATTAAATAGCATGCTAAGCCATGGTTAGATGAAGAAGCGTATGCGGAGCGAAACAAGGAACTCAAAAGACACCTACAAAATTTCTCTCATAAGATATTGCGTGTCAAAACCAACGACGATATTTCCAATTCTCTCTTGTTTCTTCGGACCCATTAATAACAAGTTTGCGAAAACTGAATCAAAAGCGGGAAAATAATACTGATAAGGATTTTTTCGATCTATTGAAAGCACCTGATTACGCATTTACTGCGGTTACTTCCGGCACATCAGCGAATATAAGTTCAGATACTTCTGCCGATGCAGAATAATTGCATATATTAGACTTGTTTTTATATTATTCACTATATTTAGCATTAAAACGTAAAATATTAAAATTTAATTATTAGCTATGTGATTTTAATTTATTTTCCAAATCATTTCTGCCACGAATTCATACATTTGACCCTTTTGTGCGTCGCTGCAAAAAGCAGAAAAAGCTGTTTGGAAGTTTTTCATTTCTAGGGATATTTCTAGGCTGTGAGAGCTGTCAGCTTAATAGCTTAAAAACTGTAGCTGTCTTCCTTTTTTTATCGAACAGGGAGCGGAAGGAACTACTACGCCCTTTTCAGTGATGACTTTGTGGCCCGATAATGACTCGGAACAAATATGCTTTATGCCACGAGGTGTCGCGTCGTGGGTATCCTTAACATCCAGTTAAGGGAGCAAGCAGTTTTGCGTGAAGTATAGACTGACGATTCCTCTCGATCAAATCCGACAATTTTGCTTGTTCATACATCCGTCTTAGTTGGGCTTCGTCGATAAAATGATTTTTGTTGGGAAAATATTCGGCAAACTTCTCACTGCTCCAGAGCTTAATCGGCTTAATCAGTACACTACGTAGTTTATTGTAGTTCGGGCTTTAATTTGAGGCAAAAAATAGTCCGTTATTATGGCCCGATAATGAGCTCCATTTAAGGTAACATTGGCGCCAGCCTCATTTTTGAAAAAATACGGACCGATTAGTCCACCTGCCCATAAACCACACCACACGGTTGTTTTGAGTTGATGTAACATCAGCTCTAAACCTCTGCCGGTTGTTCTTCAGCCATACTCTATGTTTGCTTATTGACGTATGCAATTATCCAAAAATTGACTTCATCGCTGAACTCAAATGTTAGTCAAAAATAGTGAATCTCCAGCAAGTCTCTAGAGAGCCCATTCACTGAAAAGATGACGCAATGGAAAGTCAGCCGGCTTCAATTCTATTTTCCTTCAAACCAAGAACTTTGAATAGAATCGTCCATGTTGTTCCATATGACAGGTCAAGTTGTTTGGAACGGCGCTGAATAGATTCATCACGATTTTCGCCTAACTGTCAGCTACAGCAGCTATATGAGCAATACTACGCGCTGGACGAGGTGTAGTTAGTCGAATGTCATCAAAAAAGGAATATTGGGTCGCCAGTTTCTTGATGGTATGGCTTCAGTTGGTCGATTCCGCCGAAGCGCTCGAAAAACATTCTTCACAGAATGCGAGTTTTTCATAAATATAATTAAACGATTTGCAACCGTTGTTCGGATGTAAGTCTATCCATGATGAAATGTCAAACACATGGCAACTTGGTACGAATCAAGCGCCATCTATCCAAAAACTGTTAACATAGCGCATTTCACCGATGAGCGATCATGTGCGTCAGCAGATCTGTTTGAAATGCTAATAGAAACGGATATACCGGCAGAAAATTCTCCGATTTCGAACATATCGGAGACAAATTTCTTTCGAACGGACACCTTGATGGGGATGAATAAATAAAAAATTTTACAGCAACCCAATTTTATTCAACTTAATTTAAAATTACAAACGTAGAGCTGGTAGTTGTTTCTCCAGTAAACCTTCGAAGCCAACTGCCAGAGTTAGACAAACCTTCTCCTTCGCTGTTAACAACTTTCGCAAACAATTCGAAATTGTCACGGGAAAAAATTAGGCTGATAAGCGTTGTTGTTGCAAGCTTATATTGAGCCATAAGTGCTTGAATCGTTTCCGAATTGTTGGCATAACATCGGTGCTACACGGTACCCCGCAAAAAAAAAAACCAAAGGGGTAAAAGATCAATTGTGGCATGGGCTGTGTAGCATGGCATGCCATCCTGCATGAACCAAAGGTTGTCCAAATGTATGTCTTAAATTGCAGTAAAAAAAAGTCCAAAGGAGTCAAATCGCAGCTCCGAGGCAGCCAATATACATCGCCAAGATTGCTGATAACAGGATTTGGAAATTTTCGGCACAAAAGATCGATTGTGGCATGGGCTGTGTAGCATGGCGCGCCATCCTGCATGATCCAGAGGTTGTCTATTTTTATGTCTTAAATTTTAGTAAAAAAAAAGTCCAAAGGAGTCAAATATCAGCTCGGAGGCGTTCAATTGGCATCGCCAAGATTGCTGCGCTAACACGATTTGGGAATTTTTCGCTTGTGGCGCCATGCAAGTGTAGCATGGTGCATCATCCTGCATGAACTAAAGGTTGTCCAAATTCATGTCTTAAGCTTCAGTAAAAAAAGTCAAAACTAGTCAAATACCAGCTCCGAGGCGGCTAATAGACATCGCCAAGACGGCTGGTAACACGATTTTGGAATTTTGTGAGCAAAACACCGATTGTGGCATAGGCTTCCTGCATGAATCATGGTCGTCCAAATTCATATCTTCTACTTACCTACTTACTTAAGTGGCGCTACAGTCCAGAATGAGCCTGTTCCTCAACCAACAATGCTATCCAATTATCCCGGTCCTTAGCTAACTGCCTTCAGTTGCGCACTCAAAGTTCAAGTTGGCTGAGGTCGGTTTCTACTGGTTCGCGCCACTTAAGGCGAGGTCTTCCTTTACTCCGTCCGACGTCTGGTTGGGAATTGAAGACTCTGCGAGCCGGAGTATTGGTATCCATGCGTCTACATGTCTCAGCCATCTTATACGTCCAATGCGAAGTTTTTTGACCAGGGGCATATCGCTGGACAGCTCGTGTAGTTCTTGGTTGAATCTTAGTCTCAATAGCCCGTCAACGTGTACGGGACCGAAGATTTTTCGAAGAATTTTCCTCTTAAATCGACCAAGAATTTCTTCATCTGCTTCTGAGATGGTCCATACTTCAGCGCCGTAGGGCAGAACTGGGATGATCAGGGTCTTATATAGGATCTCCTTCGTAGTTCGAGTGAGGGCTTTACTACTGAATTGCCTTCTTAGCCCGAAGGAACAGCGGCTGGCAAGAGTAATTCTTCCCCTAGTTTGTGACGGGATTTTGTTGTCAGAGTTAATTAGTTCATGTCTTCAGTAAAAAAAAACTTCAGTTAACATGTCTCTGTAACGCCCATCGTTGACCGATACGATGTTCCCAGCCTCCTTTTCGACGAAAAGTTATCCATGACGCCACCCCTTCACAATACGCAGAAAACTGTCACTCTCTGTGGATGCATCGGCTTTTCGACAGTAAAATTTCGGGTTTTCCTAGGCAAAAATGCGCCTCGTTAGAAAAGACGAATTTTCGCCCAAAATAGCTGTCAAATTCAAGCTGCTCTATGGCCCAAACTCCGAACTGATGGTCGCGGGCCTTCAATTGCTGAGTCAATTATAATGTGAATAATTCGAGATCCTTGTGCAGAATACACCTCAGGCTAGTGCTTGAAATGTGAGATGATGTTCGTAAACTTAAGGGCCGCCCAGAATGCATATCTGTAGCTGGTGTATTGTATCGCTGCCAAAAGAGAGATACATTTCTTGCATGAAGTTGCCATTGAACTAACTTTAAGCTACTGATTCACATTGTGTGGGCGCTTACGGCTTGCCTTGTTTTTAACTTTTGACTCAGCTGCAAGCGTCAACTGAAGCTAAGCTTTCTGGGCGACCCCGTAGTCTCACACTCTTGGCTACAGTAGCAACATTCTCGTCTGTGTGTACCGTACGACGGCGGGGATCATGACTGTTGTCCACTGGCATACCAGTCTCATGAACTTTTTTGCAAAAACTTGGGTACAACAGGAGCGGTGGGTGCTTTATTTCCGACAAAACTTCGCGATAAAAACAACGCACTGTTTGGGCTACACAGCACTCACTTTGCAAATAAGTTTTCAATATTCCCCAACGTTGATGATACAGAATTTCTGTCAAGATTTCGTTCGGGAAACAGCTGTCAGTGTCTGCACAGCATGCTACTCGCGGCCGCGCTACTTAAGGAGATATTCTTATACTGTGTCTAGCATCTGTATTGAAAGAAGACTGTTCAAGTGGGAGTACTGGTATCCTTTCGCTCTACTTGTCCATGCCATCTTGAATGTCTATTATGGAGTTCCTTTTAACCATTTCTGTTGCATTTTTATGGCGATTTTCTTCAAAAAACCTTGACGTGTATTGCCTATATATCGATAGAACCACTTGACTCTAATTTGAAGGCCAAAATAAATAATCGACAGAGCGGTCTTGGTAAGGCAAAAAAAATCCCATAATACGTACGTTACACGAACTTTACACCGATTTTGAAATCCACCTTTAATTTATTTAACAATGTATCCACCCATGCTGATTTGACCCAATTCTGTTAATCAGAAATTCATCAGATTTCGCTTTCAATGCATGGCTGCCTTAACAAATCTTAAATTTAACGTGAATCCATCAATTATTTGTACGTTAATGATATTAAAGTGTCCAATTCGCAGAATTTGATGTTTTGTACTTATTGGATTTTATTCTGCAAAATTACCTCTCCCATTCCGAGGCATACCTTCATAATTACATTCTGTTCCTGGTAAATCCCATTCGCAACAACCAGGAAAATATTTCAAATTATTGTTGGCAGCAAAAACAGGTTCATGCAAGTGAAAGTACGCTGGGAATTCCATGAATTGTGAGGCGTTCCCATGCATATCGAAAGCTGAAAAATAGCATCTACGTACTTCAAATTAAAATTTCAACTGCAAAACAATGAAATCCAACTTTCACCGGTATATTTCGAAAGTTTGACGATTTGTATTCTCATGGAAATCTATTTTTAGTTGAATACGATTCGCGGAAATGAACCATTCCAGAGAGAATCAGATGGCTTTTCTGCACCATGTGGGATAATGTCAAATTCACGTTTTCCGAGAACAGCGGGTGGTATATCGCTAACAATGCGCCAGGTGGGGGTTGAAAGTTTCAAAATCGCGAACATCCTTGTGTCGCAGTGCTTATTGTTGGAATAATCCAACTTTATCGACTGAAATTAACCGCCGCAGCTCTATGTCGTTGACCTTTGATAAATCAATTGACTGTCAGCTTGTCGGTGCTGGCGCACTTGAAATAAAATTATTTCTTTAAGTAAGCATTGTCGGTCGGCCGCCACTTAGACCTTCCCCAAAGATTATCAACCTAAATGGGGTGGTTGGGACAATTTCTTTTCAAACTTTAGGTTTGTTAGCCCTCCTCGTTGGTGGTCCTTCTTTTTTTTTTTTCTTTATTTCTCTTTTTGTCAATTTAGCTAAAGAGAAACCACCGTATCTAAAACCACCCTCCTCGACGGGAACACTGCAAAAAGAGCGAGTGTGCGTATGATTTTCTCCAACTATCCTCTGCAAGAATAAACTCCATCTTACAACTTTTAGCGTTCGGCCAGTTAACCTACCAACCAGTCGCATACAAACTTTTGCTTATTTACATCGCCGCGGCGGCTCCCAAAAATCTCGTGTATATACTTTTTCTTGTAGTTTTCAATCCTGAAAACCACACAGAATGATTGTATCTTTCTTAAAAAACAAAACCAATAAAAAAACATGTTAATGTGTGTGATGATTTATTTTGTTTAATGGACCCAGGCTATGGTTATAAAAAAAAATGTTTGTTTAACCGATGAGAGAGCGTAAATGTAAAATTGAACAAAAAAAAAATTTCTAAGATCAAGCGAGTGTGTGTGTTGAAAGTGTGTGTGCGTGTATGTGTGACTTTTCCCCCATAAAAGTACAACAATTTAACCTTTTCCGAATGAAAGTTGATGTCTTGTCCGAAGTGATTATAACGAAAATAGTGGAAAGGATTCCCCGCCCAATATTTAGTGCTTCCTTTTTTTTTTTTCTATCCTAGAAATTGGATATGACTTTCTATAACACTGGAAGAATGTGAGCATCGATAAGGGTTCGGGGTATAGAGTTTAGTTTGTAGCAGTGCTACGGCATAAAGAGTTTGTGCTTGAAAATCCGATAAGAAACCAATTTTAAGTTAAGTTTAGCATTAAAAAACGAAAAAAGAAACGACCACCAGGAACGGGTCTCGATAAAGTTTGTCTACATTGCTGCTTCGAAAAATTGTAGCCCCTCTAGTGTACATGTTTTAAAAAAATACATATCCATTATCTAATATCCATGTGCATAAACAGTGAACCGATAATCCGATGTGCACATTGTAAGTGCTCCTTGGGCAGGACCCCAGTCAACAACATATTACAATACCGTCAATGTAATCAACATTTTGCCTACATAAACGGACTCCCCTTCTCTGTTGTAATAGGTTGTCCTACAACAAAAACAACTTGTACTACTACTACTACTCCTTGCGTGTTGTCATCATCGTCCTGCTGTGTTGAAAATGTCTCGATTTTTTTTTAGTGAAAATGTTATAATAGAACGGGTCTACTCCTAAAAATAGGACAAACCACATCCAGTGCAGTGTTCTAGTGAAAAAAAACCATTCTCATAGTAAAAAAAAAATCTCATTGTGCTACTCCAGGAAATAATTACCAAACAGTTAAACAACAATAACATTCAATAAATCAAAGAGTATCAGGTCCTTAGTTAAGATATTTTCAACAAAAAACACATTCTTTGAAAATTTAGAGTTCACAGACATGCTCTACACAGAATGATAACAACAAAAATTTTATATACAAACTTTCTGATATAATACACACGAGATATACCCATATCCTGTATATTATGTATGTGTCTGTGTTTTATTGGTACATATATATATATTTTACTCGAGAACCTCTGTATGTGTATGTAAGAATATGAGCCTCACTACTATCACTCATTCATTAGCAGGTCCTTTTCAACCCTCCATCTGCAAGTTTAACATTGTGAGGGAATGCGTGTACTGGAATATGTTTTCCTTCTTTCGTCCTTTTTTGCTCGCTCCTTTAATTTCGAGTTTTTCTGGTTTCGTCAAGTTTTACTTCATCTACCTTACCTTACCAGGCGGTATTTTTTTTTTTCCTAAGTTATACACACCCACACAATATCACACCAAGTTCATATATTCAGCTGATATATTTGTATATGTTGTTCGCTCTTATATTTAAAAAGGTCCTTCCTCTCTTTGTATCCCACTTTGCCACCTTCTCATCAAGCATGCATGTTGTGTGCCTTTTAAAAATGGGCAAATGGGTAAAGTTATTCCTAGGAGGCTTTAAACAGTGCAGGGAGAAAACAAAATATCTCGTCCTGATTTGAATACGTCTGTCGCCGCTGCATCATGAGAGTATGTGCAATGCTCCTTCTGTTCTGCTAATATTCTGCGACCTATTTCTGAATACTTGTTCTAGACATACCAGATGGGTGGTTTTTTTATATGTCTCATGCCTTTGTATGGTTTTGTTATTCCGCACACACTTTGCTGGGTGGGAGTCCAATATACCAATACAAAAAAAAAAAAAAAACAAGGAAACGCCACAAGGATATGAAGTACGAGTGGGTGATGAATTTTCCTGCACATTGCCAACAAATATCAATTAATTGTGTTTTATTTATTATTCAGCGGTCCATGTCCTTGCAGATGCAAATACCCGAGGATTGCGTAAGCAAATTTAATTTTAAAGCGGTTATTTCTGTCAATACGAGCATACAAATTAACGCGGCTTTTATAAATACGCCAACAACTTTGTTTCAAGTTTTGGTTCCCCAACTGAATACAGTTCATCCTTGAATTTGTGATTATCCCACGTGTGTTTCAGATTATTTGATTATTTCCAGGTAATGAGCCGGTAGCTATTTATTAGGGTTTGTGCATGTTATTGAGTTATCTGGTTGCGTGTTGTCAAGGTTCTCAAAATTACGCAAAGGTCGAACTTGTTAGGTGGCTAATTACTCGTTTCGAATGAGTTCAATCGGATGATGTTGATATAAATGCACAAATTGAATGCACTTAGTTGTTGATTGATAACATGAATTGATTTCAATCAATGCTCACAAATTGGCATTTCGCAGATGTTTTCATAGTTTAGGTTAGGTTGATCGTTTGATGAGGTAGCCCTCATCACACTCAGGTTAATATTGATTCATTGATGATGGCCGTTGGGGGCCATTTTCAACAGTGGGTTGGGAATTTCCCTGTTACTAGTATCGCTACGTCGTGTGCGTAGGCTATGACTTTTACCCCATTGGGCTGTAGCTTGATAATTATCTCATTGATTGCTGTGATCCACGACAGAAGTGAGATAACGCCTCGTTGTGGTGTGCCTCTTGATGCTACCACTTTGAGTTGTGCGTTTCCCAGAATTCGCATTAATATATCTGTGACTGAGCAGAATTTACTCTTAACGTATTTAATTCGCGGTGTATATCCTTTTTTCGGAACTGCCCTTACTCAAGCTATTGGTTTGTAATTCTGCCGTTATAGGTAAGGTTTGAATCTGACAGTCAGCACTTAATTTGATCTTAGTTGGTTTTGTCTTATTCGTGTCACTTAACCCTTTCATCTTCTTACTGCTTCTGCTATCTTGTTAGGAATCGAATACTTTGTCAGTATCCAATGGGAAGTTTTTTTTTTCGTCGGTTAGCCCTGTTGCTATTGAACTGGTATAGTTCATGGTTTAGTAATATTTATCGCCCATCAGCGATTTTTTACGTTCTTCTGATGTGGTGGGTCTCATGTTTTTCTAATGTGGGCCTGATGTTTTTCCTTAGTAATTCTCGCATCGGCTTTATGAACTGGACAGAATCCAGTTACGAAATATTGAAACTCATGCCAAAAAATACACTTCGCATGGTGGGTCCTTTATGATTTAGTCATCGGAGTTACTGAACTGTCATCAATATTCTCGACAACTGCTTCGATGTTTTCTGTTCTTCTGACAGGACAATTTTCTTAATTTCTTTGATTATTCTCTTCACAGTTGATGGTTTTGAATCACTATTGCGGCCATATTTTGTACGAAAATGGTGGACTGTAGCAGATAAACATTTTTTTATTTCTAAAATCATGCTCAGCTTTGAAAATGCATTGTTCTTTCGTATAGCGCTTTATATTTACTAACCCTGAACTATCAGCTGTCACAGCTATCCTTTTCTCCGTGGGCACTATACTATTAAATGACGCGAAATTTAAATTTTGCGTGGATTATGGGACCGCCTTTATATGCTACGTTAGCTTTTTGCAAACAGCGCTCAAGAATAGAAACCTTCAGATTTTGACAATTTGGCAAATTGGTTAGGGCGTTGGACTACTAAATGCTGGCTGCCTAGTTCAAATAACGAAAGTGATAACACCGATGTGTTTTCACTTCTCCACCTTTTGCGAAAGTGCGACAAACGTACAAGAGTAAAACTGTCATGAAAGGCCTTTCAAATTTGCCGTTCGGATTTGGAGCTAAATAGGAGGTCCTCACATTTGTGGCAAAAATAATAACTTCGCACACCAAAATGTATGGAGACTCTATTAAATGCCCTATAACTAATTCATTTCTTAATTTTACAAGGAATAACAACCTCAGTATCGTTTGCCTGATCCACAAAAAAGGAGACCCTCTAAATTGCGCCAACTACAGAGGCATAGATAGGTCTCCTTAATATTACCTACAAGATGTATATAATATGTGAACGCCTGAAACCGTTTACCAACAACCTGATCGGCCCTTATCAGTGTGGTTTTAGGCCAAGAAAGTCCACACCCGATCAAATTTTCACACTTTGCCAGATCCTGGAGAAAACCCAAGAAGTCCAAATCCATACCAATCACCTATTCATCGATTTCAAAGCCGCATACGATAGCATTTATAGAGACGAACTATACAGAGCTATGTATAGTTTTGGTATACTACCCAAACTCGTCCGTTTTGCTCCATCAGGGTTGGAAACGACCTCACATTCAATACCAAAAAAGGATTGAGGCAAGGCGATGCGCTGTCATGTGGCTTCTTCCATTTGATTCTTGAGAGGATTGTGCAAAACTCCTAAGCCAACACCAGAGGCACAATTTTCCAAAAATCGGTGCAACTGCTAGCACATGCCGATTATATTGACATCATAGGTAGGACTCAGCGTGTTGTAATAGCCACGTTTGTTGGTATAGAGAAGAAAGCGGCAAGAGTCGGTTTAGCAGTAAATGGGGGCAAGACGAAGTATATGCTGTCAACACGAAAGGGCACACGAATTGGACAGAACGTCACCATTGACAGATATAACTTTGAGGTAGTACGGGACTTTTTCTATCTACGCACCGCTATTAACTCTGACAACAGCATCTCGTCAGAAATCAATCAAATGCCACCCGCTGTTTCTTCGGCCTAAGAAGACAATTCAGTAGCTAAGCCCTCACTCAAACTACTTAAGAGATCCTATATACGACCCTGATAGTCCCAGTCCTGCTCTACAGCGCTGAAGCATGGACCGTCTCAAAAGCGGATGAAGAAATCCTTGGTCAATTCGATAAGAAAATTCTTCGAAAACCTTCGGTCCCGTTTGCATGGACGGATTAAAGAGATGAAGATTCAACCAAGAACTATAAGAGCTGTACAGCGACATGCCTCTGGTTAAAAAAAAAAAACTCCACACTGGACGTTAAAGATGTCTGGGAAATGCAGAATCTTCGATTCCCAGTCAGACGTCGGACGCAGTAGAGGAAGACCTCGTCTGTAGCGCCACTAAAGTAAGTAAGTAGACATGCAGAGGTCCTACGTGATCATTAAGGACCACTTCCACAGTGGTACTGGAGGCAATATTTAATAATTTTTCAGACCTTTATGTAAAAGAACCAGCGGCATGAAGTTCCCTCCGATTATTTCAATCATTCAAGGTCTTGGCGTGACAGGCCCGTCAGTACCCAGGGCCTAGCTTTTTTTCACAACCATTCATGTGTGCGTGTTCTTGCACGATGGAGGCACTTCTTGTTTTATGCTGAATATAAAAAGCTGCGTTGAGATAAGCTTTTCTTGACAATTAATACTATTTGTATGATTTGTCAGATAGTGACACTGTCAAGGAGTTAGAAATCTATCTTGTCTTTGTAAAAAAAGACGTAAGCTCTGAATTCGTCGCGCCTTATTTAAACTTGTACAGGCCATCCACCCATGAAGAAGATTCTGCAAAACACATCTGGAATTTTAACTCTTTGCAGATAATTCAAAGATGATTATTGGTGTAGCCATGAGATTGATGGTTTATAAAAAAAATTATTCCGACTTCCGGGCAGTTTGAAAAGACATCGATTTATCATCTTATATTGACGTTCCCAGCATTAATTAAGTCAATTTCTGCTGTCAAAGTTTGCCAAACAATGTCATAATGCACTCAAATCCCTGTCACGTGACATCATTTCAAATGATTCATCATTTCTCCGAGGCCCTTTACTCGTAGTGATATCTTTTTAAAAATGTACCACCCAATATATGGAATTGTCATCTTTATCCAGCGTTCGTCGTCTATGGCAATAAAATCATCTATTTGAATGCATTACGTTGCATTTTCTGGGCTACAATCCTGTCAGGTTTAATGGGATGAAGGAAATCCATTAAATACTTGATTAATGGCGTGTGACATTTGAGTTAAAATGCAAAAAGCTACCATATGACCCCCTCGTTTTCATTGTGGCAAATATTTTTTTTTGCAATGAAAGCACTAAGAATGATAATGAGATACTTATACCGAGACAAGACTTGTTACTGTACACTGACCATTACTACCACCTGCCTCATGCTGCGCTGGACTCGGTGCCGTATCTCTCCTCCTCTGTTTATATTTCATCTCGCTAAAATTCTTCATATGTATTCGCTATCCCATAAGGGTGTGTCAGGTGAGGTAAGGTTAGGTTAGGTTTGGTTAGGTTAGGTTACAGTGGCTGCACACGATGAGCGTGCATACTTAGACCAGAAAGGTCCGTTGTTGTGATACCACGTGGTTTTGTTGATATTTTCTTACATTTCTTCGCCTAATTGAATCATTGACAGCTGACTATATAGCATAGAAGGTTTCTGACATAAATATCAGCTAGTTCACCTATATTATCCAAGAAGTACTCTCCTAGATGAAGTTTTCTTTTGTCGGAGATCTGGACAAGCAAGCAGTTTGTACAAAAGTCATTGCTAAAGAGGCCTAGAGACTTTTTGAATGTTTGCATGGCCTACAGAATAGAGTCCTGCAAGGACACCGGTTATGGTGCTGATGTTTGATCTGATGCGGATGCATGGTCAAGCACATGGAGGGCTTCTATTTGACAAGTTGTGCCGTTTACCCATATGCGGCTTCCCATGTTGATACATTCAGTTAGATCTGTGACTTACATGTAGCGAGGGGCATTCCTTAAATTTCTACTGGCGGTAAAATATCATTGCTAGTGCCCAGTCTGGAAAGCTCATCCTCCTTGCAATTGTCTGGTATATTTTTGTGAAGGGGTCATATTAGTTTTGTTAGTTTTTTTTGTTTTAGTTTTTTTTTAACACATAGTTTGCAAAAAAGTCTCAGAATCGCTAGCTAGTCTGTACGTCACCAGTCCTGGGCTTTAAATTTTGAGCTAAAAAGCAGTTTTGCGGAAGTGACAAATATTTTGAATATATGAGTTCACGAATTGCATTTAATGAATAAAATTAATTTCTGGCATATGGACTTCACGACGGCACTTATGAACGCCATCCTGTCGTTGCAATATTGCACCTCTTTTTCGACCATACCCGGTCCTATTTCGTCAATAGTACGCCGAGTTTCGAATTCTAAGTGATCAATCGTGCTGGTTTATTAGCATGGATCAGAGATTGGACTTAAGGTGACAAATCATGAGGTGGCCATTTCACAGGACCATTTCTTGAGATGATTCGGTCACCAAACGTTTGGCTCAGAAAAGTCCTATTGTATGCGCTGTATGACAAGTTGCTCCTTCTTGTTGGGAATATTTTTCCTCCAAATATTTTCCAATGACATGAGAAACAAAAAAACACACCCAATTTGCCTTTAGCGTTAGCCTTTCATAATAATTTTTGCACCAGCTTCGGATTTGAAGACAAATGGACCGATGACACCTTCGGCATGTTAACCGAACCATCCAAAGATATTTTCGAGATGTAATTAAGTCTCAAGCTTCTTGTGCTCACTTAAAAAAATGAAAATGCTGGTTGTTTAAACCCCCCAAGCCAGAAAGGAGCCTTATCGCTGAAGATGATTTGACGAACAAACATCTAGCTCAACTTATAGCAATTGATGGACCGCTGGCTAAATTCTTGCACCAGTTGGATCTTATATGAATGAACCCCAAGATCTTTTCTCAAAATTTTCCAATTAGTGAACGCACAGAGACCGAGTTGCTGAGAGATACGGCGTCGGATTGATAAATTCGCGGGTCCTCTATCAAGGCTATAGCGGTGATGGCTGTCTCTGTACGCACGGCACGGTCTCGATTTGGATGAATACTATCAAAACGAGTACATGTGGTCATGAATCGATCCATATTGCATGTAAGCTGCTCAGATAGGACTTGATTTGAAGTGCTCTATAAGTTTGGCGAACAGTGCGCTACTTTTGTAAATGAATTTCCACGATTCGTAAACGTCGTTCTGGTGCAAGGGTTTCCATGGTGCTTTGCCAAAGTACATTGAAAAAAAAAAATCAAACACACTTTAACAATATGATAGCTAATTTGACAGTTATACTCATTGGAATTTCTTAGCCTCTAAAAAAATAACTCCCTATACTTCGGTAATATCAATATGAATATTTCGTCTTGGCATCATCTTAATCCGCGCCCCCTTTTTCGGGGCGTTTTCATATAAAAACGCTTTTATAACACATGCCATAGCTAATGACATAAGTCATGGAGGAGTGATAGTCAATGCAGACATTTTGATCTAGGATACATGAAAATAACTAAACTGTTTGAAGGGATGGTTTTTTAACGATAAGATGGGAAAGGGTATTAAATGATGTGCACAGTGGATTGTAGTCCTCTCATATATTTTTTCTCAATTGCCTAATCTGGAAAAATTAATCCAGAGTTTATTTCTTCTTTAGCCGTACCATGGACTGAAAGTTGTCCTTGGGTATGGACATTCCTTTCAATAGCCTTTTTGAACATAAGCGCCCTTTATTTAATTTTGCTTTGACGAATGTTCGCTACAGAACATGACGGCTTTCCATGGCTGTCATATTAAATGATGGTTGATGTTTTCTGGTATGTTTTCTGAAAGTATTTCAGGAACCCCGCGCTATGCAATTTGCGAACTTCAGTTGGTACAAGTGGCTCTTAGTTAACTCCCACAATTCACGATGCTATTTAGTCGTTCTCTTTAAATTGTCATTGCTTGGAATATTTATTGCTCGAATATAGCTGATTCCAATAAAAACAAATTTAGCTTGCATGCGTGCTAAAAATAATATAAACAGTCCTTCCACGTCCTTGCAGACGCAAATATAATTAGATTTCGTAAAAGAATACAATTGACATAAATTTTTAATATTAAAATCTAAATGTCGAACCATTTAAGGTTTCGTTTTTAAACGCCAACACCACCATGTTGACCATCAATCAAGTTTAATTATGCATAGATACAATTCATCCTTGCGCTTGTTGTCCTCCCCATGTGCAATATAAACGTCAGTTGATTATTTCATCGTAGTAGAGTGACAGCTAATTATCTGTGACGGTGCATGGTTATGGAAGAAGTCGTTAGGTACTCGCATGCTTTCTTACAGAAATAAGTATGTGATGAGTCTGAAGTTTGTGGGAGTTACATACCCTTAGCAGAGCGACGAAACCCCCCTGGAGAGTGGGCTTTATTAAATTAATTGTACTTTTCTTAATCAATGGAATTATACTTTCCCGAGAAGTGTAGCTTATTACATTAACTGGACGAAGCTCGTAATTGTATCACTGTGTCAAAAAAACATAATAAAAGAGGTCCCAATATTTATGGTGTACTATATTTAGTAAAATATTAAGTACACCAAGGGCCTTTAATTTCTCGCTTCGTATCTATAAATTTGAACAATCAATATCAATATCATCGGCATTTCTTATTCGTTTGAAAGGTCTATCGGTGCCATTTTGTATGGAATATCACATCGTCCAAATGTCTGCTTCTCTGGGTACCCCGATTCCGAAATGTCAAATTTTTCATCACTATAGCGCATAAATCAGGCTTAATTCGACTGATGGCATGGGTTATGTTGGCTTTGAGGGCCGCTGTGTACTGCAGCTTATTCGGATTGAATTGCAACTTCAGAAAATCCCACAAGAAAAAGTCTTACGGGGTCGAATCGCACGGCATTGGTGGCCAATTCACATCACATCCACTTGAGATGACCATGCCTTCGAGCTGTGACACAAATTGCTCGTGCAGAAATTCTAATGAGACGTGACCTGTGAGGCACGTAGTTCCTTTCTGCTGAAACCACATATCTTTGGCGTCCATATCTGGTTTATTCACATAGTCTTGTGACTTCAAAAACCCCACAAGAAAGAGTCTTACATGGTCAAATCGCACGATATTGGTGGCCAATTCCCATCACCATACGTAAGATGACCATGCCTTCGAGTTGCTCGTGCAGAAATTCTTGTGTGACGTGAGCTGTGAGGCACGTAGTGCCGTGCTGCTGAAACCACATGTCGTTGGTGTCCATATCTGTCTTATTCGCATAGACCTGCTACTTCACAAAATCCAACGAGTTAAAGTTTAATGTAGTCAAGTCGACCGATCTCGGTCGCCAGTTCACATCATTTCCACGTAAGATGACCATGCCCTTGGATCGCTCATGCACGTATGGCACGTAGCGCCATCCTGTTGAAACCACATGTCGTTGGTGTCGACGTCATCCGATTCAGGGCAAACGATGTTGGTTATAATTAACCTATGGTGCTCGCAGTTGAAAATCATGGTCTGGCCGTCGTTCTCAAAAGAAAAATGGACCGATGACGCTACGCAGCAAGCCAAAAATCCCCACCAAACGGTGACCTTTTCGGAAAGAATCGGACGTACTTGGATCGCATGTGCATTGATTTTGTCCCCAAAATCGATAATTTTGTTTCTTGACGTAGCCATTCATCCAGAAATTGACCTCATCGCTGAATATGATTTTTCGAACACACGTCGATGTCTATGGTCGATTACCTTCAGCTCCTGGGTCAGTTGAATATTCCATGAGTGCAGGCTCAAGTCACGACACGAAATTCGCCAAGTTGTGGTCTGTGAAATCGACTTACTTGGATTCTCATGCACACTTTCACGGTCAGCACAGCAGCGATGTTGTCGACAGTTGCTTTCCATTGACGTATGGGTGATGGTTTATTGTTTCTGAACACAAATTTATCGACCACACTGCGTCCTCTCGTAGGACGATTATGGCGACTGTAAAATGAGCGAAGCGCGCGGGACGTTGCACGGGCAGGACACCCATTTTGATAAAACAAATTTACAATTTGCACGTTATGTGAATAAATGACAATCAAATTGACAGCTTCAACATTATGGCTGCTATCAACTGTCTAAAGTTCAAAAGTTCCTATCGGAAGACCCTTGCACGTCAGTCCATCAAGCCATTAAGCTGTTCTCCTATAACATGTATGAGAAGTATCAGTAAAAACCGCTTAAAATGTGCTTTGCAAACCCATTAATTGAAGGATGAAGAAAAGTTCTGTCAGATTTTATCATTTGCACACTACACACTATCTACAAATCTTAGGCATCAGTTAAAGCCATCAGCAAAATGTACACAGAGGATGGGAACTACTTCACGATTACGCTAAGAAATGTCTGTCTGAATATGTAGAAAAAAAATATGTTGGTCTTGCTACTGACCTTCTGCGTTGTAGTTCATCTCAAAAAAAAAAAACAAAAAAACTTACAGCTGCTAAAAGCCCTAAGTCAGGAGCTATAAACACATTATGTTTCTATATTACTTCGGCGGAAGCTCTATCAAAACATCTTTACAGCTCCCGCATGACAACACATCCCCGCAAACATTACAGAAGCCCTTGATATACCAATCAATTAATTTTTCTTTGACCTGTGGACTTACCTCAAATAGTATCTATACAGGCTGAACTTCACCGCACAAGTAAAAAAAAACTCCATATAAGTAATTGCTTCTTAAAATTGAAAATTTTGACTTTATAGAAGCAACTTTGTTGGTTGGGTGTAAACCCTAAATGCGAAAATTGTTCATGCGATCTTTTTTTAGAAGAGTTTTAAACACCTTCTCATGGCAGTTTTATACTCTTGGATGTTTGCAGACTTGCGCAAGAGGTGGTGGCAGGCAACTACATCCCTATGCTAGAACCAACAATTAACGAAAAAAAAATTCAAAAATCGGTGAAGTCATCTGAGCGGAAATAGAAAACACACGAATGTCATTTAATTTTTATATGTAAGGGTATATATAGATACAATTGAATTGCACTTGGATAATGATAGCTTCTTATACTAATCCAATTAAATTCAATTAAGTACATTACCGACGGGAGGTGTATTCCTGGGTATACGGAGTAGATGATCGCCCTCGCCATTTAATAGACGTGGTTTCTAGATTCTCAAAAGTTGTTCCTTCGAATTCCGAGAACATATTGTGGCTCCTTTTTTCATGTCATCACCACAGAATTTTCCTCTCGTGATATAACCGGACATGCTGGTCAAGTGTCCTAACAAATTCCCTGACGTGACAGCTTACAAAGATCGCGTGCTTTCAATTTTCTCATAGAACAGACAGGTACTGTTTGGATTAAAATTTTAATCACAAAATTGAGTTTACTTTCTTTGGTAGTCTTCCCTTTGTATCTTGACAAAAATCATGTAAAACGTTTTTACTAAAGGCGGTAGGTACGTATTGTATTTTAATTTTACCTTCTTTCTGGAAGTCTTGAGTATAAGAATACTTAATATCAACTTGCTTCGATCTCTCATGATGACCGGAGTCCTTAGATACCATAATTGCACTCTGGTCATCACAATGACAAGTTGAAGGACCATTATGTATAGAGTGTTGGGAACTATTTTAGCAACAATGGAACTGGGACAGCGCCTTGTGGTTTGATTAAACCAAGATAATTTTTTTTGGATCTAATGGAAAATGTACGTGAGACAACCAACAAATCCCGAATTTGACCCTAAGTACACAAAAAAAAAACAGTAAAGCATGGTGGAAGTAACCTTATGATTTGGGTCTGCTTCTCAACATCTGGTGGTGTACCACATTTTTCGATAAAGGACAAAATGTATGCTGTGGACTACGTCAACATCTTGAAAGCGGTAATGGCATGTTGCACCGTCTTGATGAAACCACATGTCAACCTAGTTCAACTCAGACAACTGGGGCAGAAAAAAAGTCGAGTGCCATGGCTCGATGTTGTTCGCCGTTGACGGAAACGTTTCTTTCACGGTCGTCTTTGAAGGAAAATGGACCGATGATGCCACCAGCCCATACACCACGCCAAACTGTCGTTTTTTTTCGGGATGTATAGGTAATTCTTGTTTGGGATGTGGCTGTTCATCACTCAAGATATGACAGTTTTGCTTATTTACGTATCCGTTGTGACAGAAAAGAGCCTCATCGCTGAACACAATTTTTCGACAAAACAGCTGATTCTCATGGAGCTGAGGCCCATTCACCAAAATTTAAACGTTGTGGTAGGTCACTCGGGCACTTAACATTGTCCATGTGGTTGAGTAACTGCCGAATTGCTGAGAACGGCGACGAATTGACATTTCACGATCTTCATTAACATTGGACGCTACGACTGCAATATTCTCTTTGGAACGCACTGGACGCATGCGAGTCGATATGGTTTAATGTCCAACAAAGTAAATGTGGTGCGAAATTTGGCGAAAACAGCACGAATTGTTGATTCACCAGGTCGATTATGACGACCACAATATGGTCATAACAAACGGTGCACATTTTTCACAAAGCACGAGTTTTTATAGTAAATTTCAATAATTTGCAGTTGTTGCTCGTTTGTAAGTCTTTCCGTGATGGAACGGCAGAGTATACTGAAAACATTTTACTTTGACAGGTGAGGTTTGGACGCCATTACTTAACAATGCTGCCAACCTGAAAAACTTAGCTCTTAAGAAATCACCCGTTATATTTTCCTTCCCTACTTTGGATTATTTTTTTTTTAATTTTCTTAATTAAAAGATAAAAAAATCCTTCAAAGATCCTCGCAATGCTGTGTATCACCTTCCACGGACTATCGTACTCATTGCATCCTGCTCTATTTTGAGACATATTGTGCAAATATTAAAACAAGTTTGTAGTTCTGCACCCCATACATATACTCGGGATATGCTACAAGTTAATTCTTTCAGCATCAGCCTCCTGTGTACAGTTTCCTTCGTTACCTCTGTTATTTCTGCTTTTTGGATTTCCAGATAAGGGAGCCTTTAGATAAAATTGTAACATTTCACTTATTTGGTCATTTCCCAGACTAAGTCCAGATATCCATACAGCACTTCTTGGGACTTCTCATACACTATTTATAGTCCAGAATTCCTTTTAAGTACCGGACCACCCATTTTGCTGCCGTCCAATTTTCTTTTCCTGGATTCACACAACATTTGCTCAGAGTGCTAGTGGCAATAGCAATATCCGGCCTCTTTGCGTTTACCAAACATATGAGACTTCCTACAAGCTCTATGTATTTGTGTCTTGACAATTGCACTTTGATCTGAAAAACATTTTGGAGATAAAATTTGAGTTTATAGACGATTCGAATCTATCTGTGTGGCTGATGCTTTCATATTCTTCAGTGCAAATTTGTCAACGACTTTTCAATATGATACTTCTGGTGAAAGTAAATGTAATTTGTCAAAAGATTTTCAAAATGATAATTCTGGTGAATATAAATGCTTCGGATAAGATTCCTGCTTATTACTTGGATGCCTTAGGTATTATTAAGTTCATCCAAATCCTTCATTTAAACTTGTCTTGCAAGCAGCGTTTTCGTTACAGTTTATAGCTATAAATTATCTGACGCAACCTACATAATCTACTACATAAGCAACTATAAAAAATCTGAATTTTTTTCAATTCGTATATATAACATATACAACATGCATCTGCAGTTGATTGTTTAAATCCGATCTAGTTAAAGGTGCCACTCACGACCAGACTGTCCATATAATGGTTTATTGGGTTTAAATATCTTACCCTTTTCGCATTCAGTTTCAGGTTGTTTCGGATTGTTCTCCTTGGACATAGCCAGCTATAATATCCATCTGGTGCAAATGCATGCTGTCCTCAGCAGATATTGCATACAATGTTCGGAAAGTTTCATAACGAGCCACCGGGGCGTAATCAACCCCTGCGGTCTGTTTCAACCATTTTGGCTATTCTATCATTGTATCTTTAATTAATGGCATCCTTTACGTTAACGCAAAACACCCATATCGGTTGTATACAAATTTCCTATTTTTCGGTTGGTCAACCAAAGTCTACGTTTTGTTCTTGTTTGCTAGGTTTCCATCGCATCTATCCACCTATTCCCATTTGGACTGTTCATTGCCTTTGCAAATGTTAGTGGTGGGGGTAGCCCTATCTCCTCTTCTCTAGAAAGAGAAGGATGCAAAGCGGTAGCCTATTGTATCAGGGAAATACCTTAATACCCTTAAACAACAACTACAATATGGTCTCACCTTACTCTAAATTTGCGCAGATTGACCACCCGAAACTCAATGGCATCAGTCTCAAGTTCGCAAAATCAGCCAAGTCGCTGGGTCTGTTTTTGGATAAGATACTGAACTGGAAACCCAACATCTAAAAACACGTTAAGAAAGCGACTAAATTCTAGTAAAAAGACAATCGGAAAGAAGTGGGGTATGCAGCCACATCATGTTTATCATCAGACCCATACTCCTGAACAATTTATTTGTCTGGTGGACAGCTTTAGAAACAGCCTCCAACCGCAGCCTACTCGCTAAAGTTCAAAGATCAGCTTGCATTTATGACATCCAAAGGAACTGCAAGCCGGATGAGCTTGCCAGACTGGGCTATACCCTTGATATTCTACCGCCAGTAGATATGTCGGGTATGCCCCTCGCTACATGTAAATTACAAATCAAACTGGATGCGATCAAGAAAGCAAACCACAGATGAATAAACGGTACAACGTATCAAATATCCCTGCAACTCTGGCCAAACTATAATCTGCTTGACAATCCTAAACAGATTAAAAATTATTGGCATAGTCGGTGTCGTTTCATCACACATACCAATAGACCTACATGCAAAAAGTCTAGACCTCTTTAGCAATGACTTCTGATTGGACGAAGTAGAGGCGCAAAGTATTCCTCACCTTCTCTGCACTTGCCCAGCTCTCTCCGACAAAAGATAGCTATATCTGGGAAACAACTACTTACTTAAGTGACGCTACAGGCCGGAATGAACCTGGACCTCAACAATCACGCCTCTCCAATTAGACCGGTCCTTACCTACCTGCCTCCAGTTGACACCAAGTCGGGTGAGGTTGGTTTCTACTTGTGCGCTCCACTTAAGGCGAAGTCTGTTTGGGAATCGAAGACTCTGCGAGCCGGAGTATTGGTGTCCATTCGTTCTACATGTCCTAGCCATCTTAACCGCCCAATGCGGAGTTTTTTGACCAGGGACTTGTCGCTATATAGTTCGTATAGTTCTTGGTCGAATCTTCGTCTCCATAGCCCGGGAAAGTACTTATTTGATAATCTAGGTGAGCCGGCACTGCAACCTAACATAAACTCCCTTAGTAATGACTTTAAATGAAAATGCACCCTACTTTGTATATCTTGCAAGTTCTTGGAAGTTGTGCTTGGTTTGTCATTTTTTAAACATTTCTTGCCTCAATACCTCAATATTGGATTGAACGCCACTATCCTTCATCAAGCAAAGACACAGTACATCGGTGCTTCTGTCTTCGCAAAAACTCCAAATTTTTCAAATAATTGCGGTTGCATAAAATGCCTTTTAAATCCAGTAAAATGCCACTTTTTTCGTAAAAAAGGACGTCCTTTTGAAAATAATTTAAAAATACACATTTAACAATATAAGGTCGCATCCGCATTTAACATATACCTCCCTCTACCCTGTCTACCTTTCATATCCTTCACACATCATGAAGTGCGAAACCACACTCTTGAACATGCATGCTATTATTGTAAAAAAAAAAAGTGCGAGCAAAGGGAGACACTTTAACGCCCAGCGGTTGTTCTAATAATTACTTGTTTCGCCTTTTGTTTACTTCAAAGTGCACTCATAGATACATGTCCCCACATGTATCTATGAGTACACCCGGTACGAGAATCCAACGCAGTGCATTTAAAATGAAAAGCGTGTAAATTAAAAATGGCCATGACATAATGCAAATATATATTTAGTTCATCGCTTTCTTTTCCTTGCGCGTATTTCATCCAACTTCCTGTGCCGCTTTCATGGGTTTTCATCTTCCTTGGCTTAGTGTTGTCCCTATTGTATTAATTTATTTAATATGACTGCAAGTGTGACTTTATAATTTTTCTGCACCTTGTGACAATAAACGTGTGTGAGTTGGGGGTATATTTTGTTTGTTTTCCGTTGAGCTGCCTAGGTATGGATATAATTTCACCTATGCGAGCTCCTTTTTATGTGGCTCGCAATAGGAAAATGTGTACACACACACAAATATACTCGACGAGTGAATCTGGAAATCGGGGTCAGCGAATAATGGAAACATAAACTGAAAAGATTAAGAAAACTAGTGTTGGGTGTACGAGTTGGTCGTATGTACTCGCTCCTTTTACATTTGTTATATCGTAAGGACATATTCCCATTTCGGATTTCGTTTAAATGTGTTGAATTTTCCCAAAACCGCTATTAGAAAGGTTAGTTTCGAAGCTTGAATGACAATTCTAAAAAACTCACTCCAAAAACATTGAATATTAAGTTTTGAAACAAATCCGTCCAACCGCTCGGGCAGACAAGGAACGCAATTGTTTGATTATGTTCTTGATTTTGATTTTTTTCCACGAAAGCAATACTTACCCTGAGCATGCAAAAAACAAAAAAAAATATGGGAGGGCAGTAGGATGATGGATTGCTTTGCGATTGGATTCGATTGAAATAGCTGAGACATATTGCAATGAGCACAGTGGTTAGTGGCATTACTTGGAATTTTTGTACTCACCGCTTTTCTAAGAAATAGTTTTAGGTCAAGATTGTTCTACCGGAAATTGTCTCTTGGAGAGTAGTTCTGTTGAAGATAGACATGGACATGACAACCCTCTTAGGTACAAATTGTTTTTTTTATCAATTCAACAATACAAAGCACAATGGGGTAGTAAAATAATCGTGGTGGCATCGTTATTATTCTCTGCAAAACTATTTAAGGCAAATTGAGACAGAAGATTCAATTCCCAAGAGTAGCAACACCAACGGACCCCCCTCTCGCGATGCTCTGACAAATCATCGGGATGGTATCAATTGTCATAAAAAGCTTATCTCAGAGCTAAGTCGTTTGGTTTAGGTATAAACTCGTATGGCCTGACATATTTCACACATAAACAGTTGTGAATGATTGTTTCAAATAGATGAAAATCTTTTGAAGAACGTCCTTCATACACACTGGGAAAGCGTCTTTCAATAGAAACGGTTGAAATTTGTTAGGTTATAGCGGTCATATTTATAAAACAACATCTATGAAATTGCAACTCAGGTAAATTGCTCATTAATTATTCCTAAGCTTTGGGACAAGAATTCATCAACATGCCCCAACCCAGCACCCTCAATTTTCATTGCTCTTAGATAAACGCATCCCACATGATAGCGTTGTTTAGAGTTTTTTATGAGGCTTCGGGATTGAATCGTTTGACGTCTTTCTCTCTGTTTTCCTTTTATATATTTCCCGAGAACGAGTTGGCTGATTTGTCGTTTCGTTGGACTTTGTTTATGTTGTTTTGTGAGCCTTTTGGTGTGTTTATTTTTACGTCTGTCTCACTGAAAAAACAGCTGAATGGTGTACCCTTTTTGAAAGTGCAAACAATATTTTTAATTTTTTTTGCATTTCTTATCGTGGTGAGGATAAACAGCAACAAACTAGCCAAGGAGCAAAGAACTGCGTGCCTGTGCAGCGTTAGTTGGAGCAAGATCCTAAGCTGTACTGGACATTCTTGGTCACCTTCTACCAATTGATATTTTTGCAAAGCAAATGGCAGCTAACTCAGCCATCCGATTTGAAGGTATCCAGCATTGAACACACAAATATTCCTGAAAATACCGAATACACCCTTACCAGGCTAAGCTTTGATAAGAGTTTACAGTTCACAGTTCAAAGACATCATCCCCAAGTAGTTTTTTTTTGAGACTGCAAATCGAAATAAATACAATTTTGTCTTCGCAAATTCGGAGTCCCTCCATTTCATTCGTTTTCAATGTGAGTCACAACTTTCGTCGATTCGAAAAGCTTGAAACAAGTCAGAGGTTTGAACTTTTATTTAGTGTTTCTTAGAGGCCTATGCCTCTTTCTATTTTTTAAATAAACACAAGAAATTCAATGGAATTACCAACATTTTGACTTCATTAGCTCACAAACTTAGGTAAGGTTGGTGGGTTGATGAGGTAGTCGGTGTGTGTCCTCCTCATCACACTCAGGTCAATATAGACCCATTTTGATGCCCGTTGGGGGTCCACGTGTGTGGTTGGCTCATTCAGTATATCGTTACTGTCCATGTTTGTTAGTCCTTTTCCAGCCATCGAGATGTTGCAAACCTGAAAAGATTAGAGAGAGGGATTTCGGATAGATCCTTGATGTTGATGGAAAAAGTATTTTCTTAAGGTTCTCGTTCCTAATTGGCTGAATCCTGGGCAGTGGCACAAAAAGTGGAGGGTATCCTCGTGTGTTTCTTCATTACCAAAGCATCTACGGAGGTCATCATCTATAAGATGCATTTTCAGTTTGTGACTTTTTAGTAAGTGGTGTCCAGTTAGACTCCCTACTATCCACTGTCCATTGTTGTTAGTCCATTTTCAGCAAACCTGTAAAAGATGAGAGAGAGAGGGATTTCGGATAGATCCTTGAGGTCATGAAAAAGTATTTTCCTAAGGTTCTCGTTCCTAATTGGCTGAATCCTGGGCAGTGGCACAAAAAGTGGAGGGTATCCTCATGTGTTTCTTCATTACCGCAACCTCTACAGAGATCATCATCTATAAGATGCATTTTAAGTTTTTGGTATTTTAGTAAGTTGTGTCCAGTTAGAATCCTTATTCGAATCGATACAGTTTTCCTGTTTCTTCGAAGTAGCTTATGGGTTCTGGCTTTGTCATACTTAGTCCACATCCGTTTGGAAGTTTGAGAAGGGAGTGCCACTATTATATGATCTCAAATCTCTGTCCCACCCGAGGTTTGAGATCACATAATAGTGGTTTGACAGACTGGTCTGCCTGCTCAATGCTGGAGGCAGACAATGGCATTGATGTCTAAAAAATAATTTCTGGCATATGACCTCCGCTACTGCGCCATCCTGTCGGTCCAATGTGGCACTACTTTTTTGGTTATACCCGGTCTTATTTCGGCTATAGTTCTTCGAATGTTGGATTCTAAATGATCAATCTTTTCTGGTTTATCAGCAGAGACCAGAGTTTTGACGAACTTTCACAAAGAGTATTCCAATTGTGTCAAATTCAGAGAATATTTCATGAGGTGATTCGGTCACCAAATTTTCGCCGCAACAAAGTCTTGGTTGCATGCGCTGTATGGCATATTGCGCCGTCTTGTTGGAACTATTTCTCCTCCAAATGATTACCAATGATATGAGAAGTAAAAAAATCACGAATCATTGTTTAGAGATGCAATAGAGTAGCAAAAGTCTCATGAGGATTGTTCTCACTTCAAAAACGACAATTCTGCTTGTTATATAGCACTTCGACAAGTCAGAAATGAGTCTCATCGCTGAAGATGATTCAACGAATAAAAATCTGGTTCAACTTCGAGCAATTGATGGTCCGCAAGCTTTAATTCTTGCACCATTTGGATCTTATATGGATGAAAGCCGAGATATTTCCTCAAAGTTTTCCAAGTAGTGGACGGGCAGAGACCAAGTTGTGGGGAACGGCGTCGGGTCGTCTGTCACACTCACGGCTACAGCGGCGATGGCTTCTCCTGTACGCACGGTATGGGCTCGATTTGGATGGATATTATCAAAAAGAGCTAATGAGGTCATAAATGGATCCATGGTGCATATTAGCTGCTCAGATGGACGAACGATATTTGGCGAACACAGAGCGAGTTACAAAAATAAGTTTCCACGATTTGTAAACGTTGTTCTGGGTAGGGTAAAGGCTTCCAAGATGATTTGCCAAAGTATGATGAAAGAAAGTCAGACACATTTTATTAGAATGACAGCTAGTTTGACAGTTACCCGTATCGGAAGTTCTTTATCTCCATAAAAAAACAAAAACGTAGCTTAAATAATCTTACCCGTGCCTTAATTGCCATAAAAATCATCTCAAATTTATAAAACTATTTGCAAAGCAGGGAATTAAAAGGAGATTTGATTAGTAAGTAAGTAAGTAGTATATTCGATTACAAAAAGCCTTCCTAAATATTAAAAAAAAACTGTAATTATTTCTACCCTCTGCTTGGAGTGATAGTAAGGCTCTTTCACTATGATCTTAATGCGATTCAAGATTTAATTTAAGTCACATCATACTATTTCAGCAGGTTCTCCAGTGAAAACCCCCACCTTTTACCCCTAGTGCATACAAAAAACATCAATACCTAACCATACAAATGAGACAGGAAATGTTTAACAATTTTTTATTTCTAGGAACTGATTTTAATATTGCGACGCACAATTTAATTTTCTCAACTATACTATTGATTTTTTCTATACTACTACTATAAAAACGTTTACCAAAAAAAAAAACAACAATAACAACATAAACTAATAAAAGACTAAGTAAACTAAAAACTAGTTAACTATCTACTTTCCTTTTTTCATAAGTGTCTACAAAAAAAAATATGATTAATATTTATACACGTTTATAAATTAATTAAAAATAACCTACCGCTGCAGAACTGAAAACAAAATAATAATAATAAAAAGTTATATAGTTTAGGGAATTTAAAAACAATAAAATAAGGATTTTACAAAAAAAAAAAACAAATGTTATATATGTATATATATAATATATACTGTGAACATTCTCCATTTTTTTTGAATAAAAATTTAAGCAAAACGAATTTACTACAATAACAATACAATCAACACAAAAAAAAAAAAACATTAAATATATTTATATAAAGAAAATTCGAAAAGAAAAAAGACACTTTTTTTTTTCTTAAATGGGCTCATTGGAATTCAATCAAATGAATTCGTCACCAAAGGCTCACCATAAGCAAATGTTCAACGCGATGGGAAGACAACATTCAAAACCTCTACCCCCAGAGGTGCATACAAACGATCTGAATACGAACCCACAGCAGAATACACCAACACAAATTCATTCGAATCCTTGTAGTCCCATAGTGTCGGCTCGACTTCAGCAACAACAACATCACCAACAGCAGCTGCAGAATCAACATAAGAAACAGCACCCTCTCGGAGGAAGTGCGATGATAGCGAACTCCATTACCCAGCAGCAACTTAACATTCAACAGCAACTGCAACATCAACACCAAGCGCACATCAACCTTCATCAAAACCATCAGTCAAACATTAGCATTAATACGGTGACAACAACAATAGCAGAGGGCGCTCACGCCGGCGGTGGTGGTATGACATCGATGACCAGCGAGCAGCAGCTTAGTCAGATGTATAACAGCCAACAGCACTCGGACTACATTATCTCGGACTACATGGAGAAGATATCGACGAGGATCAGCTTATTAGAGACTGAGCTGAAGTTTGCTTGGCGTGCTCTAGACCTGCTGTCAAGTGAATACGGGAAAATGTACGTACGTCTGGACAAACTGGAAGGCATTACCATGGAACAGCAAGTGGTGGTGTCTAATTTGATGCAGCTGCATGGTCGTGCCCGTTTGAGAGATCCCGAAACGCTGTTTGCTCCGCCCGGCGAAGATTATGAGAACAATGTCACAGCAGAGCATGAAGTGCATGACCCGTCATCAACCAATGATTTCAATAATCTATTAGAGGAGTTAAAAAATGAAGCTCTGGAACCATCATTGTCAATGGTTGGCAAAGTTAAGTCATCGGGCGGTGCAGTTGGGGCTTTCAATAAGATACCGCTACCTCCACGGTATTCGCCGCTTACTGAACGACGTGCAAAGTCACCGCATTTCTCTTCGACAACAACACGTTCCCTGGATGAACTTGGTGCCAGAAGTAGCCGCATTAGTAGGAGCTTCCAAGATATCCAAAATCGGTTAAGGCAAAAGCTTTATTCTGACTCTGACATTGAGCACTACAATACCCACCAAGAGCAGGAACTTGCCAAGCTTAAGGTTCAAATGATGCGTGAACGCGAGTTTCGGGCAGCTGGTGGCTCCGTAGAAGATCGCATCTACGGAATGAGTGAAAGCATGGAAATGCTTAGTTTGGGTGCTCGGCCAGAGTCAGGAGTGGGAGGAGTGGAAGAGGAAATAGAAGAGGAACCCACACCGTACGACCAAGTGCGACAAGAGTATAATTTTTTTCGGCATGCAGCCGAACTGAACCGCGAGAGATATAACAATACAATCGTAGGGAAGCTAAGCGATGACGAGATACCTGAGTTGGAGGAGTTTTTTCACCGGCCCGCCTCTAAAATCGGGGAGGGCGGACTGATGGCGGTCCCGATCGACGATTCGGGAGGAGGAAATGATATGAATGAGGAGTTCTATAAGACTCTAAATCAGGCCTATCGCGACGACTACTTGGGCATGATGTCTTCCAACATGCACGAGATAGGGTCCAGTCATGGAGGTCTTCATTCACGGCCAATGTCCTCTCTGGGCATGATATACGAAGACAATGAGGACTTGGTCCAAGAACCAACCACCACCATATCAATATCATCGTCAACCATCATCAGTCGATCGACAATGGGATCAGCGATAATCGCCACAACCCAAGCCTTTAGCCTTCTACCTACTGGATCCGTGCTTAGCAGCACAGACCCAAAAAAGTCGCTAAGAAATAAAAAGCAATTAGTGTCCGAGATGGACATGTTAAACAATTTCAAATCGGCTCTAGCTGCTGCAGCTAAAACAGAAGCTGAATCTATGACCATCATAACAACAATAACAACAGCCGCTACTATAACCACTGGAGCTAGTGCCCGACGATCGTCCTCTGGATATTCATCCACATCGAGTGCGTACAACGATCTTAGCTCAATGCGGCGCTATGACACCTTCGGTAGTAGCACCAGTTCTGCTGGTAGTACTCTAAATTTGTCCCACCAAAATGAGCTCATCGACACGATTATCGAGGGAATAAACAAAATAGAGGATCTGACATCACTTTCCCCAACGCAGATTCTCAAGCTTCGTAGTCTGATTAAGCGCGAGAATGAGTTCTTTGACAAAATAAAAAAAGTCGACAAAAACCTGATTCGACTTTTACTTAATCCGATCACAATGTCTGGTGAGCTAAGCGGCAGCAGTGGCAACAAATTTAACACTATAATGGTAAAGCTGGAGCGTAACATCGAGACGTTGAAGAAACTCATCGGACCCAGTGACCCAGTGCCTTCGTTTAAGGTGCAGCAACGTAACGATGCCAGTGTTATACTTCGAGGCGATGACGACGACGAGGATGGTGACTACAGCTATAGCGCTCAATTGATTCGCCACAATTCGAACTTGAACGAGCAACTGAAACTACTAGAAACCAAAGAGACTGAAATGCATCGAAGGCAGCGAAGTACCAGTGATTCGGACCGTTACGGATACTTCGGTGCCGACAATTACGTTGATATTGACGCGGAAAATGAGCAGGAGATCTTCACTCATGGGGACACTTTGGACCACCGATCCAGCAGTAGCAATATTTACAATAACGATGAGTACATCAAATCCTTGAAAAAGTCACTCGAGCGACATAATTCCATGCTGTTCCTTCTGCATCTGCAAAATCCCAGCTATGAGAAGAAAATCGATGACTTTTCAACGCTTTGTGATGAGGAGATGTTGTGCAACTCATCACAAAGTCCTCCACCCCCAGCTCCAAATAACGAGGAGCCGAAAGTAGAGGAGGTGTACTTTGACATTGACGAGGATACGAATAATATAATCCTCGATGAGAACCAAAAGATCTCAACTATGAATCCATTCCATTATGACATCCTGCAGATGCATCGACGTAGAGAGTCGGAGCGGGATATACAGAGGGTGTCCGGTGACGATGAGGATGACGCAGATGAAGAGGAACCTAGTGATAGACCGGAGCCATCGCCACAGTCACAAACATTAGTACCCATCGGGCATGCCAGCTCAGGCTACCAACGTCATCATCTGGCAGGAAATGCGTCTGATTCACCAAAGAAAACAAAATCAGACTCAGGCCTTAGTTCACTGAGTGGAGTTTCATGTTGGGAACGATCGCCAATATCTCCAAATGCAAGGCTGATTTCGACAAGTCGGTATGGTTCGGCTGATGACAACAATCCTTTCCATTCCGGAGCGCTGGCAAAGTTTACGCACACCAGATCAGTGACCATAGCAACCGCATGCTCCCAAATTCCAACAATACTTAGTACAACGACATCGCTCTCCTGTGCCGAGAGGAATGATTTCATGTTCTCCGAGGAGAACCTAAACTACATCAAGGAGCTCTCGAAGAACATGCCCATCTGCTCGGCGTATGAGAATAAATCGATGTTTGACGCGCAGCGTGAACGAATACTAGGCAAGAATAGCGGCACTGTAGATGAAATGTTGGCTTGGGATAAACAGCAACACGCTGTTGACTTATCGCGCACAGCTGCGCCTCCCACTGAGCCAGCAGCTTCATCGTTAGCAGGCGCTGCGGGTGGCTCATCTCCAACATCGGCTTCCATGCAAAATTTCCCTGATCTGATACGAAACCAATCGGAACAGAATTTCTACGACCAGCCACACCAAGAATCTCCAACACGTGATTGCAAATCTCCACTCCCTCATACAGATGTTGCGAAGCAACATACAGTACGTGAATTCACAGGTCGCCAATCCCGAGCCAGCGCCCAGCAATCACCATCGCCGTATTACGAAGAAACCGATATTGACGACATCGAAACTGCTGCTCAAAAGCATCGCAACCTAACCGACCGTCTCGTTTACTATCCATCGTCAAATAGTTTGACAGACTACAACAGTTGCAAAAACCTTGACTACATGGGCCAATCTGAGTACGGAACAGGTGCTCGACCACGCTACAGATACTACTCCTCCCAGCCATCATCGTCTCAACATAGCCGTCATCTCGAGCAACTGGAGCTGCTTCATCAGCAGCAGCAACAGCAGAAACATATCAATGACTTGCAACACCAACAGCGCAACACGGCACAACAGTCGTACCTGCTTAACCGCTCCAGCTACTTAAGCCTGTCAGCGGAAGCTGTCGAAGATCATCATCAGCATCAGCAACAACCATCCTCACCCTATTCATATCATCAACAACATATTCATCGTGCCCATCATCATCCGCAGCAACAACATATCGGCAAGCAGAAGCACTCGCAATCAACTGAAAAACATGGCGGTAAGTTCCACGTGTGGAGTAAGATTAGCCACATCCTACCTGATCTTAGATTCAAACGCATCGGCAAGCACAATCGGTCCCAATCACTCACAATGGACTTGGAACCTGAAGCCCAGCAATATCAACCCTCAACGAGCTATCCGCATCAGCAACAGCTGCATTACTCCCATAAGCAACAGCAGAAGCACCATGGCATGGATTTAATGAAACGTTTCACCATGATACCTCCAATGACGCGACGAGCTACACACACCGGCGAAACCAGTAAAGTGCAACAGTCCTCAACTGGAGCGAAGAAAAAGAAGCGCTCGCTTTCATCTACGGTGAGCAATCTAATGCAGAAAGCGAAGACATATCGGCGCCATAGCTTTGGAACTCGGCCTGGATCAAGCATGTCTGATCCGGGTGAAGAGATGCCAAATTTCACATCATCCGACAACGACGACTCAGTAATAAGTGACACAAGGAGGCCGGTTAAATATGATCCAGACTACTACAGCGACGCTGATCGAATGGAACCATTCAAGCAGGTCCGCCAGAGGCCAAGCTCTTCAGCTAACTATCAGCAGCAGATGTCAAGGCGGTCACGGGAGGAGAACAACATGATCCTTGACATAGTAGAACAAAGAATGCGATCCACGTCGATGGACTCTTATCAGCTACAACCATCGGCGGCAATGTCACCCCCCACAAGGGAGTACAAGGAGGAGGCTTCTTACGCTGTCGTTAGCAAGCCGCATCGTTCGCCAACAGAAGCAGAAGTCGATGGAGACGACATGTTCCTCAATTCAATGTTTCCTACCGTTGGAGATGCCATAAGACATCACAAATCAGACAGCGATCACGAGGATGAATATGAAGAACCAAGACAAACAATGCAGCAGCAGGAAAAACAAAATCAGCATCAACTTTCTGTATACCCTCCAGATATTAACATTCAAGCCGACCCAGAACCGGTGATAACTGACTACGACGTAGAAGAACAACATCATGAGCGCCGGCCTTCTGGTCCTCACCTGCAAAAAGCACATTCAATATTTGTGGAGGATGACGATGTTGATGCTGATGAAGCCTACACTTCAATGGGATTTAGTCAGCCGCAGATTATCACACCTGCTATGACCCAGCCCACCACAACACCACCATTTAACGGAGCTATCGCTTCAACTTCCACGATAGCAATGTCAAGACAAATCAAACATGGCCCTCGTAGTCATGCATCGCTGGATATACCAATGACTCGAGATGACGAGGACAATAGAAGCCAGCACTCGTATCGCACAGTGTCTTCCTCACGCCGCCAGAGCACTGAAGATAGCATTGACACCGACGATGAATACTTCTGCTATGAGTTGCGTCAGTTGGAAGAGCTCGAAACCCAAGCACAACTTGACGCTCAGATGAACCAAGAAGGTCTGCTATCGCAAATCGATCAACTAGGTGCTGGAAACCTCGAGAGTTCGACTGCTCCAGCTCCACGTCCTATAACATACCAGCCTGATCCAGAAGTCAAGGAACAAATGACAAACGTACTTGACGAACTGAAGAACAATGTCAAAGTACTAGACGAGGACTTAGAAGAAGAGGGAGGGACTGAAGATGGACCTGAAGAGGAAGAAACCGAGGGATTAGAGGATGACGATGAGGACGTCATATCAGAAGATGAAGATATACCAGATTCCATACCAAACGGAAGTATTCCACATCAGATGCCAGCATTGGCAGCTCAGTATCATCATCATATGCTTCCACAAATCCCATCCAACCAGTTACAATTTCATCACCCCCGTATGCCCTCTGCGGTTCTATCTAACCCCAAACTAAACGTATACGAAAAATTCGCCAAGGTAACGGATATCCACAGTGCTTGGCAGGACAATGACGATGTGGAAGAACAGCGAATGCTCAATGAACTAAACCTGGTAGAGGCAAATATGATGCAGGATCAGCAGCAGAAACAGCGTCAACTTAAAAAGGTTAAAAAGATAAAGAAACGTCAACGTAACGTCCGAAAGTTGCCAAGTGACGCCGACGACAGCGGTGACGATATTCCATTCTCATCATCCTCATCGCCGTACTCGTCATGCGCGGAAGAACGCCAGCATCGGCATGTATTAACTAAATGCAAGCGTCGGGTCAACAGTGGGGGCATACGAACCACCCAAGAGCCGATGCCACCAATGTCACCGATAACTGTTGAGGAACAGGCTAATGATGTCGCTTCAGACGAAGACAAGGGTAGCGCATCGTCTGGGGCAACATCGGGACCAGACACGCCGACAGACATTAGCGACATGGACGATGAGCAGGCCTATGGACAGGTCTTCAAGACCGTACAGAACTACAATGAGTTCAAGAAGAGCCAGCAGAAGGATAAAAAATCCTCTGCGGACGGCTCTTCTCGAAAAAGTTATGAATTTGTGTTGGCGCAGCAACAGACAGATCTCCAGGAGGAGCATAGAATGCCACTAGGGTCTTTGCCCGTTAAATCACAAACGGATACGGAAGAAGAACAACAACGAGTCCAAGAACCACAACCACCAAATGTGGAAGAATCGACAACATCACCAGTCCCAGTTACACCTGCCATAGTGGCTGTAAATGGCCATTCCGAAGAAACCTCTAAAACACCAACATCCGACGAAGAAGCAGAAGCGGGTAAAGGTAAATCGAGCGATGGGGAAGTCAAAACCAGTGCAATGAAGGCGCTTAGTCAAGAGTCCAGTGCAAGTGTGGAGGGCTCGGCACAAAGCAATGGTTCACTCGCCCTTGGCAGTAGCAAATGGAAACTGCTGAAGACACTGAAAGAAAAAAAGTTGGAGGAGCGCAACAATCAGGACAAAATTAAGGGTGAAGAGTTGTCTAAGGACAAGGAAAAGGTACAATTTTAGGGAGACAATGCATTTTTTTGTTCGTTTTGTTTATTTTATGTTTATTCACTTTTAGCATATCTTTTAAGCCTTTCTTAATTTGGTAAACGGCTGTCAGCTCTAAAAGCACCAGCGAATCCCTTGAATAGAGCGAAGCGTCCTTGCGAAAATAATATTTCAAATTCTTCCAGAATGAAAGGTTTCAGAACCTCGTCTTATACTATTTTGTTCATTTTTGGATTAATAAATGGCGATCGTTCCGTCGATTGACTTATACAATATCGATTTGCTGGAGAATGTATCTAACGTAAAATAAGAGATTTTTGAATTTGAACAAATATTTGAAAATGCCTCACAACGTGAAGCCTCTATTTGAATGACATTCGTTTCTGTTATCCCTTGTAACAATAGCCCCTATTGTGAATGTCAACTCATTATTTGTCGACCGTATCAATCGATTATACACCAATGTCGATCGATTCATTATTTGTCGATCGCGTCAATTGATTATACCCCATCCCATAGGCGGATAGATATAGGTTTTGAAAACTAGTTTGTAACATTGCGAAATAAGCTAGATATACTTACTTAGGAATACAAAGACACAGAATCGCTAGCTGAGCTAGCAGAATCAAATTTGGAGCTAGACTCATAGCATTCGGTACACGTACCCTTTGTTGCTCCCAGCAGAACAAGTGTAAACATTTTCAAATCCGCCTACTATCACGCCCACCTTTAAGAAAACTTTTTTTGTAGTCAAACGGTAAAGTTTTTTGGTGTAAAATTTTAGTTCTTTTCGTTATATTCTTCAATGTCATCGTCTGACATCTCGCAATCATAAAGAAGTGACATGAGTTACGTTTCCAACTTGTTTGCCTTCTGTCAGACGCTTGAGAATTGCCAAACGTTTTAACGTTACCACTGCTTCCAAACCACTTGCTAGAATTTTCAGCTCCTCCGCTAATGTTAGAAATTTTTCTTCATATGGTAGGTCCTCCGCCTGCCTTTAACTTAGAAGTCTTGTTGAAAGAAGGCTTCTTCTTCGTCTAGAATTTTTGATCTGCTAACATCTATTGATAAAATGCAATTTGAAATCGCTGCATAACAGAAAAAAAAGAACTAACAGAAAAGACTTTCTCCAAGGTTTTCAGTCCTTTACTGGTGGCCCAACAGAATTTAAATTTTGTGACGAGGTGGTGTTTCCTTGTATTTGGTTGCTGCATCAGTATTTGGGATCAGATTTTTGGTCAAATTGGAAAACGCCTGCATAAACTCCCCAAACATATTTTTTTGAGTAAAATTCAACTTGATTCACTAGCATTCTTTTCTGAAATATTTTTTATGTTTTTTGGTAACTTGAGATTATCTTGAAATAATCAACAAAGCATTTACTTACATTTTATGATTTTTTTTTTCAAATCAGCTGAATCCGTTCACGTACTCGATAACGTAACCTACATTAAAGGCTATAAGTTCACCTATATCATCATGCCAAATACACAGTTTACGTTAACGAGTTATCTGTTCACGTATGCGGCGATTCGAGCCCTCATTTTATGTTTTTGTTTCATTTGTCGATTTGTTTTTATTAAGGATGATGGTTACATAATTGATGAAAATGAATAAATACCAAAAAATTTAAATGCTTTGTAAATGCATTACGAAAGAGTAAAGCAGCATTTTCCTTTTTTTGACGATATTTGAACTTTTTGGAAATCTTTTTGTTCTGTGATCTATTTTGTATTTGTGTCAATATTTGGATAAATAATTTACATTAGCCAGTCGTAAAATAAAAATTCTGCTTGAAATACATCTAGTCGGGCAGAGTAGCTTGAATGTTAACGCATGATTGTGAAATCGATGGTTATCAACCCCAGCTTCATACCCAATACCAAAATTCATTCACAATCGACATTCGCTTATCGACTTTCAAAATGGGGGTCAAGTCCTCTTAAATAGTTTTAGGCAAATTAGGGAACATACTTATTTTAAGCTCAGACCAAAGGGCCATATGTGCATGCCCCACAGACCAACGCAAATTGTTTTGTTTTTAATTTTTTACCCTAGGTTAACATTTTATTTTGTGATTAATTAAAATTTGCTTAATTTGTCGATTGCTTATCAGCCCATGCTATATCCACACTTAATATAACACTTATTTTTTGGATTCCGCAGAATGGATCAGGAGCAGGTGATGTGGGTGGACGTGGCAATGGCCATCCAGGTGATAACCCCTTCTACAGCAACATTGACAGCATGCCGGATATACGCCCTCGAAGAAAATCAATCCCGCTGGTGTCCGAGCTTGTAAGTATTATTTAATTATCTCAACCTCTTGATTTTTTGATATACATAAGATAAATACACAAAAACAGATAAAACTAAAATCTAACAAAAAAAAAATTGTTTAATTTGAATTTAGAAATGTCACACACACTTTTTTTTAAACAAAAAAAATTAAACCCTTACTTAGGAACACAAAACAAACAAACAGAATCTTAAAAAAATCATTTATTATTAAGTATTTAATTTCAAAACATATTTATTAATTCTGTTCGTATTTTTTTTACATTTGTGTGTCTCCTTTTAATAACGAAAATGAAAAAAAAAAAAACAATTATGTTATAAAAAAAATATAAAATTGGACCCAATAAAGGTGCTCAAGGTATATGTCCTGATTTTCCAAACGTTTTTTATATCTAAGTTTCTCATTGAATCACTTTCTTTATATATCTTCTTGTTTCGTTTTTTATAGTTATTTTGTATTATGACTATATATAGTCTTAATCGATCACTTTTAATTAATATTTTCACAGTTTTAGTATTTTGTTCGAAGCTTTTATAATAAATTGACACAGTTTTGCAATTAAAAAAAAATATATATATATATAAATTGAATTAGTATTGTAAAAGTTTATTTCAAATTTAAAAAACAAGTAAAATAATTTGTATCACTTTATTATTTTGCTGGAAAATAACATCAATTGAATTTCTTGACAAAAATTGCACCGTTCACAGTTGAGCATGCATTTTTTTCTAATTTATTTAATTCTTAAATAATCGCTGCTGTAGAACATTTAACACGATATTTTTTTTTAATTTATCTTCACGTTTGATATTTTATTAAAAACATTTTTTTTAGCTTGCTTGAGGTGCTGCCTTTGGCTATATCTAGCTTTGAAATAGGTAGAGTAATAAATTCTGTATTTTGTAATTAAGAAACGACGTTCCTCACATTTCGTTTTACAGCAATGTCTCCGAAATAGTCACTTGAGACGTTTGTGAGCAATTAAATCACCAGTTGAACTTAGTCCTTGACGTACAAATGGTCTTTTAGGAATATCGCATATGTGAATCAAAGATGCTTAGGCATTTGGCGAATCCTTTTAATGTTATAGTGGGCCCTGAAAATTGATGAAAAAATATGAACCAAACAATGGTTTTTTAACTAAAAAACGCGTATTTTGTGACTTGTGAACGAATTGATCCTTGAATGGACTAAGGTTATGATAAGCCAGCTCAATGCAAGGCTGAAAACTGAAGAATTCGGGTCGTTTTTGAAATATGCCACAACTTAATTGATATTTTCATCAAAAGCTTGTGGTTCCATGAAGCCGGCTTTGATTGGTTCACGATGGGCCTTTACCTGCTATAGCACCATACGCGGCAGATCGCCAATAGTACCGAATGAACGATTTCTACCTTTACTGCGGCTTCTTCGAACAATATCACGAAGTGGAGACGAAGGAGAGAGAATCTATATAGAAACGCGTTTTGTCTCATTCTTTGGCACGCTAAACATTATAAATAGATTTATAGTTTTCCGTTTTCCGTTTCATAAAATCCAATTCACATTGTCCTTAAAGAAGTTTCATTTCAATGAACATGGTCACCTAACTTCGAACGGTTAATTTGTTTAATGAAACACGTTATAATAGATGTACCAGTAATGTTGAAGTGATTTGGAGAAAAATGACTGGATTTAGTTGTCCAATTTTTAATTGTGAAAACGCACTGGACTTTGCTTATGAAAAAATAAGAATTGTTCATTTTGAGTTCGATGCCAAATTACGTGCCAAAGTCATCCAATATTAATCAACTAGAATATACTCCCTCAAGCAATGACTTAGAGACCATTTATGAACAATAAATATAATTTTCCAAGAATAATGTAATTGGAAACCTGGAGCTTGTATAAACTTATAGAAAAATCATTATAGAAAAATCATTTCGTTCGCTTTTCATAGACATTGCCGATGGAGACGAAGAATAGAGAAACTATACAGAAACGCGTTTTATCTCATACTCTCACAGACAAATTCATGTATGTTTATATCGTTACACTTTTTCGTTTCATGAAACCAATTCATGAATTTATTTGAGTCCGATTTTGCTGACTCCTTACACATTTTTTTTTTTAAGTTGAAGTTCGTTTTCGCTCAATACCATAAATGTTGTACCCATTTTCGAAAAAAAACCCACATTACTATTGATAGCTTACATTGCGTCCTCCTCTTCACATCAGTCTGAGGGGGTCAGGAAATAGTTTTTTTTTTTTGCAAAAAGGTAAAATTTACAAAAGAGCTAAATTTTCACTGTTTTTTAATATAATCCCAGCGTTTAAACACTTGAGCTGATATTTAAAATCTGTTGCTACGTCATTTAGGGGTAGTCATTTGAATAATGTCCTCACATGTAACACCCCAAACAATGTAAGCTGCTTATCTACTTGACATTATGTGAAAGTGATGTGAACTTAACCCAAGAGGGTTAATTGTTTCTGCAAGTGAGGAAGCCATACTTTGTTCTTTCGTGCCTGCAATTGTTTATAGCCAACTGAAGTGTTTAATTTTAAGCCAATACATGGGTGAAGGTGGTCTTTTTATATTCTGCTTAGCTCTGTTGGATATTTGTTTTCAGACAGTAGTTAGCCCGCCCTGACATACTTGAACAAATCCTCATCTGCTGTATATTTCTCCAATTCACACATTGGTTTCCAACCATCGGAATGGTTTTCTGAATTTTATTGTAAAATATACATGGATAGTATCTTAAGCTTTTTGAACCTGCAAATGATAATAAATACGTTCAAACTAATTGGAAAATAAATTACAAAAATACGAAATGCGTAGCTTTATTCTAACAATCATTTACAGGAGCGATTGTTCCTTTCGCCGGAATGTCAATCGAACTCACTGTGTCCGGAATATTGGTGGCCATTCACTCTAATTTTCATAGTCATCCTGCGAAGGATTTTTTAGAGCAGGTCCTTGTCGTTGTACAGCACTCGCACAGTTGCTTAAATCTTAGTCTCATCTGTTGTGTCTACATACATGGCGAATCTTGTTGAAACCAAACAGGCTTAAGACAATTTGTTTCAAACTAGTTTTGGGAAAAAGTAGTTATTTTACCGTTTCTTAAAAAAAAAACTAGGCCCGACAAGCTGCTTAAAGCAATGTCTTCATTAAACAAGAAACTGGACTTCATTACTTACTCAGAAAAGTATTGTTAGGCAGGAGACATTCCTACGATGTTCGAGCGAGAATGTGTCCTATCCAGTAGGTGCAATGCTCTATACCCAAGTTTGGGTCTATATATATTGAGACAAGATCAGAAGGTGTAGGTCGTGGATTTGAGAACGAATATGAAAATAATAGAGTGCTGTCATCCGCAAAGGAATAGATTAGATTAGAAGTTGCAGAAAAGACAAGCAATTGAATACATTTATTGGAAGCGTGTTTTATCAGATATACCATACTTGGTTTTGTCCTTATTTACTGACAATCCCACATTATCCGCTTCCTTCCGTATACTCAGACACATGGATATTACATTTCCTTAAGTTCATCCATATCCTCGGCATATGCTCGTAGTTGCAAATATAAATGTAAAGTGTGTTTATCGTGAAAGCCTAGCCATTCTAGCATTTATGACTTAGGGGGCTCCTGTTTCCCATTATATCATACTATAGTTATCGAATATTAAGTCATGATTAATGTTATCTCCTCGGCGTACGCCATCACAAAACACCATTCTCATGGAAAATATGGACTCGGGCCTTCATGAAGCTGGTTTTGGTTGGTTAACGATGGACCTTCACAGACCACAGACCCTAGTACCAAATGACAGGATATTTTGCTTTCTGAGGCTGCCTCTATCCACCACCCAAAGAGCCACCCAGTAGGGGACCAACCAAATGTTGGAAGTTAGTGGAAGACTCTTCCCCTGGTATTGACTCAGGAGATTTTCACTTTTTTCTAAAACAAAATTATTAACAAAATCGAATGACAATGGGCCGCCTTAGCTTTTCAAGAAGTTAGTTCTGTAGATCAAGAAACTGCTAGTGATTATTTGACATCTACTTTATTTTAATTTTTCATAACTAATGTTCTCATATATTTGACATTCCTGTAAATTTTTAATCTACATTTATTTTTTTACTTTATACTGCTTAAAATAAGTTAATTATGTTTACTAAATATTTGATGGAAATTATTTCCTAAATTCTGAATAGGCAATCCTTTTTTAGCCATCCTCTGTGGGTGTAATCAAAAACAGTGTTGTGTTATCGAAAATATATTATGTGGCATTATAGCATACGTTAATTATTTTCCAAATAACTTCAACACAATTTTATTGAAAAGAAAACTCACAGAAAAACAAAATTAAGAGTATTTTCATAAAACTAACAATTACGGCTTACGAAGTCTAGAGGTTATCGTTGTCCGAATATGCTCTTCTGACATTTTATCGAATTTGGATTGATTTTTTTTATAAAAATACACCCAGAACTGGGCCATTATTCCAAACTGTCTATAGGCGGAATTTATTACAATGAAATGTTAACAATCATTATTTAAAGTTCACTAAGCATTAAAATAAAAAGCGCCCGTAAATTAGTGTTTTCGTTTTAAAACTTTTTATGAATGAAATGTAGGTAATGGCTTTGCTTAAATATTTTGTTCAGAAGCTTTAAGCCAAGCTTCAAACCAAAAAAAAATGTATGACGTCCTTATTATTATATACAAAATTAATTTCGCTTAAGAAGTATACCTTGCACAAAATGCTAGTTTAGATTTAAATATAAGCAATTATACATCACATAACAAATAAAAAAAAATGATGTAACACCAAATAACACATTTTTTAACAAAATATACATTTTATAAAGTTTTATGAAATTACAACAAAAATGCATAGCAACGCATGATATTTCTTTGTAATTCTCTACAAAAAATATAATTATAGTAAATTTATATATAATAAAGTTTTGTTACATGTTTGAATTGTAGAATATGCTGAAAACAATTTTTTTAATATATTATTTCTAAAAATTTAGCTTAGAAATTATTTTGTTCTGTAATAATTAGATTTCACATTTTATTTATGGTTTTTTAAGAAGAAACATAAATTGTTGTAAATATCTATAAATAAAATCTAAAACAAAAATACTAACAGACAATGGCAGCTACTAAGAGGAATGCTGGATTGACATCGGCAGTGCCACGGGCCACCCTCAATGATGAAGAGTTGGTAAGTCTTATATTTCAATTAAAATCCAAAGCATAAATGGGTTAGTCAAGGTCAAGTCCGTGAAAATGTCGTGCGAAAAAGGCACAGGTTTCTTGTTTTCAAATGATACGCGGAAGCATTTTTTTTAATTTTTTGTGATCTCAAATGTGATAGTGAATACTTATAACCAAATGATAAAACCGACCTTAGGAATACATAGAGAGAACGCGTCATGTGGAATATGTTGTTATACATTGAATGTTATGAATGCAACGTCGGGAAGTCATCGTAAGATTTGTAAACATGGTAAACTTACGACGTGGTAAGCTGTCAAAATTTGTATGGGAAATCTTTTACAATAACATCGGAAATTTTGCTCACCGATTGGGTATGTAAACTGAGATGGCAAATGTAGTAATCTTTTGAAATGCTATTTTGAAATTTAATCCGTCATGTTTACACATCAAACATACACCGTCAACTGACAAAAAATATCGAGAACAAACGAAAAAATAATAAAATGATACACAATTCTCTGGTTTATGACCAAGGAACGGATTTTGTTGACGTAAAAATTAAAAAAGAAAAACTAAACTGTAAAATAGGCACATATGCAATTTATTAAGAAAAAATAATGAAAAAGTTTTAATAATAACATTGTTTAACCACCAAAATTTTGGAATTGTCTAACAGCAAACTCCTGCATCGGTCCCTTACGAGGTAAAGGATCTCCTCACGTAGGCAGAGACGAGTGCAACCCAGTTAAAAGGCGTCACGCGTCGTTGAATGCAAATTTTTTTGGTAATCCAATTTTTTTACCGAAATTTGAAAAATGATTTATTTCCTTGATGGTCTTCAGTCCTTCATTTGCAGGCGAGACAGCGTTAAACTTTTACACCACGGTTTCAACAACTGGTCTTCTTCACCTTCAAAATATTTAAATTATCTCCAATAGGGCTTTCTAATATTATGATCTGGCCTAGAAAAATAATTCAAATTCAGCACTTGAAATTGCTTGTTTTTGCAAACTTTTGGGTCAGCTAAGAATTAAAAATTGGGCTGGATATATGCCTGAATTGATAGATATAAGGCAAAAAAGACAAGGTCAACTCCGTTCCCTGTTTATCACATTATTTAGTTGTTTCAGTTTAATAGTACTTTCACACCCAAAACTGAGTTTGCGCAAAAAATACATTAAACATCATCGAAAACCGGAGTTTTCCCATACATTTGCAGTTTTCCAAAGCTAGTTGGTTACGCCGTAACCGTCTCAAAAATACTTTGTGGACGCCATCTCGTTTAAGGCTGTTTGAACGAACACACCTTTTCATACGTTTTACATGTGTTCGGTTCGGTGTGTAAACTTGTCATCCTAAACTTGTAACTTTTCGCACGTTGTAAACTTAGAACGTTGTATGAATATCCTTAATCACTAAATATTTTACTGTGTTGAATGAAAGAACATAACTCATGTACTGAGGGTGAGTAAAACCAGTGAGGAACTTTATAAAGTTCAGCTGTGTCGTAATTGTCAGTTTAAGGTAGGAAATGCTTCTTGCTTTATTTGTGCAATTTCTCATTCCAATAGTTATTTAAAATATTTTGTATTCAAAATATAAAATATATCAAAGGATCTGGGAAGCCATTATAGTTATTATTTTATTTTATTTGGCTGTTGAGGAGATAATTTAAACCAAAAGCCAGGGCCCTCATTCCGTCAACTGATTTTAGTTTGACGATAATGATTCGACTTTGCATCTCGTAACATTAATAATCGTTTTTACTTTTAGCGATATCGCTTTTATTTGCTTACGTAAAACAATATTCGTCAAATAAAAGTTTCGCATTGCTTTTTGCCACAGTGGGAGAAAAAAATATATCAAACCCACTGAAAATAAAAAAATAAATAAATAAATAAGTTACAGTGCGTTAAAAATGGTTTAATATATTTAAAAATACAAAAAAAATTTTAAAGAAATAATTAAGAATGTTGGCCCCTGTAATTTGATCACATATTTTGTGTTTATATCAATTTTAATCTTTTACCAAACTGACCTTTTAATAAAAAAAGTATTTGAATGTTTGTAATCATCAATTACTTACATTTTGCATTTAATTTTTATGAAGCTGTTCGACATCAAACGCAACAAAAAAACAAATGCCAATAATGACATTCTATATGACATGTAATGGGCCTTCGCACACGAGTATGCTTCAACCGGTTGAACCTCATGTTTGTTGGTTGGACGGGTGAGGAGGGAGCACCGTTTGAGAGCCACTGGAGAGCAATTTTTCAACCAAAATAAAGTGGTTGAAGAGGTGTAATCCACCAACACATGCAGGTGTTTCGGACGGTTGTGATATTTAAAAAAGACTTATTCTGTGTCAATCGCATCAATCAAAAAAATAAGAATTTCAACAGACAAAAATATTATATACGATTTGTGTTGTATAATATCGCGGAAAATAAAAAAAAAACACACACACTATTGAACACATACATACACATATTTGTAAAGTTTGTTATTTTACACAATTAAACCGGGTGAACATATTCCCGTGTGTTTGAAAAGTAACCATAATGACTACATTCGAAGCATACCCGTGTGCGCGGGCCCAATGAATTTAAAAACTACTTGTCACAGTTTAAGAACTACTTAATAGGACGGTTTCAAAGTACCTCAAATAAACGATTGACGACACTTTACGTGTCGAGTTAGGTGCAAATAGTTGACGTGTTAGAGCCCCCGCGCCTACATATTACAGACTTTTTATCGACCGATAGTTTCGTCGTGTTGGGCTGCTAGCGCGCACACTGAGCCGATTGAACAGTCGGGGGTTGGTGTCGAGTGCAATAGTTTGTTAATCGGATTTTGCATAGAGCGGCCACAAAATGAAAGTTAGTTCGAGAAATATTGTTAAAACAAAAGGAGGAAAACGAAAAATCCAGCGCCAAAGTTAGGAGCAAAATGAATAATCGGCCAACTAAAAAATCGGTAGTGTGTGGTACAACGATAAACTGATTGGCAGTTGGCCGATAGTTTGAAGGTAATTGCGCAGCCTATCAAACTGTTTTACCCGCACTTCCATACATATATTTTCATACTTATCAATAGCCCGAGGAAATATCGACCGATGGAATGTCTGTAGTTTTAATGTTATGGAATGAGCCCACAGGTCACAATCACCACAAACAGCACACATAAAATCAGGTTCTTTAAAAAAATAATTCGAATTGTAAACGGCTATGGTGATGAAGAATTTACTTGAGTCTACCTTTGTCATAGTCCTTCATCTTCCTTGTAAAAAGGGTACTCGTCAAACAAAAGAAATGTTTAAGAAAACTGCCGACTGATAGATTTATTATCATCCGTACTTACTTATTTTTTTGTGAAATGTCTCTCGTAAAATTCTACGACATCAAAGATTACTAAGTTCGAGGATAATTTTTGGAACTTTTTCTTCGCTTGACATTGGCTAACGTATTTACGCATACTTTATGCAAACAAAAAAAAAATTTTCTATCATTGTTTTTGGTTTCTTTTCGTTTTTAATTTATTTCAGAAAATGCACGTTTATAAGAAAGCGTTGCAGGCACTAATCTATCCGATCTCGTCGACTACGCCACATAATTTTGTATTATGGACGGCAACATCGCCAACTTATTGCTACGAATGCGAAGGTCTCCTTTGGGGAATCGCTAGACAAGGCGTCCGTTGTACTGAGTGTGGTGTAAAGTGCCACGAGAAATGCAAGGACCTGCTGAATGCCGACTGCCTTCAAAGTAAGTTTAGTAATATAGAGTTTTATTTGTTAGCGCTTTGTGTCATATATATATATATCATGTCTCATGATGAAATTGTTATCTTTAGGAATATTTTTTGTAATAAAAACATCCAAATCTATATGTGATGGTAAATGCATATATATGGGCATTAATCAGAACTCTTTCCTTTTCCTGAAATATTCGAAAAGTTGTGTCTTTAAAAAGTAGTAGATTCTAAGTCTAGCAAGTATTGGTCTCCATCCGATTTAGGTCCGCAGTTAAAATTTCTCGTCCGTCGGTACACGCTAAGGGGTCCAATTACCACGTCAGTTAAATTAACTAATATACCCAGTGGTGAAAGCGTAAGTAACTGTCAAGACTACATTTAGTCGGCTTAAGTTTTTAAGCAACCTTCAGCTGCGTTGGCAAAAGAAGAATTAACAAAAAACTATAACAGAAGGCTTTATATGTTTTAGCACAGTGCGGGCGTTACGGATTCGTGATAAGAAGAAAGGACATACCGATGCACATTGGTTTTAAATGCCTGTAAGTTATAACGGAAAGGAACAACAGAGTTTGGTAGAGCATTCCACATTCGTGTTGTTCGGTTTATGTACGAATCTCTATATTTCAGGGTTCGTCCGAAGATAGGCTTGAGGGTGAACTGATTTGCATTCATAGCGTAACGAGTATTGCGGCTGAATTGTTGAATGGGGAGAATGCAGCTGGCTATTTCATTTGAGCATTGGTTGTTAAAATAACGATAAAACAATGTAGGGCAGGAGATATTTCGACGGTGTTCAAGCGAAACTAAAGAGTTCGATATTCTAATGTCTCCTATAAGTTTTTTTGAACGCTTTTGAGTCCTATCTAGGAGATGCAATGTTGTTTTTGGTGCACCCGACCAGATGTGGGCGTTAAACTCAAGTTTAAGGCGTATAACCGCTTTATATATTGTTGCCAGTTCAGAAGGGTTGAAGTATTTTTTTTTACATCGATTAAGGAAACCTTGACATTTCGCTACGTTTTTAGCGACTTGGATTATGTGGTCGTTCCAACGTAAGTCGTTACTAACACACATACCTAGCATGGAAAGTTTTTCGGTTTCTTCGACGTAAGTGCCATTCATGGATAATGGCTCTAGATTTTGGTTTCGCTTTAACGACAATAGACAGGGTTTTGTCTTGGAAGCATTGAATTCTACTCTGTTGGATTTACCACATTTGATGATGAGGGACGTCGACCTAAAAACGAATATAAGAAGCTAAGAGTACTGTCATCAGCGAAGGACAGGAGATCACTGATAAAAATGAGAAAGAGTGTCGGAGACAAAACTGAGCCTTGAAACCGTCCAAAACAACTTGAATTGAAGGTTTCAAAAGATAATTTCAAATCCATAGAAAAAGTTTTTTATCGATTCCAAATGCACGCATTTTCGACAAAATGGCTTGATGCCAAACCCTGTCAAATGCCTTTGAAGTGTCAAGTGCAACAATCTTACTTTCACTAACATGGTGGATTGATTGGTTCCACTTTTCTGTGAGATATGTCATCAAATCACCAGTGGACCTGTTGCTGCGAAAACCATACTGCCGGTCATTAAGTAGTTTTTGTGTTTCCAAGTATTTCATAAGCTCTTGATTTTCATGACCTTGGTAAGGGGGACGTAAGTGCAATCGGTCGGTAGTTGGAAAAGGAAAAACATGCAGTTTTTCATCTACTCGGAAGGAGACCTGATGAGTAGGATAGATAGAAAAGCGTCCGCAGTGGTTTTGCTATCGTAGAAGAACACTTCTTCCGAAAAAAGGGGAAATACCATCTGGACCAGCGGACTTGTGAACGTCAAGTTCAAATGAAACTCTTGCAACTACGCGAGTACCAAAGTGAATTTGTCCCATAGAATGGTCTACGTTCTCAAGTACAGGAGGAGACTGGGCACAATCTGGCAATGTAGAACTGCGAAATGCACAGCAAGCCGATTGGCTTTGTCCAAAGAGTTGACAGCTGGAATGTCATTGTGAATGAACGTCGGATCTGATTATGAGACCGAATTTTTTTTACATATTTGACAAATGACCAAAAGTTATTACTACCTCTGGGACATTGTAGAATTTTTTGATTCAACTTTTGGTCGTATAGGAATTTGACACGTTTTAGATGGGAATTACAGTCATTTCTGAGTCGTTTGAATTTTGTTCGGTTTTCCTCTGTTGGATTGGTTTTGCATAACCGAAAATTTGTCTCTCTCAACCTTATAGCATCGTTGCAGCTCAAGTCATACCACCCTTTGGTCTGATACTTTTTATTATCATAAAAAAATAAAAGATCACATACCAAGGAGAATGAAGTTTGATATCATATCAGCAGCTTTCTCGTATTGCCACAGTCTTTTTGGGAATTTTTTCTTTAACTCTGTGGTTGAAGTACGAGAAATTCGATGATATGACACAGTGGTCTGACGAACCTAGAGGCGATAATACATTGAGGGTGTATTTATCAGGGTGAGAGGTTAGAAAGAAGTCCAGGGTGTTGGCGGCTTGACTGTTAACATCCGGTGTGCGTGTCGGATCATTTACAAGCTGGGTTAGGTTATTTACCTCAGCAAAGATCTCAACATACCTTCCTTCGGGTATTGTCTTTCCAGATTGTTGAAGCCACGTACGAAGATATCAGTGTGAAGGATGCAGGGATACAATTGAAAAGATGAAGTCTGTTGAATTACTGTCAAGGCTTGGGCTTCTATAAATGAAACAAAAGTGAATTTAATGCCTACGAACATGGAATTTCAGTCATATAAAATGAAATTCCGGATCGGAACATTGGTCGTATTGAGTTTGAATTTGGTAGGTTACGTCACTACGTATATATATGGCCAGACCGCAGTGAAAAAAGAATAATGGCACTAAATTATACCCAGGCAAGGTTGACATGTGTTTCACCTAGTGCCAAAACAGCTGGTTCGTATTTGGAAATATGGGCGTTAGCCATACTCTATGTTTCCTATCCATTATCACAGACAGACATAAAAGACACAATACCGACGATTGGCGATTGATAGGTAGGTAGGTAGGAAGAAGTGGTGGTTCGGCATGAACCCAAGTAGCACTAATGTGCTACTTATGTGTTCCCAAAACTGTGGCACTGAGGGTTGGATGGGATCCCTAGTTTGGCCGCATGGTCTCCAATTGGCTAGTGCCCCGTGACTATCGCCGTAATTCTTGCGATATCTGGTCGGGTTATATTTAGTAGATCGTTTGTTCTGTTTTTGTTATAAAAGGGGCCTTATCTTCCTTTATATGATGCAATTTGTTAACCTTATCCAATTGGAGTCGGCCTTTTACAGGTAGTATGAGTGTATTTGTCCCGTAACCGCACCTAGCGGGATACGGACCCTTGCCGCAAGTGAAGAACTGAGCCTTGCCTGGCTAGCTCATCTGCACGCTCGTTTCCTTCAATGTCACTGTGCCATGTGACCCAGTGTGACCCTGAAGCGTTCGCTAAGGTGGGTAAGTTCGTTCCGGCATTACTATACTAGTTTGGAGAATATGGTAGCCGAGTTGATAGGCGCATGGCTATCAATGAAAGTAGTAAGTTCCAAGATGGAGCTTCCTCTTGCTTGATAGTGCCAGGCAGTTACACAGGACATATATTATTGTTTCTTCTTATTCTTCGTCCATGCAGCTTCTACAGAAGTCGTTTGAGTGAAAACATAGCCTTTCTGCGTGCCTGCCTATTAAACAGTGTCCAGTGATAACACCTATGGAGGCGCTATTTTATGGTCTATCGAGCGAAAACTATCTCTTGAATCTTCTTCAATCCAGCTTTGGCCAAATTTGTTTGGTGATTTTACACGTCGTGCCAGATATCATCTGAGATTTGATATGCTGTGAGCATGTTGCGCTAGTAAGCTTTTGCATGTAGCGATAGGAATAACTAGTGCATCCGCGCGGGTACCATATCTGGCGAGTTCATAAGCCTGATAGTTCCTTAGAATATCACTATGCCCAGGCACTTGGCATAGGTGAATGTTAAAATGTTTTGACATCTGTTGCAGAGATGAGCGGCAATCTAGGTTAGTCTTTGAATTTGTTGAGACTGATTCCAGGGATTTTATGGCCGCTTGGCTGACTATAGTAATAGCTTTTTTATACCGGTTGGAAAATCGTATCCATAAGATGATTTCTGGCGTTTGTCATAAACCTTACCATCGTGCGGGTATGTTGGCAAAAACAAACCCGCGGGACTTAAAAAACACGCAAGTATGCGGGCTGGCTCTTTAAATCGCTTTATTTGAAGACGACGCACTTCCGAAAATGTTTCTTTAAAAAACAGCCATTGATGCCCGTTCTCCGCTCTGTTAAAACCAATTATCCCTGAAGTGCACTCTATTATGTCGTGGAAACTAAATCCCCCTACATGTCGTAGGGACTGCGTAAATGTTCTTAGAACTAAATTTCTTCATATTGTCACATTCACGGCTGATTTGAGTGCAGTGACCCATGAAACAATCAATTTCCTTGACAGGGCTTATTCAAGCTACACTGAATCACAAAACATTCATTTGATCTATTAAAAGCGATGCATGGAATTTCTTAGGATATGCCGTCACGTTACAAGGACGCAACTGCCGAATTTGTTGTAGACTGCTCAACGCATATTAAAACTAATCATGACTTGCATCAGGCCGCGTTTACGGCCAAAGCTAGTCCGCGCAAGTCTGCGCTGGTCCGCGCTAGTGCTTTAGAAAAAAAAAACCGTGGACAATTGTTCACTCCAGTTCAAGCTAGAAAACTTCCAAATCACAATAGTTTTGGTATACAAATTACAAGCGTGGACTAGCTCAGACTATCGCGAACGCAAGAAGCTTTGCGTTATTCACGTTATTTATTAACTATACATTCGATCTACTAGCGAACTAGCGCCAACACTTAATAGCGTTGGTTGTAACCGCGGCCTTAGTTTAGCTAATATTTGTGGGTTGATGAGGTAGGCGGTCTACGTCTTCCCTCATCATACTCAGGTCAATTAATACCCATTGTGATGTACGTTAGGGGTCCAAGTGTGTGGTTGGTTTCTTTATTTAACCCATTACTGTCCATTTTTGTTAGTCCCTTTCCAACCATTAAGATGTTGTTTCAAACCTGAAAAGATTAAAGAGAGTGATTTCGGATAGATTCCTGAGGTAATGGAAAATTTGTTTTCCTAGTGTACTCAATGATTTGCCGTATAATTTTTTCTGATTTATTACCTTTCAAATGTTTGTTGTAATCTGAAAATCATTACTTCTGTCTACTAATAAAAAAATTGTGGAAAAAAATAACTCATATGATTAAACATTCGCAGGGTCATGTGTCCATCAATTAGGTTCCATTTGGCGTCAGACAGTAACAATTGAATAAAGCTTTCTCTCGGTGGAAGGCATTGAATTAGCCTATGCGATTTTTCAGTGTGAAAATACCTGAACCAGCAATCAATGTCATTGTTTCTGACTTTTCTGTGCTTAATTGCCATAAGCCTTGAATGATTCCTTTTAATCTGACTAGCCGTGAACCCTATTTTAATTAATTAATTAAGACACGTCCATCTTAACTTGCAGCCGTTTTTCGAAGGTTACATTCTATGTCATACTATCAACAGATTTTTGCCGCTTGCTGAGAAATGACTAGAATCCGACCAATAAAAAAAAATTAAAAATACATGCCTCAAAACTGTAGTTCTATTGTCTTATCGTCCATTATTTCATTAGTAATGGATAAATAATTAAACAGAGTGATTGTTTAATACTTTGAGAGATAATTAACTGATCGGTGGTTTGTGTTCTGTAAACAAAACACTATACTGGGTACCCACTAAGCTGTTTAACCAAATTATATAGTTACATCTGGGATGGAACAACATAGTGAAACCCTTGAGTCCTGCTAAGCTACATAACCCATTAATAAACAACTGCGATGAAACTACATCGGAAACCTAGAGCTGTTACCCTGGATATTTTCATTGCTTTCGACCGAGTTTGGTTCAAAGCTTACCCTGACAATATTCAAACTTCCTTTGGGGATAGGTAGAACCTCTTCATAAATACAGTGTGGGCCAAAAGAAGATGATATCAGCCAAATGGGCGCCGTCACAATTGATTGCCCTACGGGCTCGTTTTATGGCATTTTTCATCACTTCAGCGAGAACTTTGGGTGACAATTTCTCGGACTCGTGTCGAATGTTGTCCTTGAGGGCGTCTAGGGTCTCGGGCTTGTTCACGTAAACACGGGACTTCAAAAAACCTCACAAATAAAGTCTGGAACGGTTAAATCGGGCGATCTTGCGGGCCAGTGCAAATCGCCAAAACGTGATATGAGGCGACCCAGGAACGCCGCCTTCAGAATATCGGATGTGGCTCGCGCAGTGTGTGCCGTTGCTCCGTCCTGTTGGAACGATATGTGCACCACTCCTAATTCGTCCAATTGCGACAGAAAAAACACGGTTAACATGACCCTACAACGCGCACCGTCCACTGTTGTCGTTTGACCAGCGGCGTTCTCGAAAAAAAAATGGCCC